>ML677333.1:40479189-40699943 GCA_007922305.1 Dermatemys mawii
AGCCCACGAAATCTTATGCCCAAATACATTGATTAGTCTCTAAGGTGCCACAAGGACTCCTCTTGGTTTTTGCTGATACAGACTAACACAGCTACCCCTCTGAAACCTGAAAATTAGAGGTAAGTCTGAGTCAAAACCTTGATTCTGCTCACCCCAGTTGCTGGGGAGATTGGATCCAGATCTGAACTTTAGTAGCTCTGTTCTGTAGGATGTATCCTGAGATCTTTACTCTCTTAAATTCCCATTGGCTTCAGTTGGATTTGGTCCGCTGAACTTTGCTGCTCCTTCCCAGGTCTAGTAAAGATGATGCACTCATCCCACAGGACATGACAGTGACACTAAATACAAACCCAGACATTCTTAAAAACCTTCCCTTTTTATTCCGTGTATCTGAGGCAACATTCATGTCAGCTTTGGATAGGAAGCTGTCTGCCATCATTTCTCAGCTGCAGAAGAACTGACATAAAGATAAACAAAAAATGTTATTGAGCCAAATTGTCAATACAAACTAAAATGGGAAAACTCATCATCCAGAAATTCTGTCTCTTCCCCTGCACGACTGTATGGTAAGCCAGGCAGTCTCAAGTTCTAACCAATCAGCCAGATGGAAAATAGGTGACACAAATGGTGGTTTCACAGCGCAACATAACCCTTAGCTGCAAGCATATGCTGCATCCAGACTTGCAAATCCTGTTTGACAGATTTCCACCAATCACATATTTTGTAAAATAAAACCTTTTTACCACCATTGGAGGTGGCTTGCAGAAGACAAAGCACATTTTTCCACAACTACTACCATTAAATCACACATGCAATAAAAATGGCTAGAATCCCAGGCATTGCAATTGCTTGCTCCAGCTTTACTAAAGATGCTTTTTTTTGCCAAATAACCTCGAGCGTTGAAAATGTGCTTTCACAGAAACTGGGGACGGGGGGAGGCAGTAGGGGTGGGCAGCAGAGAGAAACGAGAAGAGGCATTTGAAACTGATAGTGTATTCACTGAAAAGCAAACGGTTTTCAAAGTTGCACCCTGTTTTTATATCTCCATATAAGTATTTAAAGGATTTTATGAAAGACAAAACAGGGAGGGATGGCAGTTTGGTATGAAAGCTGAGATAAGAAATGAGGCTTAGGAGAAAGACATAGAACAGGAAAGAGAGGGGAGAAGAGCAGCACTGAGGGCTTCAGAACAAGTCTCCTTGAATCCTTTTCAATGGGAAGGGTGGCGGCTGTGATTAAACTAAAGGTGGTGAAGGTGACTAAAGTGAAAAAAATGGCAGAGTAGGCATAAGTGCTTCTCGGGGAGATGGGTGATGTCCTACCCCTCAGAGAGAGAAGGAGAGCACTTTGTATGAAAGATTCTAACTCTAAATCTAATCTGCTTTCTTTTGTAAGTGTTATTTAGCCAGCATTGTAAATCGAGTCAAAACTTGAATTCTCCTACGTTATTTCAGTATTTTCTCTTAGCCTCTCTCTTTTTTGCTCTTGAAATTCACCTGTATCAGCTTCAGGCAATATTGCTAAACATCCATTTTTTTAATTGTGCAGTAATTATTTCCTCCCCTTTCTATCTTTACTCTTTGAAATTATATACTAACTAGTCAAATAATTTTGGATTAAAACATATAGTGTACAGTCTAACAGCTGATCCCATGCTACTAACTGCAAGGGCTGCTGGTTGGTTCGGTATTGAAAGAGTGTCTCAGCATTTTTCTCACTTTTCTCATCATATAGAAATGTAATTCTTTCCTGAGAATTCATTCGTAATGTCTGTAATGACACCCAAAAGAAGATCACTCTACTATAGGTCTGTTTGTACTAACTGTAAATGCTAACAGTTAAAGTTAGCAAAAGCTTCGGGTAACCATCACCACAAGCATGATGGTTAAACTAAAAATAGCACAATACAATTCGATGGGTGTTGATCACTGTAGTTTAGACAAGGTTTTTTCTTTTCTTGCTGGGTTTTATGCAAAGGTCACTACAAAGTCAACTATTATTATGTCAAGTGAATACTAAACTCTACGAGACCTACTGCTTTCTTACAAAAAAACAAGATCTAATTACTGTCATCTTATCTGGGGAAAGTTTATTCAATCCAAAGTCAAATAATTTACTAATGATTTTTATTATTAACTATTACGACAATGTATTATAAGGTTGTCATAATAACATCAGGGCACTACAGGGCATATTTCATGCTGTAGTCTTAATATGTCTCTGGAATATTATTCAGCACAAGCCCAAGTGTCTTAGCTAAGAAGGTATCTGTTAACTGAGCAATAAGAGATGTGATGTGGGAGCACTGGGTAGAGTTTCTGAGCATCTGGAGGAGTTCAGAGCCGGAGAGCTCATGTAGCTATTATAATCCATGTGAAACACAGAAAGCATATATAAAGTAATTGTTTTATCCTGTGTTTCTTCTTCTGGTGTCTGTTGCATCTGGGTGGCACTGCTGTGTTTTTTCATTAAGAAGGCCCAACTTTTTGTTAGAATCTAAAATTTTCAAACTTGAATGCCTGAAGATGGGCCCCTAAAATCCATATTTATGCTACAGATATGCCAACCACCTGCTTCTGCTAAACTTGAGGCACTAAAGTTTCAGAATCTTGGTCATTGTTTTTAAGAACTCAATATGTTTTTAAAATGTATATATTTTACATATACATGCAAACACACAGAGTATAGAATCTGTGTCTTAGTGTCACTCAAACAAATCAAGGCTCTTGATGTTTTAAAGAGCATTTAGAGTGGAGATGCGTATGAAAAACCACTTGTTGATAAAATAAAAAGATCAAAATCATTTCTGGTCATGCTTTAAGCAAAGGTAATTTTAGAGCAGTGAAAATTGATAGTCCTGTCAAATCTTACTAGTCAACCATGATGCACTAGATTTATGTTGTGGTGTCTATTAGTTCTTTAATTATTTTCACTTCAAGAATTGATGTGTGGAAATTTGATAGCTCTCTTGGGTTTGATAAATCACTCTAAAAGAATTTCTCCTCACAAATTTGTCAGTGTTCTTAATAAGTTGCAAGCCTGAGTGCTTAGCTACATGATTCATGAATATTAACTGTTATTAAGAACTTACCACAACAAATATTAAAAGTTCACTGTAGTAATCACAGTCTTTTATGCAGAAGCTTTGTTCCTAATAACTGCCTTTGAAAAGGTCCCTGCTTCAGGTTAATGTCAGTGTTGGCTCCAGTGTTTACTGGAGGCTGATGATGATAACTTCTGACTAACCTTTGAGTAGCAGGGTATCTGTTTGAGGCACATCACAGTTAAGGTTACAAGAACTGTCAAAACCACCATCTTTTACTGAAACACATTTAACTCCAGGGAGGAAGTTGTTAGAATTTTCAAAAGAACCTAAGTGATCTAGGACCACAAATATCATCTGGGTTCAAGCAAACAATGTGTATTTTGATATGGCCAAATGTAAGGTCACATATCTAGGAACAAAGAATGTAGACTGTACGTACAGGATGGGAAGCAGGATGATCAGCTGAACATGAGCTCCCAGTGACATGCTATGGTCAAAAGGGCTAATGCAATATTTGGATGCATAAACTGGAGAGTACAGAATAGCAGTAGGGAGGTTATATTACCTTTGTATTTGATATTGTTGCAACTGCTGGTGGAATACTGTCTCCAGTTCTGGTGTCCACAATTCAAGAAGGATGTTGATAAATAGGAGAGGGGTCAGAGAAGATCCATGAGAATGATTAAAGGATTAGAAAACATGCTTTATACTGATTGAGCTCTTTGAGTCTATCTATTTAGCTTATTAATGAGCAGAATAAAGGGCAATTAGCTTACGGCCCACAAGAATCTACATGGGTAACAGTAATGTCATATTGGAGGCCTCTTCAATCTAGCAGACAAAGGTGTAACTACATCCAGTGGTTGGAAGTTGAAGCCAAGATGCGATAAATCAGTTGTCAACGGCGCTCCCGTCGACTCCGAACTCCAGCTCGCCAAAAGGCGCAAGCAGATTTGACGGGGGAGCCCGCTGCCGCCATGAGAACACCAGGTAATTCGACCTAAGATGTGCCGACTTCAGCTACATTATTCACATAGCTGAATTTGCATATCTTAGGTCGACCCCCCCTCCTCTCCCCACTACTGTAGACAAAGCCTTAGATTCCCGATGCACTAGTTTTGTTATATCTCCTGCAGGAGGAATCAGTGAGGTAGTGGGAAATAACAGGAGCTGCAAATGCCAGAGATCAGGGCTCAGATTCTAGGCTGATACTCTGCTTCTGGAAGGGAAAGAAATACTGTTTTATGTTCCATATCTGATAGCTCTAGTCTATTGATCTATCTTCGCTCTTAGCACTTCTTGGTTTCTCTTAATTAAACAGTTATAAAGTTAAATTAAGATATTTCCTAAATAGACAGACAAACTGAAAAATTAAAAGCACCAGGACAAACTGCAGGAAACTTCTTGTGGTCTAGAACAAAAGGGCTTAAGGAAAGGGAGCTACCAGTGGGGTATTTTCCTTGGGCAGCTTTGCACACACCAATGTGCAGGGCAACATAATTAGCAAAGATTGCAGTGATTTAAAATTGTTTCCAGAAGACTGTCTAATGCAGTTTTACATTAGGGCATTTGAAACAGTAGGTATATATTGAGCTTGAAGCCTTTGCTCCAGTTTCTAAATTAGTCTCTAAAGAATTAGAGATGGGTTAAGCAAGAGATGTTTTTTTTTCTAGGTCTAATAAAACTATAGCCCAGGATTCTGGTTTCAGGTGAAACCATTGCTACAGTTCAGGTCTGGATTCAGTGGCCTTGAAATGAGACATGAAATCAGAAACAAAGAATGTAGCTAAATAAAAAAAAAAAGGCCCTATAAAGAGAAAACAATAATCCTGGGGGCATAGCAGATTCCTGTCCCTGAGCAGATGGCTTTGAAAGGGCATGTGTTTAGCAAATGGACAGCCTTTAACTCATAATCAGAAAACTATGACATTGCAACAGGACTGATAAAAAGGTAAATAAATAACAGAAGCCCCACTATTAACTGTAATGGGCAAAAGTTGTTACACGTTTCTACATCTGGATATGTGACCAGGAATGTTCCCTCTAATTTTTCACGTTCATGTGCAGAATGAATTTTGTTATGTGCACCAATATGGAGGTGATGTGAGGCCAGGTGGTTCCGAATGTGGGAGGAGGCTCAGGGCTGGGGCCGAAGGTTGGAGTGTGGAGCAGTCAGGGCTACTGGACAAAGATGCAGCATGGACAGAATATCCATGTGTACTATATCACTCACATTGACGTTCGGTTGATTGCTGTCACTGGTGACCATGAGTGTCTTGGTCAGTGACACACAACCATGTACCTCCGAAGTGTGACAAGGACAGGTTTTGGTCTCACACTGTTATCTTACCAGCAGACTCCAAAATACAGTATGGAACAAGGAGCAGGTGACCGACTATCCCTCTCTAAATTACAGCAATGAGAATGAAGAGGCAGGCCATAGAGTGAGATAGGGATTGGGGTACTATACCTAAAAAAGGGACAGCTGATCAAGACCGTGACATGAAAGCTATCATGAATGGAAAAAAGATACGCCTAAACTGAAAAAAGAATGTCTTGTACTAGTGTTTGTATGTGAAAAGTTTCACCAGTATGTTCAAAGATGAGCAACCATTGGAGTAGAAAGTGATCATAAGCCACTAGAGAGCATTTTTCAAAAGCCGTTGCATGCAGCCCCAAAACATTTCCAACATATGCTGCTGACACCGCAATGCTACAACTTAGATGTTTGCTACACGAAACGGAATGAGATGTGCCCAGCTGACTTCTTATCTAGAGCAGCCTTGCGGCATGAAAATCTGGCAACTGAACAAGAATGAGTTCCTTAACTTAAGAGGAAGCAACAACCAAGCCAATACTGGGCCAGTCTCAAGGGGGGCTAGAAAGAATCCAAGAACAAACTATACAAAACAAATATCCAGACGCCAAGGGAGAGGCCCCACCTGCCTCTAAAGAATACTGGAACTATTGATGTGAGCTGAGTGTACAAGAGAGCATCATATATAAAGGCAATCAAATACCCAGATCACTGGGAAGAGAAACTCTCTCAAGAATATGTAAGAACCACTGTGAAGGAAGAATGATAGAGATGCCAAAAATGACCAAAGATATCAGAGACCTGGTGAGCAGTTGTGATAGATGTGGAGAAATGCAGGCCAAGCAACAAAAAGAAACACTGAAAATACACAACATTCCCAATACACCTCAGAGTAAAGTAGCGATGTTTTTTTACTGCAAACCACACAAATGACCTCACTTACTCTAGACTACTGTTCAGACTTGTGTGAACTAAACTAACTGTCAGAAGCTACCTCAGAACCATCATGGACAAAACAGTAAAGTATTTCAGCAGACGTGTTATTCCAGACTGTATGGTTTCAGACACTGGACCTAAGTTCACTTGCAATAAGTTGTGCAATTTATCTGGAAATGGCAATTCAGTTCATATCACCTCATCGCCATATCACAGCCAATCAAATGGGAAAACCAACTTGGCAGTTAAAATTGCTAAGACCTATTAAATAAAAGCTACCAAAAGCAAATACAATATATGTTAAGCCACTCTTGAACGGAGAAACGCTCCCACAAAAGGCCTGGTATGACACTTGACATCAAGACACACATGAACCTTGGTGCCTGTAGCCCCAGCATTTCTACAGCTGGCAGTGGTTGAAAGAGCAACAGACAAAAGGAAGGAGACACACATCACTTAATATGATTAATAAAGCTGTGGATTCATTTGTAATCTCTGCTTTGTGTTTCAAATACTTTCAGAAGACCAGACTCACCATGGCAAGTGGAAGTCCCTGTAGTTTTTGGTTGGCCAGTGTGGCTAAAAAGAATTTGACATCCAAAAAATGAAACTAATCATTGTTCCTAGCTGGCAGCATCAGCACTAAAATCTGAAAAGGGTTTTAATAAATGTGCTAGAAAGATTGAGACTGGTCTGAAAATCAACAGCTAATTCCTTAGTCCTTTGGGGATCAAAGTATTATTTGCAAACTCAAAGTATTATTTGCAAACTTAAAAGAACACTTCACAGTTCTATATTTGTGAAGTTATTTTATTAAATACTTCTCAGCATTAGACTCTCCTTCTGCCGGTATAGAAAGTAAATAATTACCTGCCAACATTTAGAAGTTAATCAGCTTTGCTTACATGATAAGCCTGTCAGTGATAAAAGCGTATGCTGTGTTGTTTGTCTGCCGTGCCACGCACCATCCCCGTGCTTGCTGCTTTGAATGATAGTTAATGTCAGTGGCAGAAAAGACAGCAAACACTTCTTGCATCTTCTCAAAATGTCAGACGCGACAACTCTGAAATATAGTGACACTGAAGAAGCTTTGATCCTATTTGACTTTATTTTCCTAACGGAAGGGAATTAGAGAGACAGCAGCTGGTACGAAGGGGAATCCTCCTACTGGGGTACAGCTACACTGGAATAAAAGACCAGCTGCAGCATGGCCCTGGCTGGCCCAGGTCGGCTGACTCAGGCTGTAGGGCTAAAAATTGCAATGCAGACATTCAGGCTCGGGCTGGAGCTGGACCTCTGAGACCCTCCCCTCCCGGCTCATGGAGCCACAGAGCCTGGGCTCCAGCCTGAGCCCAAGTGGCTGCACCACAACGTTACAGCCCTGCAGCCCAAGCCCCACAGGCCCAAGTCAGCTGACTGGGGCCAGCTGCAGGTGTTCAGTTGAGGTGTTGGCGTACCCTTGAAATCCAATAGGCATTTTGCCTTTGGCTTCTTTAGGAGCATGCCCTGTATTGGCAAAAGTAGCCTAGAATGAAAACTTTAGCATGTAATTCCTATTATCAGAAGCAACGGGGGGAAGATTAAGGTGGATGAGGAGAGCTCTGCGTCCTTGATTGGTGAAAAACGACACGAGGGAAAGGTACCTCCACAGAGAGTTTCAGTTGCATAGACTACCTACCCACAACTTGTCCAGTGACACTTAGGCTTGCCCATTTTGTTTGGACCTATTCCTGGAGGTTTCATCACATGACATCATCTTTAATTAAAGATTAATCTTTAATTCCTGGAGACTCCAGGACAAACCTAGAGGGTGGGCAACCCTAGTGACACCTGAGGAGCCCCCATAACTATAAATGAAGGGAGGAATGGTGGATGGATGAGCTGGTGCGGGCAAGGAATTATAGGACACTCTCACAGCTGGGTGGATGGGAAGGGAGTTAGACAACTTTCAAAGTTACTAAAAGCGGGAGGAGGGCATTTTACTTGCTCTTTGCATAGATAGTCTCTATTGCTCCCCCTCCCCAAGTTTATGACTGTTCCTTTTCCCCTAATTTTCTTTATTTTGTACAGCTTTGGAATTATTGCAAGTGGGGAATTTCTGCCTGTTAAGGGCACTTAGGGAGAGTGTCTTTCATTTTCCCAGATTTCTAAGTGAGTGCTTGAGTCCATTGAATGATTTGGCATAAATTACCTTAGATCTTGTGAACCTGGACCCTGTTGCTGCCACCACCTTTGGACAAAAGGGTCACAGATGAAAGCCTTATAACTCCCACATATGGATCCCAAGCAGAAAACAGGAGCAGGCATTTGAATTCTTGCTTAGAGGAGAGCTGCATTCTCTCATCATTCGGTATTATCTGGCATAATGGAAACAGAGGCCTCGATCAGTGCTCAGTGCACCTGAGGAGGTAAGTGGTGGACTAGATGGCTTTCCAATAGCATTCTATCTTCCTGTAGAAGAGGTAATATAGAGGTATGAGTTAGGGTTGCCTAATTTCTGACTGCAGAAAACTGAACACCCTTGCCTCATCCCCTACCCTGCCCCATCCCCTCTCCGAGGCGCAACACCCCACTCGCTCCATCCTCCCTCCCTTCATTGCTCGCTCTCCCATCTGCTCATTTTCATGAGGCTGGGGAAGGAGTTGGAGTGTGGGAGGGGGGTGAGGGCTCCGACTGGTGGAGCGGGCTCTGGTATGGGGTTGGGGATGAGGATTTCCTGGCCTATGGGAGCTGCTGAGCTGGTGCTGGGAGCGGGGAAATGCGTGAACAAAGCCCTGGCTGGGATGATTTAGTTGGGACTGGTCCTGCTTTGAGCAGGGGGTTGGACTAGATGACCTCCTGAGTCTCTTCCAACTCTGATCTTCTATGATTCTATGACAAGCGGCCCTTGTGCCAAGGGGACTGCAGGCACATGCCAGCAGCTTCCAGGAGCTCAGCAGAGCCAGGGCAGTGAGGGAGGTGGTGTAGGCCATTGTGCCACTGACCAGACTTTGAACAGCCTGGTTTGCACCACCAGGGTCTCTTTTCAACCAGGCATTCTGGTCAAAATCACACACTTGGCAACCTTAGTATGTGTATGTCATAAACAGCTAAAGCCTTTTGGTCTCACAAGTGCATTTCCTAATCAGCTTCTTTCACAGCATCATAGGCTTGAAAGGGACCTCAAGAGGTCATCTAGTCTAGTCCCCCGCATTCATGGCTGGACTAAGTCTTATCTAGACCATCCATGACAGGAGTGTGTCTAACCTGATCTTAAAAATCTCCAATGATGGAGATTCCACAAGCTCCCTTTTTCCTGCCTCAGTAAGAATTTAGTTGCCCTTTAGTAACCAATTCATTGTTTTTAAGATATAAACATCCTAGTTTTTAAAAACAGCCAAAATATTCAGAGTTTGACTAAACTAATATGAAACATCCAGTAGACAAGACATTCCGTCAAGACAGCAGTGCTGCAACTTGAAAAGCAGAGCTGAGAGCTGGTACATAACAATGCCACTAGTCTTCGTGCACTATGTTTGCTACTTTGATTTTGCAAGGACTTTTCGGAATGTGTAGCTCTCACCCAGTACACCTACAAAACACTTTTTCAGTCACATTTTCTTAAAGAACAGTGAATGTAAATTTTGGAATATTTTCATAAATAAGCCACTTACACATAGTGAATGACAGAAAGCCTGTATCAGCAAGTATGAAATCCAACTTCAGAGCTATGTGAATTCAGACCTTACCTGCTTCAGTTTATGAAAGTGCTCACTTGAAAATCTCTCTGACCTGAAGACAATTAACAGAACGTGTAAAACTTACTGACCCATGGCAGTGCTGAAGGACTCTCTTGCCAGCATTAAGCTATAGCCTCTGCATATAAGTAGTAGGAAAGACTGGTCTTTAGAGCTGTGTCTACATCAGCGATCCCTTACCCCACCACTAGTGGCAGAAATAGTATAGGCAATGCTCCTGCAGCTACCAGCATTTTAAGTATGTCTTCTAGCACTGCTCAGAGCAGGTCTAAATCACACAGCATTAAACATGCCACGAGGTCCAAACATTTTGTCTACACTATCCCTATTATTATGGTTACCACCAGTGGAGCTGCAGTGGTGAGAAATTTTTGCAAAAAGCCAAGTGGTGGTGGGCGTGTGGAGGCAGGGAGGGAATGTAAAGCTTAGAGGTAAGTTATTTCACTCTGGGGAAAGTAGCAGGTTGGCAGCCGCAGAATTTACTGCGGAGGATGAATTTTAGATGCCAAGAAGTAGTTGACAACACAATACCTCTTTCAGATGTCCAGAAAAACAGCTCCATCCTCCAGACGGTTACTGTCGAGGCCTGCTCCTTCTCCCAAAGTGTCTGCACTCACCTTTGACCCTCCCCAACGTGGCACTGTCAGGCCAATGTGTCAAATGACTAGAGTGAGGCTGAATCATTTGTTTTAGAGGTGATCTGCAAACAACTTTTTTTAAACACAGACATTGTGCTTTTCTGTTCTTTTGGTCATCATATCTGAAATACGCCTGAAATATTTGTTTATTTATTAATGCTTGGTTTTCTTATCTTGGAAAATAACGGGCATCTCAAGTTAGACCGTCCTTTCTTTTACTGGAGGATTTCCTGGAGGTGACAGTGCTATTTATTGTTTGCTCTCACCACTTAATTAAAGGAGCAAGGATGCTGAATCTTTAAATAAAAGCTTCCTTTCTTCCAACTATTTATTAGCTATTGGTAGTAACAACACTCCACCCCGCCCCCCCAAAAAAACCCACCTTAAACACAAAACGAGAACCCAGCTTTAATCAGTGATTAAAAATCTTCCCCTCTCAGAAGTGACAAAGAGTCCTGTAGCACCTAAAGACTAACTAAAGTATTCAAGCATAAGCTTTCGCGTGTGTGCGTTAATGCCCACTTTGTCGGATGCATGCAGTGAAAGTATCCAGGGGCAGGAATATACCACACGACTCTTCGTCACTTCTGCAATTCCAGACTAACACGGCTACCTCTCTGATTCCTTCCCCTCTCAGTTACTCTGCTTTCAATCTCTTCTTTCTTGTAGTCCTATTTTCACTGGTAGTTCTATCAAAAGAGAAAACTTGAATTTCTAATGCAGAAAAGAAGCAGAAAAGGATTAAATAAACCCTTCAGACCTTCTTTATAAATCACAAAAGCAAAGAGAGGCACAAATTCACTTTTCCTTTCTTTGCAATTCACGTTTAGGGGTCTCACTCAAAGTCACCCCTCCATCACATTTTCCAAGCAGGGAATATATATCACTTAAAGACTGCCTTGTCTTGCAATTAACATGTCTGCATTTAGGCAAAGTTCTCCAAGAGATAGCTTATTTGAGAGATAATATTGCAATTTAATATGTATAAGTCATTTTTTTGAGGATTTGTAGATTCCAAGGCCAGAAGGAACTATTGTGATCACCTTGTCTGACCTCCTGTATAAAATACAGGCCATAGAACTTCCCAAGCATAATTTCTAGACCATATATTTTAGAAAAACATCCAATCTTGATTTAAAAATTGTCAGTGACAGAGAAGCCATCTTGACCCTTAGTAAATTGTCCCAATGATTAGTTACTCACACTGTCAAAAATTTACTCATTTCCCATCTGAATTTGTCTAGCTACAACTTCCAGCCATTAGATTGTGTTATACTCTTTTTTGTGCTAGAGTGAAGTGCCATAATTAAATATTTGTTCACCAAGTAAGTAGTTATAGACTGTAATCAAGTCACTCATTAACTTCCTTTTTGTGAAGTTTTGTTAACATGTACACTGACTCAGGATTGCACATAGAGTGCAAGCACTTTTAGAACAACCCTAAAAGCATATGGGACTACCACTTGCTGGTGCTGAGAGAATACAGGATAAGAGCAAGACAAAATTCATTGCTTCATGCTTCCTCCCAAGAATATGAACAAAGATCTTATCTAAAGCTTGGCAACTGATTGAATAGCATTCTGGTAGCAAACTTAGGGCTTGTCTATACTGGCAGGTTTCTGCACAGTAAAGCAGCTTTTTGTGCTAAAACTGCCGAAGTGTACAAACTGTCACGCCACTTTGTGCACAGAAACTCCTCAGTTGCAGCTGTGCTGAAAAAAACCACCCTGGTGAGAGTCGTAAGGCTATTTGCATAGAGGCTCCAGTGCTCTGTTGCCAGTGTAGACACTTGATTGCTTTCTGTGCTGTAATTGGCCTCAGGAGCTGTCCCGTAATGCCTCAAGTGACCGCTCTACTCATTGTCTGGAGCTCGGCTGCCCTGAAGACGTGCACCCATCCCTTTTCAACGCACTGTTTCTGACAGTCATTGCATGCTGTGCTGATCTGCTCCAGGACACAAAGGGTACAGCTACAGTACCCACTGGATCAGTGGGTAGCGCTCGATCTTTCGGGGATCGATTTATTGCATCTCATCTAGATCTGATAAATTGGTCCCTGACTTGACTCCTGTACTCCACCTCGGCAGGAGGTGTAAGCAGAGTCAGCAGGGGAACAGCCGCAGTCGACTCACCGCCGTAGGGATGGGCAGGTAAGTCAACCTAAGATACTGCGACTTCAGCTATGCTATTCGCGTAGCTGAAGTTGCATATCTTAGATCAACACACATACACACACACACACACACACCCCAATAGAGTAGCCCATCCCAAAGCAAACCATTCATGTGGAATGCTTGTGCTGTTAAACACAGAGGCAGGTGTCTCTGTGTTGTGTGTCTGTGTGATTGCTGTGCAGAGATCACACAAGGTGGGGGGCTGATGTCGGCTTTTCTTCCTCCCCCGCCTCAAGGACTGGTTGCTTTCTGCCGCTGTCTGAACTTACAAGACAGCCTGCTGACACTCTGTCTCCCAAAACACTCCGTCTCTCACATTCCCCCGGACCGCTTCAGGTGCAAAGCAGCTGGCAAGGTAGTAGGATGCCCATGAAACAATGGGATCGGGAAATCTGTATTATGTGACACTGTGCCTGCCCCATAAGGCATTGCAAACCCTTCCCAAAGCACCCTGCAGTCAGTTGCACAATGGGATAGCTACCCACAATGCACTGCTCTCTTTGCTGTTGCTAGAGCTGCTAATGTGAATGTGCTCGTGTCACAAGCAACATACTGTGGACACGCAGCAGCACTTTAATTCCAGTGTTTTAATGAAAGTGGTATAACTTTTGGTGCAGAAACTTGCCACCGTAGACGTACCCTAACTTACCTGAGTTACAGTAATAGAATAATTGAAATTAAAAAATAAATTCTTAGCCCAAGTATTAGGTTTTGGGGCAGCTTATCTTTCAAACAGCTGCAGTACTGCATGTTGTTAGAGGGAAAGCTCAGAGATGAGACTTTGGACTCTCTTTCTGGATCTGCCATGAAATTACTGTCTGATCTCGGGTAAGTCAGATACTATATATGAGCCTCTGTTTCCTCATCTGTGAAGCTAGGCTAATTGTGCATTACTAATGTGCCTCACACTCATGTATTAATGTTTGCACAAGATGATGAAAAGCATTTTTAGTCTAAAAGGATTACTGAAAATATATGTATGAAAAAACATTTTATTTGCTTTCTTATTTTCCAGCAAACAGAAATGTACCATGTAAACAGATGAAGCTAAAGAGAAACAAATATAAATATTTTGCAAACAGTATTTCACCCTTTTTAAACTATATGAACACACACACACAAAAACTGGTAAGTAAAGTTACACACAAAACTCAGGGTTACCAAAGATGTGACCAGCACCCTTTGTTGTGTTTATAGTCTTATAGCTCAATTTCACCTCTTCTGTGCATGCATGAGTATGTGTCTGGAAAACATCTTAAAATACAAAGGAAAAGAAGCAGTAATTTTTTTCTTTGCAGTAAAGGTTTATACAAAATACAGTGTAGGATCAAAGCTCTGTGTGTGAAACAAACTTCTCTCGTTCAATTTCTTTTTAAGTGCCATTTTCTCCATTTATTGTTTCAGCCACTGTCATCAGGTGAAACAAGCATAGTTCTCTTGTGAAGAGTTGGGTTGTGATCAAGGACATTTAGCAGATGTGGCATGGTATTCTCCAGATCAAAGCCAGTGGTATGAAATTAGACAAAATAGCCCTAAACATGAGTCATAATGCAAGATAGTACAGCTGATGATTCATCACGACTGCAGGAAAACAAAGAGGAGCAAATAGCTTGGGTTCCCACTGGGAATGTCAGTGATCTTAACACAAGTAAAACTGCTCCAGCACTGGTAGACAGTGACCTATGAATCAGATATAGCTGCAATGAGGCAGACAAACTTTGTTTAAGGCTAAAGGTCGATGACGCTGTATCAGGAAACTCTCTGTTGAGAAAACCCCTAAGAAAAATGCAGTAGTTTTCTTTCAGCCCTATCACTGACTGAAGGATGCACTGGACACATTCCTCTAGAAGTAGGATTGAAAAGAGAGATTTTAACTAAATGAAGGCAGACCCATTTGTATAATACAATTTACACTTAACTGAGTCTATGGATTAGATCCTCAGCTGTCATAAAAAGGTGTAGTTCCACCGAAGTCAACTGATTTATACCAGTTGAGGAGTCAGCCTCAAATGTTTTACCTTTATGCTTTATTCTCCCCTCCCTCAGCTTACATTCTCAACGAAATGAGAAAAAGATGGGAAGAAATCATAGGACTGAGCACCAGAAAATAAACTTTTAGGTTAATTTCCCTTACTTTCTCATTTCTTTGAGAACTTTTCCAGGCAGAGAGAAACGATGGTTTCCTGCTGAGTAAGAGGAGAGGCAGTTGCTACTTGGTTTACACCCAGATGTGTATTCTCCATTTCAGAGCAGTTGCAATGGTTCCAGTTAGTTCTTAAATAAATTGAATATTCCAACAGATTACGTTTCAACATGTGTAGGGTTTCTTATGCAAACAAAATAAAGAGACAGAGTGTGCTTGGAAATATCCATCTTCCATGTTATTGGGAAAGGAGTTTTTTACCATGTACAGGAATTCTTCAAGATGTGTGTCCCTAAGGGTGTTCCACTTGAGGAACACATGAGCTCCATGCACCTTTGACTAGAGATTTTTTGGCAGCTGTGCTCGTTTAGTCCTCACATGCTCCCTAGCCATACTTATGGCCCCACACTGAGGATATATAGAGCTACAAGAGACTGACTGCCCTCTGTTCCTGCTCCGCCACAAAACCCCAAAGAGACAATGCGCTGAAACAGAGGGGAAGGAGGGTAGGTATTGGATGGAGCATGGTCGAGGACAGACATCTTGGAGAACTCGTTATGGTACAATGTAAAGAACCTCTCCTTCCTTCTTTAAGTCGTGTCTCTACGGGTGCTCCACCAGAGTTGACTCCCAAACAGCATCCGGCTGCAGGATTTTGGAGATCTTGCTCCCCTGGGCCAATTTATATAGTACATTCTGCTCCTGTAGTCTATTACTATATGGATGGCTTGATCTTGGATCCCAGGGTGGTGACAGAGAAAAGACTGACAGGCCTAGACTTGACTAGACTTATCCAGACTTGTCCAAACTAACAGTCCTGGACTGGTCCAAAGGAAAACTTTCAACTTGCTTTTTATTACTTGACCTTTATACACTTCTGCTTTTCTGAGCTAATGCATAGGGGGCGAAAGGAGATAGGCAGATTAAGACCATTCTTTCTGGGAATCAAAAAGTACTTGGAATAAAATAGTCTTTCCTGTACTGAGCAGGAACTGGTACCATGACTCCTACCTAAAGGGATAAAAAGCTCATTTCAGAAGAGGTTAATGAGATGGGTTCCTGAAAAGGGACAGGGAACGGATATGTGAGAGAGATATAGCATGGAAGTGGATGGAGTACCTCAAAATTATAACCTCCAAAACTCATCTGTCAGAGGTAATCTGCTCCCATGAGCTGTGTAAATGGAAGAGCAATCCCCAAAATCAGGTAGAATAGAAGCAGCATTAAGAGGAGATCTGGATCATAAGAGTGTTCCTGGCCCTCGTCCATGGCATCAAAACACACGATTGCAACTGCTGCATCAAGGTAGCAACAACTATGGTAGTTAAGAACCTTCCATTCTGCATTCTGGGATTTTTCTTAGATAGCTCTGCTGTTCTGCAGAAGGTGGGATGATGATCACGATCTCTGTGCTCTCTAGATCCACCAAATCTCTTTTTATTTGCATACATATTTCTAATGAATGAAAAGTCACTCTGGACTCATAAGAATGGCCATACTGGGTCAGACCAAAAGTCCATCTAGCCCAGTATTGTCTTCCGACAGTGGCCAATGCCAGGTATCCCAGAGGGAATGAACAGGTAATCATCCTCTGATCCATTCCCTGTCACTCATTGCCAGCTTCTGGCAAACAGAGACTAGAGACACCATCGCTTCCCATACCAGCTATTAGCCATTGATGGACCTATCCTCCATGAATTTCAAAGAATTTGTCCTTCGAAGAATGCAGGGAGTTGCCTATAGAGTCACTAAACAATTTCAAACTATCAAAGATAAGGTCCTCGACTGTGCTTTGGACTTTCTGTGAAAATTCCAAGGACTGGAGCAAGGAGAATGTACACATAACTATGGCAGTGGAGATAGAGCTAGCTGCCATACCAGCTGTGCTGAGAGAAGCCTGCAAGATGGTTCTCATCAAAGTCTCCCCCTCCACAAAAATATCCTGAAATTGCTCCCTATGGTAAATGCTCAATGAAAGAGCAAAACTTTGTGTAATTGATGTGGTTCTATTTTGCCAGAATCACCTGATAGTTAGCGATCTGGAATTACAGGGTTGCAGATGAAGAAATTTTACAATCAAAAAAGTCTAAGCACTTCTGGTCATTACTATGTGGGGTTACCTTTGAATGATGTGACCTATTATGCTAATTCACCACCTCTACAATCAGAGAATAAGGGGGAGGATGAGAAAATAAAAATTCTAATGCCTTAGCCAGGGCATAATATTTTTAATCTGCTCTCTTAACTGTCAGGTAAGGGAGTAGCAGGAGTCTACCCAGTCATTTTGGCAGGTTTTAAAAGCATCTCATTTGTAGAAAAGACTAACAATGGTACATGTACACCAAGCAGTTTATGCTGGGTATCTTGTACTACTTCTAATGGAATTTGTAGAGTGACTGCCACTCTTTTCATCAAGTCCTGAAATATGGAAATGGAGGAGGCTGCCTTGACTGCTCATAGCCGGGCAGACACTTGGCAGATCATGGTGGTAAAAGCTTGGAAATATCCTTTGATTATACAGTCTCTTGGTAATCAAAGGTGGACAGTCAGTCAGCAGAGCCCTATACTGAGATCAGAGAGTCTGAAGAACTCTCTTCCTCTTATTCCAAAAGAGGAGCAGACAAAGGAAGAGGAACTGTCCATCTGTCAGTGCATATTGCTACACCAGGGAGGCAGGCAGTACTAGTGAAAAGTGAGGTCCAGGGATAAGTCAGGCTGCAGTACCAGGAGACTTGAGCTCAATGAAGGAGACTCTAGTTCCTCAGAAACAAATAGCTCTCTGGAGCATATGAATTCCTGTGGTGTCAGGTGCATTTGTGCAGATATTTGATGAGTCCCAGATATTAAAACTTGTAGTACTGAAGAGCATATGGGATTTTCTGACTCTTGCTGTACCAACACTTTCAGTTCTGAAGAGACAACAGCAGAAGAGGGCAGTATCAACTTCTTCAGTGCTGAGTGTTTAGAGTCAGAAGCACTTCATGAAATTCTATTGCCTGTGTTATGCAGGAAGTAAAACTGGATGATCATAATCTCCACTGGCCTTAGAACCTATTAATACTACTTTGCTGAAACTATTGGTAAAAAAAATGGAATCTATTGGAGTCATTGGAGTCAGAAATAAAATCATGTGATTTTTGTTGCAATATCAGCAGTAACATCCAAATGCAATGTGAAGACATTGCACCACCTTTACCTTGAGGCTGCCCCTAAAACATTCAAGAACAATGGAATAGCTTAAGTAGTCAAGCATGGTTTTAATTATTGGGTTGCTTAACATACAAGACTCATTGCCATATAGGGACACTTTAATATATCTATAAACTAAGGTTTTTAATTGGAAAAATGATGCTGTGTGAAAGATGCAATATCAAACAGTGGTTGTGGTAACAAACTTATCTATGTTCTTTCCATCAATTTTCCTAAAGTAATTCAATGAACACCACAAAAAATATTTAGGAGAAAGTAAACTAAACTACAAAAAACCAAGACAGAGCCCCACTTTTGTCTCTAGAGAGCTATTTTCCAACCTTACCACTGCCTTCACTTTAGAGTCTAAGGAACTAACAACTGTGCTTATGGTATTCAATATTCATTGTTAATGAGGCCTCCACCTTCAGAAAAGGAAAAGACTGACACAGATTTTAATCTGTTAGCACACCTCAGGAGACAAAATAAGGTTTACTGGTGAAATCCAGACCATACTGAAGTTGGTTGGAGTTTTACCATTGACTTCAGCGGAGCCAGGGCTTCATCCCTTGCGTTTTGAACTTACCATAAGGCCCAGCCATCACATGTTTTTTGTAATGGTGCAACTATTTTGGTTAGGGGTGTGATTCTTCACTGGAATATTAATATTGCTACAAACCCTAAATGTGAGTGCAGTTATATCAGTGTACATGTTTATCCCCATATATCTTATTGCCCTTCCCCTATGGGAATAAACTATACCCATACTTTATCCCACTACAAGTGCATCTACAGCAAAGAGGTCATACTGCTTTAACTACAGATGGATAGTTAAAGTAGTACAATAGTCATTATTGACATCAAGAGTTTCCTACAACAAATTAAATGAGCATATGTGGTCAGTAGTCTCCCTCCTGTGAAATTAAAGCAACAGTATGTATAATAAGATTTTCTCCTGTATGTTCCACATGGAGTCTGCTCATAAACAATGAAGGTTACCTGTAGTCTACAGCAATTACAGGTATACTGACTGAAATCACTTGTTTGGTCTCCTCTCTCTGACTAATCTATCCTGTGTTGCAGAGTAACAGATTAGCCATATTTCTGAAATGCCTTAGAGCAAGTAACTTACAGTACAATACTGTATGGTATCAAGCACCTGAAACTTCAATAGCCTGGAGTTACTGCAGCAATATAAAGACAAAATTAAAATTGTTTAAACATAACATTGTCCCCATTAGAAGTGAAAGTATTGCTTTCAAATCAGCCCCCCTCCTTCCTTTTTCTGGGGGGAGGTGGGAAGTGGCTTTGAAATTTGAGATAATGAACGAGAAGACAAATCAATAAAGTTCTTCGGCTAATCCTTCTCAAAACACTCGTCCCACCCAGCAACCAGATATTTGTGTATATTGAATCAAATGTCTTTTGTTAATGTCCCAATTCTTATGTCAACAAGCCATAATGTGAGGAGTTTTGAAATTATACACCAAGATGCCATATGTTCATTCCACTGTAAACAGTGAGGTATTGCCTTTTGTAGATACCAATTTACATTAACCCACGAACTTAACAAATGTTTGATAAATACCCATTATGTTTTCGTAAAATAGTTAATAAAGATACAGTAGACTCTTGATTATCCGGGATGATAGGGAAAAATTTAGTCGCGGTTAACAAAAACCCAGTTAATCACCCTTATTAGGAAATGGGCAGGGGGTTGGTTCGCTGGCCGCCCTGCACCGGCGGGGAATAGGGGGTAGGTTCGCCGGCTGCCCTGCACCAAGGGGGAGGGGGTTTGGTTCGTCGGCTGCCCTGCACCCTGGGTTTTTTGGGTTTTTTTGGTTCGCCGGCCACCCTGCGCTGGGGGGCGAGGGGGTTTGGTTTGTCGGTTGCCCTGCACCCTGGGTTTTTTGGGGGCTTTTTGGTTCTTCAGCCACCCTGTGTTGGGGGGAGGGCAAAGGGGTTTGGTTCGCCAGCCACCCTACGCCGGGGGGGAGGGGTTTGGTTTGCCGGCCACCCTGCGTCGGGCGGGGGAGGAGTTTGGTTCGCTGGCTGCACTGTGCCGAGTGGAAGGGTTGGTTCACTGGCTGCCTTGCGCCGGGGGAAGGGAAGAGGAGGGGGTTGGTTCCCTGGGTGCAGTGCGCAACAAAGCCAGAGCTGGCCCTGCAAGTTACCAGTTTTTTTTTTTTTTTTACATCTTGGTTAACCCGATCCCGGATAATCGAGAGTCTACTGTAATTACAAAGATCCTGGCTCTACTAAGTCAGATTATTATAAAAAATTACTAGATTGTAAGAATTAGATTTTGTATTTCATTTCTTCATAAGGTTAGGGTTTTTATGCTTATCTTTACAGGAAACACACCACAAATTCAAATAAGGCACCATTGTTTTTGAACAGGTGCAGTGGCTCCCCTAACAGTTCACAGTGCAGGCATTTTTTTTGCAGAGTGTTGTGCCACTGCAAATGACAGAACTGCTGCAGCTTTGCTTGGAAGAGTTAAATCTAAATCAGCAGTTCCCAAACTGTGGGTCGGGATCCCAGAGTGGGTTGTGACTCTGTTTTAATGGGGTCACCAGAACTGGAGTTAGACTTGCTGGAGTCTAGGGCTGAAGCTCAACCCCACTGCCCAGGGCCCAAGCCCAAGCACTTCAACCCTTGCTGGCAGAGCTCAGGTTACAGCTCCCCACCCCACCCCCAGCCTGGGGCTGAAGTCCTTGGGCTTTGCCCCCTCCCCTCCTCCCACCTGGGGCAGTAAGGCTCAGGCTTCAATCCCCCATCCTGGGGTACTGTAGTATTTTTTGTTGTCAGAAGGGGGTCATATTGCAGAGAAGTTTAAGAACCTCTGACCTAAATCTATTCCTTCCTGCTCTAGCTGGGTAAGAATTGGACTTAAGTGCCAGTATACTGTATAGACAATACATATAGATGATTTGTATTTACATAACAGGCTTTGGGGAATTAATTTTCAAGTGATTAAAATTAGCTACACGGGAATCTGACAGAGTGCTAAAATTAAAACTCTTGCCTTGAAATTTCTGTTTTGAATAGGTGCCACGTATTCAAAGAATGCTCTGGTTGGGTTTTCTGTGGTTGCTTAATTGTGTTTTATATAATTTGCAGAAGGGAGCATAGTCATAACTAAGAATCAAGAAGTCTGGGTTCTATACCCAACTCTACAGCCAACTTGATTTTTGATCTTCTGCATGTCACAACTTCTCTTGCAATACGAGGCACCTTAAAGTTAGGATATGACAAGAGTTACAGTTACTTGTGCAACCATCATTTAGCCCCCTTGTGCCTGTGCATTATGATCTTGAACTACATGATCACATGCTATTTTTTCCAGAAGACCCTGGCTTCATTAAGTTCAGAGGTTGGCTGCACAGAGGGGCCAAATTCAGATTACATAGGCAACTGTAAATCTGACATTTCCTAACTTTCAAGTGCTTAACTTTGCAACCTAAATAATGGCCTTTTCATGAAGGTTTTTGTATGTAATATGTTAATTATATTCTCAAATTTTATTCTCCCAGCTTAGAGTAATTGCAATTTTAATAGCAACTGGTAATTACTATCAGTTTTGGTATCTATCAGTTAAGTTCATATCATCCAGATAGTTTAATTGTTTCCTAATTATTTCTGGAAGAATGAAAATACGTATATGTATTCAGTAAACGTACATTTTGACATGTGGGATCTGTCATTCTAAATAAGTTTTATATGTGTATGCTACCAATTTTTTTGTCATTAATATAACTGCTTCTTAGTACTTCTTTGGTCAGTATTATGTATTACAACCAAAGAAAGTATTGTTAAAGAGAAGGTGCTAATTTTTAATATTATCTAGGTAAAATTCCCTCAAGAGAAAACTAGTGCATGTATTTCCTAGGAGATGTTTTTTTAAAAGTATTGAATTGATCATCTAAAATTTATTTCACTGAGTTGATATTCATGTATTCTTTAGTTCAAGAAAATAAAACATACATATATAAAATAGTTTGATAAAATAGGACTTGCCTTTTAAAATACCTTTCTTAAATATTTAAAATGCAAACTTTTGGTGACAGGAACCTCGGTCAGGAAAACAGACTGAAGTCCTATACTAGTATATGAAAATTAATATATTGCAGACTAATGGCATACTTGTATCAGGACAATTTGGCATTTTAACTTTTGTCACTTGTCGATCCTATCAGTCACAACTCTTTCATCACATATCTATAAATAAAGGATTTCATGTGTTTTTGAAGAATTTCTGCCTTCACATTATGCTTTATAAATTTCACTTAAAATTTCACAGACTGTAAGTACAGTAAATTGCCTCCAGAATGTATCAAATACGAATGACTTGATCTTACCCACTTATACTTTGAAATGCTGACGTCAATGACATTTCAAAAATTTTCAAGCCATCTAACTTTTAATTGTATTTATTGTACTTTTAAATCTAAGACATATAGCGTCCAAGTAGACACTCATTCAAAGCTTTCTGCCTCAGATTTTGGCTATAAAATTTAAAATACGTTAATGCAATTGTTCGAAAGATGTGTTTTCAATTTCACAAAAGCGTATACAAATAATACCACGAGTGCAAAATTAAGTATTACCAGTGACACACTGCATAAGAACTTTGAGTGTAAAAGAAATCAGAAGTTCCCCAGAGAGTTCCCCCATCAACCTCTCTTAAGACATATAAATTAGACTGTCACACACTCTGGAATGGCTCATGACTGTGAGTGCCAACCTCAGGGCAGACTGTCAAAAGGAGAGCAGACACCCCACACAAACAGGTGATATGTTCTATAATTAGACTGGTTTCCGAGTCTGCATTTGTAAGTGTTCAGTGAGACCTGGGCCTTGTCATGAGCTGGCACCTGGTCTGCCAGCACCACATAGATCTCAAAGTCTGTCAAGGTTGGAATAATTTTAACCATTTGTTAAAGAATTATAAAACATTTTTTTCCAAAATGCAGCAAAACAGTGAATATTTTTTTAAAAAAAACCCAACACCAATAATTTCACATTTGGGAATGGAATAAGATAATGGCTAGAAAAAGCCTAGCAGCTGTTGAATCAATTTCTTACTGTCCATAGTAATTGCTTTTTAAAAAATCTTGATACAGTTGTTTTACAAAACCTTAAACAGCAAAAGGAATTGAAGCACTAGAAAAATCTTCAAATATTCAACATTAATATTCAAATACACTGAGATGCACAGCAATCCTCTCCCCCTTGTAGGCTTTTAGTTGAAATTTTATCTTGTATTAAGCACACTATTCATGCTCTACATAATATGAAAATAAATACTTTTAGAACACTCTAATTGCCACAAAAGTCAATTTGTATACAATTGCATACAAAAATTAAGTACACATATTTGTGTGAATCAAGATTTTAATGTTTATTGCATTTGTTTACATGTGTTTTTTTTTTTAAATGTAGCTCACCTGAAGCCATTAAATGCAGCTACACTGTTTTCCAAGACTCAAATAATTTATCACACAGTGATTGCTTTGTACATCTATCTGGGTATACCTTCTCTAAGCTTGATCCTCTCCAGTTTTCCCAGGATCTGTAAACGCTGAGATTACTGACACCGGTAAATCCACATTTAACTACCCAAACACAAACCAGCAAGACAGCATATTGTACATAAGGCTATTAAACAATTTTTATAAATCTGTTCAGAGAAACCAGGCACAAAGAACTTTTTGAACACACAATTCTGAAAAGCCAGCCATGAAATCTTTGCAGGTTAGGCATTCTCAAAATCCACAGTTAAGCATTAATCCTTGTAGCTCTAATATTTAACATCCAGGTTTTTCATTTCCTCAGCCCTTTAAATATATTTTACTTTAACACAGCGGTTCTAATATTGTACCAATTTACCAGAATACACCATGGAAGCTCCAACTAGTGATACCACATCCCACTGAACTGTGTTTGTTATAAGCCATAACAGAGCTTGGGCTGCTCAAAATGCCAATCTAACAATAGCGTAAAAACAAACATAGCTGAACTGGAAGCGGGTAGTAGCAGAGCACATTAAGTCCACCACAGAGGCTCATCATGAAGAGTAACAGTCAAAAGTACTAGCACAATAGTGGAGCGAACTAGTATTTATACACACACACACACACACACACACACACACACACACCAGAGATTAGGAAAAACTGCATTGCCAAATTGTACTTTCAGATGAAATTCAAGCAAAGATACTTTGGGATATTTCTGTCATGTCAATCCTGATTAAATGTTCACAGTTAAAAGATGCATAATTTCCATCATCAGTTTTACAATAATCACAAAATTAGCACCTACTTTTTTCCACCACCTGTGAATTTAACAAAAACTTTATTTTCCTAATATGAACTAACCCTTAATATAAGCAAATGTTTTTTCAATCTACAATTTTATACAGAATGTTATTAACACAGGGTATGGTAAAAACTTTGTTGTCAAAACATACATACATTATATGGTGTGAATAATGGACACTAACAAATTATAGTCTGCATTCTCTCTCTAGTATAATCAGATGCATGCAGATTGTATGCAGCATTTTAACATTTTAAAAATTTAATAAACATACTAAATTTACAAGACTGCTCCCCCACTCCAATTCTACCTGTAATAAAAGTCAAACACACTGAAGTAGACATATCTTCATGAAATTCATGATGGATTAGCTTCAGTGCTTGTTCCACAAAGGTGTTGCAATAGGTCCCTGTGGAGACCTTTCAATAACAATAAATTCATCCGGGTTGTCAAAAGCTTTGTAGTGGATCAGCAAATCCTGAATAGCACGTTCCTCAATCTGAAGGATGAAAGGGAGAAGGGTCAGGGGGAGCATTTTATTATCAGTTCTAGAAGAAATCATCTTAGAAGGGATGGAAACTGTTCACTGAATAACAGTTACCTTTTAAAACAAATTATCATTACCAATAAGTTTTAATGGCCCTGAATAATTATACATCCTGCACGTCAGTAATCAATGAATATTCTTTATTTCATTCAACTGTAGATACATTTTTGCATGCTAGAGCTTTAAAAAAATCTGTTAGCTGGGCAAGCCTTAAATAAGCAGGTCCTGGGGCCATATGTCCTAACAGATTCTAAAACACTCATGGACTGACTGGATGTTGTCCTCTAGCAAAACAGGAGAAAGCAACACACGCCAAACCATGAGGACAAGCAAAGAAAACGGGGGAACATGGAACCTAGCCCCAGCAGCTAAGGGCCCCAAACACTGTCAGGCTAGCCCAGGAGTGGGTAAACTATGGCCCGCGGGCCGAATCTGGCTGACCAGCCATTTTAATCTGGCCCTCGAGTTCTTGCTGGGGAACAGTGTCTGGCACTTGCCCTGGTGCTCCAGCTGGGGAGTAGGGTCGGGGGGCGCACTGCACGGCTCCCAGAAGCAGCAGTATGTCCTCTCTCCGGCTCCAATACATGGGGCAGCCAAGGGGCTCACCTTTCTCACCCCAAGTGCCGCCCCTGTAGCTCCCATTGGCCAGGGCAATGTGCAGCAGAGCCATCTGGCCATCCCTCTGCATAGGAGCCAGAGGGCGGACGATTCTTCTGGGAGCCACTTGAGATAAGAGCCAGCCAGGGCCTGAACCCCTGAGATATCCTCCCATACCCTGTCCCAGCCCTGATCCCCCTCCTGCCCTCCAAACATCTCAGACCCAGCCCGGAGCACCCTCCTATACCCCAAAACCTCTCATCTGCAGCCCCATATAAGCCGGAGCCCCCTCCTGCATTCTGAACTCTTATCTGGCCCCACCCCAGAGCCTGCACCCCTAGCCAGTGCTCACACCCCAACCCCAACTGCATGAGCATTCATGGCCCGCCATACAATTTCTATACTCAAATGTGGCCCTAAGGCCACAAAGTTTGCCCACCCCTGGGCTAGCCCTACCCTCCCAAAATGAGCCTGAAGTTATGCTTTAACAGCTGGTAAACACTATGCAGCACATGAATAAGTGATTCTAAAATGTCATCTCAAAGAGGTAGTGAAAAAAATACAGCTTGCTTTACCTGGATCAAAGATAAAGGTTTCTCTCTGCTCCTGATAAGAGCTGCCTCTTGCTGGAGCTCTTCCTCTACAATAGTTGCAAACGTGATGGGTGCTATCGCAGTAGAGCTAGTCAAGGGTGTCACTAACCACGGACTGCAAGGTAATACATTACATAGTGAAGTAGATCACTGACATTCTGAAACAAGAGCAGTATAAAGAAATAGCAGAAAACATGCTCCAAAAATCTTTATATGTCAGAAATTAAACTTACTTATGACTCTCCAGTTGTGGTATATCAGAAACACGATCATCTTTGACTGTGCATCTGTGAGGAAAAAAGTATGAAAGTTGCTGATTCAATACTCTCTTGGAATTTAACAGGACTGTTAGAAGCCTTCAGACTTCTTATTCTACTGTGCCAAACATGCTACTGTCGGGAGAGGAAAAAAACTTTGAGAGGGGAGTCTCAAGCCACTAAAAAAAAAAAAAAAAAAAAAAAAAAATCAGTGAAGTGAGTGTCCTTCACAAAATGCAGCGTTACAGCCCCCAGTAAGCACAGTTACTAAAACATATTCCTATGATGTTCCTATTCAAAGAACTACTTCAGTAAGAAGCACATGGGTGCCCAAGCAGAAAATGAATTCAGACAAAAGTTCTTTGCCCATGCACTGTATTATAATATAGTAACAAATCCAATATTGAATCCAAGACTTCTAGGCAGAAGGTTTTTGAGTGTGATGTAGTGGTAGAGTACAAGCTCTCAAGTTAGCTTCTTGATTACTAGAACTGTAATGGACTTACAGCACAGGCAACCTTCATTACAGCATTTCTTAATTTCTGAGTGCTTGACTGTGCAACCTAAATAATATGTTCATGTAATCTTTTGTATTTAAAGATTTGAGCAATGTAATTGCAATATAAGCACAGGATATAAACCTATTCACAATGATCTCCAATTCTAAAATCGTTGTCTTGAAAGAAGTGGCTGTAGCATTAAGTCAACTGCAATAGCACTAACGTATTATTTCTCTGTGAGTATAGTATTGATTATTCAATGCCAGAGATGGTGAACCGTCAGCACACATACCCAAGGACCTTCCGTCACCAATATAAGATCTGGATTCTGATGAATATATATAAAAAGGACGTAAAAATAGGATTCATGGAATGAAATTAAACAGGGAAAACACACCATGCTTAATATCAAGAAAAAAAATTCTGACAATAAGACGTGTTACCCTATATAATCTGTCAAGAGAACTCACCATTTGGGACCTTTAAGTCTACACCAGACAAACACATTAAAATGTGCTGACCAGAATAATCCTGCACTAATAAGGAAAGGAAGAGACCTAAAATGGGTAATCTAAGCCCTCTCTAAATTATATGAACCTCTGACAACATGCAGGTTAAAAGCACGGGAAAAGCACTACAGCAAGATTTTTTTAAAAAATAAAGTTACGCATTTATTTTTCAGTTATTCTACAGCACCTTACTTGTGTTAATGTATTGGTATAATCAACTCTCAATTGTTTTCATTTCTACACATGCTGTAATTAAATAGCCACAAACTGTCAGAATAAATTCATAGAAAAATTCCTAATAGAAGAACTCCAGTGACTGGTGAGTTCTCAAGTTCTCTGTCTGGGATTTCTTCCACAGAACACAATTTCATGGACAACAAGCAGCACAATACCTATTGCTGGGAGGAGAGGAGCATTTATTTATACTTCTCAAAAAGTAAATAAGCAGACATCTATCATCAAAAGCTACATCCAAATTAACTATGTCCTGCTTTTTGATAAGATATGGTTTCAAAATTGCCCACTGGGATCTGAATCATTTTCCCCAAAGAACAGAAATACATTACAAGATCAACAAATTGCCTAATGATCCAAAAAAACTGTAGACAGATCTTTCCCACTCAGAAACCAGAATTTATTGATCATGAAATTTCAACTGCAACATTCATCTGAACTTTGGTGAATCACTGAATATGGTGAAGAAGCAACAAAAATGGGCCTCCTTAAACCATAGTTAGGCTCATGAGCTGAAGGAGTGCAGACTTTGTAGAATCAGTTAAAACCCTACAGTCTCATAACGGGTGCCAAGTTAAAGCTTGTGGTGACACCATTCGGAATGATTCCTTCAACTCAACATTCATAAAAACCTTGCTATTTCTGACTCAGTGGCTCAGTTGTAGCATTCCACATTCCTGTGTGACAGACTTGTTTGCTCTCACTTTGGGTCTCACTCTGATCAGTCAGGAGCTGGAAGTAGGAATAGAAGTTACAGACTCCAGTTGTAGGATGGAAAAGAAGAGCCTTGTGTTGCTCAGCAATGCCTTCATTCTACTAAAGGAGAACTCTGGTCTTCACTGCAAATCCTGTCCAATTTTCCGAGCTGAAACAATGGCATCTGCGATTCAGGTACTTGAGAACTGTAAAATCGTTAGCGTGTCTGAGAACCAAACGAGAGCACGTGGTAGCTTCCTTTAAGTAAAAATTCCTGACTGACAAAGCAGTAGGCCCATTTTCCTAACCATAAATTGGTTGCATTCACTTCTGAATGATGAAAGTTTAAATTTAGTTTAAAAAAGGAAAGTTATGTCAAATAGATGTCAATAGTTTAAAAGCAATTAAAGATGGCAAAACAGCTATAACATTTAAAACAATTGTAAGGGTCACTAAAGTAGGTCTTGTTTTGATAAAACATTTTATACTTAAGTCACACTAATTTCATTGCACCACAATTGCTAAACATGTCTTTATATTAAGAAAAAAATAGAAATAGACTATGGGGAAAAAAGATCACAGTGCCATGAAAATTACATCTGGCACAATCAGCTTTAATCATTACTGCTTACCCTTCTTGAATGGCTGATGCAGGAATTTAATCCTGAATTATATTCTGAGTTACTAACTTTAGGGCCAGACAAAAGAATTTTGCCATTGCCTTCAATGGAGATTTACTGGGTCATTTAATCTTTGTATAATATTCTTGCCCTAAAGAAAATCAAACATGGAATTAATGGGATACAGATTCTTTAACTTGTGTAGGGATCTGAGCTATATGACTCAGATCCCTGGACAAATCATATAGCTCAGATCCTCTCACACTAGGGATCTGAGCTATGTGACTGTATACAGATACAGTAGTTCAGAGGTAGTGAACAAGAGAGAGTTTGGTCATCTCAGTCCAGTTGCTAACTCACAAACCGCATAATTAAAGCTACAATTTAGTAACAGGTATTTGTAGTAAAAGCCATAGGCCATAAACAAAAATTAATGAGGTGTGACCTGTACTATAAATACCCCTGACTAAATCTTAGCGGGGAGGAGGGCGTTGCTCTGAGGGAAGTGGGGGGCATGGGAAGAGGTATCAGCTGCCGGGGACCGCTGAGCAGCGGCTGCCCCCAGGGCCACTGCTCAAGGGGTCTCCAGGGCCAGCCACACAGGCCACTGCTCAGGAGGTCCTCAAGGCCAGCTGCCTCGGCTGCTGCTTGGGTGGTCCCCAAGGCCAGCTGTCCAGAGCCACTCCAACAACCACCGATGTAGCTATCCCTGAGGCCGCCTGAGCAGCTGGCCCGAGGGCGGTTTGGGCGGCCCTGGGGTCAACCACACTGACCACTAAAGAAGTCACAGAGGTCGTGGAAAGTCACAGAATCCGTGACCTCTGCCACCTCCGTGACAGACACAGATCCCTAATCATAATCTGAAAACCACCACCATGCTTCCAGGGAGTCGCCAAGAAAACTGGTTCCAACCCATAAGTGAAATCAAGCAAGAAAATCCACAAGACAGTTTCAAAATGGGGATAATGATTAATAAGAAATGGAGCTATCAAAACCAGCACCTCTCCCCTTTCTCCATGTATCTCTCTGGTCTCAATATAAGTATTAGCAGATGGTCTTGCTCACATGATTGTAAGTATTTCATCCTCTTCAATTTCAATATAAATACCACATATGCTGTTCATATGCTTGCATGGCAGGTAAGAAAATCTGATGCATATAAATAAAAAGAAAAGACAGTTACCTTTTGGAACTGGTGTTCTTAGAGATATGTTGCTCATGTCTATTCCACAGTAGGTGTGTGTGCTCACCATGTACACTAGTGCCAGATGTTTTTCCCTTAGCAGTACCTGTAGGGGGAGCACGACTCGTGGAGTGGCGCTGCCTTGGGGCACTATAAGGGGTGCTGCGTGCTCCCCTACTCTCAGTTCCTTCTTGTCAGACCACTCTGACAAAGGGGAAGGCAGATGGGATGTGGGATGTCTTTTCTTCTTCGAGTGACTGCTCATGTGTATTCCACAGTAGGTGATTCCAAGCTATATCTGTTGGATGTGGGTAGGAGTTCACCAGTTCCTGGGACGCAGTACTGCCCTGCTGAACCCGGCATCATCCCTGGTTTGGGAGAAAAATCGCAGTGCAAGGTGAACGTGTGAACCGAAGACCAAGTAGCAGCCCTACAAATGTCCTGAATAGGGACGTGGGCCAAGAAGGCTGCCAACGAGGCCTGTGCCCGAGTCAAGTGCGCCTTCAAAATTGACGGTGGGGGGTACACCCTCCAGTTCATAACAGGTACAGATGCACAAAATGATCTAGTTGGAGAGTTGCTGTGTGGAGATCAGCTGGCCACTCGGCTGAGGCTACAAACAGCTGTGAGGACTTTCTGAACCGCTTGGTCTGCTCGAGGTAGAAAGCCAGAGCTCTTCACAAGTCGAGCGTGTGGAGATGGCGCTCCTCACTGAATGTGTGTGGCCTGGGGCAGAGGACCAGCAGGAAGATGTCCTGGCTCATATGGAAGGCAGAGACCACCTTCGGGACGAATGCTGGGAGTGGTGGAGCTGGACCTTGTCCTTATGGAAAACTATGTATGTCCTTGTCCTTATGGAAAGCCTCGGACATCAGGGCCCTGACCTCACCTAGCCGATTTGATTGCCACTAGGAAGGCCACTTTCAATGAGAGGTGGGACCAGGGGTACGTGACCAGGGGCTCAAACGCGGGTCCCATGAGGCGGGACACCACCAGAGTCAGGTCCCACTGCGGAACCAGGGCCCTAGCATATGGAAAAAGGCAGTCCAGCCCTTTGAGGAACCGGCCCGTCAGGGCATGGGAAAACACCACGTGGCCCTGCACTGGCAGGCGGAAGGCTGAGATGGCGGCGAGGTGCACCCTTATAGATGAGGGCGTCAGGCCCTGGGTTCTAGGATGCAGGAGGTAGTCCAGGAGCAGCTGGATCGGGGAAACCTCCTTCTCAGTTGCCCATGAGAACTGTGCCCACTTCGCCGAGTAGGCACGGCATGTGGAGGGCCGTCTGCTCTCCAGGAGGACATGCTGGACCCCTTCATGGAGGGACAAGGCCACCCTGCCCGGGGTGGAAGAGGACAACACATTAAACAGGGAGTCCGAGGGCTCCTCCACCTCAGCATGTAGATGGAGGTTTGAGGCCACCCTTTTAAGGAGGTCCTGGCTGGCCCCAAAGTCCTCCTCCTGGACTGAGGAGGGCGGGGCCGCCATTGCCACTTCTCGGGAGGGCGAGGAGACCGGTACCAAGCTCTGGGTGTCCATAGGCACTGGAGGTTCCACCACTTGGTCGGCCTCCGGGCATGGCACCAAAGATGTACACCCCGCTGACGTCTTACATGGGGACCTAGAGAGAGAGGCCAACGGTGCCTCTGAGGCCATAGTGCCCACTGCCACTGCACCTCCTGCGGCACTGAAGGACCGAGTTGCTCTGCCTGGCCAGCTTGGCTGGAGGGATTGCTCCTAGACAAGGTCGGGCTGATGAACGAGTCTCCGCTGCATCTAGACTGAGAGGAGCGGCAGTGCCAGAAATGACGTCGTCCACGGGACCATAATTGGACCCAGGGAACCGGTTCTGACAGTAACTACTGCTCCTGGAACGACTGACGGGTGGACCCGCGATGGGGCAGTGCTGGCAATCGACGCTCAGAACTATGGAGGTATCATGGAGGATACTCTGAGCGGAAGCAGCAGCAATGTCCGTGCTGCAACCGGCTTCGGTAACCCCTTCTGGATGGGGACCTTGGGCGACATCGGTGTGCGCTTCCTGACATGGAGTGGTGCCTGGAGTTCTAGGCCGATGGCACCCAGCCAGAGAGCCTGGCAGGCATCGAGGGCGATCCATGTGGACTCTGCTCTGGACTGCCGCTGGACGGTGAACGGCATCGGGAACATTCCCTTGACGCGACCGGAACCGCTCTGGGGGCGACTGCGGGGAGCCCAGTGATGGCTTGCCTCTGGACCGTGGTACTGATGTTGGTGGCGCTCTGGTACCAGCAAGTACAAAACATCACGGGCCGCTTGCAAGGCCTCTGGCGTGAAAGGCATCCAGAGAAGGCTGGGCCTATGCGGCTGGGTTGTGCCACTCAGTGTGAGTTGGAGGCCTGGAGGCCGAAGGACATCGAGGACTGCCTGACACAGGCCTAGCCTCTGCCCCTGGTGCACAAAGTACCGCTGCGAAGAAGGCGTCTTCTTGGCCCTCCTATGCCCAGAGGATGGGGAGCAGTGCCAACTGGACAAAGGTGCCAGGGGATCTTCACATACCAACGCCGCGGTGGTTGGTGTTGGTTCAGAGCGGCGCGTCAGAGCCGGGGTCAGCATCAACTCCATCAGGATGGCCCAGAGTCAAATGTCCCTCTCTCTTTTCATCCGGGGCTTAAACAACTTGCAGATCTTGCAACTATCGCTGATATGGGTCTCACCCAAAGAGTATAAAGAGGCCGCGTGTGGGTCACTCTTTGACACTTGCAGGCATTCTGTGCCACACAACTTAAAACCCAGGGCTCGGGGCATGTCCCAGCCCAGGCACTCTAACTAACTGAACTAAGTGACTACAGATATTAGAAGAACGCTAAGGACAAGCTGCAGCAATGCTGGAGCTGCAAAGTTCCGATGCACCTTCAGTGGCGGCAAGAAGGAACTGAGGATAGGGGAGTGCGCGGCGCCCCTTATAACGCACCAGTGCGGCGCCACTCCAGGAGTCGTGGGGAGGAGGAGTGGCACTCCCCCTACGGGTACTGCTAGGGAAAAAACATCTGGCACCAGTGCACGTGGAGAGCACACACACTTACTGTGGAATACACATGAGCAATCACTAGAAGAATATTTGGTTTCTATTCATAAACTAATAACCACTAGCAACTTTTTCTAAAAAAACCTGATGCAGTGATTTTAGAAAGGGAAGATCAGTGTTAATGTACTATCTAGGATGACTACCTAATCACTAAGAAAGTAAAAATCTTATGTTAAATATTTAAGATTAGAATCTGACAAATTTCTTACCTGATAACTTTCTTTCAGCAACTTCTTTCTGAATTCATTACTCATGGGCCAACTATGGAATGGACCACTTGTGGAATTCCGAGTTGGTCCAGAGTTGCTATCGGAGACTCCAGGACTAAGCTCCGCCTCTCAGCTTAGGCCACCAGAAGAGTTCTTCCACAGTTGTAGAAATGCTTTTGCCAACAATTAGTAGCATTAAAGTAGCATGACCAGATGTCCCGTTTTTAAAGGGACAGTCCCGTTTTTTGGGTCGTCTTCTTATATAGGTGCCTATTATTATATAGGCTTCTCTCCTAACCGGTTATTTATAGGAAGTACAGAGCAGTGAATTCCAGAAGTAGGAAAGGAAAGGATAAGCAGAGTTTAATAATTGTAATAGAACAATAGGCAGGAACTATTGTAGTAGAGTAATAGGCGGGAACAGGAGTTTCCCCCCATATAAAGCAAAACCTTAATAAACTATGGAGTTATGTGAGAAATAATCTAGTAGAACCCACTACCAAAGGCTGCCTTTTTAAGAGAAAAGGAAACTTACTTGAAGATCTTCCTTGGATGAGGCGCAAACACTTTTCCCTCAATGCCTCTAGAGACTTCTGTGAATAGTTTCCCAGATGCCTAGTATCCCAGCTGGTCGGATTTTTACATTTTACCTGCAGCAACTTTGAGCAGCAAGGTGTTGGCATTTTAGACAGAATGGGATGAACAGGTACAACTGTCATACATCTCAAGCATATGGAGTATGTACCTCTACCACTCTAAGAATGCTTATTTATACCACAACCTTCCAAGGATTAGAACAAAACCCCGGAATAATTATTTTTCCAGCAATTGTGGAAAGAGGAACTTACTTTGGACAGAAAAGTCCTGGAGCTATAAGAATAACTTTTCCCCATGACAAAGGCAGTGTGGTTCTTGTCTGGATACGAGAACTATTCCTAAACCTTGCCTTTCCGAAGTAATGGCAGCTGGAAAGGTCTGTCACAGGCTTGTCTAATTTGTCATTGTAATTAAACCTGTCACCTGATACTTAAGTGGAGGATCCAAAATGCCTATTTTCAAAATGCCACTATGGCTGGTACCCACCTTTCTAAGGTGCTTTCTTGTAGCACAGAAACCAAATCTCCCAGAGAAACTTTAGTGTAGTGAGATCACTAGAACTTTGTGATTATTATTATAAAATTGCATTACATTAGTATCTAGAGGTTATGATCCCATTGTGCTGGGCTTTCTGTTTCCCCTCACACCAGAAATGTAAATTTGATCAGATCAATGAATCCCGAGTGTTGGGTGGATAAACTGTATCAGAGTTTAACAGAGAACAGAATAGCTGAATTACACAAGCTGTAAACTGTTCCTGGTCTGAATGAAAGAGTCTCTGCTTCAAGAGGTCTGTTGTTTACAATGTGGCATCACTGGCTACCGAGCAAGTCCAAAGTGCCTTCTGGGCCAGTGGAGAACAAGGAGAACACCACACTCTCCTTTTTCTTCTTTCCTGTATTCTTTAAGTGAACTGTTCTGAAAGGTAGCAGATTCTTCTCTAACCAGAATATTATTTCCATTGCCACAGAGAAGCCTTGACCTCTAGTTATTCCCTGGTTGGAAGAGATATCAAGACTGATGTCTCAATCACAGGTCAACCCCTACTGGGAAGTAAGGGGAGGCTTCTGCTGCAATTACCGTAATTGCCTAAGATTTCTTGCACCTTCTACTGAAGCAGCTGGTTCTGATCATTATCATAGACAGGATACTGGACTTGAAAGGTCCAATCCTCTACGGCCATGTTTATGGGTTTTGCTTTTTTTTTTTTAATTCATTTATTTTAAATAAAAATAAAAATAAAATAAGACACACACTCTGATAGAGGTGTCATCTAAAAGCTATGCGATATGAGATTTTAGGAAATTTATCTTCCAAGTACATTTGCTTCCATAGTGAGTATTCAAGGGTCTAGAGCAGTGATATTCAGACCTCAATGGTCCGGCAGCCAAATCAGTGATCAACTCTACCCTAAAGAGCCTCAGTAGTGTGAATTCTTTACATATTAATATATATTTCTATAATAAACAAACAGTATGACAGGTTAATTACTTAGTGCAAGTTAACTGAATTGGTTAACAACATAGTAAAAGCATTTTGATTGATGTTTTAATATCATGCACTGCAAAGAGCTGCAGGATACACTTTAAAGAGCCACTTGCAGCTCGCAAGCCTCAGTCTGAGGATCACTGGTCTAGAATAAAAGTTGGCTGTGATCTGTGCCTTGATGAGATTACCATCAGCCACTTAAGACTCTGGATACAGAGGGCAGATAAAAAGGAAGAATCTTGTACAAGCACTGTAGCTCATACACAAAACCGTTTTTTATTTTCATCATTATGAGGATTTTGTTGAGTTGGAAGAACATTTATCTAAGTTTCCTTGCATGCCTCTACTCCAGATTTTTCCCTCTGCCAGGATAACGGCCCTTTCTTGGACACACTTTATGTTGGTCATGCATCTGAAGAAGTGGGTATTCATCCACGAAAGCTTATGCTCCAATACGTCTGTTAATCTATAAGGTGCCAGAGGACTCTGTCGTTTTTATGTTGGTAGTAACTAATCGACTTCTATGCTGGCTTTGACAGCAAGGGTTGATGCCTTTCTGCAGTGTCAGTTACTAATTTCTCTAACGTGCCCTTCAATAGCTATTCACAGGTTTGCATGCGCAAGATGTCACTTTTGAAAGAGCGATAGATATTCCTGGGTATAACATAGCCTCCGTGTAGCCACCAAGTTATCATCACAAATCACATCAAGAGTTTGACCAGAATAAAACCCCAGACACCTCAGTCAAATCAAAAACCATACCTCTAGACAATGAGCCACTTGTTTGCCACAAAGTAGGCTTTCCTTACTAAATCCATCAAAAATCTACAGTCTGAAAGGGTAAAGCTAAGACTTTGAAATTGCAGTTCAGTATCTAAGGAGAGTTTTGGAAGGCAGTCCCTTTCTGAAGGTGTGACTTATCTTTCCCTGGTAATGCTACTGCTACACCAACGTTAGGCTCCCAAAATGTATGAAAAGTCTTTATTTTTATACAAACACTTTAGCTGAACATTTGGTTTAATGAGATGTCCTATTTGGATCTTATGATGCACTCATTGGAAGCATTAATGGAAAAAAAAAATATGTAAGAATAATTGAAAGGGAAGGTATTTTATTTATATTAATCAGAACCTTGCAAGCTACTGATCTAGGTAATACACTACTCATCCCAGCACAGGATCCACACAACAGAGGAGTGGTACTGGTACACAGACCCAACTGTGGAGATAGCTTGCTAGATGTGAGTGAGAACCTGCAAACCTGCTAGCACTGAAGTAAGTACCATAGGAGCAGCCTAGTACCACTCTGGGATTTAATCAGCAAATCAGGATCATTATGAAGGGAAGAGATTTCTTATTTGCCTGTCTGTAATCCCATGAAAGCGTAGCTTCATGCGGATTGGATCATGTGCCTCTGTTCTGTCACAGACTGGCTGAAGTGTTCCTAAGGCCTAAATGTGGAGCTAGCCTGGTGAGTGAGGGAGAGCGCCTTTCCGAGTCTGAGGCCATTTCCCTGGCAAAGTGGGGATTTAGAACTGATGATCAGAAGGCACAACTTCCATTCTGCTGCTTCCTGAAATCTGAATCCCTTTCCCTGGCAGAGCGAGGGTCTCTAAGCTTAAAGCCAGACTGACTGATACAATTTCCATTAGGCTACAGTCTGAGGCAGGGCTGCACAAGAAGAACAGCCTTTAGTTTCTGGAGACGGTGTGGGACAAGAATGAGGGTGGGGGAGCTGGAGGACAGCTTTCGATTTTTTCACAGGTTTTTATCCCCCCAGCCCAGGTCTGTTGTGCGACTTACCCCTTGAGCTGGTTTGATAGCTTCTTCCTCATCCTTAGACTCTCACTGAAAGCTCATTAATGCAGAAAAGACCAATCCAGCACTGGAGTCACAGTTTCCTGGGGTAGAACGGGCATGCTGGTCTGACTGTGAGCCCCATACCCTGGCAGTCTGAGGGTCAGGTGACTGACAACAGGCAATGCATAATTTACGCTCTGCAAAACTTGTAAGTGCTGCCTCACAAAGGCTTCATAAGCCGGGTGTCTGCAGCACAGCTCATGTAAGGCCTGAGTGGGTGCACAGGAGTCTGGCAGGAAGGAGCCGCACTGGCAGATCTATGTGGTTGAAATCATCAGGCTGCTATTTACCAGGGGATGGGAGGAGGGATTATAAAGTTGCAATGGCATAAAAATGAATAAACACAAAGGTTTTAAAAAGGAAATGGTCAGGAGAAACTGAACCGCCAATTTGTTCCACAGCAGGAGGCAGAAAATCTGGTGGCCTGAGCTGCAGAGTGGAGCCTGGTCCTGGAGCCTTTAACATCATCACTAGACTGCCTCAAGTCGGGGCATTAGCCCATGAGTAAGGACTGGAGAGAGAAGCTGTGCAACAGATGTATCACTTACCTTATGGCCTTTTGAGCTTGTAGATCCTCAATTCCTTGAGAAGAAACTTTGACTGTGATGCCTGGAGAATGACCTGTGCTGATGGATTTTTCTTCTTCCAGTACAAGATCACGGAATGACTTTGGCAAAGCTGAATGTAATGAAGATGTCCTTTAAAAACAACAACAAAACCCTCAACATTTTAGACTTACATTTCTCAAGGCTATATTTGTGAGTCATGTTAAATATGGGGCTAGAGATCTACAGGTTTTTATATTGCCAAATATCATAATTTTGCACATCAATGTATCTGTCAGGCCTTTAACTGTGAATATGGCTCAAGAATTCACTTGAGGTACATCTACACTTGAATATTTAGTAATTTTTAATTGCTAAAATCTTGGGTTAAATATAAACATTTGTGTTCTCTCTATAATAGAAATAATGAACACGTGTTCACTAACATCATTAACAGTTGTTAAAACAAGACTAAAACATCAAGTGTAACTATATGCTTATAGTGTCAATTTTACTAAACCATGGATGGCAGGCTCTTTGAAGATAGAAGGCTTCATGTTGTAAAACTCAGATAGCAAATATGGGTAAACCCTAGTCCACAAGTTTCAGTAGAATCCTTACTCTATTACATTATATATGCTATGCTGGGTACTCTCCCTAAAATAAATATTTTGTTGAGGGAAAAAGTATAGATGTGTAGTATGGGAAAGTAACTGAGATGAGGAAAATAAATTCCTATCATGAATACCCAGGTCCACACATTTTCCTCCTGCTCATCCCAATGTGTCCATTGCCCCTTCATTACTGATCTCCAGAACTAGTGCAGGATAAAGAATCAACCTTCTAGATAAGTTAGGGCAGAGGTAGTCTATTTTTTGTTGAAGTCCAAATTTCTTGATCTAAGATAAAGTCAAGGCCCAGACTCCAGAGAAAATAAAAAATGATAACAACTAAATAAAAAGATGTCAGGGTCTGTTCCAAAAAGGTTTGGCGGTCCAGATTTGGCCCGTGGTCCACCTATTGACTATCCTTGTCTTAGGGTAAGGGAGGAGAATGACTAGCATTTACTCAAAGGCTATTTCTATTTACAGGAGAAAAGAGTTATCACAACTTTATTGTATGATTCTCTCCTGTCAGGATCTCAGGCATCAATTTTTCATACACTTAAACTCACTCTTAACTCTACTATCACAAAATGAATGGGACTGCTTAAGTGGGACTACTCCTGATAGTCGTGTTAAGCATGGGAATAAAAGAAAAGGCGCTTTTTTTAAAAAAAAAAACTTTTTAAAACATTATTTTTTAATGCAGAATACTATCTGCACCAAGGTAATGCTTGGTGAAACATAAACCTATATCATGACTAAAGCAAGAAAATTTAAACATCTAGAAAACCAAATAGCAAGCACTGTTCAGAGAAATCTCAAACACACCAGGAACTGAACAGTTTAATACTAATTCATCAACCTGATGTATGCTTAACCTTAGGATTCAGCCAAAATTCCGCCAAATTCAGTTCTACTCTACAAGTGCTTTAAATTATTACTCACACACTTTTTGATGCACTTTTTCGAGTGATTCAAAGCAAGGCAAATTCCCACTGGAATTCCCCTGACATAACGTGTGAAGAGTCAGCGTGCACCTATTCCACTCCCACTGCAGCCTTGGCATATGAGAATTAGGGAGATACGACCGGAAACATGCTGGCTATCCCCAGATAGTCCCTTGTGGTCCATTCTTAGCTGGCAGAGGTTACAGGAACCTCTTCTGGGACAAGTGCAAAACCACCTAGAGATTTAGAGACCCTAACTAACTTGTTCCATGTCGCCTCCTTGCCACATCCAATGGCAACTGGGCACAGAAGAGAACCTGCACTACTATTTTTTGTCATTTTAGGTAAAAACAAAATGAAGCTTATGAAAGAGTTACGGCCTACCCAACAAAAAACTAATTGCTTAAATGCAATATCTTCACTAAACTTGTCTTGCTTTGTGCACTGTCCTTTCCATCTAATTTGTAACACACTAATTTAATTTGCCCAGAATGTCTTTAAAAGAAAAAGATGTTTTAATTGTATTGAAGAAACTTAAAATCTTATTCCTCAAATTTTGGCTGTACGCAAACATGTGTGAAGTTTTTTACAGAAGAGCTATTGACATTTTGGTGTGTTATAGAAGGCACTTTTGACAGATGAAGCACCAGTATGGACTTCAAAGGATTAAAATACATTACAACGCAAAAAGCATATTTTTGCAACTAAAATATCGAGTTTTATTTGTTGTAAGCCTCCATTCCAGATGGACCCTGGGTACCTGAACCATATTCACATATGTATCTGAACTTATATATTATATATAAGTTCAGATACATATGTGAATAAAAATAATAGATACACACATAACATATGTATCTGAACTATACTCTCTCTCTCTGTAATGCAAATAAGGCAAATATTTTGTTTAATTTCTTGTGGGACATGGGAATCTTTCAAAATAAAAGTGTTCCTGACAAAGTTTATTATTCTCTCCCAATCTTTAAAGTACTTGATTTTAGCTTCAGTCCCCCGAACTGTGAAATTGGAGGTTTCTTTTGGCATAAAAGAAAAGAATGATAAAAGTTATACTGTATCTTTTAATCAACCAAAGAAAGTGCCAGAAGGTCCCACACCCTTCTGGCAAATGTTCTTGCCAGTAAAGCTGCTGAATTTCCAAGACAAGTATCTCCTTTCACTGGAACACAAAAGCAATATAAGCTCTCAACATACTGCATGCATGGAAAGCTGAGTTTGCCACCAGATGTACTCTACATTTTGGATCAAAAGATGCATAATTCCACATCGGTAAGTGATGATGCACCCAAGCTTACTGTTCCATATTTTTATAGAAAAAAAAAGACAACATGGATGATAATTGTTAATACAATTCTTTTTAAAGAACTAATACAAGCAAACAATAATAGTCTACAATTTGCCTACTGAAGTTTCAACTTTGTTAAATAAAGTTAATGCCCCTTTCCAGCAGGTAGGTGATTATTGAAACATTTATAGATTTCTCACGGATTCTCTCCTTTAACTCGACTTTTTCCATCTGAGCAGGCACAGACAGAGGAATATCGTAGATGAACATTTATAGGCATATGTGGCCCAGCTTCATTGTGGCCTTTAGGGTATATGAACATTGAGCCACAATCACCTCAACCAACCACAACTCCTGTTTAAAGTTTTTTAGCAAATGTACAAAAGTAGAAACACCACTGGTTTTTTTTTTGTAACTAAATGGAAGTTATGTCATCTTCAAAAAAAATACTGTCCCAGGGGAACCATCAACACAAACAAACTGAGTTAACTAAGATGACATACCATGCACTCCCTGGTTTTGTAACTTTCGTAGGTGTGGGTGGCATGGTTGTAATTGTAGTAGTCTCCAGGCTGTTTGTAACTGAGCCATTATCCTTAGCCGCCATGGCAATCATTTTTCTTTGCTTCTGAGAAAGCTTGATTCCATGAGAGGCAGGTTTACTATGAATTAAAATGACAATTGGAAAAGAGAAAACAATTTACAATTTAAAATACTGACCTCGAAACACAGATGATTTACCAGCAACCGTTATTTGAGTGTAGCCTCTACATATTCACACTTGAAGCACTGGTGCCTCTAGCATCAAGTTGCAGAATCTTCTAAAGAACAGTGCCCTTGGAGGATACTCTCCATTCCCTCCCTGCCCCTTTCAAGGATCCCTAGAACATAAAAAATAAGGACTGGCCCAGACATCCTTCAGTTCCTTCCCTAGTTCAGGAAATTCTTTCCCAAGACTCCAAAGAAGAAGTTAAAGGAGGCAGGAAGTGCCAATATGCAGTGCAATGCTAAGAGCAACAGGTGCTGGTAGTAATCTCTCTCTCTCCTTCAAGCAGCCTCTGTATAGTCCCTCTTGTGGAAGACTCGAAAGCAGTACAATTCTATGGAAGGTGGGCTGAGAGCCTCGGTGAACTCTGTTTGCAGAACTAACAAAATGAACATCAGCTCTGAACAACAGGTCAAGAGTGTTAGTGACTGAAATTTCCTCTCCTGAATTAAGTCAGACAGAGATTGCTTAAAGCACATATAGATGCCAAGGCAGCATCTTTGCAAAAAGATGATGAAAACAATCAGGATCCATCTGATGCTTTACCACTCTCATTTAGTTAAGTACACCTTGACTTTTAAGGTGACCAAATACCTAGCAAATCATAAAAGGCATGAGGAAGATGCTTGTCAGACTACAGAAAGACTAGTGGCTTGAAAGATTAAATCAGGGATGATTTTTTTAAAAAACTGGAAATTGCACAGGACCACATTTTCCATATGAAACTGAGCTTATGCAGACTCAGCCTTCTAGACTGCATCTCACCAACAACCCAGCCATATTTAACGATATGAGGAATGCCCTTTTCCATAGCACATGGCATAGATGACATGCACATATGAATCAGAGCAAAGATCCTAACAGTTTTGTGGAAGAAAGATTTCAATCTCATGGCAAAGGAGAGTCATGCACCAGAGGGAATAACCCAAGGACAGCTCAAATAAATCCATGCACTGCAGTATTGCTGAAAAGGGAAGTCAAATTTGCTCTTAGACGTCACAAAAGAGCAAATTTTCCAAGTTCATTCCTATTACATAGAGTAAGTCTTCCATAAATTAGAGGATTGTACCATTTCCCCCATGGATGTGACAGCAGTTGCTGATATCACAACCAATTCAGTCTGGTAGAACTCAAAACAGTTCTTCAAATGTTCAAAGTGCAATATATCAAAAGCAAGAGCATCTCAGATTCACTCTCTTCAGCTAATAAGATGGGGAAACTTGGATATTTATTGCAGCAGGTTTTTGATTGCTTGGTTTTCCAACAGGATCTACTAGACCTCAGAATGAACCTCCCCATAAAGCATCTCAGTAATTCAGAAGTCATGCTGTCAACTTGACGAGATTCAGGCTCAGATGGATGTGTTTACCCCAACTCTAAGACAAAAAACAAAGAGAATGGAAAACAGGATTTGGGGTACTCAGAAACATCAGATCTAACATGTCCAAAGATGCAACAGCCAAGACCAACCAAGACCAATTGATTACTTTTTGGATCCATTGTGAGTGACCTCCAGATAGACCTCCTGAACCAATGGAATCAGAAGAAAGGCAGAAGAATTCCAGATTCCAGTAAGAAATGGGAGTACTGTCGATGAGTGCATTTTCTTTGACCCTGAGGCAGAATTGGAGACAATAGATGTTCTCACTGAATTACGAGAACTAGCTGGGATATATCCTCAGTTGAGGATTCGAAACTTATAAGTTAAGTATTTTTCCATTGGCCATTGTGACTACCTGAGTGCAGGTGCAGGTAAGTTTACCAAAAAACAAAACAAACAAAAAAACCCGAACGTTTTTAAGGTACTAGTACAGATTACCAAGTTCAAGGAACAATGAAAGCTCACTGAGGTCTTTCTAGCAATACAGCAGAATTGGTTTGAGGCTAAAGGGCCAAAGATGCAGCACCAAGAAGCCCAACAGGACTGAAACGGAGACTTTCATTGCAGAGGTGTCAGGAATTGCATCCACTGCTTACAATCTCTAAACATACATAAGCTGCTCTGGAAACTGAGAGGCTCCTGTCAATGTGCAGTAAACCATGCATAAATAGGAGAAGCACACAGATCCAATGATCCAGCAGTGGCAGGTGATAGCGAACAGACTGCCAAATACCTAGTACCATTGACACCAAACTACAGTAACTCAGATGGATCACGGGATTCTATTTTCACTATAGCTCGGTAGAGAGCCACTTCAACTAACAGTTCACCAAAGTCATCAGTGAAACTAAAGGACATTAGTGCTATTGGTATCAGGCAAAAAACTTCAAAATGAGTAGTTCACTAGTACTCAAAGGTGCTGGATTATCAGCACCAGACTTTTGAGATGGACAGATCTGAGGTCCTAGCACTGCCAATGCTGGCATCAGATTACTTCTAGCACAGGGGTGGGCAAACTACAGCCCGCGGGCCACATGTGGCCCACTGGCCATTTTTATCCGGCCCGCGAGCGCTCGGCAGGGGGAGCAGTGCCAGTGGCCCCCTCCTCCCTGCCCAGGGGCTGAGCAAGCACGATGAGGGGCCCCGCGCTCCCACCTGGAGTGCCAGGCTGAGCCACGGGGCCCACGCTCCCCACCTGGGGTGCTGGGCTGAGCCGCGGGGGCCCGCGCGCCCCGCCCAGCGCACCGGACCCAGCCAGGGGGAGCCGCAGCGCCACACGCTCCCAGCCCGGCGCCCTGGCCGAGCCGCAGGCAGCCGCGGGACTCGCGTTCCCCGCCCAGCGCACCGGGCGCAGCCGCGGGTCCCTGTGCTCCCAGCCCGGCACGCCGGGCTGAGCCGCGGGCCCGGCTCTCCCCACCCCAAGCCGCGGGCCCCGAGTTCCTGCCTGGGGAGCCGTGGGGCCTTGAGTTCCCGCGCAGAGCTGCCTGGCGGAGCTGCGGGGGCCCCGCAGTTCTGGGGTGCCAGGCCTAGCTGACCAAGGTAAGAACGGGGGCAGGAGTGGCTTGGGTGGTGGTTAGGGTGAGTGGTGGGTTTCGGGAGGGGGTGGTCAGGGAACAAAGTGCAGGGGGCTAACATAAGGGGTGGGGTCCCTGGTGGTAGTGGTTAGTGTGGGTGGGTTTCGGGAGGGGGCAGTAAGGGAACAAAGAGCATGGGCGCTTAGATGAGGGGTCGGGGGGGGCAGTTAGAGTGGGAAGTCACTGGAAGGGGTGATCACGGGACAAGGACAGAGGGGCTTAGGTAGGGGGTCGGGTCCTGGGGGGCTGTTAGGGTGGGGGGATCTCTGGAGGGGGCAATCAGGGGACAAGGAGCGAGGTAGGGAGGTTGGATTTGTTGGGGTCCTGGGGGGGCAGTCAGGGGGCAGGAAGTGAGCGGGAGTCGAATGGGGGGGGCGTGGTCAGGCTGTTTGCCGAGGCCCTCCGTACAATTTTGAATCCCACTGTGGCCCTCGGGCCAAAAAGTTTGCACACCCCTGTTCTAGCATGCGGCTTAAAGTGAACTGCAAAATCTTCAGCACCAAATTAGGTTGAGCCAGGCTAATTCAGGGACTTCTCTTTCTCACTGAGTATACCAGAACATCACTGAGCTTAGGCAGCCAGGGACTTGAACACTGCTTCAAGGCAGATAAAGAACCACTTAGGTAAAGAGTTTTCTTAAGTCAATGCTGGACTTAATGCCAAACGTAGTCAACAGGGCTTATAGAGGCTCCTCTCATCAGCAGCTCTCTCACCTGATGTGGGTCCAGATACAAGTGTCAATCAGGCACAAAAGAAAAAAAAAAAGGGGGGGGGGGAGAACAGCTGACTGATAATTTAACCAAAAATATAGTCCTGAAAGGACAGAGGCAAAATATCTCTCTCTCCAATGAGGACATTGAAATCCTAAACTTCAGCTGTTCAGAAGAAACTGAAGGGTAACTGGGCCCCTCTCCTTTTTGTACTTCAAGTCCTCCACGATGGGAAGGGACAAGGGACACTGCTCTTCAGAAGATTCTACACTTGACACCAGAACTGCCAATAGCATAGCACATAGTGGAATATGTAGAGGCCACTTGAAACACTAGAAATCTATACGTTGGGTAGGTTTTGTGTTTTTAGGGTAGAAGGGAAGAAATCAGTTGTTTGCTTGGGCATACAAGGAATGACAGCTTCCTCTAGACATTACATTGTCACGTTGCTCCTTATAGCAAGATAGTGGAGGCTGTCCAGGATGTTCCCCTTTCTCTGACGAAGGCAGAATCATTGAGCACTGACACAGTTGGGCAACGAAGCTTTAAAAAAACCCACTAATTAAATTTTTGTTTATGTGCAGTTTTGCTGAGTGTTTCTGGTCTGAAGTTTTGCTTTCCCATGAGTTTTGTTTCCAAAATGGACTTATGTCATTCTATCTTGTGTTTGCTCCTAAAATCCACAGAAAGATGTCATGCAGGCTCGTATGTGGGCAAAAAAGAATCCCACAAAAAGTCCAGTCTGCACTGAAATCATCTCCCCATTCCACACCAGTGGTACTCTTTGGGAAAATATCATGCAAGTGGGGAGGCTGGAGGAGGTGGTGTGAAACTAAAGGTACCTGTAGAGCAACGAGATGGAAATATAGATTAGTTTTGAGCTGGGATGGACAGAGAGCAGAAAGGTTGGCCAGCTAGGCCACTGATCCCACATATGATGTTATTTTACTAATCTTTCCATTTATGTCTCCAGAGTCCAACAGAAGGTTCTACACTAACTAGATGAATCAGGCCACTGCAGACAGAGATGTAAATTTTAAATGCATGCACAGAAATGCCATAACAAAATGAATAAAAGCTGTGCAAACACTAAAAGGACAAGAAGATTTTTTCTTCTTCTTTTAAAGCTTAAACCATCTGAACCACTAAGTAAATCCATAATGGCCTATTCTTCAACATCTCTCCTTTTTTTATAGATATTGGTTTTTTACCAACCCTGCATTTGTCTTTGGCATAATTCCACGCTTCTGCATATTTTCTTCAAGTTCCATGATAGTTCTTAGATCCACAGCAGGAGGGCTGGCAGGGCTGAATGAAAAATAAAAAGTTACCTTTCTAGGCTTTCATTTTTACTTACATTCCACAGTTTCCAAACTTCACTGAAATCTTCTAAGTCATACTTAAATTATACATCCGGGTACCATCATATGTCTATTTCCTCAATTATGGCAAACCTCAAATAGAATGTTACTGTCAAAAAAACTTTTTATATATGTGTATATACAGAATACACAAAAATACTTCCAAGATTCATTACACTGTGAAACGAGGCAAAGTGTGATCACTTTTTAAAAGCCATTGTAAATAAGATATTTAAAACTAGGATACTTATTTAGCAGTCCGCTAGTAACTTAAGTATTATGGAGACACTGGTCACAACTCCACAGTTAAGGCAGAATTCTACTTTGCACTTAAAACCTTATTGTTTTATATGGAAAATATTTGTTATTCCTCCCCCTTCCCAAATGCACTTACTCTGAGTACAGGTTGAATTTTCTAAGAATTTACAAGTAAATCTTTAAATTTATGAGAAAAAATTAATTTAATACAAGGCCACTTAAGAAATTTAGTATCTATCATGTTTCTCCAAATGATCTTAGCAGAACAATGCAGACACTTCAAACTTTCCTTATAGTTAAAACTGAAACCTTGTTATATGCTACATTTGAAGAAATTAGCTATCGTATGATAGTTTAGTTTAATTGCTACAATCATATAGGCTACAATAGGCTGTAACTTTAACTCTTAAGTGGGGTCACTGTGATGGGGTAATGAAGCCACCACCATCCCTTTACAGCTGATCTGTATGTAACAATGCTAGTTGTTTTAAGGAGTCAGTGGTATGAAAGAAATTGGACACCTGTGTGAAGAGTTCTCATTGGTAGGATTACTTGGCCCAATTGTCACAGTTCCTTAAAAGTTCCACAGCTACATGACGACTTTGGGCATTACTGCTTGAAAGGCTCCCCATTGCACTGCACTGCTGTCTTGGTTCCACTGTGCTTTGACATCACTGCCAGAAAAAATGAGGCAGAAGTATGTGGGAAGCCTTTTTTTTTTTTTTTTTTTTTTAAAAAAAAAAAAAAATCAGAGAAACACAGGGACCCTCGGACAGTGTTCTCCTTGCCCTCCCTTCAGACACCACGGTCTAATACAAGCCTCCAAACCAACTGCAAGTCAGTGAGACTCTTAATTTGCTGCTTTGAGCTCCTCTAGCAATGCAAAGCAGCTTAATCCAGATTAATAGCTTATGTAGGCTGCTTCGGTGTCTCAGTGAATCTGCTCTTAAAAGGTAAAAAATTGATCTAAGCTTAATATTTTTAGTGACTTGAAGATATGTAGTATCACTTGGTAGCATTCATTCAGTTTCTCATTTAGAGTTTGTGTGCGAAATTTTAACATTTTTGAAACCCAAGGTAATTCCCAGACAAAACTATTGAGATGCAGCTACAGTTGGGAGTATGTATAAACTAACTTAAGAACAAAAGAATACTACAGGGATACTGTCTATCCCACTGAATGAGGAAGTAGGCTGCCATCAGACAATGCTGCCACATAGAGACATGAAGCAGTCCATCTCATTGCAATCCTACAACAAGAGACCATGCTTGCCTGGAAACTGTAGCTCTGAAACTCGATCTTGTATTTGCATATGGTTGGGAATGAAGCTTTCAGTATGTTGATAGTGACAGGCCAACGCTCTATTTTGTTTAATGTAAAGTCCTTACACATAGCAAGTTATTAATTTTTTATGTCCCACATGTACATTGCTAATGTAAGCAGTTCTAGTGAGCATGTTGATGAGAAACAATGTTTTTAAGGCCTAAAATTAAGACACTCCTCAAAACACAACATAAGGACAATTACTAATGAAGCTTTATGTAAGGATTCACAAATATAAGTTTGGACTTTGAGTGAAAAAGTCTCTGAAAACCCATGTTTAAAGAAGATAAATACTGACACTTCGAGGTCATGGCACTTTTAAACCCATGACCTTAAAATTGTACGTGTGTAAAATAATACACATACTGATTTATGATACTGAAGTATAAAAATGAACAGCAACATGGTAAGATTAAGAACTTTGTTAGTTATACCTTAACGATTTATAATTATGGATAATGTATGAGCTAATACTTAAGCCAAGGCCTAGCTGGCATGAGTGTAGTTTTCCCAATTCCCCCCTCATGTGGATTTGCTTAAAATTATGTTATTGCTGACAGGCCAAAGGTAACATGTTGTGCTGGAAGATTTTACCTAAAAGTATAGAAATCTGTAACCCTTTTATTGGGAAAACTCAGAGACAGGATGACACCGAAACAATGAAAAAGAAATTGTCTAAGCAGCAAAAGTTTTGTAAATTTAAGCTTGCAGGTAAGTATTGTGCAGGTTACCTAAAATAACACTGATTGGGGAAAGGGTAAAAAAATATGTAATGAAGAAATAAATGTATATAAAAAGGACTCAAGTGAACAAGAACCGAACTGGTGGAATATTTGACGAAAAACTGAAAGGACTGAAGAATTAGATCAGAAGTCAGAGGCAGTCATCAGGAAGTATAGGAGAACTTCCTGGTACTCCAGAATGCTATAGTTTGGGCCCCCTACCAATTCCATTTCATCTGGCATAAATATATGTTCACACATCAGAAGTGGCAATAATTCTGTCTGAAATTGTATAAAGGCAACAAGTGATTAAGTCTAAATTGAATGGACATGGAATTCGTTTTCCCATCTTAAACTCCAAACAATTTCCTCCGTTGCAGATATTAAATCCAATTCATTCTGACTTATATAGGAAAAAGTTGGGTGTTGAAGTGCTTCTACAATATTATACCACATCATTTATGGAATCATTTATTATACCATCAATATTTTCTATCAGAATACAGCAACAAAGATTTTTACTTGCTTTATCCATATCAAACCCCTTCCCTCCAAACTGCAACTAAAATTTTGTTCCTTTCCCATCACACCACATTATTTCCCTCTTAGAATCTCTACACTGTTTGTCTGCCAGATCAATTTCAAAATTTACTGCCCCTTCAAAGCCCTGCAGAATACCACCGTTATTTACACCTCATCTTATTTCTTTTGGACTCCCTCTATCCCTTCATTCAGAAGGAAATGGCAACGAAACTGACAGTTTTCTTCTACTCCTATGTCTGTGCCTTCTTTATTTCCATGCTGCCAGATGAACATGAAATGTATTCCCAATCCCAATGTGCTAGGATACCACACTTGCCTCACTCACATCCCTCTAAGAGACTCAGTTCTGCTACAGGGCCTGTAAACCCACAGTCAAATCTCTTCTTCACTCCAACACTGTATGGAAAGGGAAGAGACGAAAACATTTTTCTAAACACTTTCCTCAACATCCTGCCTTATCAATATCTACATTTTAGATAGTAAGGGCCACTGAAATGTTTTGGGCAGCGTCAAGAAAAATCAATAATGTTCAGACAAATTCTTCAGAAAGCCACTAGAATTTTGAAATTAGACAGTCTGGGAATCAACCACCAAGTGAATTTGAACACAATTACAGATAAACAATTTCCTTTTGAATTGTACACTAACATGTAGAACTTATATTAGAAGTATTACATTATCCTCTTAGAAGAGACAAGATCAGTTTTAGTCAGTCACTGAGGTGATCTAGATTCTAAGTGAGCTTAAAACGGTCTGCAAAAATATGGACAAGAATATAATTCCGTCTGGACCCTGATAGGTTTCCCCCTCAATCAGATATGTCACTCCTCCACTGAAATTAAAATAAATGCTACCATCCTGAAGTCACCATTAATCCGTTTCATAAAAAGTAACGTCTCTGTAGTTACACACATCAGGGATGCACGCACTCAAGGACTGAATGTGTTTTCACTAGCAGGCTCTGAAGTATCTGCTATTTTTCCCTGTCACCTTCAATTCAGGAAAATCTGTACCTCTGCCAAAGGGCACAGTTAATGTATAGCATGTATTCACATATTCTAAAACCAGAAGGGACCACTGGGATCATCTTCTAGTCTGCCCTGCATAACACAGGCCATAGTCACTCCCTGAATTAGTTCCCATTTGGGCTAACCTTTTATCTTTTAGATAAAACGTTTAATTACTAGCAACTTCTAAATCAGGATTCGGAGTCCACAACAGCTCTTGGTATATTGTTCAGCTAGCTAATTACCCTCATTGTTAAAAACATATGCCTTATTTCCAGTCTGAATTTGTCTAGTTTCAACTTCCAGCCACTGGATATTGTTATACTTTTATCTGCTAAACTGAAGAGCCCATCATCAAATATTTCTTCCCCATGTACCTATAGACTGATCAGTTAATCCTTTAACCTTATTTTTGTTAAGCTAAGCAGACTGAGCTCCTTGTACCTATCACTATAATTAATCATTCTCATGGCTCTTCTCTAAGCCCTCTCCAATTTAACATCCTTCTTGAATTGTGGGCCCCAGAACTGGATATAGTATTCCTGTAGCAGTCCCACCAGTGCCAAATACAGATGTAAAATACTTTCCTACTCCTATATAAAACATTCCCTGTTTATGCATTCAAGAAATGCATTAGGCCTATTGGCCACAGCATAGCCCTGGGAGCTCATATTCAGGGGAGTCTGCATCCCTCTGGTGACAGGAGTAAGACAAAGGTGGTCTCTGTTTTGAGAAAGGCTGAGATTCTCTTTGCTTCCGCAGAATGTAGAGATCCAGAGACTGAATCACCATCCCAGAGCCTTTTAAATAGTAAAACTTCTCAACAGTTTTTGAATGCAAAAGGTCATAGCCCTCAAAAGATACGCCCTCAATTTTTGACTGGACCTCTTTTGGAATGCCAAACAGCTTCAGTCATGATACTCTGTACATAGTAACCACCACTGGCTGTAGATGTTGCAACAGTGTCAGAAGCATTCAAAGAGGCTTGTAGCACTGTCTTCACCACCAGTTGCCCTTCTACTGCAGCTTCAACTCATCTCTGAAGTCCTGAGCCATTTGCCACTTAATTTCAGTATTTTATCCCACTGGAAGAAGTCATATTTAGACAACAGAGCCAATTAATAGGCTATATAGATCTGAAGATTAAATGAGGCATATACTTCCCTCCCAAAAAGACCAGTCTTCTTGGGCAACTAGTAGACTTGACAAAATCAGACTGCTTAGATTATTCCATGAACTACCAACCACCACTAAAAACCCAGGGACAGACTGTTTGGGGAAAAAAATTTGAACCTCTTTGGGGGAACCTGATTCCTCCAGTCTGTCTTCTAAGAAAAGACTCAGATGGAACCTGGGGTGTACCAAAGGTGATTGGCTGACTCACAAATACCCTAATTTATAGTTAAGCAACCTTGAAAGACTGGATGCACTATATCAAATAACTTGTCGGACTTTCCTTGGATTATTTCTCAATTGATCTCCAAAGTACCAGCCATTCTTTTAAGAAGATTCTGAAAAGCCTTGAAGTCATCAATTGTAAAAGTTACATAGTGTCTTGAGAGCAAAGGAGAAATAGCCAAAGTGTGATCATCATACTCCTCAACAAGATCCTCCTCATTGTTAAGATCCTTATTCCTAGGCCTGGGTCTTGAGTAAGGAACAGAAAAATGAGGGTGATAATTCCAAATAGGCCAGTAAGGCCAGAATTGCATCCCATAAAGAAAGGGCACATGATGCCATGTTGGGAGAACCCAAGGAGCTTGTAACCTGGCAGATATGTCATTCTCAGGAAAAGATTAAGAAAACGAAACAAAACAATATCCTAGGGAAAGAATTTCTATTGTCACCAGAGGGGGAAAATGCAAATGAACAGAATTCCTCTAAGGGACGAACAGATCTCTGAGAAGCGGAAACAGGCTGAAGAGACCCAGGCACCACTCAGAGATAGAAATTGGTGCAACAGAACAGACAAAAGGATATTTTCATCATCGGTATCTGGGGTTCTGGTACTGGAAGCAAGTTGGATACTACAGAGAATGGGGAAACATCTAAGAGTGGAGATTCTGGCTCCAGAGAAACCATTAAGATTTATCTGCAGGTGCTGTAACAGCAGCCAGAGTTAAAGAGCCCTTCACCACAGACGGAGGAATTGACGAAGATGGTACTATGCATCAGCAGATGCAAGATATTTACTACAACATTGTACTTAAGATGTTAAGTCAGACAATACCAAATGTCACTAGTATTGAGATAGGAGCTTCAGCTACTGAGACCTGACTGTGCTATATAAGCCTGTCAAGTCACTGAAGATTTACAGTGCTTGTTAGGCTTACCAGGAGCAGACTTGGACAAGTCAGAAGAATGGCCTCTTCTTGGCCAGTACTAGGGACAATGACTGGTGCCAAGCACCAGCTGACGTTCTCTACTTCTTCTGACCCTGGACAGAAGTAGTCACTGACTGACCCGAAGGAGAACTGCAGTGAAGGACCAGAATGTTTCACTGAAACATGAGATCTCCTGGTGCCAGATGAACCCTTAGCTCCTAAGATAGCAGCATCTCTTGTAGCTGGAGCACTAACTTGAAATTGACTTCAGAACAACAGCAAACTGCTTTCAAGGCAGGACCTCAGTCAGAATCTCCTCATGGAGTTCTCCATAAAAAAAAAATTTCAGTCAGGCATCACAGGCATTTTGCACAAGAAAAATATCTACAAATTGAACATTTATGACTTTCCCATAGACAAGAGAGGCATTTAGTATGTCCATCATTTAAAGGAATAGCTGCCTCACAGGGCAGGGTAGATTTTAAAACCTGGAGAGCTAACTTAAGCCAACAGATCACCATATTGGTGCCAAGGTGAGACTTAAAAACAAAAAGTCCCATATTTGGGAATGAAACTAACCACTAAACCCTAAACCTATTCTAAGAAAGCTACAGGGAAGCAGTCAGATACCACACACCATCTCACTGCCATGAGCAGTAAGGAAATGAGTGGTGTCTGGGCCTGCTTTTCCCCATATGCCCTTCTTGGAAGTGGGAGGAGGGGACAAAGGCAGAGACCCAACAGATGCTGCCAAACAAAAGAATCCGAGCTCATGTACATGGGGCACACACATGTACAGTATCAGAGGGGTAGCCGTGTTAGTCTGGAATTGCAGAAGTGACAAAGAGTCCTGTGGCACCTTAAAGACTAACTAAAGTATTAGCGCATAAGCTTTCGTGGGCTAATACCCACTTCATTGGATCAGGTACAGTGAGATCCATGTAGATAAAATACTAGAAGTCGTACATTAGGATTTTTTTTTTTTAATCTGTAGGAGGCTGAAGCTAACAAATTTGACCTTAAACTGCCTATAAACAAAATAATGTTTGAAATTGTTTATCAAACATCCCCCTCACAAAAGGATACACTACAGTGACAACCTCAATTGCTGCAGTAACACTATAGTAAAATGAACTGTTACTACATAATACTGTAGTGCCATTTTTTAATTGAAGGATGGAAGAGCAAAGTATCCAATTAACAGAAAGAACTACTTTAAAATTTTAAAGCCTTTTGAGACAGTGTCCCTTAAGATATATCTAATGGTTCTTTATTATTCTTCACGAGAAAGCAAGCATATCAGTTTGCAAAAAAGAAAGCCAGTATCCTTAGCCCACATGATCATATGATACTAGCAACACTTGACAATTTAAACACAGTTAACTTTTCATTTTGAAAAGAAGCAAGAATATTAAACTACTAATGTTCATTGTCTTTTACCAAATGGAAAGCATAACACTTGCCAGCTAATTATTTACAATTTATTTTACTGTACCTGAAAGAGGTAGCAACCCAAGTTGGAGAGTTTGCAGAGTTGTTTTTAATACTGGGAATGGACTGTGGAACAGACTGCTTCAGTGCTGATGATCCCTCACATAATTTAATCTCTTTATTAGAATGTGGGGCTTTTATACTCTGAACGTACATTTTGTCTTTCATCTGAAACATAAAAACTCCACTGAAGCAGGGTTTTTTCCCCATTTAGAAAAGGGTGATGTTAGAAGTGACATAAGTCTCTACTATTAAAGTATACATGAAAAGGATCTACAGGAAATATCAGAAGCAGCGAATGCATTTTAATTAATCCCATCTCCATCTGCATTATTTACATTATTTTTAATTGGCAGCATCCTTCAAAAAAACAAGAATGGCCTTAGAACTATGTTCAAATACACTACTAGATAAACTAGTGTAATACTATTCCTAGAGATTTGTTACAGGTCTAAAATAACTATTTTGATACCTGAGACTAACATGCACACAGATTAGTATGTCTCAATTCTTGTGAACTTCATTTCTCTTTATAAATCATCTCTTTAATTACCCTTTTAAAATTATCCTCACCGGTAATCTTTTTACCAAATACATCAGGCTAGGAAAATTAGCTTTATTTTGCTAAATCAGAGGTTCCCTTATTCTTTGAGATAAGAATGAAGTAGGGATTTTAAACAATATAAATCTAAGACACCAAAGAGCTGAAAATTTCAAAAAACAAAAAGGGATATAATGAAATACGGTGTTTAAAAACTCCTGATACCATAAACAAACAAAATATCAGCACTATCTATTAAAACCACAGAGGATTTTTGTTTATTTTAACAAATAAACAAGTATTTTAAACTATTTCAAGATGAGACTATGACTAAAATGTCTTACTAAAGGCATACAAAAAAATCAGGGTTTGCATTTTGTTAAAATGCACACAGAAAGGCAATAAAACATTAAGGTAAGAATATTTTTTTTTAAAAAAAGTATATTTTTAGGAAACAAAATACCTCAGTCTTCTCTGCCTGAAATCCTGTTGTAAAGTCAGGGGATTGTAAGTTTCTGGGACTACTCACTCCTGCATAACTACCTTCAGAATCAGATGTCAGCAATTCTGGAAGTGACTCCACAGAGTTAGCCTTATCCAATTTTATTAAACCTAAAATGTATTGGAAAAGAATGTAACATAGAACTATATTATGAAAATCAGGATTGTTATACCACGGTTATATAAGAAAACAGAGAGCTGGAAGATTGCATCATATTTTGAACATTATACAATTATAAAACTAAAAATATAAAACTCTAAAGGGTAGTTATTACATAATCCTATACAGTTCCAGATAACCATCTATTTTCGAGCATCAAAAATAAAATCTCCCCCATCTTTTCCTTTCTTTAATCTGATTCACACAAACTATTTGCCTGAAAAAGGAATGCATGTATTTACTTTTTCTACTTCTCATCAATTGGACAATGAAAACCAGGCTAATCAGCTTCCAGTCGCCTTCTTTCGCGTCTCAAGTAGTGACTCAATGTTTGGGCTGCCAGCATTACAGGGGCATATTTAAGTTATCAAAAAAATAATAAAAAAAAAAAAAACCAAACACAAAAACAAAAAAACCCACCACCAGGGAAAAAAGTCCTTTAGTCTTAGTTTTATAAAAGGCTTGTTTTCCTAAAAATTAAGTTTGGGGCCAAAGTTAAGTATCCCTTTAAAAAGGGAAGGAAAAAAACTAGTATCACTTAATTCTATCATTCATTAAATAAACCATTATAATCCATACTGCATATTTACAAAAAAAGTTGTGTTTAGAAGGATTTCTTACTTAAGATGAACAGATAGCAGAAGTATAGTATTTCACATTAAAGTTGATGCTAGGCTTTGTGATGCCCAAAAGGAAAGTTCATTTGCCACTAACCTGTGGAGGGTGGACTCTGAATAATATCTGAAAGATTATATCCTCCAGAGCTGTCTGATCGTCTCCGTGGCTTCTTTTTAGCCCTCGTTTTTGCCTTTTTGAGAAGAGCTTCCCTATGCAAAAAAAAAAATTATATTTGAGGTGTCTTTAGAAATAACAAAGTTAATATATTTAAATCACTCAGATGATATGAAAGCTTATTTATAAGCTAGGTTGTTAGCAGCAGTTCTGATCATATGTACTGCATTAAGTGTGTGTGCACTTAAGCATGACAAGACAAACTAAATTACTGGCGAGATAGATGTATCAAGATTAATATTAAGGTTTTCTTCTCATACAGTCTTTATACTTACATGTTCATCAAACCAGATATGGACTTTTGAACTAGCGTGTGGTGGATTTAGCACTCCTTACATGTAAGATGTGAGCAAATGGAGACGGTGAAAGAATAATCATAAGAAAAGGCACTTGACTGGAGTCAAAAAGATGCCCATGGGTGGGTCACAGCAATGGAGACTGAATCTCAGATCCAGAGTTGACTGATTTAAATCAAAGCAATATAAGTCACCTAGTAGAAAATCTAAATTTAAAGAAGTGATATTTGTCAACTTTTCCATTTGTTCTTCAGTTATTTTCTACAGAAAGGTGCTCTCTCACTGGTTGATAACACCTTTAAAATATGTTTTTTTACAACTAAACAGAGCCTTTACACTAGATTTGATACATCATTTTGCTATCTAGGATGGTATATATAACTATATACATTTAAATAATTATGTAGCTTAATATTTTCAAATTCTTATTAACTGTACATTCTGGTAGGTTAGAAAGTGGTGATGTTGCTTATTTACTAGATAATTAACTTTTTGCTCATGATTTGTGTCAAGCAACATTCTAATGATAACTGGAATTTAAACAAACAAAAATTATTTTTATTAAACAAAACCATCATAAATGTTTTGGATACATAAATTTCTCTCATCAAAACATTTACTAAACATTACCAAATCATTTACTAAACAGAGATTAACTGAAGTCAGTTAGTTAAACTGATTATTTCAGGTCAGCTGGGGAAAATTTCTAATATATTTAAGTGAAAGTGAATGGAGCTCAGGTTTTTACTGATCTAGGTCTCATTTTCAAGAGACCGCCTCATACATTACTTATGCTGACCCATTGTACCATAATTATAAAGCCTGACCTCGCAAGTTAGACGACATTTTCCCCCGATTCTCTCTTTATACAGAAAAGCATTCTTTAAACAGTTTTTGATGGAGACTCATGGATTCAGCATATTTATTTTTTTATTTAAAATGTTTTGAGAGACTAATAAATTTGGAACTTAACATTTTGTATTTAATTCATATTCATTTTAAATAGATTATTTTTTAAAAAGAAACATCGTAAATTAAACAAATGTTTTTTTAAAATCTGGTTTTTAAAAAAAATCTAATTTTTAATTTTATTTTTTTTTAAAAGAAATCACTGATTTTTATATACTCTGCTCAGCTTTCTAGATCTAAAACTGTGTGTCTCAACTACCGAAGCTAAAACACCTAAGTCTTTGAGCTTAAAGCCATTAGCAGATTCAAACCTCTATATGTAACCCAATTACCACTAGCTACACTAGGTAAGCATATGCAACCTATGCAGATATTCAGGGTTGCACTGAACAAGATCTATGAGATCTACTGAAATGGTAAAATAATGAGCACATTGAACCAAATGGTAACCTTTTGTGTCTTAAGACTACTCAACTCTGTTAAAACAGTAGCATGACTGGTAAACAGCTAGGTAAGGCCATTGCTCTACGGTACAAATATGGACTTCAAAATAACAACGTTATTACACTGGTAGTATAGTTTGTAAACAAGGATGCTAAGGATGCTTATCCTTAGTCAAACAATGGGAAAAAAGGAAAAAAGGAAAAAATCCAAACAGCTTTTATTTATTGTACCAAAAATTAAAGCTTTAAGAGAATTATGTGACCTATAACTGACTACAATATTCCTATTTCATAGAATTTCTATTGCCGGCTTACACATAATAATTGTAATAATGTATTTTAAATGTCTAAGAATGAAATAAAGTAAAGGGTACAATGAAACAGTTGTACAGCTGGACTTCTAATAAGGCGTAGGTACTTTGAGAGACTTTAAGACAAAAAGTCAAGGCTCCCAAAAAAGGCCGAAACTTGTTGCATATTGCAACAATCATCAAATGTAATATACCTTTGTCGTTACACTGGATTAAACAGTTTTAATCTTGGCTAATCATTCTTCTTCCTATATTGCTTATTTTATCCAGGCTCCTACACGACAGTGACAACAGATTTTTCAAGTCAACTTTGATGAAGTACATTGTATATTCATAGTTTTAGTCTTCATTGCTCCTGAAACACCACTGGGTAGTACGGATAAGGGTTTAACTAAACCATTTCTGGAGCCTCAAGTGGAAGATAATCAGGAAATTGACTTCTGATTAACTGTGTAGAATGAATTTTAACACGCTAACTACCCAATTCTGATGTGTCAAAACATGGAAGGTTTGTTACGTTCCTCTTCCGTGCTAAATGTGGTATGCTGCAGCATTATTTGCATCAGTGGTGCTTACTTCTTCTATAAGTATTTTCCAAAGAGAAAAACTTTAGAATGTTCAAACAGGTGTTTAATAAATTATCTGAACGCAGGTTTGCCAACTTTCTAGATCACCAGCTTTTTAAAACTATATATACATAATGCAGCCAGTTAAAAAAAAAAAAAAAAATTTCCCAGAGCATGGCTCCATGGAATACTGCAGGATTCAGTGAGTCTTCCAAAGATCTGATACTTAGTGGACAACTCTATTGAAGTCCTCATCAAGTATTATTTGACACCATTATGTATGCTAATATTACCAGAGCTTCTGTGGAATACTGCAAGCAGCAAGAGGGAATCTAGAAAAAAATATCTAAGACTGGTGGAAGATATGCAAGTGATCTTATGCATACATACTCTTCAGTCAAAGATCACAGCAGAGAAGAGTACAATGACATAGGAGGGACAAATGAGGAAAAATAGTTTTGTGATTAAAAAAATAGGACTAGGAGCTAAAAACTGTTTTATTCCTAGTTTCTGTTGCATACAAGAAACTATAGCTGATCTACAAAGACAAATTTTCCCCACAGAAATGCATAAAAAAAAATTGATTTGTGAACATTTTTAATCAGCTCCACAAATCTCTTAGCTGTGACTGAGTTTCCAGATACTGAAAATGGGGAATATGCATATCTATCTCAAAGCTGCGGCATTTAAATTCATTTCTGGAAGTGATTTGAAATCCTCTGAAAGAAGGTGCCACAGAGATGCTTAGTATTATTTTTGAACAATTCTTGAATTCTCAGTTCTTACAGTTATCATAAAATGTCACTACTACTCTTCTCCACGTAGTCTGCTGGAAAATATGTAAATGGTGTTATGCTGTAGGAGGTAATGTTGCCTAATGGATGGCGCACCAGACTTTCAGAAGACATTAATTCTGTTCTATTAATAACCTACTAGGCGACCTTGAGCAAGTCACTTCACCTCTGTTCCTCAGTCTCCCCATTTTTTGTAAAATGTAATAATGCCAACTTCCTCTGTAAAGCACTTAAAAATAAACTGCTGAAACGTGTTTTGTTTTTTTTATTATTCACAAATTCTGTTCAGTCAGCCTCAAGTCACTTCTTCCCATGATTCCCATTTTCTGCTTGCAAAAATACTGGAGTTAACTGAAGCACATGAAAGCTACATAAGCTACAACAAGACAATAAGAAACCAATTCCCTTGTAGTGGCCACATAGAACTGCATACATCTAGGTGCACTCTGCGCAGAAACCTGACTTTACCTACTAGAGTTCTACTAACGGTGCCACCAATCAGAATGAGTGGGAGGAGAAAAGGAACTAGCAGGAGTCTACCACATTTCACTGCACAGAGAGCTCTGAAAAAGCTATGGTCAGTCTGATCATACTTCAGAGGGAAAAAGTTTTTTTCCATCTAAAATGTTAATAAGCCACATTTTTTCAAAGCTTGTAGTAAGAGGCCCATTTTCAACAAAATTTCTCTTACATTGAACTGTAATACAGTACAGCAGATGTAGACTTCTCCAGCTCTCTACTATCATTAATTTTGGTTTCCTAAACATTATTTCTATATGCAGATTTTCCACAGAATATTAAATAGATGTCCTCCCTCTCTCTTTGGTGATCTTAGTTGCTCCCATGGCTTCTGCTACCACTAGAACATGGATTACTGCCAAATGCATCCCCTTCTTCCCATGATCTCTCATGCTCCATCTAATCACAGATCTGTGCCTGCCTCCGACACCTCTTCCTAGGCTCAGCAAGTCTAAAGCTGGGTTTATCATGTCTGCTTCAAAGCTGCCTGCTCTCTAATCCTTTTGGTTAACTGCACCACCAAACATAGTCTTGCTACTTAACCTCACAACATGGAATCACTTTCAAATCTTCTCCAATCCCAAGATCCAGATTCACCAGATCTTGCCACTTTTTCCTCTAATATCTAAAATTTGTTAATTCACCTCTTGCTCCCTATTTTTCATACTCTAGTTATTTTAACACTCGCCTCTCTAGCCATCTACACTCCCATCTTTCTCTTCCAGCTACAATCCACTCAAAACACTGCCACATCACTCCTACTCTCAGTCAAAAGGAGAACTTTTGACATCATCTCCTCTTCCTCCACAAATCACTTCACTGGATTATTCCCACTCCATTTAAAGTTTATAATTAGATCTAGTTTCAAGATGATCTATAACTCAGCTGCTGCCTACATAACTACCCTCATCTCCACTCAGCCTAAATATCATTCTGAACTGCTCCTTTTGCCATATTTGCTCACCCCATTGTAACTGAGAAAAATGGAAGGAGAGTACTTCATTACTGAAAAGACTTTGAAAACTGATTCTGGAACCTGCATTTCTTCCATGTTTCTTCTATTTTTGTATTTTAACTCTATCCATTAGTTTGGTGCCACCAAAGCTCTTGACTTTTAGCTGTGAAAAGAGCTAATTGCTATCCTGCAAGAAAGATACTGCTATGTGTAGTTCACTTGGTTGAAGTGACAAATGACAAGAACTGCAGAGGCCAACTATTTCAGCAAAGGAAGAAAACATAAAACTTACTGAGATGTTAGTTCTGTATTCATTTCTTCTTTCAAAAAGACAAAGTTTTCTCTGTCATCAGGCTCCAAAAAGCTGATGTCAGGTCCATCTTGATATGGAGTAATTACTCTCCTGACCATAGCTGGAATCTGCAATATCAAAAGTTACCATTATTGTGCTCCTCTTAAGCTGTATAATAGAAAGCATACTATTCCTTGCAGAAGTACCAGATCAGTGGTTCTCCAGCCTCTTTTTCGTGGACTACTTGAAAATTGCTGAGAGTCTCAGCAGACCACTTAGTGAGCTTTCAAAATGTTGTTTGTACCATTAGCTAACTATTGTAATGTGCTTTGGATAAAAGCATTTTATAAAAAAAATTAACTTTTTTTGTTCTAGAAATAAAAGCACACAACTCATATTTTAATATCAGTCCGTAGTCTTCCCTTTCTAATGTGATGGATGTGCCCTCTCTCCCTTGCCACAGTAGCCCCCAAGCTGAGGCTAGGGAGGAGGGACATCTCTCTCCAACAGCAGCAGCCCTGGAGCTAGGGAAAAATCACCTCTTTCTCTGGCCACCACAGCCCTGTACGTCCCAAATCCCCCCCTGCGCAGCTCCACTAATTAGGTGAGTGGCCCTTCATTCTCATGTGCAGCCACCCAGGTGTACATCTTAGAGAGAACTATCCACAGACCACCTGAATGGAGCTCGCGGACGACTGGTGGTCCACAGACAGCAATTTGAGAACCTCTGTACCAGATTATAAAATCACTCAAATACATAATTTTAGAATTCAGATAAAATCACAATTATGCACTACAGCTTACAAGCCCAAGGAAATTTATAATTTTTTAAAATGCAAACACACTCACACCTCCACACACCACACATTTTCAAATTCTTTTAAAGAAAACGTAGAGGTTCAGAACTCACTCAGTTTAAACTGACTAAGATACTTCATAGAAGAATGGCACAGATTTATGCACACATCACAGTCTCTTACCATTAAAGTATTAAAGAAGAAAAATAAATTTATACTGTATGCGAACTCTCCCTTGCTTACTGGCAAAGTTTCACTCACTTCTTTTGTTTCATTTAATATTAATTCTTCCTACACTGTCCTACTAATATTAGAACAGGAAAGCAGAATTAGATACTCTTGGAAACTAAAGTATCTAATTCTGCTAAAAATGAGAGTGTTACCTCTTCTCCCCACACCACAAATTCTTCCTCTGCATAGAATTACCTGACACTTATTTGTTCACTAAAGCCAATTTAGAACATACATTTTGTAGTGCCATTAATACCATTAAATGCATACGACTGACAGTATTAACGGAACATAGAATTATTGCTTGGTGCAGTGGCAATAAATGCATAAGTATCAGAAAATTTCAGAAGTAAAGAAGAATTAAGAAAATACAGATTAAATTTATTTCTGGATTAATGTTTTCAAGGACTACTGCCCACATCATGAGCATATGGCACATATTTATCAGCTTAACTCAATGTTCATTTTTAAAGTAGTCACTTTTCACTGAAGTAGGTATAGCTTACCATTTTTCTATAAGACACAGAAAGGTTCTTCAAAACTTCATCACTTAAGACGTCCAGAGTCCTAAAATAAGATAGATAGTCATTACCTTAGTCTCATTTACCCTACTTTAAGTCATTTGATTCAAACTGCATGATATTTGTTCAACAGGATTCAAATAATTACAGTTCAGGGTACACATATGTAGAGGTGATAGCATTAGATATTATGGTGATGGGCACTAAAATCCTACTTTAGCCTTATCATTAATTGTTAAATTACTTCCTCATCTACCTTTGGCCTACTTGTCTGGCTCCTTTGCAATGTATTCTAACAATCTAAGGCACTGAATAGCTTCTGACACGCACATTTTTGTTTTGTTTTTTAAATCAATTTGCTACACAAAGAGTTTCTCTGGGATCTGGTGCAGATTAACCCTTTATGTAAAATTATTGTTGCAGGTAATAAAAATTGAGGTCTTTGCTTTAATCTCATTTACTTGCTTGTAATATATTATATACTTTCTATGTGTGAAAAAAGCAATTATTTTAAAGAAAAATTGTTTACACTGAAACTGCAACAGCAAACATGTATGTAAAAAATACCAACATGATGATCATGACTAGAGCTGAGCAAACTGGGTTTTTGATTCAACCAGAAAACTGAAAGAAATCACAGAAAATAGTCTGTTCCAAAAATGTTTGGCATGTGTCAGCAAATTGGAAAAGTTTGTTTTGGTCCAGCTTCAAGAAACTACGCATGTTCCCCCTGCCCCTATAATACATAGCCCAAAGCTCAGGGCACTAGCCTGGGATGTGGGCAACTCAAGTTTGAATCCCTACTCTGAAACAGGGACTTAACTCCCATCTCTCCCTGCCAGGTGCTAGACTATTCTATGGTAGGTTACTCTCAATCTCTGCTCTTGAAGCTGTTCTGCTTTGTATAAAAACTCAAATATTAATTGGGCCAAATGAAGGGACAGAGCGAGAACGATTCGATGGCCTGGTGATTAAGGCACTCCCTGGGAGGTAGGAGATGTGGACTCGAATCTTCTCTGTTTGATTCAGAGGAGGGATTTAAGTCCCTGCTCCAGAGTAGGGATTCAAACCTGCATTTCCCACATCCCAGACAAGTGCCCTAGCTCCTCAGCTAAAGTTATAGAGGCTGATGGAAGTTTTCTGAAGCTGATCCTGGGAAAAAAAAACTTTTTACATTCAAAAATCTTCGGCCAAGACAATGATAAATTTGGGATTGTTCAGTGAATAAACTATTTGTCTGAAAAATTTCACATAGCCCTAGTTATAACCATTCTGAAATGTCTTTCAGAGCTATCTTGCAGCTCTCCATTCTTAGGCCTGATTCAAACCCCACATCAAAAGATTCCTACTGACTTATCTCAATGGGCTTTGAAAAAAGGCTCCTTTTTGCCTCAGAATTACAGAAGTAACACTTTATTATGTGTCATAGTACAGGTGAAACAAGTACATAACTTGCAAGATAGGGCATGGTAGTTTCAGCACAAATAAATACCATTGTAGGTGAGGATTTTTGGTTATATTCTCGACTCGTAAAATTTCCTAATAATTCTTCCAATAGTTCCACCCTTCTGCGATATTTCACTTTAATGATTTAAAGCACACTGTAAAACCTACATCCACTCTTACCTTGCTTCAAGCAAGGCTGCCATATTTAGTCCTATGAACTGCAAGCAGGACAGTTTTAACTGTTCAGCACTGTATGTTGCTGAAAACTCCAGCAGCTCAGCAGCATTCTTTAAAGTAACTGGAAAGAAGAAACATAACAGATTTAACTAGACAACATACTGCAATTTTGTTCTGTAATCACTTATTACTTCAAAGATGTACACAATGAATGGGGGGGGGGGGAGGATCAGGTTATGAAAAAGAATAAAAATAAACTCTTTTCCTGGATCATTTGACAGAAGCACTAACACTTAAGTGGCCCTGACTCCATCCAAGGCAACACTATTACTATTAAATACTTATGTAGCATGAATTGGACTGATGCTTTACAGAAATAGAAAAGATAGTCACAACTATGAAAAGCCGACAATCTGAACACAGATCAGCTTTGGAAATGGAGCAAACAGACAAAGGGAGTGAGAAACATAGGTTTAAAACAACAGTAACATGAATAAGCTCCAATATTTTCCTATGGCTTAGAAAGATGTAGTGAGAGAAGGCAGGAATGGAAGTCACCAAGGAAAGTCAAGCAAAAAAAGCGGATTCTGAGAAGAGAGGCATTTCCACCCAAAAAGACACTGTCAACAAAAAAAAGAGTTAGGGAAGAACATGAGATGTAAATTAGGTAGAAACAAGAAACAAATTGTGTAGTGCCTTAAAAAAGTGAGGGCAAGGAGTTTGAATTTGATGAGGTAAGAGACCCAGAACTGGTAAAGATACTTCAAGTGAAGTGACATGACTGAAGTTGCAAGCCAAGAAGATTATTTTAGCTCTAGAACGTTGCGCAGTCTGAAAAGTGGTGGCTAGAGATGACCAGGAAAGAGAGAACAATGACATGAACTGGAGATTCACTCCTTCCTTTCCATAGCCACAGCCAGAGTTAAGAAGTGTCATACTGCAACTCACAAAAAAAGGTCAAACACTTATCTTCTAAACAACTGTTCTTTAACAAAACGAAAAATAATTAATTATTAATTAATTATGAAACATAGTAAAATACTCACGTTTTTCAGTAATGGCTACTTCACACATTTCTTTCAATCGAGATACAAGGAGTTGGTCTGCTACCACCAGAACATTACAAATAAATTCCACATTTTGAGATTCTGGAAAATGAAGAAAAGTTGCATGAGAAAGATGACTAGTTAAGTAAAAAAATGCTTCAGAAAAGTTTCAACAAAGACCAGTTTGATCCACTGTGATTTGCAGGCATCATGGCAGAGGTACTTGTGAAGTGGGATTTAAAATAGGACAAGGTAGTAGTGGCTTTGCAAATCTTGTAGAGAAGGAGTTTTTCTTACATATAAAGGGGCAACACAGAAGAAAACTTGGAGGTGCTTGTGGGAAAAGCAGCAGATCTTGGTGTCTTCAGCAAAATGAAGGTTGCAGGGGGGGAGAGAAGAGAAGACAACACTTGTGGTAAAACCACAGCTGACTCCAAAGTATAAAGTGATGTGATATATTGGTAGGGGTTTATCAAATAATACATACAATTCAAAAGGCAATACAGTATCTTTTTAGTAAAAAATGTCATCTAATTGTGGTACTTACTGTACCACTTCCCCATATCACAAAAGTGTCTCTAATTTGAAAGAGTTTGCATTGTAGTGCACAATATCCAAACTTTCTGCTTTCTTCAGGTGTCTTTTCCTTGTTTATTAAAACAAAGATAGCTGTTATTTGAAACAGATCAAGCTGAAATGTATTGCTTTCAAAAACTTGCTGTCAATTATTCATACCACCAATTCTACAGTTTCTAGAAACATATATATTGTCAGCACCTTTTATTGCAGGAGCTTCATCTGTATAGATGTAATCCAGGATAACCTGTAGTATGTCAGAACAGATTGGCATTTCCAGAGCTGCACAACAGGATGCCTAAAGGAAAAAGAGATAAGAAGAGTACAATTTCAAAAACTGACCATTTTAAATCAAAAGTGATTACAAGGAACTACAAGGGAAACTCTAGTTCCTCCAAAAAGACTGTTACTCACCTTTGTAACAGTCGTTCTTTGAGATGTGTTGCTCATACCCATTCCAATTAGGTGTGCATGATCATTGGAGAATTTTTACCCTAGCAACATCCACTGGGTCAGCTGTGGAGCCCCCTGGAGTCGCGCCTTTATGGCGCTGGATACAACCCCAGCCGACCTGGCACCCCCACAGTTCCTACTTCCCAGCTACTCTGACAGAGGGGAAGGAGGACAAGTTTGGAATGGATATGACCAACATATCTCAAAGAACAGTTACAAACATGAGTAACCATCTTTTCTTCTTCGAGTGCTTGCTCATATTGATTCCCAAGCCTCATCTAGGCAGTGGGGTCGGAGAGAGCTATTACTGATTGCAATACGGCAGTACCAAATGTTGCATCATGCCTGGATTGCAGGAGTATTGCACAGTGAGAGGCAAAGGCATGCACTGACAACCAGGTGGTGGCTCTGCAGATCTCTTGTATTGGGACCTGTGTCAGGAACACTGCCGACAAGGCCTAAGCCTTTGTGGAATGGATAGTGAGAAGTGTGGTCAGAACTCCTTCCAAGTCATAACACACACAGATACAGGATATGATCCACAAAGAGACGCGTTGTGAAGAAACTGGGAGGCCTTTTACCCAGTCAGCTACTGCAATGAAGAGTTGGGTAACCTTTCTGAGTAGTTTCGTACGCTCAGTATAGAAAGCAAGAGTCCTGTGTATGTCCAGAGAGTGAAGCAGTTGCTCCCATGGGGTAGCATGTGGATTTGGGTAGAAAACTGAGAGGAAAATGTCCTGGTTCACATGGAAGGATGATACCACTTTCGGAAGGAAGGCTGGGTGAGGGCATAGCTGCACCTTGTCCTTATGGAAGACACTGTATGGCAGATCCAAAGTGAGGGCTCTGATCTCGGATACTTGTCTTGCAGAGGTGATTGCCACGAGAAATGTTGTCTTCCAAGAGAGGTATAGGAGCAAGTGGCCATTGGCTTGAAAGGGGCCCCTGTAAGCTTGGAAAGGACCAGATTAAGGGGAACCGGTAGTTGAACCTGTGGGTAGAGACGGTCCAGGCCCTTGAGAAATCTACCGATCATAGGGTCGGTGAAGACTGAGCAGCCAGATTCCCCGGGGTGGAAAGCTGAGATGGCTGCTAGGTGTATTTTAATACATGATATTGACAAACCTTGCTGTTTCAAGGATAGCAGGTAGTCCAAGATAAGAGATACGGATGCCCTCAGAGGGGGAGTGTTGCGCTGAGCACACCAGCAGGAGAAGTGCTTCCATTTGGCCAGGTACGTGGCCCGAGTGGAGGGCTTCCTGCTGCCAAGGACCTGTTGCACTGAACGAGAGCAGAGAAGCTCTGAATTTGTCAGCCATGCAGCATACACGTTGTGAGATGGAGGGATTGCACATCTGGGTGACAAAGGCAGCCATGGTCTTGCGATATCAGGTCCAGCCAAAGTGGAAGCAGTACTGGGGCCTCCACTGACATCTCCAGCAGTGTGGTGTACCAGTCCTGTCTGGGCCATGCCGGGGCCACCAGAATCAGGCGTGATCTGTCTCTCCACACCTTGAGCAGGTCCTTGGGAACCAGCAGAAACGATGGAAAGGCGTAAAACAGCTGGTCCTCCCACGGGAGCAGGAAGGCATCTGTGAGGGAGCTGGAGGAGCTGCCTTGAAGGGAGCAAAACAGTCGATACTGCCGATCGTGTCAGGAGGCAAACAGGTTGACCTGGGGAAACGCTCACCTCAGGAAGATGGTCTGGAGTTACACGGAACCAAGCACAATGGAAACGGGACAAACGGTTTAGGAAGGGTGAGGTAGGGTCCCTGTTGAGGTCTGGTACTCAGTCCTCGGGCACTCTTTCGCCGCAAGAACCTAAGCAAAACTTTTGAGTTAGACTCTCAGAGGGCCCTTGGGTCTGCCCAGACTGGCAAGTGACAGCCAGTCTTCTACCATCTTGCCCACGCCTTCTATAGAAGTCCTGCCTGGGTCGAGGAAGAGGATGGGGCTACTGTGGTTGAGGCCTGGAGCAGCGAACTGCAACCAGTGGGAGCCGCAATCGGCTGAACCTGAGGGCAGGTAAACAAAAACTGGCCCAGCGCACCAGGGGTTTTTCCTGAACAAGTGGTGGATCAAAGTTGAGAACCACTGCGCTAGGGAGAGCGGAGAGCAGCAAAGCCAAGCTCCACAGTTCCAACTGTCATGGGCGGTAAGAAGGAACTGCAGGGGCGCTGGGCCATCTGGGGTATATATCCAGCGCCATAGAGGCGCGACTCCAGGGGGCTCCACAGCCAACCCAGCGGGTGTTGCTAGGGTAAAAATTCTCAGAGGATCGTGCATGCAGTGTGTGCACACCTAATTGGAATTGATATGAGCAAGCACTCAAACAACAACAAGTAGATCTCTTGAGAATCTGAACTCCTGCAGTACTGGATGGGTCTGAAGGATGGGACCCTATTCAGGTGTCAGTACCAACGCCATATGCTGCTTTGCCAAGTCTATTCTGATCTAAGTAGTTGGTGCTCATGAGGATGAGTTGAGACCATACTAGAGACATGCCATCTTCTGGGTACCAAAGCCATCTTAGTGGTCAACTCAGATGTAGAGAGTACAGGAGTTGTGGGTATAGTTCTCTTAGTGGTGGAATGCTCCCATGATGCAGTGTCCTGCTTGTGCAATACCGAAGGTCTCAATACAAGACATGCTTGTTGTCCCTTTTCTCTGCTGAGCCCGGAGTCCCAACCACAGGATTGGTATCAAGAATGTCTGGAGCCTCAACCATAGCCAGGGTGGGACATAAGAAAATAAGAATGGCCATACTGGGTCAGACCAAAGGTCCATCCAGCCCAGTATCCTGTCTGCCGACAGTGGCCAATGCCAGATGCCCAGCGGAGTGAACCTAACAGCGATCAAGTGATCGCTCTCCTACCATCCATCTCCACCCTCTGACAAACAGACGGTAGGAACACCATTCCTTACCCAACCTGGCAAACAGCTAATAATGGACTTAACCTCCATGAATTTATCTGGTTCTCTTTTAAACCCTGTTATAATCCTAGCCTTCACAACCTCCTCAGGCAAGGAGTTCCACAGGGTGACTGTGCGCTGTGTGAAAAACTACTTCCTTTTATTTGTTTTAAACCTGCTTCCCATTAATTTCATTTGGTGGCCCCTAGTTCTTACATTATGGGAATAAGTAAATAACTTTTCCTTATTCACTTTCTCCACACCACTCATGATTTTATATACCTCTACCATATCCCCCCTTAGTCTCCTCTTTTCCATGCTGAAAAGTCCTAGCCTTTTTAATCTCTCTTCATATGGAACCCTTTCCAAACCCCTAATCATTTTAGTTGCCCTTCTCTGAACCATTTCTAATGCCAGTATATTTTTTTTGAGATGAGACTACATCTGTATGCAGTATCATGGATTTATATAAGGGCAATAAGATATTCTTCCATCTTTTTCTCTATCCCTTATTCTCTATTCCATCTCCACAGGGACTGAGGTCTTTTTGAGATGGGTTTTCTTCATGAATTTACCTCGGGTAAACACAGGTGAACGTGCTGTAATTGACAAGTCACTGTGTTCACTCAGTGACTGACATTTGGGTTGGGGAGCAGGAGGAAGAAGAGGGGTGTCTCCTGGCCTGGACCGGAGGCCAGTTGCAAGCAACACTCCATCAGTAAGAGCCTCAGTTTTAACTCCCAATTTTTTCTTGCTCTGTCTCTAAAAGAGTAGAACAGATGGAGCACTTCTGCAGGATACAAGACTCTCCCACGTAGTGAATAAAATGGGAATGCCAGTCACTGACTGGGAAGGTGTCACTGACTGGGAAGGTCTCCCAGCAAGAGAGACACTGCTCGAAGTGAACCTGGCATACCCTGGAAAAAAAGCATCTAGCGGGGAAGGCACACCTTACCCAAAGAGGAAAGGGATAGAGAGAAAATCCCCATAAATCCCAAAATACATAAGTTAATAAAATAACTAAAGAAAAATAATAAAATAAAGAAGGGAAACTAGGCTAAAAGACTTTGAATGTAAGGCACACTAACCCTCCATCTCGGGCCAAGGCAGGTGAGAAGGAACTGAGGGTGGTTTGCTCAAGTAGTCATATGTAACCTCAGAGCAGGGCACAAGGAAGTGCAGCCCAAACAAGCACTACTATCAGAAATCTCTGATTAAAGGCACATGGGGTGCAAGCACACCTGAAGTGGAACGCTCATAGGGATACTACTTGAAGACTAACAATAGCTACATGTCACTTATTAAGACCTACTGCAGGAAGGCAGTTTAATACACGTCCAAGAATATTAGCAGCTCATAAACTCACTGAGTTTATATGTAGTATAATACTACAGATTAGTTGCATTAGAAATTTCTAAGATAGCAATATATTTACTAACTCAAAGTCTGCTTTTACATAAAATTATCATGGCTCATAAAATGTATGCTTTTTTTTATTTAATACAGTGTCTGAATGGTTCAAAATTAGTGTTTCTGCTAAAATTTCCTATTTTCTTACAATTTTTACACAAACTGTATTTTAATTTACATTCCAGGTAATGGCAAAATCTCATCTGAGAGAGATGAAAATCTTCATTTACTTACATTAATAAAAAACAACTAACAGAGCACACATTTTCAACTGGCAAGCTTACCTCAATCCAAGAACTGCTTAACATCCTGTTAAAGTAGTCTGCAAAAAACAAAACAAAAAACAAAAGGCTCATTTTGAGACATGAGGCAAGTTACTGTAAACAAAAGAATCTACAGATATTACATACATACCAAGTCTTGCACAAAGTACACATTTGTGACAACGGAATTCCTTTCCATCTATAGATTTCATGGTCACATCACACAGGTATGAACTACAAGACATTTAGAAGAGTTATAATCCTGAAGTTATTAGCAAATATAAAAACAGTTCATTTCTCTTTTGTGCTTGAAGTCAGCTTTGACAGGATTAGGCTTGTCGTCTTCTCAAAGGGGGAGGGAATGTACAAATATTTAACTAGAAACACAATACACTTACTTTTGTGATGATAAACATAACAAACAAGACTTCTCAGCAGTCTTAAAAGGATTAAAAAAAGCAAGCCAACCTAGTCAGCCAAGCAAGCTAACTAGTGAAGAGGATTTCCTCCAAAATCAATTCTATCTTCCAATTATTGCTTGTTAAGACTGATATGAAGGCAGCAGCAGCCAAGCTTCCTGCACATGCAGGAGGTGGGTCTGATCTCCTCTGAGGTGCCAGGAGCAGCCCAACAAGGGGTTTCAAGCTGCCAGTCCTGACCAGGCTGAGGAGAGACAGGACGACTTCTTCCCCTACATGACTCCTCTCAAGGGGAGAGCAGACCCATCTCCAGGGAACTCTCTCTACTGCAGGAAGCTTTGGGCTGGGCAGGAGCTCAGCAACTTCTTACAGGCACCTAGCTGCTAGTGCCGGTCAGGCTAGAGAGGAACAGGACTTCCTCTTCCTCTGCATTGCTGCTCTTGAATACCTCTCTGGCTGCAGAAAGCTCTGCACCACCACCCCAAAACACACTTATTTCCTGCCCCCATTGCTTTGCAACTGCAGGTGGAGGAGCCACTTTACAAGATGAGCCCTTCCTCAGCCACCGCCACCATCCCCGTATCACTCTTCCAGATGCAATTAGCTTGTTTCAATAAAATAAAGGTCGTGTGAACTTGACAGAATTTATTGAGGGACACTTTACAGCAGCAAACAACACTCAGAACTTAACTCCCTGCTTGGTACATATGGGCATCCGATATGATTTTGTAGGGTAGTGATCTCCATTGGTAGCCTCATACTTGAGAGCCACTGCCTTAAGTTAACAAAAGCAACTGGGAAAAAAATGTTCTGGTTCCTAATATTAATTGAACGTCAACATGGAGCATCCAGCAACTGTCTTTTTCCTCATTCCCTGTCTATTCGCTGAAAACACCTGTTCGTCTTTAGACACAGCTCTCTCTGCACCATGGAGTTCGTTGGAATTGTCAGACAGTTCCGAGCTTGCAAGGTGGGGGATTCTGCTTTCCACTGCGTTTCAAAACTGTAGCACAGAAACTACAGTCTCTTCTTTTGTGATATTTTTGTAAGCAGGAATCTCCAGCCCACAATTCTTTTCAAAGCCAGAAATTGCATTAGGCGAGGTAAATCCACCATTAACCTCGTGCATTTGTGCAGGATCAAAATTATGCACAACTTTTATGAACCCTGCTCAATGTTGTTGAAACTTTTGAACAGTTTTGCTACATTGTTTGACTCTTTCCCATAGCAGTAGTATTGTCTGAGCTTCTTTGCCATGCAAGAAAACACCTGCTGAACACTGGCATTTAACTCAGCATTGTCAGAGTGACTTTCGTTTGATTGTGCTTCGTCCCAGAACAGTACATCCCTTACTTTGTTGTACACTTGGAGGATTGTGACATGTCAAGATTCCAACCAAGTGATTAAGTCCATCAGTCCTGTGGCATTATTGGCAACGAACCAAACTTCCTCATTCAGCTGAAGATTGTTTAGAAGGGTTGAAAGTTCTGTTAAAACCTGCATTTTCAGTGTCAGTATAAGCTATTCTGTGATGAACTCAGAGTAGTACAACAGGTGAGCTGCACGGTATTGTACAATCTCAAATCAGAAATTTCAACAAGTAATTACTGCTCTGGGAGAAGTTCAATTTTTTGTTCCCCGATTTCAGTCATTAGCACAATGTGCTGCCTGAATCAGTTTGCAGTGAGGGCACTGTTTAAAAATATTTTAATGTAGTTGACCAGCTTATCAACTTTACCTAACTCACATTTCCGCAGCTCCCTGACAAGACAAATTACATGTGCATTACAGGTAATATAGACAGCATTTGGCATTAGACTTTGGTGAACAGATTTGAAAGATTTCTTTGTGTAAGTTTCGCCTAAGAAAGCGGATACCTTGACAAAATTCACACCATATTCTGAAATGGTTTTAATTATCGCTTGAGAAACTCTAGCATAGTCAACAGCATCCAAGTAAATGCAGTTGGCAAGCGCTGTTAGCTTTTCTGTCTGTACATCTTTGGCCTTGTCAGAAATAAAATCAAACAGAACATGCAGTACATAGTTGTCTTGCTCAACCGTGGACTCATCCAAAATAACTGCAAGACTCACATGAGTTAATTTGATACTTCACCACCTCAAACCATGTAGCGAAAACCTCTGGAAGGTAGTCCTGTTGTAACTTATTCGCAGTTGGTAAGCAACTGGCATTTTGGGAAATCAAGTTTTTCCAGTGTGATATTAGCATTTGCAAACGCATCCACAAGTTTCATTCTAGCTAAACAACAGGTCTCAGAGCTTTCTGTCATCTTCTTAAAAAGAGATGAAATTGTTTTTTTAATTTTGTTTACCAGCAATGCACTATCCACAGCGCTTTCTCTGCTTGATAGGTTTCCAAGTATAAGTGGCGTTGAATGTGTGTGATCCAACAAGACACTGCAGCCTGTACAAAATAGTTTGTCATCATCAGCATGCAGACTTTGGCTTCCAAATTCTTTCACATGATCTGCTGCAGTAATTATTTTCGAGGTTTTTGATTTACTTTGGACATTCATTTTACATTTGTAATTTCGCATGTCTTCCGGTAGGATGACAATTGAGATCACTATGCTATAAAACAGCCCCAATGTTCATATCTACTAATCAGTGAGTTGAGCCCTGAGTGTAATTCACTGCTGTAAAGTGTCAATCAAAAAATTCTCTCAAGTTCATCTTTCTTTTTATTTGTACTGAAACAAGCTAATAATTGCATCTGAAGGGAGGGGGCAGTTCTCTGTACAATGATCACTCCCCCCGCAGCTGCAAAACAATAGGGACAAGAAGCAAGGGCGGGGAAGCAGAAGAAGCATGAGAGGGGAGCGGAGTTACCTGCACCTGGGAAAGGTACCGGAGAGCAGGCCTGCAGGGAAAGAGGAAGTCATGTCCCTTCCAGCCAGCCAGGACTAGCAGCCCCTTGCTGGGGCAACCACAGCACAGGGGAGATTGGACCCACCTCCACCACCAGAAGCCTCCTCTGGTGGCAGAAATCTTGAATCCCAGTCTCAGAGCTTCCTGCAGCAGCAGGAAGGTACCCAGAAGTGGGTCTGATGTCTTCCACAAGAGCAGCTGTGCAGGGGAAGGACAAGTCCTGGCTCCCCCAGCCCAGCCAGAATTCTCAGATAGGAGCTCCCAGTTGGGGCATTCCCAGCAGCGTGGGGGAGATCAAACCCACCTCACCAAGCCTCCTCTGGCTGCAGGAACCTCCAAGGCAACCCCAAAGCTTCCTGTAGCAGGGAAAGGCACTCAGAGGTGGGTCTTATCCTCTCCCCTGCCCCTTCCAACAAAACAGGAGCTGTGCAGGGGAAAGACAAGTCCTGTCCCTCCCTAACCTGGCTGGGACTTGCAGCTAGGAGTCCCCAGGCTGGGGCACTCCCAACAGCATGGGGGAGATCAAATTTCATGGGAAAGGGCTTATTTCATGGTCCGTGACATGTTTTTCACTGCCGTTAAATCTGCCTTAAGTATAGCCTATTCCAACATAAGTTAAAGAATTAAGCTTTAGTACTATTGTAACCATCAATACAGGACCAAGTAATTCAGATATAAAGAGCAGTAGGGTAAAAATTCAGGTAATTTCCCCTCATTGGGAAATATTTCAGAGATTCTTCTCTTTAAGCAACCCTGTAAATTTCTAATTGCAGAAGTCAAAATCTAGGCAGCTTTAGTAGGAATAACAATGTGTGGCCCTGCAACAGGCAGGGCATGTCAAACTGGAAAAGTCACAAGTTTTTTTCCTGACATTACTATTCTAGAATATTAAAAAAAAAAGCCATGGAAAATGTGACTGCACAACAGATGAACACAATCATTGAGGTCTGGTCCAGAGTACGAATCCAGTATTTCGGATTACAAAAGTGTGGTAAATACAAAACATCTCTCTCCAATGACCATTAACTGTGAAATACACACACCCACTCCTCACAAATAACAACAGTTTGCAAAAAATTTCAGTTTACAAAATTTTGGCTGCATCTGCTTAGTGTCTACTTTATTCAAAATGAAGTGAAAGGTACTAAAAAATAAGGTCAGATACACACAGACTTCACATAGCTAGATTTAAATGCTTACCATTTTTGACGGTTTAACTTTGGTTTGTTTCCATTTTTCCTGTTGACAACATTAATTTTTCCATTTTCTAGTTTTACTCCATCCAATCTGTAAGGTATTAATATTACAAATGTCAACTTTATGCATTACTGATAATATAGGAACTCCCCACTTAACGTTGTAGTTATGGTCCTGAAAAACACGACTAAGCGAAATGATGTTAAACTAATCCAACTCCCCATAAGAATTAACGTAAACGGACGGGGTTAGGTTCCAGGGCAATTTTTTTTCACCAGACAAAAGACACTTTTTTTTTTTATGATATATAGTGTGTTTTTATATATACACACATACATACACACACACACACACACACACACACATTTTAAACAAACAATTTAATACTGGTACACAGTGATGATTGTGAAGCTTGGTTGAGGTGGAGGAGTCAGAGGGTGGGATATTTCCCAGGGAATGCCTTACTGCTAAATCAGGGGTTCTCAAACTGGGGTTCAGGACCCCTAAGGGGGTCACGAGGTTATTACACAGGGGGTTGCGAGCTATCAGCCTCCACCCCAAACCCCGCTTTGATGCCAGCATTTATAATGGTTTTAAATATATCAAAGTGTTTTTAATTTATAAGGGGGGGGTCACACTCAGAGGCTTGCTATTTGAAAGGGGTCACCAATACAAAAGTTTGAGAACCACTGTGCTAAATGAACTAGCAATTTGCTGAGCCCTCGAGGGTTAACTCTCACACTCTAGAATGCAACAGGAAAGGAGGGAGGGCAGAGATATACACCCTGAGAGTTGAGAGAGACAGGGCAGGGGGGGCATTCTGCTTTAAGTATCAAGAGTGGGGTCAGAAGTACACTGCCTTGTTAATTAGATCAGCAAACCAGCAACTCCCTCCCTGGTGTGTTCCTTCTGCTCTAGGGAAGATGGGATAAGATGGGTGCTGGAGCGGGGGAAGGGAGAGACACTGACATTAGCTCCCCTCCTCTTCTTCTCCTCCTCCTCCCCAGCAAGCAGGAGTCTCGGGGAGCAGCTCCAAGACAGAGGGCAGGAACAGCACATTGCAGTAGGGGAAGGGACATATGAACTACCACAATTGAACTGCGGGCAATTGATAGCCTGCTGGGCAGCTGACCATGTTAGAAGGGAGCATTGCACAACTTTAAATGAGCATGTTCCCTAATTGATTAGCAACGTAACAATGAAACAACGTTAACCGGGATGACTTTAAATGAGGAGTTACTGTAGTTATATTGATAAAGAAAAATAGGTTTGATATTTAGTACCACTTAGTATAACATTGTGACCATGAATGAAAGGACAACAAACGCACTTCACAGAAACCTAGGAAGTCTATTAAGAAACTGATGGATCCTTCAGCAGAGATACAAAAGGTATATGAAAATGGATTGCTAGGATTCTCTCTACTACTTAATTACTCCAATTTATTTATCCTGGTCCAAGTGACAGGCGGGCTATCCCATCCACATGGTGTTTGCTGCTTCTGGGCCATATTTTGAGGAGGTATTGATTACTTTGAGTGGCAAAAGATACATATGTTAAAGATATGCTATGAGGGCTAATTTGTAAATTGGGTGAACACATATGGTGGCTTTATTAGAAGGCTGAGGGACATTTTTGCTTTTAAAATGACTGGGCTTTGCCCTGGCTGTTTTTATGTGTACTCAGATGTGGTAACTGCTTCCTTTTTATGGTCACCACAGAATGGCTGAGAAAACTGAACAACAAAGAAGTACGTTAAAAATACAGAGTGGGGGAAATTGGTTTACTGTCCTCAATCCTTTTGATGATGGTACAGAGAGACACAAAATAGAAAAATTAGTATCATGCAGAAATCTGTACAATAGCAGAGATGTTTAATTTCAACTCCACTGGATTCATCTTGTAATAGTATCAGAAACACAAGGCATCAGTTAATAGGGCTCCAGTTCTTTGCTTCATACTGTTTAATGCAAAGTCTGCAGCATTACTCATGCAAAGATCAGCATCAACCACAGATGAGAGCCATGACTTTCTATGTATCACACAAAGGTCGAAACATATGGCTCAGTCTGAGGCAAGGCGTAATCTGGAAAGCTATATTATTTGCATCTCAACTCACACACAAGAAGTCCTCCATCTCAAAACAGAATAGAATATATATATCATGTACAAGATTCCCAGAATAGGATTAAGATGAGACTAGTGCTGATGTACAGTACTTCCTGTTACAGAGAAGGCCTAGTGGCTCAGTTGGTAACATATTTCTTTAGCTGAAGAGCAATCCCATAATTCTCTTTTTTCGTATAACCCTCAGTTGCATTACTTAAGGGTTGCTTACACTTTCTCCTAGAGAAACGTCAGAATATGCTGACCTTGTAAGCTCCTCGTAAGAGGCGGTGGGTCCGTGAAATGTGGGGAAGTGGCAAATAGAAACAAACTGGGAGTCATGTCAGCCCAAACTACATTGGTAGTTAAAACCTTTCCATTTTCTAGACAAGCTTATATATGGTCAGAAAGGGAGAAAAAGCAAGCACCAACTCAAGTGGATGCTGCCAAATTAAAAATTGTAACACACCTTATGCTTAAATTGCTGAGACCAAATTTCTTTGCAGCACCTTGCAGCATTTTTATGGGGTTGACTTCTTCACCAACTTTCCCTTTTTTAGAAGACTCAGGTTTGTTCTTCTCTCTTTGATTTACTACATGCACTTGATTACTTCTGTAAATCTCAAATGCAGACTTTTCATTAACATCTCCACTGAAACTCATTTTATTAAGGTTAGAAATTAAGGTATCTTGATATTCTTCTGTTTTTTCCTTATACAACATTCTTGGTTTGTAATCATGAGTCAAAAGATCACAAGTGTCCATGTATATGAACTGCAGAAGGTATGTAAACAAATCTTGATGAACCTTCTCTATCATAAAGAGATCACATCCTACAGCATCTTCATCTTTACGATAGACATCTGGAGAGTCTAGTCGATTGTCATCTGAAATGAACAGCTTCCTGAAGAAGTCAGAGCGCATGGCCAAGATGTACTTGTGTGCGGGGATCATCTTAGTGCCAACCTGAAAAGTCACATCATGGATGTTGTCCATTTCATCTGTTTCCCCTAACAATTTGCCAAAATCCTCAAAAAAACTTGACGATGACACACTTGGAATTTCATATAGGCTATAAAGACAAATAGTTATTTTTTTATTTGGTTGAATTTTAAATTCTATCATGAGGAGTCTTTTTTAAACGAAAAACCTCAATTTTTGGCTATTGTACATTACTATTCAAACTTTCATACTGTATTCTTTAATGCAAAGAAAATTCCTAAACTGATTAAAAGTGCTATATAAAAGCTAGATATTATTAAACAATATTTCATATATATATAAAACAAACATATATAAATATAAAAATAGTCCAGTGACATTTTGCTAAAGCACCAAATATCACATTTTCTCTTTATAAATATTAAGTCAGACATTTTTGTATGAAGTTATCAGCTGGTAGTACTTTGCATGCTACTCACATCATTTTTCCTGCAAGCAAGTACTTAAAGTAATTCAAAAATGTAAGAATATTTGACATGCTGCATATTGAAGTCCAAAACAAAAATTCACATCAAACAATATGCTAGATATTGTGAAATCTAACATGAGAGTGCAAGAAGCAGTGCATCTTTCAAGGTTTCATTTACTCCAACTTTATTTCAAAGATTTACATTTTTGTTTAATTTAAAAAAAATAAATAAATAAAAATCAAGTTCTGCCTTTCAGTTTCTTGTATTACAGGGCATCTCTGAGAAATAAGGAACCTGTATGTTAAGAAGGATTTCTAATGACATTTTATGGAATGGAGAATTAAAGTTCATTAGAAGGTAGGTTTCAAAGGGGATTTGATAATAAGCGTTTGGCTTGAACATTTTGTCTTTAGATAAATTAAGGGCTGATCTACACCCAAAACTTAGCTGGGTCTACCTATGTTGCTTGGGGGTGTGGGAAAAAAAAAGACCACCACACCTCTAAAACATAGTTAAACTGTCCTAAGCACCATGTACACTGTGGCTAGACCAATGCAAGAATTATTTTGTCAACCTAGTTACTGCCATCTCAGAGATGTGGATTCACTACAGCACCAAAGAACCCTTCTGTCACTGCAGTATGTGTCTACACCGCAAAGTTTCTAGTGTAGACATTCCCTAATTAATGGCTTTTTGCCTACACAACAGTCTACAAATAAGTGCTAAGCCAAGATGACCATATTTACTATCATCTCTGCAGTAGCCAAATATGGTCCTTTGTAAAGTAGAAATTTTGGTTGAAGCTGAAGACCCAACACGACTGTTAATGGAACAGAAAAATGCTTCACATCCACATCCTCCTCAGTACTTTCAGCAATTGAAGTTACAGCCATAGATATCTGAAATATACCTTGTTTTAGGATCTGACTGTAAAACTGCAAAGTTACATCCATTAGGATCTGTGGTAACACTAACAGCTCTGTGGACAAAAGCAAGCTTCTCAAGTCGAATTCTTTCATATACACTGTTTGTTTCACAGTCACAAGACACATCGTATGAGGAATTCTGAAGACTTGATACAATCTCTGTTAAAAAAGAGATATTGGAAAAACACGGAAGGGTCAAACTAATTAAGATTTAACTGATAAAACAAAGGACAGAATTAATTACTGGTGTGAGTCCATTGAGTTGGGGTCAGTGTTACAACAGAAATCAGATTGAAGACTTTGTCCCAAATAGCACTGATTGCAATCAGGAATGGCACACTTAAAAAGAGATAAGCCTACCTAGATTCTGATCCTTGGACTTGGGACATCTCCCACCCAATGAGTACTCATCCAACCCAACTCTCCTCATTTTGTGAGATGTGGCAATATCAGACCCAAGATGGCATGGCTATGGATTAAATGAAGCATACTCTGTTTTTTCCATTGCACTTCAGTTACCACGCTAATAAAATATAGTACACAAAACGTCCCTTCAGTATTTTCATGGTATATCTTCAGTTTGGAAAACTTCAAAATTATTTTATTCATTATAAATTTGTGGCAGGTGAATTCTGAATAATGAACATTGGGCAATATTACTAAAACATTTTGTTCCATTTCTGCTTAAAAAGATATTAAAAGTATGTGCTTCTTAAACTGTAGTCTTAGGAAGAATGAAAAAAATATTAATAAGTAATAAAATGAAAACCTTTCTATCTTTATAAGATCAGCAGTCCAGCACAAATACTGAGAGAGTGAACCCAAATTACAAAGGCTGTTGATTCAACATCTTTCAAGGATAGAGATATTTTAGTGCATTATGGAATTGTAAGACCAGCTCAGCCATAAAACCAGTGCACCATACGCTGCTATGTGGAAGGTCCAAATTAATCAGATTCCCTTGCTCTGACACTTTACAGGGCTTGAAGAACAGAGATGAAGAGGAAGAATTACCATGACATGTGACCTTCTTGGAAGGTAGAGAAGCAAAACAGGAAAACTAATGGCTTCACTCAGAGTTTTGAGGAGGGAAGGAAGACCTTGCAATGAAAGAATGCAAGATTGGAGGCTTAAAACTGAAATTATAAATTGGAAATTAAGGTCCTGGAAATGCGATATGGCCATTCATCTGTAGGCCATAAAAATCCAAACCCATCCAGCTTGGCAATAACAAAGCAGTTACCTTCTGTGGACTTTCAGTTGGTGCATATGAACAGAGCTGATTTTTTCAATCTATTCCTATGGAACAAGTGTTCCCAATTACAAAAAACAACTTCCTACTGCTGGGACCCTTAGTCAGCAGGTTCAGCTAAGAATACAAGGACTGAATTGTTTTGGAAACTGAACTATCTGCTGATCTACATAAGCAGTCTCTATGAAACAAGATTAAGTTACCCTAGCAGGGCAATGTGAGAAAGCACATACTCTTTTCACTTGTATTAATTCTTTACTGTCAGGAGAATCTAGTTTCCCAATGCTGTACATCCAGTACATTTTAGGATCACTAACATTCACATAGATGTTGGACACCTATGACCCTTTTCACCAGGAGTTATTCAGGACACAGTGTGTGCACTAGAAGGTCACTGAAAACCGAGACACACAAGTTAAACTGAACATGGAGGAGCAAACAAAAAACAACAGTAAAAAACTAAACTAGCTGAACTGTGCCAACTCTCCTATTTCTTTTATCTGTCAATCGTGGAGGAAGTAGAGATACCCCATCACAAACTAATAATAAAATAGGCAGACTGAACAAGGGAAAATTCCCTCTCCCAATACAAAACCTGAAAAAAAAAAAACAACACCCTACAAATGTTGGGTGCGAGAGGAAAGAGAAGAAATGTACAGATATTTATTGAATTAGAAACAGGTTGTAAAATGTAGTCATTTACTTTCAAAAATACCTTGAAAGCATGAACTAACCTTTCTTTTCAGAAGTTTTTTTCCCTCCTTCTACCCACTTTCCTGTAAAGGCATCACCATCCTGTGTGACAAACATTATTTCATTCCTATTTAAAGCAATATCAGACAAGACGACTTGGCGGCTATAGACCCATCGACACTGCTTCATAGGACTGTTGGATGACTTCCAGCAAAACACCTAAAATATGAATTGGGGTGTGTGTTAGAGAATTTAAAAAACGTATAGAAAAAAGCAAGTCACAGTGATGTGTACTATAGCATTATTAAACTGGAAGCACATACCATCTCAAAATTATTGAGGAACAAAGGAAAGATTATGAATTGTTAACAATGCAAGTTTATTTGGAATGATTTATTTCACTGTAAGCAGTAAACAAAGACGCTCAGATATCAAAAGTTACCTGCCCATTAAGGTTTCTTCTTTTCTTTAAAAAAAAAAAGAAAACCACTTCTCTACTAGATAACTTCTCTTGTTTTGACGTTCTTACCTACAATTTTTAGTTGCAAATACCATTCTAAATACTGTATGTAAGATTCTACTGTTACTATCCGCATTTTTAGAATAAAGCAGCAGAAAACTGAAGTCATTACTGTGAAGTAGCTAGATTATGAAGCAATTAGGATTCCTGCTGTACTTTCCCTCTTTCTTCTTGCACTTCAATAGAACCCAAATCAAATATTTTGCTCAAAATGAACCAGAAGTATGCAAGTCTTTAGGGAACTGTCCTCATATCAAATGACAAGTAGATTCCACCCACCTCTTAGTTATTTAGGTACATTTGTGTTCTAGTTCCTTTGCTTCTAACACCAGGCGATATTCAAAAGATATCTATTATTTTACAAGAACAAAGATAGTATAACGTATTTCAAGAATATACTATGCCTGTCTTTAACTATCAGACTAACATCACCAAAAAACCTCAATGCTTTTTTCAATTTTAAGAAGATAAAAACATAAGAATGAAATGACCCAGTACAGTCAAGGACCTTCTAGGCCAATATTCTGTCTTTTGTCAGTAGCCAGTGGCAGATGCTCCAGAGGGAAAGAACAGAACAGGCCAATTATTGAGCGATCCATCCCATAATCCAATCCCAGCTTCTAGAAGTCAGAGGCTTACAGATACCTAGAGCATAGGATAATGTCCCTGACCTTCTTGGCTAATAACACTGATGGACCTAATCTAATTCTTCACAATATCCTCTAGCAATGAGTTCCACAGGTTATGTGTTGTGTGAAAAAGTACTTCCTTACGTTTTTGTTACACTTTCTATTAATTTCACTGGATGACCTCTGGTTCCTGTGCTATGTGAAGGGATAAACAACACTTCCTTATCACCTTCTCACACTATTCATGATTTTATAGATCTCTATTGTATCTACCCTTGGTTGTCTCTTTTCAAAACTGACTAGTCCCAGTCTTTTTAATTTCTCCTCATATGAAAGCTGTTCCATATATTTATTTATTTATTTTTTTGCTGCTCTTTTCAGGACGGTTTTCCAACTCTAATATATCTTTTCTGAGATAGGGCAAGTAGAACAGCAAGCTGTATTAAAGGTGTGGATGTCCCATGGATTTATACAGTGGCATTTCGCTATTTTCTGTTTTATCTATCCCCTTCCTAACATTCTGCTAGCTTTCTCAACTGCCACAACACATCGAGCGGATGTTTCAGAGAACTATCCACAATGACTCCATGATCTCTTAAGTGCAAAGAGCTACCCAATATTTTGTATGTAAAGTTGGGATTATGTTTTCCAATATACATTACTTTCCATTTATCAACATAAATTCATCTGCTATTTTGTTGCCCAATCACCTACATTTGTGAGTTCCCTTTGTAACTGTTCACAGTCAGCTTTGGACTTATCTATTTTGAACAATCTTGTATTATCTGCAAATTTGGCCACTTCACTGTTCACTGCGTTTTTGAGATCATTTATGAATATGTTGAGCAGCACAGGTATCAGTACAGACCCTTGAGGGAACCCCACTATTTCTCTTTCTCCTTTGTGAAAAATGACCCTTTTAACCAGTTACTGATCCATGAGAGGACCTTCCCTCTTATTCTGTGACTCTTTACTTTGCTTAAGAGCCTTTAGCATGGGAACTAGTTACTAGTAATCACTTAAAATCTATCTTTCTGTAGTTAATACATTTATTTTATTGTTTTATCTGAACCAGTATGATTGGATTTAAGTGTTTGGGAAATGCCATTTGAGATAACAGGATTTGTACATATCATTTTCTAGTCATAAAATGACAGACTTTATATGAGCTTGTATTGTCCAGCAAAGCTGGGCAGTACAAGATGTGCACTCTTGGGGAAAGTCTGGGACTGGGAATTTGCTAGTGTTCCTCTACAGTGTAATTCAAGAATGACTGGTAAGAGCACTGATATACTATATCTGGGAGTAATTTACATTCTGGAGGTGGTGTGCAAGTAGACCAGAAGTGGTAGCTCTCACAGCAAAGCAGTGTAAAATGCACTCCAGCCTTTGAGAACTGAGGGGATACAGCTATTCATTGGTCAGACTGTACCCTGGGCAACGTCACCAAGGGAGGAAGCTCCGCAGTAAGTTTCTTTTTCCTTCAGTATTGCATGAGGAGAGGGGAGATAAGGCCCAACTACAACTATTGATTCAGTGCTGAAAAACATGAGAGGTCCCTTTCCTTCCACACAGTCATTTGCGATGTTTGTGCCTAAGACGTCCTTAATACTCACAAAGCTACCAGTTTTCATTTAGGTTGCGTAAAATTGGCATAACAATCTGGCGTAAACTAGCATAACACCACTGACGTAAACAAAACTAAGCTGATTCGTATTTGTCCAGCGCCTCTAGGAATTAGAAGATTTTGCAACCACACTGGTGATCCCACAGGCACAGTAACTTTATGAATCACAAGGCTTACAGCATGCATGTGCACACACATGAACATCTTGACAAAATATTACCATCTAATTTGAAAGACTATATTCACCTATCAAAAAACTGCTTTATCCTATAAAAAGAGCCCAGTCATGTTGCAAAAGTGAAGACAGAAAAATGCAGAGAGGAACACCAGTTCAGTTCTGTCCTCTTTATTTTTCATATGCTAGCACAATTCTAGACGTCTCTTCCACTGCAGCATTTTCATTAAACAAAAACTTTACAAACACCACTAGATGGTGCCGCAACTTTAGAACTTGCAGTGATCTAATGCCAGGATGCTTTGAGTTTTGAGGGTTTCTAGGGAGAGTTGCTATAATATGGAAAGCTTTAGTAAATTCTTCTGCATTTTCACACTAACAAGAACATACAACTGTTCGCAATTAAACATACATACTAAGCCATTCATTGGGTATGGCATGTAAACTTTTAAGTATGGTCAGATATAGTGTACATTGTATTTCTAAGGCAGTGGTTCCCAAACTGGGATTTGGGAACCCCTGGGGGTTTGTGAAATGTTACAGAGGATTCTCGGGAAAAAAATTCCTAATGGCGGACAGAGCTGTCCCTAGGGACCCTGGGCAGCACAGGGCCAGCAGCCCGGAGCCCCTGGACTTCCAAGAGCTAAGCAGATCAAAGTGAGCATATCTATCACACTAAGGCAATTTAAATGTCAAGATTCCTTATAAGAAATGGAAAGGCAGGTGAATATTTTTTGACGTTTTTAAAATTAAATAGACAGCTAGTGTTGTTTTTAAAAATATTATGAAGAACACGTTTAATCTTTATTATAACATGTGCCTTTTGCCTGGACTGCTCAAGACATGAATGCTTGTGTCATTGTGTCTTTGAGCTGGCTTCTTAAATATCTTCATGCTGTTTCACATCTGATACTCCTTGATGAAACACAGGAGCTTTGTCTTACAACATGCTTATTCAAAGTGATACAAGCTACAAAACTGAGATCTTGGAAGAGTGTTGCCATTTTCATAACGTAATAAAAAGTGTGTAATAAGCATGTCATAAAAACAAATTTTATATTTCCAAGATCACTGCTTTTATAACTTATACTCAGGTAAAGAAGAAAATCCATGGAAATATTCATTTTTAGGAGAGGGGTTCGCAAGATTTGACATTTTAGTGAAAGGGATTCACAGGCTGTTAAAGTCTGGGAACCATTGCTCTAAGATAATGGTATGAAAGTGGGCTCACGCTCAGAAACAGAAGAGACACAGAGCTTCTAGCCTGTTGTACGCTGTTGCAGTGGTTCGCGCGAGAGTATCGACCACATCTTAGAGGAACACTGATAGCTGTGTGCAAGAAAGATTGACATTTTCAGATAATGATATTCGCCTCTCTTAACATGGTAATTTAGACCAACATCTGACAAATAAGTGCAACATCATGCACTTGAGCCAAACAATGAACCCAGAACAAAAAAAAATAAGGACCTAAAAACCGGTGGCCCACACTTAACTAACTATTCATTCTCTCAATATCATACTCAGGTCCATCAGGTTCTGTTTCCAATGTCTCGCTCACGTTACTTTCAGTCTGCTGACAGCAATGTGGAACAAGCAGACAGTTCTGTGATGAAATTGAAGGGATGGCAGGAGTAGAGAAGACAGCTTGCAAAGAAAGTACAAGCCAGAGCAGAGTTCTTAGATAACTGTTCTTTGGGTTGAATTTGATGAATTTTTCAGCCAGATGACACCCAGTTAGAATTCAGATGTCATCCTTCTCCCATGCCAGTAAGAGAATTCTACTCAGAAAAGTTAAAATACACTGGGGAACCCCAATGGTTCTGTTCTCAATTTACTGAGCCTTTTCAATATACTTCTTGGTTCAAAATAATACATTAGGCAGGCAACTTACTCGTCCAGCTTCATCAAGGGCAAGAATGCAAATCTTTTGACCCCCACTTTCTTTGAGATGTTGAGGATCCATCTTGTATTCCAAATATCCCCCATTAACCAGAACCTTTTTTAGGTTCAGCTGTCTGAATGAACACAAAAGCAAGGATAACATTAATATTTCTCCTACAATTCCATTAACATGTATATACAAGTGTTACAAAAATTGAGATTTTGCATTTAGAGAATCACTTTAAAAAGCAACTAAAGTAACATACATAGTTTATTGTTATTGTGATTAATTTTCCCCTGTGGTATATTTACCAGTCCTTAGAAACAGAATATTCTCATGGCTTGAGACATAAAGTAGTTGTCTCATGTCCATCCACTCTTCAAAAAGGTTATCTTCATCTCCACAGGGAGAATACCCTCCTACTGTAAAGAGGTGATGGACAAGTAAAAAAATATGAAAATAAACTTCAAACTCAAGACCCTGGGATAGCTTTACAAGGCAGCTGTAATTCTATGGCACATCAGAATTTAAAAAAAGGGAAAAAAAAGTTACTTCTGTTGAAAAAAAAATTACACAGCACAGTATGAGAACAACATTAGTTACCAATTCATCTTTCCTTTTTGTTGTGTTTCCTCTGCACAAGCTGATCCACATGACCAACCTCACAGAGAAAGAGGAAGTAAAAAAGACTCACCCTAGCCTTCCTCATAGGCAGGCTGGTACCCAAACGTTTTACATGATGACTAAACTGGGCCAGCAGCAGTTTTGGATGTGTGTGAGGGGTGAGGGACTAGGGCAGGGGGTTGCAGTGCAGGGGACTGGGGTGGGAGCAAGTGGTGCTTATCTTGGGGGGAGTGGAGGAGCCAGGGCGCTCTGCGCACTGCCTGTATCCACACACGCCGCCCCCACAGTTCCCATTGGCCAGGAATCACAATTACAAAATTAAATTTTATGCTGTAATATGCAATAATATGCTGGTTTTTTCACAATAATATGGCTCTTGCTGCTTTCCGAGTTGTGCAGGCCTGCTTTAAAAGGTGACCAGGTATATATTATTTCTTCAACACAAACATCCCCCTCCAAATCTCTTCCAAATAGTTTGAAAAAAGAAAAAACACAGTGAAACTAACTTAGTCTTGTACCTCCCTATAAAATAAAAAAATACATACTTAGAAGCCATCTTCTTGCACTGATAGTCTGTGAGCAAGTAAATATCCCCTCTTTCAGTAACACATACTGTAGCGCCATCACTTGCAGCAACTAACGACACAATGATGTCCTTATGATGCAAAGCAGAGACTTGGCGAGGAGCAGTTACACACCTCTCTCCATTAGGATCCAGCAAATATCCTACAACAAAATACATATCCCCCATATATGTTAGTTGTTTGAGAGTCCATAATTATTTGTCATTTGTTTTCGAGAACACTTCCCCATTTTCTCCTACAAACATTTCTGAAAAGCCAATTTAAAATTTTTCTATATTACCAACTCATCTTCAAAATTGTTAGGCAGAAATAAATCAATAGGTACTTGTCATTTATAGTCATATTATCACAAAAATGAAGCTTTGAAAAAAGGTAATGATTTCTGGACTACACAATCACAGATCATAGAAAGATAATTAAATATGGTTAGCTATTACAGTCACACAACAGCTGCATTTACCTTCTTACCACACTGAAGTGAAAGTTCATTAGTAGGACAGATTACACCATACAAACTTAATTTTATTTGATTGTGGCCATTTCACATATATTTCCAATATCACATGAACACAAGCTCCATGTATCCGTAACTAGTTATTGGCAGGTGCCAAACCAGCTCCTGCTGCATGAACTGACTCTGTTCAGAAACTGAACAAGCCTGTCTGTAAAGGCTCTTGTACCTAGTCGCAGGGTGGGTTTGATTTTTTGTTTTCTTTAGTTATTGGGGGAAGAGGAGGGGACAGGGAAGAATTCAGACACTCAATCCCACTCCTGTTTCCTACTTTTTAAGAAGAAAACTATTTTTATAAGTTACAAAAAGTTAGCTCTTAATTACACAGGATATCTCTAAGCATATTATTGATGCCTGTCATTTGATGAAGATACTCAGAAATTATAAATAAATTTTATTTTGTCTTATTTTTTCCAGACTATATCCAGAACTCTAAGTGCTTATTTTCAAACAATATTTTGTAGCAAAAATAAATAAAAAATAATAAAACAATAATATAAAAATCTTCCACATAATTGCTAATTTGACTGTCCTTATATTAATACCCATCACAATATTCCTTGTGCTATCGTATCCAATACTACTTCACCCCACTTACTCCACAGCCCTTTAACCTACCTCTTTCCCATACTCAAGACAATAAATAGATTTTGTGAGCAAGCCCAGCTGGTAGACAAATCGAGGTTTTGGCAAACCATACTGTGTGGAGAAAATTTCAGAGCCCAAAGCCCCGTCTGGAGAATGCTTAAGAGGCTCCAAATTCAATTGATCGAGACTTTGGTAGTATTATATAGAGAGACACAGATGCAGTCCCTTAAGTAAACATTGTTAATAACTATTAAAATAGATTTAAATTTATTTAAAATGCTAAAAATTGTCTACATGATAAAAACCTGCGCAAGTCAGACATTAATATAAATATTGGCAAAGTTAAATATGCCCCCAAAATAAATAACTGTTTCAGTCTTATTATTTTTACAGTACTGGTGGGGGTTAGAAGACAGAGTTACCGAAAAAGTGAGAATTTACACATGGTGTGTCAGTATACTAAATACATGTGAACACAAAGCACCAGGATTAGTTAACAAAACTTTTCAATTTGCACAGATGTCAACCTGGAGAAAGAGAAACCCACTCTAAACACCAATATCAGTCAGTGGTTCTAAAGTGTTAAAATGGTGAAAATATTTCATTTCACACAGATCCTTAATTATAAATGAAGTTCATTGCTATGTGGTAAGTTTAATAAGCTATCATCTTAACTTATCAAATCAAGATTAATTCTGGAAGCAAGAATAAAAGACAATTCTAGTAATGGCTTAGCAAAAATGGCAAACCAAAAACCCCACAACGCATATTCAGATATGTTTCTTGCTTTTTAAAAGTTAGTAAGGGTGAAAAATTGAGGTAATTCCCAATAGTATATTTACAGATAGGGAAAAGATGGATATAAAACATAAAGTGCAGACAGCGTGCCCAATGCTTTGCACAACACAAGCAATGTAGTTTGCAGTGTTGTTATAGCTGTGCTGATCTCAGGATATGAAAGAGACCAGGTAAATGAAGTAAAATCTTTTATTGAACCAACTTCTGTTGGTGAAAGCAGCAAGAGCAGTTTTTGTAGCTCAAAAGCTTGCATCTTTCACCAACAGAAGTTGTCCAATAAAAGATATTACCTCACCCACCTTGTCTCAATTTAAACAATGACATTCTGTATCCTGAAAGTCTTCAGTGACGGGCCACATGAGATTCACAGGAGAGAAAGTTGGCCAAACACATTTGAACAGTAAAGCTACATTTGACTGGCCTCACTCTTATCTTCAAGCATAAAAATCATCATTGACAGCAGCAAAAAGTGTGTTCTGGAGCATGGGGGTGACAAGTATAAACCAACATTAATTAAGCTTCTTTTCTCATACAGATGACAGCTTTTAGTTTAACTAACATTTTTAAAGGACAATTTTTATTTGTCTAACAAAACATTCTTACCTAGCTGGCCACCATTCAGTCCCATGGTATATACAGCTTCTCTAGTCCATAGCACTGTATGGAATCTGCCTGCAGCCACTCCAACCACCATTCTACCTTTCAGATTTTTTGCCTGAACCTACATATAAAAGCAAAGATTTTCATATAAAAAAGTGATAAATCCCAAGCAAATAAATGTGATGTGCATAAATCAACTTCTTATTTGGCAATATTAAAGTCCATACTAATTAAACTCTTAATGATTGTATCAGTTTTTCACTGAAGATTTGATATTAAAAAAGCAGGGATCATTTCAAAAGTTAGGGCATATCTTCGCTACTCACCAGATCAGCGGATAGCAATCAATCTTTTGGCGATCGATTTCTCACATCTCATTAAGACATGAGACATCGATAGCCAACAGCACCCCTGTCGACTCCGGAACTCCAGCTTGCCACAAGGTGCAAGCTGGAGTCAACATGGGAGCACGCCGCTGACCACCGCCGCCATGAGGACAGCAGGCAAGTCAGCTGAAAATACGTCAACTTCAGCTACGTTATTCACGTAGCTGAAGTTGCGTATCTTCAGTCGACCCCTCCCCCCTAGTGAAGACCAGCTGCTAGTTAAGTGAGACACTGTTCCACCAAAGACAAAAAAGGAACAAGAAAAACCTAGTAAGGGTTAGTCTATTTCTCCCCCACCATCACGTTGGTAGACCTAGAGCCATGACACGTTGGGCTATCAACAGATCTCAGAACTAAGCAGGGTTAAGTTCAGTACTTAGGTGAGACAGCCAAAGAAAAATACAAACTGTAAAACGAGGCTATTGGAAAGCTTCATTCTGTTTAAGTACCAGTGTCCTAGCATGCTGTAAAAGAACATTTTAATGCTAAATTTCATCCATCAGATGAAAAGTGAAATTTAGATAATGACCAATCGTTGTCATTCAAGATGTAATCCCATTCCCTGGAGAAACTTTGATTGCCTCCCAACATTCTTCAACCAATTCAATTAAATCTATTACTCTTCACTTCCTCTTGCCAGCTGTTGTGTAATGCTGTGCTGCTGAATACTGTTAGTTGTATTTCATTCCAGATGACACTTCCCTTCAGTAGTAGGTAAAGCAATTCTTGCAGGCATAGTTGCTTTGAGATAGTAAATAGCTTATTCAGAGGTATCACCTTGAACAAGTTCTCCTCCCTGAAACCTGTGCTTCTTGTCTACAACTATGAGGAACTGTCATTGCAGATAATTTTCTCTCTCTCTCCTCACTCTACTATCCCTATTACTATTTTTCCCAAAGTACTATCAACCTCTGACATTAAAAGGGCTTTTAGGTGCACTGGGGAGTGAGGGGAAGCCAATGACCCAATGTGCATGTCTAACCTTACAAAGGCACAATCTAGTGGCCTAAAACAATCCATGAAAAAGGATACCACTTAGTAAATATATATTTTTATTCATTTAAAATAGAAACATTTAACTAAAAAAAGCACTTTAGAGTAATATACTTTAGCACTTTTCTTGCAGTTGTGCCTAGTCATCAAGTACAGGATTTAGTACTTCTATAACAGAGGTCGGAAACCTTTGGCACTTGGCGCATCAGGGTAAATCACTGACGAGCCACGAGACATTTTGTTTACATTGGATCGTCCGTAAGCACCCCCCCGCAGCTCCCTGTGCCCATAGTTTGCCATTCCCGGCCAATGGGAGCTGTGGGAAGCGGCAGCCAGCACATCCCTGCCACCCACATCACTTCCTGCAGCTCCCATTGGCCGGGAATAGCAAACCAATGCCACGGTGAGCTACGAGGGGGACCATGCCTGCAGACGGTCAATGTAAACAAAATGTCTTGCAACCTGCCAGCAGATTACCCTGATGGGCCAAGTGCCGAAGGCTGCAGACCCCTGTTCTATAAGCTTAGAATCCAAGCAGAGTACAGGCAGGCAAACCATCTGATTACATTACACAAATATTTAACATTGAGAATGTGTGCTAATAAATTGGAGAAGATGGTTTTATTTCACCCCATGTTCCACTGAATTATCCCGACAATGTTTGCATATAGACATCAATATGATCTTAACACTTCACTCTCAGTGAGGAAAAGGTCCAAGTACTAGTTAAGCAGTTATTATTACCTGTCTGGGAATGCTGCAGTTAGGAGGAGGAGGAAGTATACCCAATTGGTGGTAAGTGTTTAGGCCAAAGGTGTAAACATATCCATCTTCTGTTAAAACAACAGTATGATCCTTAGCTGCGGCTACCTGGGAACACTGATGGCCAATTAGACCTTCCACAAGTCTTGGAACCTAGTACAGATTGACCAAGTATTTGAAACATTAACACACTCATTTCTGTACCGAGAGATTTTTTTTTAAAAAACATGCACACATCCCATCATCAAATCACACCAAAAACCCCACACCAAAAATAGAAATGCAAAAGAAAACTCATGTAAAAGGCAGAGAATAGTGTAATTATTGTTTGCTATATTACAAATTGCATATCACATGGAAAGAAGATTAATGTGACAAAATACTTTTAGCATGTACCTGTAGAACAGATCACCTGAAATCTACTCGGGAACTAAATCTAACACTCCAAACCATCTGAGCAGTTTTCAACAGTCACAATTAGTGGTGTGGGTGTTTTTTGAAGTTACCCTGATAGAAAAAGGCTTCCTTCTTTCTCCTAAATATGTATTTTTCCTCCAAAATTAAAGTGGTGCAGTATGGCTTTGAGGTCCCATATCTCTCAATCCCACAGGAGAGGAGAATCACAGCTTTCCAAAAGCCACTTGCCTAAAAAATGCTGTTTCAGCCAATTTCCAAATGGGGGAGGGAGAGACCACACACACACACCCACACCACTAATCCATTAAATATATAAATATATTTCTCTATAGTAGTATCAATCTCCATAATATCAAGGCCTTCAGGGCTTTCCGTCAGATATCTGTACATTGGATTACTAAAGAAGCTTGGTGTTATAAATGGAAGAATTAAAAAAGACCCTTAACTATCTCTTTTTCAAATGTGCGATATTTACAGAATAAAGGTGAAGTGGTCAAATGATGGCACTGGTATTTGTTTGGGACCTAAATGAGTCATGTATGGCTTTGCCATTCATTTGGCATTCATTCACATAATTCATGTGATTATTCCAAATTCTAGCCAATAATGTCTTTACAGAACACAATTTTATAAAATATACATATGTACACACTTATACATACACTTGCAATTTATCTCATGAATTGCTCCACTCTTGGATTTCTCAGAAAATTTTTAAATGATGTCATTTCATGTAAAGTACGTACATACTGCTGGTGGTCAGTACATAGCCCCAAAGTCTTCATGAAGACTGACACACATAGCACCAAACTGAATTCTAAAGTTTTTATTCGTTGATTAGCATAATGCAATTACGTACTACTCAAATGAAAAAATATGTACTGATCAGTTGCAATAAAAATCCATTTTAAATATAAATTCTTCCTTTGTAAATAATTTTTGAACAAAGACTGTCATCGTTAAAAATAAGCAACAACTGAACAAAATATTAGAACTTTGATGGTGCACCTGGGAAAACTTTTTCATGAATTCTGAGATTGCATATCTGAAACAAGATTTTTTGTGCTAAACTATACACTCAATATTTTTAAAGATACCAGGCATGTTTGTTCATCACCATGACCCAAGCGTCCTCCTTGACCATGTCCACAAGTGTAAATCTGTCCTTTTTGGGAAAGGAACACCGAATGAAATTTACAAAGCACCACCTAAAAAAAATATATACAGTTACATTTTGAGAGGTAGCATTTGAGCTCTCTTTTTGTAAATTACTTTGTAAATATGCTGTCTTCACTGAGGAAATACAGTCTGTCTACAAAAGACACAACATAATGTATATCAAACTAGTACACTGTCCAGCTTCAATTCATTGTCTGTATGGCACTGGAAACTATAACAGCATCATGTTCCTGCATGGAACTATTTAACATTACCATCTGTTGTCGCAAAATATAGTTTCCATTTAAAAAGCTAGGAATTTATTATGGCTTTCAAATCAGAAGTCAATCCAGCATTTTTCATCATCTACACATGGTATCTATACATCCAAAAAGAGTTGGAGTCACTGATCTGTGTACTGAAGGGAAAATAATCCAGAAGCAGTTTCAATGACTAAAATGATACTATTATATGAGAAAGGGTGGCAAGATCAGCTCCAATATTTAGATTATTTCTCTGCGGAAAAATATCTCACTCATGATGGCATATGGGTTAATCAATCTTTGTTTTTTTCAGAATACCTGTTTGATATAGACTCCATTTCTAGGAAACAGATCCACCAATTCAGGATGACGTTTGCTCTGTTGACCACCATGGCCCAAGGTAAAATTGATGTTATTTCCCCAAGTGTAGACATCTGTGGGATCTAAAATTTAAAGAATAAATTCCATTTGCAATATCTACTACATCTGCATGTGAGTTGCATTAATTTAACTCCACCTCTGACATAAATGTGAACTAGACCAGTATACATGTTACTCCAGTTAATAATAAAATTTGAAGAAACAAGGTAAATTCTATTTTAAAAGGTATATTTTAAAATTAAATTTCAATAATTTAAAACAATTATTAAACATTAAATATTTTATCATATTCTCACAGTATCTGTCCAACTTCACAGAACACACATTCATCAGTAAGAACTATTTACATGTCAAGTCCGCAATACAAAACTGCACAAACTACCTTAATTGCTATACAAGTTTTGTCTTCAACAGATATAAAAAAAATCATGCTTGGACTCTAACTGCTAAATAGGTTGTCTTCATCTCCTCCCAGTTCATTTATATTCTAGACCAACCACAAGAACTTTCAACTCAAGAGACACTTTTTGGCTAAAGTTATGTAGTTAAGAGCTGTGGAAATAGAGTACTCTCTCAGCTGTAATTACCCAGATACTCGAATGTGAACTTTAACCAATTTTCCCTCTGACAAACGGATAAGAAGGACAAATCAGTTCTGACGCAACACTAAGTTTATATTTTACCTAAACATTCAAAGCATGATTATAAAGTAATTCATATTTTAAAATCAACTAAATATCAAAATATGATGAAATAGTGTTTAGTAAAAAGAGCATAAGGTAATGTCAGCCCAGAACTCAGGTTGCATACATTTCTTCTACCAAAAAAACTAAGCTATATTTGTGCAATTAAATATTACAGCAAACAAAAATTTAATTGACTAGCAAAGAAAACTGACAAAACTATTTTCATTGCTCAAAAGCAGACTGAAATGGGGGAGGAAGCATAAGTAGAGCATAAATATGAAAAAGCAGGTTGTTTTTTTAAAATTAAATTATAATAATTCAAAGGGATTTTAGTAACACAGGTGGGGAAGTATACTTTAAAAAGATTTTAAACTTAAGTGTCTTTTAAGAAAATTCTGATGTACTCAAATCAGCAAATCACATTACTTAAATATAACAATAACTTGCCATTGACTAGAATTAGTTTACTTTTTAAAAAGCATACAAAAAGTTGCACTAAAGTGTTTAGAAGATTAAAAAAATTGGGTTACAATATTATAAAACTGGCGGCTTGAGATATAGGGAATTCTTTTAATCTATTAATGCTGGTGAAAACCATGAGGGATATAATTCAATGTCAACAGAATTATTTCTTTTTAAGTCACTGACTCCCATCAATTTACTCTAGGCCAGCTTTTAAAAAATAGCTGAAACAAAATGAGGATTGTAGAATCCCTCCTTGCTTAACCTAATGTTAATACCACAGTGAATAAAAAATATATTTAAAAAAAATTATTTAAATCGGATTTCTTTGATAAAATGCTTTTTGAGGAAAAACCTATATACAGTTTTAATTAAGATACATTATAGCTCAAAGATATCTCATCATGGAATAGGGATTATAAATTCTAATTCTATAGTATGAGACAATATATTCATGTAATGTTTAAGAAAAGTTTTGTAAATGAGTTCCAGTAGTTCATAGATTAGGGACTCAATCTTATAAGGTTCCACAGGCTTCTGCATAGATTATTTAGGTTCATCTTTCTATCTACCCAATGGGAATCAGTGCTCAGTCTAGAAGATACCATCAGAGATGTTTAGGTTTTTCAGTTCTCAAACTGTGGATTTGTGTCTCCAGAGGTAACATGCTTGTTAACAGCAAAAATGTTTTTAAATAAAACAAAAACAAACAAACATAAAGCTGAGAAATAACAGATTTCAGCTCTATTGTCCCTCTGCAAATTTGTGTACACAGAGTCAATCCCTTACCTCTCTCTAAAAGTGCAAAGTTTCAAAAAGTTCAATGAACAGAAGATTCTTGGGGGCGGTATAGATCTGGACAAGGAGAAGTAGTTTGGAGATAAATGTGGGACGTGAAGGACATGTGCTTGTTTTGTTAAATTGTTATGTGCTTGCTGTTGAAGAAAAAAAATCCAGAATACTTAACGTTTTGTTTTTTTTTAACTATCTGGTGATGTTCTCCTAATACAGCATGGCAAGAAAATCTTCCAAATATTAATGATTAACCTGTTGAATTGGAGATAGTTCACCTCCCAATGACTTCATAAATATCTGCTTCTATTACCTTTGGTAAATGAAATAACGAAACAATCATTCATTTTCTGATATAGTTGTAAAACTAATCTGAAAAGTTTTTGAAATAAAACACTGTTTAAAAAAGTAGTGTGTGTACCCTCTAAAAGTGAAACCTACATCTATCTCTGAATTGTGAAGAATATGTATGAAGGTTGTAATCAAAAAGAATGCACTTTTATGCAGAAAACCATGATTAAATCGAGTCTTCCTGACTAGTGATTTAAATCAAATCCACCCTGGAACTTAAACAGGCATTGAATTTCTCACCCTTATCTACACATGCTCTACTAACTGTCAACAATGAATGAAAATTCACCAATACTGAACTCAGAGCAAGTTCTCAAGACATGTTCCAGAACATTATTTAGCCCTATTTACCCTAGGATTTAAACTTCTGCCATCACTAAGTGCTGCTGCACTCTCTTCTGACTAGAGGTACAGAATGTGTATGTGTAGACAAGGTTTTGTTTCTATGTTCTTTCCAATTGACCATGTTGCCTCCACATCTTTTGTATCACATGTGTAAAGTACTACACCATTAGTACAGTCATAATTAGAAATAGGCAGTACTGTCTACATATGCACACATTTTTATATGTTGATAGCATTACATATCTTATAGGAATCTCTGTATTAATTTGATGCCCTACCTGTTTTCTTGAATACTACATAGGCTGGTCTGTCCTTCATCACAAGGTCCAAAGCAGATAAGCCTTCTTTATCTTGCATGTATAAACTAACCCCATGCTGAGGGAGGAAAAAACAACTAGGATGAATATTACTAGCACTCCTTATTTCAGAGCTAGTAAAGAAATGAATGTGATAAATATTCATAGGTGACCTAAGTGTAATTTTACATGAGAAGCTAATAAATCCTTTGCATTCCAGGACACTCTAAAGATGGATTTAAACTCAATAAATAATAATCAGGGACAAGTGAAATGGACTTACTATACCAAAATAAGTCTACAAAAAGGCTCAACCGGACAAGCTTCAACAATAACTACTTTTCTGCATATAGTGAAAAAAACCCACAGGAACTGGCACTGATTCCAGTTGAAAATAAGCAAACAGGTCTCCCTATTTTGCTTTTAGATCTACTGATGAAGAAATGCTATACAAGAGCTAAGTATAACTACTGTTGAGCACCTTCACCAATGGCAGCACGTGGCTGGGACCGAAGTGGAGCTGCTCTGTAATAATTTACAAATACTGTATGTTTACTTGTTTATTGGAATATTTTCCTCTATAAATGTTGGTTTACTAATAGGAAGATGTGTCAGGAAAAAAAAAAACAGGAAAGAAAACAATGACTGAAGATACACCACTAACATAGAAGCTAACAAACACAAGTGTTGGTTATTTTTAATTTAAAGGATAGCTGGCTGTCATTTTCACTAATAGGATGGGGGCTGTGTAACTTTTTTCTTTGGTAATTGATGCGCACATTCAAACACAGTCTGCACTTCAAACTGTCTTTTGGAGTCCTTTGTTCATTCCTGCAGAGGCTGCAGTCTCTAACGCTGGAAGATTATCAGATTTCACCTTTAGATTAATTACTAACATGATTAGTTCCTCAAAAGAGCTCACTTTAGCCCTGGAAGCAGCTCCAGCAATGTCAAAGGAAGAAGTCTATATATTTTTAGTGCAGCCATTGTTATATAGTACCCAGAGGCAAAGAGGAGCAAGTCACCACATGCACAAAACAACAACAAAAAACAGCAGCTTGGAGTGAATACATATGGGACACCAACTATACTGAAAAAGTTTCAAAATTCTCCAATAATGAATCTCATACACTCTAAAAAGTTAATGAGAGGTCATTAGGAAGTGTTGAGGAACATACTACTTGGAAATGTTCCAAGAAAAGAATGCTTGGGATGAAAGTAAAGTGGCACATGAAACAACCATTTTAGAAACACCAAAGCTTCTAAAATTAAAACTTTTAGAGCCACAACAATTTCTGTCAGTCTGCCAGTTTAGAACAGATAAGGCTAGCAATGATCAGCCAGTAAAAAGAAAGAAGGGAAGAACTCCCTGGCCTCTATCTGGTCAATGACTGGCTAAAGAGATAAGTGGGACCAAGCTAAAGCCCAATATTACAATTGGCTTCTAATTAATTTCACTTTCATGTACTACTAATAAAATGCTACAAATTTTTAAGCTGCAGATACCTGATTTATCAAGTACTGTCTCCATTTAACTATTTTTAGTGTCATGGAAACATGTTAGTATATTTGATAAATACTTATTTTTACAGAAATTCAAAATTTGGTGTCAAATCTAAACCCAGACTCTTTTCTTAAGATCTCTACACTGCAAGAGTTTCCAAGTAAATGGAAATACATGCAGCCCATTGACTTCAACAAGATTCCTCACAGGCTCAGGGGTCATTTACAAGATAAACACTTGAGATCCTACCTATATTCCAAGCTGCACAGGTTTAACTTCAAATTGGCTTAATTGTTATTAGAAATAAGGAATCAATTTCAACTAAAATCAATGCAATTCAGATTTAAATTCAATTAACCTGTGTCCACAAAGAGTTTTGTACTAGTTTAGCTCAGTCAGTTTGAAAGCCACACTTTGAGTGAAATTTTGATATAGGAAAAGGCATTTAGATACAAGTTCATGCATCACACATCCCAAACACAGTAAAAGAGTTTGTGTGCAATACATAGTCAGATACTGACCTTCAGCAATGACCAAACACAGTCTATGTGTCCATAAAAGATGCCCCTGTGCAAAGCTGTCCATCCAGACTCATTGTCTTTTGCCAATAAATCCACTCCTTTGGTGTCTGCCAGCCAATCTAGCACGCCTTTCTTACCACAGGATGAAGCAAGATGGAGGACATTCCTTCCAAAGTTATCCTTTAGGGTTGCTGCATTGTAGCAGTAAGAAGAGAGAAAGGCCTTGATCTGGCCTTCACTTCCTCTGGTAACTACAGAAATAATATCCAAAGCATGCTGCAGGGAATGACACTTCACAGTGCAGTCAGGCATGATTGAATTCATTCTCACCTCTCTGAAACTGCTTCCTCATCAAGAGGAGCAGCCAGTATGAATGCTAAGGCACTCCCTTTTTTATGGCACAATATAGTACTGCAGGAAATTCATGACTCCTGGTACTTAAATTTAGTTTTATACCGCAGCCATGAGAATCTTCATGCAGTTATGTTTGGCACTTAATCAAAAAATATAAATATTTATAAATAAAATATAAAATTTTTAAAGTCTTATTTCTCCATTTTATACAACAAAAATTTTCATATTGTCCGTAGAAAATTCCAACAATCAAGGAGTGGGGAGGGGGGCTCCCCCCCAAACTGTCTAACTCTTCTAAATCTCCATAATTGCAAGGGAGACCTGCAAAAAAAGGATAAAAAGGAGAAGAGACAAAGAGTATGAAACTTTTACACCAAGTCAATAGACTTTTACACCAAGATCGTACTTGTTTGTGGGTTTAGGTTTTTGGGTTTTTTTTAATAGATATAAGAAACACTGAATTTTGGTATGCCCAATTTTTGGTATCTATGTCTCCATATATCATAAAAGCCCCACCTGATTCCTGTAAAAATATGAAACTTCTCAGCCGTGCCCCAGTGACTCCAGTTGACTCAATCACCCAACAGCCCTTGATTATCCAAATTATTTAAATAATGCATGGATTAAAAGGACAGTATAAACTTTAAAGGTAAACTGGGCCATAATCTACATCCACGCACACACAGAAAATACACGTCATTCTTTAAATGCGTTTGGAGGGGAGGAGATTTGTGAAAAAACAAAACAAAGACACTCAAATTTATTCTCAGAGGAAAAAATAAATGTGGGTAAGGAAAAACATTTCAATTTCAAGATCCTAATGATTCATTTTCAAGCATCTGACCAATGAGACTAAGAAGGCTTCCTAACTATGGGAAATATCCTAGGCTGGCAGACACTATAGTATCGTGTTTTGTGTGTTTTTGAAGAGAGTAAATCACACATTAAATGAAGTACAAACAGCCAGCATTCAAAACCAAAAAAATCTAAAACATTCAGATAAATACATAATCAATTAGAATAGTCAGTGACCTACATACACCACTCAGGAAAATTAAAACTACTGATCAATCCGAATTTGAACTCTTATTCAAGCTAAACAAAAAAAAACCAAACAAAACACAACACAAACTTTAAAACATCAACCTTCTCCAGCACAAACATCGAATTCTGAGCCAGATATTACTTTCATCTAGATGTGTGCAACTCCCACATTTTAACAGGGTGACAGTGTGAATGGTATTTGGCCCTCTATCTTTTGCCTAATGTCAATACAGGAAGACTGTGGAGGAACCAGGAACAGAACACAGATATCCTGATTCCCAATCCTTGTCATTATCCTTCTCCATCATCTGCAGAAGATGAATTCTGAGCTGAAATGTGACTTGCCTCAGAAACATGACTCTAAACTAACAATATTAATCAGAACGATCTCATGAAATTTGCCCAAAGTTAAATAATCCCTCAAATATCCAAATACAACAGATTTATTGGGAATAAACTAATCTACTGACCAAATTAGTGCAAGTCCTTTTAAGAAAAATATACTGTTTGTGGAAAATTCAAGAACAGAGTACATTTTAGTAAGTTATTCACTACCAGTTATTCACTCTGCTCTATTTAACAGTAATGTTCAGAAATATTGCATAAATCAAAAGAAATTAAAGCAATCCAATTTACATTTATTCACCATGTTCACACCATATGGACATTCTACCAACTGACCGGTGCTAGATCTGAGGTGAGAAATTCATTTCTGCACTGGATATTCAGATTCCAAGCCCAGAAGGAATCATTGTGATCATCACTGGGTTTCCAAAATTGTATGGAGGGCCAGTTAGGGGAAGCCGTGCATCCTCAAACAGCCAGGCACGGCATGGCCCCCGGTCCCGACAGTCCCCCTGGGATCCCTGCCCCATCCACCCCCCACCCTGTTCTGTCCCCTGACTGTTCCTGGACCCCCCATCCAACTCATCTCCTTCCTGACAGCCTCCCCCGGACCCCTGCCCCAGCCAACCACCCTTCCTCCCTGACCGTCCCCGGAACTCCCACCCCTGACTGCACCCTGCCGCCCCATCCAACCCCTCCTCTCATTCCTGACTGCCCCCCTGGGACAACTGCCCCCATTTGACCCACCTGTTCCCCACCCCCTGACTACCACTTTGAACTTCCCTGCCCTCTATCCAACCCCCCACCGTCCCCGTCCCCGCCCCCTGCCCCCTTACCACAAGGCCCGTACCATGGGTGGCTGACAGCACAGCTGCATCAGGACAGGCAGCCACACACCACGCAGCACAGAGTACCAGGTTAGGCCACAGCTCTGCAGCTGCACTGCCCTGGGAGCTTGCAGCTCCACCGCTCAGAGCACTGCGCCAGTGGCACGGCACACTGAGGCTACGGGGGAGGGGGAACAGTAGGAGAGGAACTGGGGGTAGCCTCCCCAGCCAGGAGCTCAGGGGCCAGGCAGAATGTGGCCCGCGGGCCATAGTTTGTCCACCCCAATCTAGTCTGACCTCCTGTATAACATAGGTTATTTGAACAACAGCACGTCTTCCAGAAAAACACCCAATCTTGATTTAAATATTGCCAGTAATGGAGAATCCACCACAGCCCTGGGTAAATTGTTCCAATGGTTAATTATCTTCACTGTTAAAATATGTAGACCTTATTTCCAGTCTGAATTTGTCTAGCTTCAACTTCCAGCCACTGGATCATGCTATACTATCTGCTAGACTGAAGTGCCCATTATCAAATATTTGTTCCTCATATAGGTACTTATAGGGTGTGCTCAAATCACCCGTTACCCTTCTCTTTGATGTGGGAGTGTTCCACAGTCACCCTTTCTAGAATGATATGCATGAGAGAACTGACCCAGTAATAGATATTGATAAGAAAATCTTCAATGGGCACCAGCCCACCTCCTTATTCCAAGGAAGTGGAAGAGATATTTGAGAACCATGACACCTGTGGAAAATGATATACTAGAAATATGAAACTACACCCTGCATAGATCCCGAGATAAGTCCTCTCTTACAAATACTTGCTTTCCTTCATAAAGCATTTTGAGAACAACAAATGAAATGCATTATAGAAAAGCTAAGTATTATAATTAATCTAATCTGTCATACTCTAATATTGGACCTTGGTTCAAAAGTAATAAAAGGAAAAATATATACATATAAAAAGGTTTAGCTTTGACATCTATGAGAACCCTGCATTTCCCTCTCCTTCACTATGCTCCAAAGAATTCTTCAAAGTTTATAATTAGTGCTATGACTATACACAGTAGGGCATTCCATATGATGGCATCAATACAAAATTGACATTAACTATGTCATTGCCAGCTTTCATGTTACAGCCCACACATGGAAAGTTCTATGACCAAGCACATCTCAAATAGCACCAATTGCAAAGACACTTTTGTGTCACCCTATGTGCTTTCTTATCTCTGCAATTAGGAAACCAGGAAAAGATGCAGAATTCTTTTTTTTCTTTTTTTTTCTTTTTTTTTTTTAAGAGGGGTTGGCAGAAAAGTCAACAGAGAAACAGGCACAGACTTACTGTGGACAGGCAGACCAGGTATGAAAAAAGGAATGCAAAAATTACATGGCTAGGAAGTCATGTACAGTATTACATAAGAAACCAACAGATAAGCAGTGAGTTACATTAAACTAATTCCATTCTGATTACATTTGCTGCAAAAGTGCAGAATTTTGACACTACACAATTATCTTCACACGAGTTAGTTCAGCCGTTCTTTATTACAGCATTATAAACAGGGTTGCATGTTATATTAGTGCATTAACATCTCTTGGGCATTTTATGAGGCTCCAGGTCATATACATCTCCAAGGCAAATATAAATAGATCAGTAAAAGCACACAGTCATATTATAATGTCCAAAAACAGGTTAGAAATTCTATAGAATTGTTTTTAAACGTAACAGGTCCCCAAGCCAAAAAGTTTATAAATTGAGGCCCTAACACAGCAACTAATCCTCATGCCTATGAGGAACGCTACTGACTTGAATGGGGCTCTGCACAGATGCGGGAGTCTACCCACACAGATTCCTAGTCAGAGGATCAAAATGTAAGCAGGAAAAATACCAGAAATGAAAAAGGAAGTAGCACAACTGTGTGGTGTTGTTTTGTAATTCTGTTTCTGTATGGTGCATAAGCCAGGATCTATTTCTCTTTCTGTCCTATGACCTCTACCTATATTTCTCTTTTGATCATTATTAACCCTTGTTTTAATTTGTTACAACACTAGCCTTTTTTCTTTTTTAAACCTGCAATTATTGAGCTTTTTATTCTGTCAATAAGAACCATGCCTTTTTCAAAAAAATATTTTTAAATGTCAATATTAACTCTTTTTGAAGAGCAACTTCTAATTTTAACCCACATTTTCATTACAGAAAATAGTTTTCAGCAAAGAGAGGGGGAATTAAAAAAAGCGAGTAGCAGGAGTGTCATAAAGATGTTTATGTTTTATAGTTGATTTTGCTACAGGATTGTTTCTAAATCCTCACTCACAGCAAAGACTCTTAGGACTTGTCTTCACATACAGTATGACTTTAGTGAAGACGTTTCTACACTTCTCCTAGAACTTCTCCCATCACTGTAATTAATCCACCTCCCCAGGAGGAAGTAGCTATGTCACTGGGAGAAGCTCTCCTATCAGCCTAGTGCTGTCTACATGTGGGAGGGTGAGGTCCAGTATAACTATGTCACTCGGGGGTGTAGAGCGTTCACACCCTGAGCTACATAGTTATACTGCCATGGGTTGGAAGTGTAAACCTAGCCTTAAATATCACTGGCTTTTTCTAGCAGCACAAATCCTCACAGCCCACGTGAAGAAAAGAAAACTTACAACTACTGCCCTTCATGAGTTGTCTAATGGCAACAAGCACATGGGACTATTTCAAAGCCTTGTGAATCAGGGCGCACACAAGCACACTCATTCAACTTCTTACATCAGACACCCTAAAGGGTGCACATTCTCCCAATTTCAATTCCTTCTCTTGAACTGCAGAGTTCTGTATGTTATCAGAACTTTTTGGGCAGAGCAAAAGATGACTAAAATTGCTGGAGTTGCAGTCAACAATTGACTCAGCTGTTTATTAGCATCCCACCCAAAAAGTCTGACCCATATTTGCCTGTTACTTTTCAAAGCAGATAACAGTAAGACTGCTCAGGTATGCAAAGTTATGTATTTGTTTGCAAGATCAAGGCCATGATTATTACTCAGAATTTTTTCCTGTTCTTTCTCTTCACTATCTTTACATATGAAAGGCAATTTCCCCACCACAAAAAGCTCTAATCAAAGGTCAAACATAATCTTTTCTGATCTAGATGATCAGTAAATTAAATCTTGTGTAAGAATTTAATTTAAATTAAATACAACCTTTAAGCAATTTAACCCCAAAGGTATTCACAAAATTAATCTATATTGTGACAAAGCACCAAGTCTGTACTTGTGGGTCCTGCGCTTCCTGGCAGATTTAGGGGCCTCAGAGTGACCTCCCTTTCTCAGTATAATTGGCAAGAGTCACCACCTAGTGAGTTGCCTTCATCACAGGCCAGTATGGAAGATGGAAAAAGGGGGGAGCCCGGGCCCGCCCTCTACTCCGGACTCCAGCCCAGGGACCCTAATAGTATCAGCTAAGATGGCTGACCTTTTAGGCACAAAACACAATACAATACCCTGGGCTACTTCCCCACAGCAGTCCCTGCTTCTTCAAACTCCACTTCACCCTTACCTCAGGGCCTCCTTCCTTCGGTATGATATGTTGTCCTACACTCAGTCTCACCAACAGCATAACTTCCTTCCACAGCTCCTGACACCCACAGCCCACCAGAGTAACTGGGAGGTTTTTATCTGGTTTCAGCCAGTCCCTGATTGGCTTCAGGTGTCCCAATTAGGCTAGCTGTTTCTACTCCTTTCTAGAAGGTTCTTAATTGGCCCCAGGTGTCTTGATTGGCCTGGAGTAGCCTTTGTTTGGCTACCCAGGGAACAAGGACCTGCACATCCTAAGGCTGATATACCTGCCTTCCAGCACTCTCCTATATCCTTCTGGTCTGACTCCGTCACAATATTAATATGCAGCATGTAAAGAATCTGTGACAAGGAAAAGGGGTGGCTGCATGTACAGGAGAGAGAAGTAGAGACTGACGGGATAAGTTAAACAGAATATGATATTAAGAGAGAAAGATTTGAGGGGAGATTAGGAAGAGAAAGACAGAAAGGGAGAACATAGAGAATACAATGCAGAGTATGAAAGAGAGAGTAAGTAGGTGAAGAGAGAACAAATACCAGCAATCAAGCAAGAAAAGAAAGGACCATGTGAAGTGAAGCAAGAAAGCATATCAAAACAATGAAAGCAGGGGTTTTATTATAGTGTATTATTCAGAAAAGTGACTGACAATATTACAAATATCACCAAACTTTTTATTCTCTTGAATTGCAGAGGAATGGTTTTGGGAGCACTATAACACAATTATGTTTCACCGTAGCTACCGTAGTAAGTGCTTAAATAAAACAGCAATGAGAACTAAGTTCTTGGGGTAGCAATGTCAGGTAAATTTTTCAAGTCCTGTTTTATATTAGACACAAGATACAGTCATTTATCATCTGCAGAGCATCTAACAAAACACACAGTATATAGATGAAACATTTCAAATAATATTTCAATGAATGCACTAAAATTCTTGAACAGAAAATGAGGTTTGAAGCTCTATTTGAAGTATTGTAGCTCTGTTGGTCCCAGAATATTACAGAGACAAGATAGCTTTTATTGGACCAACTTCTGTCCAGAAACAGACAAGCTTTCAAGCTTACAGAGCACTCTTCTTCAGGTCTGACATTCAAGATGACTTTCAGAACTAACCTAAAAGTTGTCATGATTAAATAAAATATGAATAGCTAACATGTAGATAAACAGTATCTCTTCAAATTCCTCCTGTTCATGCAAAGTGTTGAAAGTCATTTATAATTTAACATTAGAGAAGGAAGAAAAAGTTGAAGCAATTTGGATAGAGAGCACACCTGTTATAATTTGGAAAATGGTAGAACATTTTCAGCATAATAAAGATCAGGATCATTACACTTTGGGCTAGACACTAATGAAACATGTATTATGTACATTCACTTTGGCATCTAATTATTCTGTAGTTTAATTTCTCTCTCTTATTTTGGCAAACAGTGGGAGTGCTGTGAGGCAGAACACCTAGCCCCAAGGAAAAGAATAGCAGCATGTTGCTCTTCTCCCTGATAGCTTCTGCAATGTTCCAAATTCCTATCAACCTAAGGAAAAAAGGATCAAGACCCAGACCTAAATCTCATTCTTCATGAGTCCAGACTCCCATAAATTTGCTTTTTATTTAAGAGTCTTAGTCTTCTAAAAACTCTATCATTAATTATTATTTAATTTAGCTAGGTTTTAGTTCTCAAAACATTTTCTAGTATTTCACTATATATGTAAACTCTTTCCGAAGTAATTCATTACTTTGTATTCCAGTGAATAATTCAAGGTCAGATAAAGCATTTCAGAATGAACACAATACATATCTTGATACTTTCTGGTACAATGCAAGGGTCTTAATGTTTAACCCATTTTTAATATTAAAAACTGTTTGCATAATCTTTAAAATTGTCTTCCACATAATAGTAGTATGATCGCTGTCAAAACTGCTTTATTACACAGAAGCACTGTCCTGCCTGTCTCTATAGGGTGGTTATAAGTGGTTGTTCAAACAACATCAAGTTGCATTACACATGTAGCTACTGAAACTTCCTCATAAAATGACACCAAATCTGGGAAAAAATTAGAGTCCATTTGTAAGTGAACAGAGTTGCAAACAGGCATAATAAATTAATAAATATATAAATCACAGTGCATGTCCTGACATTACATTGGAACATTTTTATCATGATGTACTAACTCAAAGCTATCACATATAAATAAATTATAACCCAAACAAAAACACTAGGATGACATGCTGCAAGTATTTTTTGGCACCATGCAATCCATCTGACATAACTTCTCTGCCTTTACTGCTGCAGAAGGGAGGGAGGGAGAAGGAAAAGAATCCCAGCAGCTCTAGCCCACTTGTTCAATGTTCATTAGTCACACTGTTAATCTCAGCACTGTTAATGAATACCATAAAGAGAAAGGTCTGTACTTAATTCATAACAAAATAAAACATCAAAATGGAGCACAATTAACTAACTAACTTTACCAAAGTATCGTGAAATGACTCCATTTTACACAAATTGAATCCATTTGTCAGAACTAATGAAACACAGTTGCAGAAGCCTTTTAAATATAAAAAGGCATGTTGCATGTGTTACATTTGGAAATGGTCAAAATTATTCAAACACATACAGGCATGCCCACACAGACACACACAGTACAACTTTCCCCCCTCCCTTCATTTACTGGAACCATATGCTGGATCCTTGATTTCGCTCTATGTGTCAAATGATGTTCACACCTTATAATATATTCTGGTGAACCAACAATACTTTTTTCAGCATTTCATTGAATTTAAAATTATTTGGTGGATTTGCCACTTAAAATGTGAATTTCATAAATAAATTCAGTACACACACTGCCCAAAATCTGTTATTAGGAAACATTTATCTGAAATGTGTTACTATTTAAAAGGTGGGTGATTTGTAACAAGACAGGCATCTATGTCAACCTCCTCAGAGGAAAGAAGAGTGAGACCAAACTAAAGAAAAAGTGGTGAAGCACCAAAACAACCCAGAGAGGTTGGTTCTTTGAAATCTATTAAAAAGTTTCATCACTTTGGTACTTTTCCAAGAATGTTTCTGTACACCGGGTTTGAAGCCAACATCACTGGAGGCCACAGCCAAAAGGTTTAGAATAAATAACTCGAGGGCCCATGAAAGGAAGAGGACCGTCAAGGCTGTCGGGATAAGGACAGCTGCCCAGATCCCTCCTGTAGTCGCGTTAAGGCGTTTGAAAGCGTCAGTGCCAGGCAGGGGTCTGTGTTTGGGTCACGGTGCGCGCGCGCACCCACCCACACACTCAGGCTCCTATGGGGAGGGGGTTGACAGGGGACGGCTCCCCGAGATATCACCAGCCTCAGCACTGCTCTTCCTCGCCAGCTGTGCGGCAGCCCCGCCCTGCACCTGCCTCCGCCCCTCCCTGACTCCGTCCCGGAGTCTCGTCCCCTCACACCCGTGACGGCCCGTCTCCTGGGAGAGAGGCGGACAGGGGCCCCCTTTCCCCTCGGGGCCCCTGTCCGCCTCCCAGCCAGCTCCGCTCACTGACTGTCTCTCTCCCGGTCTGTCTCTCGCCTCGTTCTCTGCCCGCCCGACACCTCGGCAGGGCTCTGCTCCTCCTCACCAGTCGCTAGATGAAAGGGCTCGGACAGGGTCGGCGGGACGCGCGCTGCGCGGCGCGGGGACTCATCCTCAGTGACTCCCAGTCAGGGCCAGGCTGCCCGATGGCTCGGACCGCCCGAGCAGAGCGACGACGACGGCTACAGCCCAGGGCCGGGGGCAGGACAGGCAACAGCTGCAGAGTGCCCACAACGAAACAAGAGCGCACGGGATTGGCGGGAGCGCTGTGTATCCCGCACGCCTATTGGCTGACGGTAGCCACCGCTCCGGGCAGCGCCTTGGAGCAGGGAGCCGGGAGTGACTGGCACGCTGGGTCAAGGGGCGGGTACCGCTGATGCGGCTGGGTACAGCGTGGCGGTGCGGGGCTGGGCTGGGCTGGGCTGGGCGCGGCGCTTTGCCCTCCGTTGCTGCCGGTCTTCGTTCCGCGCACGGACGGTTTATTGCGGTAGGCGCCTCGGGCACGGGCCGGACGTTTCTAAGGCCGGGGAAAGGCCACCCCGCCCCCCGGAGAGCCCGCGGTAACGGAGGGGGGGAGCAGCAGCGCCTTGCCAACCTCGAAGATCCAAAAACCCGAGTCCACCCCCCCCCCTTTCCCCCCCCCCCCCCCCCCCCCCCAAAATGAGATTTGTTGGGTTGTGTTTGTTTGAAGCTATTGGAGTTTTGTTCCGGCTCCCGCTGTTGAGCTGCCTCCCTGCCCATGCCCAGAGTCGGTCCTGTTGGGATCCAGGAAGGGGGCGACATGCCAGGGTCGGTGTGGGGCAGTTCGTGTTGCCCGATCTCCCAAATTTAGTGCTAAGATCGTGGCAGGCGCAGTCACCCCCACATCTGTCCATCCGGCCCAGTAGTTAATTCTGTCCCTACCTCCAAATCTATTCTGTACAGCAGTTCAGCCCCCCGCACCTCTGCTCCTCCAGTGGATCTTCACACATACCCCTTTTCCAGGCCTAGGGTTGGCTATAGTGGGTGGGGTATCAGCTCCAGGGGCTCTTCTGCCCCTTCCCAGCCTGGATGCTGCCGGGAGGAAGACACACAGGTACCAGCCTGTGCAAATTGCTTACTGGAAAAGAGTACGGCTGTTCAGAAGGCAGGCATGTGCGGCAGGAAACCACTCAAGGTAAAGTACCTGGAGAATTGGAGCTTCTCATTGCAAGACTTGTTCCAGCCCCTGCTAAAATCCTGTCACTCAGGAAAAAATCATGAGTTGGCAACACAGCAAATCACAACACACTGTGATAATGTTTGAAGGCAATGCCAGCATCTGTACAACAGGGTCACCATGGCAATAAACTATGTTGGCACCTAGGATGTACAAAACTTAATAACAGGTGCCATAAGATGGAGTTTCGTAGTCCATGAATATTCTTGCCAGACATGCAGACCAGGGGCCAGTTTTAAACTGGTGCATTTTATCAAAACATTTGCCATAATCCAGCTTGTACAAACTTAAGTGGGCTTCCAGGACCCCAAACGTCTGCAACAACCCCTGGTCACATGTCCCTCTCATTTGTTCAGCAGAAAATTCCATCCCTTAAGGAAATGGAAAATAGAGCGCTGGCATTAAATCCAGTTCTTATACCAAAAAAAGTCCAAATTTAGACTAGCATTCATATCATAACGTAGAAGTGCCTCACAATCCCCCACTCAATAAAACTGTAAGAGGCAGGAGATGGAAGGGGTGTTGTGGATAAGTCATAGTCATACAGTTATGGTTCTCTTATCTTTAATAAGGAAGTGTAAAGTGCCTGGTGACTGCAGAACCCAACATACTTCATGGTCTATCGAGATCTCAGCATCTCATATGAAAATGTTGACTGTCACTTCTACAGTCCCTGGACTGTAATAAGGAAATATGCGGATAGATGGGGGCCCAGAGCTGCTGAGAAATTTCCAACTACCTCATCTAGGCACAGTTTGAGTGACCTTGCTCCTGCCTATTAGGTTTTGTGACCTGAAGACTCACCACCAAATGCTGCTCTCAAACAACATTTGTGAAAGGATGTCAGTGGGATTGCATGAGTATCAGGGACAACTGAAAATGGCTCATATTTTTTTCAGTCCAATCAACTGATGCATAGTATTTAGAAGCAGGCTACAGAAGCTGGTATGTGGGCCCAGACCTCATGTGATAGAATTTTATAGATACAGAATTGAAGGGACCATTAGTAGGGCTGAGATTCTGTTGCAGAACGTTGCACTCTATATGCTTATAAGTGTAAATATAACATAACTGGAATATGCTTTATGCTAGATATGCCATGTAACGTGTCTTTGGAAAGCTTATGCAAAGGTGGCACATGAGCTGATTTTCAGTGGCACTCACACTGCCCGGGTCCTGGCCACCAGTCTGGGGAGGCTCTGCATTTTAATTTAATTTTAAATGAAGCTTCTTAAACATTTTAAAAAACCTTATTTACTTTACATACAACAATAGTTTAGTTATATATTATAGATGTAACCCTTCTGCCCGTCAGAGTGGGCAGCACAAGGGCCGGGTTCAGTAGCTAGGGGTTCCGTTCCAATAACACAATGCATAACTGGCTCAAGCCCCCACCCAGTGACCTGGGATAACCAAATACCACCCCTCTGGATGCCTCTAAGAGGCAATACCTCCCCTCTTGCTAGCACAGAGTCTGAGTGTACCAGAAGTCTTTTAATAACAGAGAGAAACAATGTGGCATTATATTGGGAAAACATCACAAACAGAATTTATAAAACAAACTATGAACCAGAAGGCCCCCCCCCACAAGCAAATGGGCTGTATCCTTTCCCTTTGGTTCTTGAGTCCCACAATCACAAAAGTCACCCAAAGTCCCACAGTCCAAAAGTCCAGAAACCCAAAAGTCCAACAACTTAAAAAAGTCTCTGGTCAGTGGAGCCCCAGAGTTCAAAAATTCATCTGCAGAGTTTTGGCTCCTCCCCACATCCTGGGCAGAATGTGGGGAGGTTTAAGGGGGCAACTTACATGGTCCAAGCCCAACTGCCCACCTCTCCATGGGATTCTGCTGCAGCCTTCACCGCGAGCTGCTCCACTCTGCTCCACCAGCTGTTCTGCTCCATGCCCTTGCACAAACTACTCCACCCTACCAGCCGCTCAGCAATATATCTTCAGGCCCCCACTACTTAACACAGCTCTCAGTGATGTCAGCTCTTTAGTGGGGGGAAGCCTCACCACTAGTACACCATTATCTCAAAGTGAATTCAGCTCAGCAGTCTGTAACCAGATTCCTAACAGAATCAAAATTAGCTCTGATATTCTACAGTGGAGAGAGAAGTAGGAGGCACACTTGGCATTTAGGACCCTCAGAAGGGGTCCATACCATAAAGTACAAATGCCAGTCCTCAACCTCTCTCTATTCATTGAGAATTGGAACACATGCCCCTTGCCTAGCAAGTGCTACATAGTTGAGGACAAGACATAAAATGCTAGGTACAGTTCTACTGTCCTTGATTCACATAACCAGGATAACAACACTTTATTCATGCTGCCCCAGTAACAAAGAGACTGGAGATCCCACAGCAGCCAAAGTGACCATTTGGGCAAACAGTCCCATCATACTAGGCGGGTTGGGTGAGCCCATGCAAATAGGATTAGCCCCAAAGTCCTTTTCCACCACTCACCACCAGATGTCAGGCAGAGCCCATTCTGACTCTGCTTACATAGACTTATAGGAAGAGACCTTGTAAAAAGGTTAAAATGTATTACTGGCACAAGAAACCTTAAATTAGAGTGAATAAATGAAGACTCGGCACACCACTTCTGAAAGGTTGCCAATTCCTGATCTACTGAATATATTCAACTTATTTGTATGCATGTAACATTTTTATGTCTGACGTTATGAGCATTGGCTCTATGCTTGTATTTGAAGTATTTGCTGTAGGAAATACATAAGGGAGGTTTGGCCAATATATTGTGAAGAGGCTATTCAAGTATTTGGGAGTACTTAACTAACAATGGACTTTGGGAGATGCCGGTCCACATCTGAGCTTTCCTGGGAACCTTCAAGCTAATGTAACCAATGGCTTCGGCCTGCAAAAAGTTGAATCCATTCATGGACATGTGACTTTCCCAGGTGACTACAAGCTCCATCTCATTGCTGTGATTTTGCACAGAAGAACAAAGCAGTTTCCGCCCACAAGAGACAGAATATAAAAGGCCCTGGAAGCCTGTCCATTTTGTCTTCAGCTGGCTAAAGAGATGGCTTCTCCACCCTAAAGAGAGCCTGAAAGAAACTGGAACAAAGGACTGTAACTACAGGGGTTTGAGTGATTGCTGGACCCAGGCCATAAACTACAACACTGGGCTGAAAAGGATTGTAACTGAGATAACATCTAGGGTGAGAAGTTAGTATTTGTAACTAGATCCTTAGGGCTGGTCTATACTAGGGGGAGGGTTTGACCTAAGATATGCAACTTCAACTATGTGAATAATGTAGCTGAAGTCGGTGCATCTTAGGCCGACTTGCCTGTCGTCCTCACGGTGGCAGCGATCGGCAGCAGGCTCCTCGGTTGACTCCAGCTTGCACCTCTTGGCAAGCTGGAGTTCCGGAGTCAACAGAACTGCCTTTGGTGATTGATTTATCGCGTCTTGATGAGATGTGATAAACTGATCGCCAATAGATCAATCACTACCCACTGATCCGGTGGATAGTGAAGACATACCCTTAGTGTATTAAGTTAGCCTTGTGTATCTTGATTTATTTCACTTGGTAACTTATTTTGTTCTGTCATTACCTGAAACCACTTAAATCATACTTTTTATACTTAATAAAATCATTTTTGCTTATTAATTAACCCAGAGTAAGTAATTAATTCCTGGGGAAGCAGACACCTGTGCATATCTCTATCAGTGTTATAGAAGGCAGACAATTTGGGAGCTTTATATAGAGTAAAACGGATTCATTTGGTGTCTGGGCTCCCAGAAAGACTGAATACTGGGTGCTGGGAAAGTTAACCGAGAAGCCCCTGGGCTAAATGAATCTTAGTTTCTGTGAACTGCCAGGGAGGTGTGGTGTGTCTAGCTCAGCAAAATGAGAGTGGAGGGAAACCTTTACTGGCAGGAGGGTTTGTTCTCAGTGGTATTCCAGCACATCTAGTGACAATCTTGCGAGAGTTTCTGTGACCCAGCCCATCACAATGGATTCTTTGACCTTTGCAACTGCAGCGGCTGGTGAGGCTAATCTCAGGGCCACTGTAGCTCAAGCAGTGATCCTTGGGGCCTTGGAGCAAAGAGTGGCTAAGGGCTGTCAGCCCCTGTGGCCAGTGTAGGGCCTAGGATCCCACTACCAGGAGCAGCTAGGACCGGGTTTAGTCAGGGGTATTTATATAGTAAAAGTCATTGCCAGGTGATGGGCTGTGATTTTTTTGTTTATTGCCAGTGACCAGTCCATGACTTAGACTAAAAATAGCTGTGACTAAATCTTAGCCTTAACCATTAGATTGTCTAGTCTGACCTCCTTTACAACATTGAGAGGTCATTATCACAGGTCATTAAATGTCACCCACATTACTATGCCCTTTATCATTTTTAAAAGCACTAATCTTTTCCTTTTGCAATCTCCTCTAATATTTAGCGTTTTGTGTTCAATGTTGCATGTGCATTGCTCCTTTTAAAATCTTTGTGAATACTAGGAAACTATAAGCATTTTTCTGCACCCGTGCTACTAACAGTGGCAGCTGAAATGTAAACAAATAGGGTGTATGTGTTTTTACATTGTGTTGTCATCTAACCTTGCTAAATATTGTTGAAGATGTTAATCATCTAAACCAGGGGTCTCAAACATGCGGCCCGCGAAGCTCCCTGGCGCCCCCTCAATCCCCATAGCAGTTTCCGGGAGGGAGGGGCCAGAAGTGGAGGCTTCTCTGCTGCCTGGCTGGGCCGCTGCCAAGCCCTGGCTTCCAGGTGCTGCTGCTGCGGCTTCAGTGAATGAGCTGGGGCGGCGCTTCCCAGGAGCCCTCTGCAGCGGCGGCCAGGAGTTGTAAGTCAGGCTCCCCGCCACCCTCCCGCCTCCCTCTGCGGGAGGCTTACTGCTCCTGGCCACCGCTGCAGAGGGCTCCTGCCAAGCACCCTGGCTGGGCCGCGGCCGAGCCCTGGCTTCCAGGCGCTGCTGCTGTGGCCTCAATGAACAAGCTGGGGCGGCGCTTCGCAGGAGCCCTCTGCTTGATGCGCCGCCCCTTGCCTGCCATGCCCCACTACCAGTATCCCCTGCAGAGAGTGCCAGGCTTGGGCAAAGGATGGCAGGGAGGAGAGTCCGGGAAGGCTGAAAGGAGACGGAGAGAGGAGATGGGGGGACAGGGAGAGGCAACTTAGGGGTGGGAGGGTATTGAAGCTAGGGGCTTGGGGGGAGATTTGGGGAACAGGGAGCAGCGTTGGCGGGAAAATCTGGGGACAGGATGCTGGGTTACAAGGATGAGTGGGGGGACATTTGGAGGTGGAGAACAGGGTTATGGGAGGTGAGTGGCGTGAGACTTAGACATGGGATACAGGGAGCTGAGTTACAGGAGTGAGTGGGTCGAGATTTGGGGATGGGGAGCAGGGTTTTGAGAGTGAGTGGGGGAGATGTGGGGATGGAACACAGGGAGCTGGCTACAAGCATGAGTGGGGGGAGATTTGGGGAACAGGAAGCTGGGTAATGGGGTGAGTGGGTGGAGATTTGAGGATGGGGCACAGGGAGCTGGGTTACAGGGATAAGTGGAGATGGGAAACAGGGTTATGAGGATCAGTTTGGGAGAGGGAGACTTTATAAAATTGTAACCTGTATTAGGCTGAGATGGACTGAAATTTCTGCCAGATTTATCAGCATATTATATTTGAAAAAAGCTTGAATCATCTGAGGCTGGTGATTTCTTGTTAAATTAGATTTGTTTGCTTGTGTTTCCAGCTCTGGACTTCCTATATTGCTCTTGCTTTGTTTGCCAAACAGCTGTTGGCGGTGCCTAGTGCTTTTCAGGAGGGAGCGGGGAGCTGCGTGCTCAGAGGAGAAGGCTGGGCAGGGGCGGGACCTCATAGAAGGGATGGGGTGGGGGTGGGGGCGGTGGCAACGAGATGGGGCCTGTCAGTGATATGGCCCTTAGGCCAGTGCACTAGTCCTCATGAGGCCCTCATGGTCATTTGAGTTTGAGACCCCTGATCTAAACAATAGCTCACACATAAGCTTCAAGGGTGTTATATTATCTGTATAGGTAACCTGACCCTGCAACTCTACCAATGCTATGAGTAGTGGAAGCTGTTGTGGAGCACAAGGATTTTTACCACTGTGTTATCTGACTCTGCTAATGCCGCCCGTGTGCATAGGCTCTAACTCTGTGGGTGCTCCAGGGTTGGAGCACCCACAGGGAAAAATTGGTGGGTGCAGAATACCCATTGGTGCTCCCCACCCTGGACCCCCACTCACCTCTGCTCTGCCTTCTCTCCTGAGTGCACCACTGCGCTCTGCTTCTTCCCCCTCCCTCCCAGCGCTTGCCACGCAAATCAGCTGTTTGGTGCAGCAAACCCAGGAGGGAGGGTGGAGAAGCAGAGCATCGGCGCGCTCAGGGGAGGAGGTGGAGTGGAGGTGATCTGGGGTGGGGAGTGGTTCCTCTGATTCCCTCCCAGACCAGAGAGTTATTTTCTGCAGCCTGCCAGGCTCCCCAGGCCTCCTCCCCAGCTCACCTCCACTCTACCTCCTCTGCTGAGCACACCACTGCTCCGCTTCTCTTCCCTCCCTACCTCCCAGGCTTGCTTGTGTCTCTTCCCCTGAGGGTGTCACCACTCTGCTTCTCCTCCCTCCCTCTCAGGCTTGCCGCACCAAATAGCTGATTTGCGCTACAAGGGAGAGGGGAGGAGGGGAAACGTGGCAGGGCTGGGGTGGGGATTTTGGGAAGGGGTTGGAATGGTGGTGGAGAAAGGGTGGAATTGGGGTGGGGCCAGGGAGAGGGCAGGTGTGAGCACTCACCGGCGCCGGGGAAAGTTGGCGCTTATGCCGTGTGGTCTGCTTTCTGTACTCCACCACACAAAGATCAAGTTTGCCAGAAGTCATTTACCCGTATAAATCGTTCACACTCTGTGGAGTTCCTTTTTGTACTGTTTTCCCAAGGATCAACTTCTTTTGCTTCAGTCAATAACATTTCTCAGAGGGGGCCTTCCTGTGGGTGTGCTGGCAGCTGGCCTGTGAACACTGATGCCCATCAGAAGGAGATCAAAGCCCAGCTGAATGCAATCATAAGCAATTCTTTTTCGTATGATGAGGAATTCAAGTGATTAGCTGAGATAGTCGTCCTTTGGAGAGGCAAGAGGTGCTGTGAAAAGATCAAGGAGTCTAAGCTAAGCAAAGGATGAGTACAGTAAGACTCAGGATAATAGTAATACATTGAAGGAAAAAACATGTCAGTTCTTTGAAGAGCTGTACTGAAACCTTGGTACTCTTTTACAGCCCAATATACAGCATGTGACACTGTAGTAAGGGATAACAAAAAGGAGAAATAATATAAAGACCATGCACTGAGCAGACCAGATGAAAAGCTAGACCAAGAAGTACCTCAGACTTTGCTGAGATATGTTTTAGGAGTCTCAAGATCTAGAAGTGCCAGCAAACACGCTATTGGCTGTTTGTCTACATGCAGAAGTTTAATCGCATTTACAATTGCTAGAATCTTTTAACGGAAAGGTACTACTCTGATTGTGAGAGACTTACTTTAATTGCCTCTAGTTCGTAGGTCTCCCACAAAAGCCCAACATTCTATGCTTTCTTTGCAAAAGAGATAACAAACGAATACAGTTCCCAGAACTGGGATGATATAGTTTGGTTCAGAGAGATTTTGATGTGATAAGGTAATACATCAGTACTTGTTACAAAACAGAAACAGCTGAAACAGGTTAATTTGAACTGTGTGTGTAAATCACTGTTTTTCAAATGGAAAAGGACATAATTGGTATGGGGGAAAAAAGATTATTTTTAAGCCTTTAAGAAAGAATGATAAACAATGGAGAGGAAAAGCCAATAAGTCACCCTACTGTCACTTTAATTGGGCATTCCAAACAGTGCACTATGTACAGATTTGTATTTGAGGTTAGTAATAAGTCTGCTAGTTCAGAGCAGATGAAATGCTTTTTTCAGTTTGATACTTATGTGGGGCACTTTCTTCTCAAAACTGAGTTTTATAATGCACATGTTTTTTAATTATCTGATAGGAATAAAATTCTCTCCCCTGATGTTCTTGGACAGGTGATGGGTTGTGATTTTTTTTGTTTATTGCCCATGACCAGTCCATGACGCCCCTCCCACCCAAGGCTGGAGAAAGAGAATCTTCAGGCTGAGGCAACCAGGGTATTTTTCATCAATCTGTGGAGAAAATTCAGTTGAGAGAGGTCTAATTAGCTTTCAAAGTTTATTTTATTTGTGTGTGCGTGCACAGATAGGGGTGACCATGACAAAACTGTAGAATCTGGGTCTTTTCCATATGACCTGGGGGGATGTGTCAAAATATTGATTTAGGGTACAAACAGCAGCTGGAAAGCAATGGAAGGAGGCAGAGGAAACATTTTGGCAAAAGACTTTCACAGGCAAGATAATATTTTCAGATCTCCATGACAGCAAAAAATCTTCAAATGCTGGAGGATCTGCACAATAGGTCACAACATAGAGAGTTCGTAAGTTAATAAGGGGAGGTTGGAGATCCTCATCTGCCCTTTTATGCCTCATGTGGAAGGTAGCCAAAAATCTGCCTCCTGAGGATCCTATCACAAGGCTATAGCACAATGCCATTGAGATTCCTGGCAGTAATGGTGGTCTATTGGGAGTCTGGGAAGGCTGCCACAACTTAAGAGTGGTCCTTGGGGCTGTATAAATATGCTGGGGGCATCTCCAACTACTGAAAAGGTAAGGCACAAGTATGAATGAAAGCTACCAGAGCCTCTACTCTCCCCTCAAGCTGCGAGTTTTGTGGTACCCTGCTTTCCGCTGATCTACATTGCAATTAGACATCTATGGCTGGCCCAGGCCAGCTGACTTGGGCTCAGGGGCTGTTTAATTGTGATACAGACATCCAGGATCTCACTCCTGATAGGATCCCAGGGCTCAGGCTTGAGCCTGAGCCAGAATATCTACACCACAATTAAACAGCCCCTTAGCTCAAACCTTTATGATCTTGGGGTTCTTTTTTTGTTTTTGTTTTTGAACAATAGGAGCACCAAATAGGATCTTAGTTTTGTGTGTCATCACAAAAGACTACAAATGTGGTCTTTACCCACCTTTGGTTGACAAAGGAGATGATGTGTTAGATTTGTTGAATTTTTTTCACCCTGATTGTTTTTATTAAAAGTTGGAATGAGAGCTGAGCATCTGATCAGATGACTAAAAACACTTACTGAATTCAAACAAATGTTTTATTTCTATATTGCATACTGTCAAAGACATCTCATCTGTCCAGTAAACAAGTGCCATGTGATTTAGTATTACTGTGTACCTATTTATATCAAGAATCAGAGGGGTAGCTCTGTTAGTCTGTATACACAAAAACAATGAGGTGAATGTAGTAATTGCCTTCTGGGTACCCATTTTGCTCTGTCAATCTGTTTCCTCACTTCTCTGGGTGGTATTGTAGTTTTAAGAATGCTTGGTAGAGATCCTTTAGGTGTTTGATCACATAACCACCACCTTATACTGGAAACCTACTGACTGCTATACTTATCGACATTCCACCAGCTTCCATCCAGGACATATCACACAATCCATTGTCTACAGCGGAGGTGGGCAAACACCACTGGCCATCACATACAGCCACCAGTTAAAACCTCCAGCACATCATCAATGATCTACAACCTATCCTGGAAAACAATCTTCCAATCTCACAGGCCTGGGGAGGCAAGCCAATCCTTGCTTACAGACAGCCTCCTCAACTTGAAGCAAATACTCACCAACAACTACACACCACACCACAGAAACACTAACCCAGGAATCAATCCCTGTAAAAACCCTGTTGCCTTCTCTGTCCCCATTTCTATTCTAGCAACACCATCATAGGACCCAATCACACCTTCAGAGGCTCATTCACCTGCACATCAACTAATGTGATATGCTGTCGTGTGCCAGCAATGTCCCTCTGCCATGTACATTGGCCAAACCAGACAGTCTCTATAAAAGGATAAATGGACACAAATCAGATGTCAGGAATGGTAACATACAAAAGCCAGTAGGAGAACACTTCAATCTCCCTGGACACACAATAACAGATTTAAAAGTATCTATTCTTCAGCAAAAAAATCCTTCAAAAACAGACTTCAAAGAGAAACTGCTGAGCTACAATTCATGTGCAAACTTAACGCCATCAATTTGGGCTTGAATAGGGACTGGGAATGGCTGGCTCACTACCAAAGCAATTTTCCCTCTCTTAATATTGACCCCTCATCAATTATTGGGAATGGACACATCCACCCTGACTAAATTGACCTTCAACTTTGGTTCTCCACTTGTAAGCTAACTTCCTTCTCTTCATGGTCCCATATATATTTATGCCTGTACCTGTAATTTTCACTCCATGCATCTGAAGAAGTGGGGGTTTTGATCCACAAAAGCCTATGGCCAAATAAATCTGTTAGTCTTTAAGGTGCCACTGGACTCTTTGTTGTTTCTGCTTGTATCAGAGAGTGAAAATAGCCCTTATATACCAGCTTCTTTTCAAACATTTCCACCTGTTGGTTTTACATGCTGTCTCTGAACAGTCACATCTAATAGATTCTTGCCCATGAAGAAAAGGTAGATATTGAACAGCTCCTCTTGCTAATAGTGGGCCAGATTCTCTCTCATGTTCATAATCCCTTTGCACCCATCTGCCAGTACAAAGGGGTCATAAATCTGGTGCATCTGTCAAATGAAGATTTCCCAAGTGGCCCAATGCCAGTGTGGCTGCCTCTCCTTGAGGCTTGTGTGACGGTGCTGTTCCTGGTGTGACCCACTGAGAGTGTCAGATCAGGACAAATTGCTTCACAAGGGGCAATTATAGCCCGAAGCTGGGGTTTCCCCACCCCAAAGGGTTACCAAACCAGCCAGACAGAAAAGACTTTGGTTTCGCCCCACTGGCTAGCCACAAGTCACACAAGCAATTCCCTTAGACACTCCAGCTTCCCAGTATCACCACCAGCAGCCATCTGTCCTGGGGACAAATGGTTATGAAAACCAATACTTCAAATAAAGAAAACGGTTCTCCCCGATTCCAAAGAATCAGGCCCCACACCCAGGTCAATATACAAATCAGATCTCACCCATAACTCACACTGTAGCCAATCCTTTAGAATCTAAAATCTAAAGGTTTATTATACAAGGAAAAAGATATAGGTGAGGGTTAGGAATGGTTAAAGGAAATCAAATACATGCAGTAATGGCTTGCATCAGTTGTAGAATAACTGCAGGTTCAAATCAGAGTCTCTGGAATACATTCCCAGGAGGAATGGGTCATCAGTCCTTTGGCCAGAACGCCCCTTTGCAGCAAAGTCCCATCCAGAAGTAGGAGCCAGGCTGGAGACTGGAGATTAAAAGACAAAATGGAGATCTTTCTCCCAGGTTTATATAGACTTCCTCTTGTGGGTGGAGACCGCCTCCTTCTTGCTAATCAGAGTCCAGCTGTAAAATGGAGTTTCAGAGCCATGTGGTCCAGTTACATGACTCTTTAAGATTCAGCACCTGAGCAGCCAGGCCACATTCCTGGGGAAGCTCGGGTGTGGACGGGCATCTATAAAGTTCATTGTTAGCTTGATTGGAACTTGATGGGCCATCAGGAAGGCCAGGCCAACAGTAACTTTGTTTGGGATTTCACCCAAAAGCAAGCATAAGTTTGAAATACAGACACTATACAGCCAATCTTCATAACTCTATCTACAAACAAGATACACACATACAGATAGCATAATCATAATCAGTAGACCATAACCTGGTCGTAGACACCTTATATGACCCCCTTTACCTAAGATTTGGTGCCCCTACGGGACCTTACTTGCACCAATGATCTATATGATTCCAGATAATTTCAGTAACGTGACAGCTTGTAGCAGAGGACCAGACTGAGGACATTACTGGAGTGTCGCAGCATTCTAGCTATCTAAAGCTGTACACAGGGACCACAGCCACCAAGAACAGTTCAAAGCAGCGCTGAGATATAGTTCTGCAGCCTATATGCTAGATCAAATTTAGGGAGGGGAGGAGATAAAAATGAAAGACAAAGGGCTAAGTCTCCTGACTTAAGGTGAGAAAAAAATTGTCCTGCAATTTTGTCATTATTGGGACAGTCTAATACCAAGTTTCTGAAATGAATGTAGTAAAAAGTAATTGTCATTACTTTATCAATTCCTAATTGAAAGGTTCAGTCAACATCAGGAACGGCCCTATCATTTTGAGTACCCTCTGCCCAATCAGAGCACAGGAAAAAAAAAATGTAATGTCAGCACCTCTTGGAACTTGGTATTCAGATGACCACCCTGCTCACCCATGCTTAGAATAAGCCCTGATCTATATCTCAAACAAGTGAAAGTAATTTTTTCCCAGGTGTCCTGTTTTGGACTGAAACACCCAGTCCAAAAGAGATCCTAGCAGCTCTGGTCAGCACAGATCCCAGGTCGGGAATCAGTCGGCATGTCCGGCTCCTAGCTTTAGGGACTGTCGGGAGCGGGGGAGGAGGGTGTTTTGCATGCTGCCCCGCCCCCCCACCCTCAGATGCAGATCCCATTGGCTGAGTCAGGGCAGGGGAGGAGGAACTAGTGCCACTCAAGTGCTCAGCAGGTGGCTGTTGAGGGATTGTGTAGCATGTGCCTCTCCTGTTCTCTTCTCTTCATGTGGCTGTGCTAGAGCTACAGTAGGTGTCTGATTCCTCCTTTCATATTTCTGTTTATGCGCTTTTGCTGGCCTAATTATTATAAATGTTCTCAGGAGCCTTAAGTAATAATTCTTATTGGCAGCAGTAATATTCTCTGCTGAGAGCAAAGTTAACTGTAGCCTTGCCTTCTGCTAAAACTAAACAAATAGCTCATGAATCTAGCTGATCTTTTTGTTTTATGGTCTTCAAAAGGGCAAGAGCCAGATGAAATAGTTTGAAACGCACATTGCAAAAGAAATAGAGGACGAGTCACTGTAACACCAGCAATCTTCTGCAAAACAACACTTGTACTTGGCCAATGCAAAAAACCCTAAACACAAAAAATAAGTATTAATCAAATAAAATCTACAGTTTAATTATAAGATGACCACATGCTCCACAGAAATCTTCCTGTATTAGTAAAATGCCTCCTCGTCTATAGAGATTATATCTCTTTTACTCTAACAAACCTCTCCTCTTATCCAGTGAAACAGGTTATCGAGTTCCATATAGACATAGGTGGCAGGTAAAATAGGCCAGGGGCAGCTAAGCCTACCCTGCAGCATAACCACAGACTTGCCGTCTTGAGAGTGAGGATGCCTGGGCCGTGGTGGCCCTGCCTGTTCTCCGCCTGAGGTCCCTCTCACTTTTCTCCCATGGCCTTATCCATGCTCTTCCTCTTCTTGTCCCTGCTCTGCCCCTCACACAGTTCGTAAGGTCTGTGGACTGGAGCCCCATGATGTTCTGGCCAATTTTCTAATAAGCATGACATGAGACCTGACCTTATTGTGCATGTTCTTGAGGTGTCAAAAGGTCAAACTCTGGGCCAGTGTAACACCAAGATAATTTGGATTGTGGTCAACGCTCTCACCACAAAACTGCGCATCAAGTTTAGTTTTAGTCATTTTATTGTTCAGATGGAAAGCAGTTACCCGGGGTGGGTATTTTTGTTTTTTGTTTTTTTGGATTAGACCAGTAAAAAGTGAGTTATTAACTACAGAAAGTAGGATTTAAGTGGTTCTAAGTAGTAACAGACAGAACAAAATGAATTACCAAGCAAAATAAAATAAAACATGCAAGCCTATGCCTAATACAGTAAGAAAACTGAATACAGATAAAACCTTACCCTCAGAGGTGTTCCAGTAAGCTTCCTTTAACAGACTAGTTTCCTTCTAGTCTGGGTCCAGCAATCACTTATACTCCCCTGTAGTTACTGTCCTTTGTTCCAGTTTTTTTTCAGGTATCCTTGAGGGTGGAGAGGCTATCTTTGGGGCCAGCTGAAGACCCAGTGAAAGTTTAAATAGACTTTGTCTTGTGGGTGGACACACCTCCTTCCCCCATATAGAATCCATCTACAAAATGGAGTTTTGGAGTCACATGGGCAAGTCACATGTCCATGCATGACTGAGTTACCAGTCAAGCCACAGTCCTGGGAAAGCTCAGATGTGGATTGGCATCTCCAACTTCATTGTTGGCTTAAGTGGTTCTTGATAGTCTTTTCTCAGGAAGCTGATCAACTGCTTCACTGAGGCTATTTCAAATTAAACAAGTTCATAGCCAATATTCATAACTTCAAGTACAAAAATGACACATGCATACAAATAGGATGAATATATTTAGTAGATCATAACCTTTGCAGAGATATATTACGTGGCATATGTAACATAAAACGTATTCAATTTATGTCATACATACATTCATAAGCATATTTCCATAAAGCCTTATGGATGCAACAGCACACCCACTTTCAAGTAGTTGAAGGCTGCTATCAAATCCTCCCTCACTCTTCTCTTCTGCAGACTAAATAAGCTCAGTTCCCTCAGCCTCTCCTTGTAAGTCATGTGCCCTAGTCCCCTAATCATTTATGTTGCCCTCTGCTGTACTTTCTCCAATTTGTCCACATCCTTTCTGTAGTGGGAAGCCCAAACCTGTACACGATACTCCAAATGTGGCCTCATCAGTGCTGAATAGAGGGGAATAGTCACTTCCCTCGATCTGCTGGCAATGCTCCTACTAATACAGCCCAATATGCCATTGGTCTTCTTGGCAACAAGGGCACATTGCTGACTCATATCCAGCTTCACATCCACTGTAATCCCCAGGTCCTTTTCTGAAGAACTGCTGCGTAGCCAGTCAGTCCTCAGCCTGTAGCAGTGCATGGGATTCTTCCTTCCTAAGTGCAGGACTCTGCACTTGTCCTTGTTGAATCTCATCAGATTTCTTTTGGCCCAGGTCTCTAATTTGTCTAGGTTACTCTGGACCCTATCCCTACCCTCCAGTGTATCTACCTCTTCCCCTCAGTTTAGTGTCATTGGCAAAGTTGCTGAGGGTGCAATTCATTCCATCGTCCAGATCATTAATAAAGAGGATGAACAAAACTGGCCCCAGGTCCACCTCATCTGGAAGATCAACATAGCTTGCCAGAAGCAGCCTGCCTCTGATGCTCAAATAATCCAGACCAAATTGTAAAGTTCAGCTGGCACAACAAACTTTGCAGCATTCACAATTAAGTCAGCTGATGTTAGTGGCCAGGAACAACTCATTCCAGGACTGTCATCCAGCGTGCTCTTAATGATTAGTGTGGCTAATTGACTTCACATCATGAGCTGGTGTACTTACTTTGATCTATCAGATGGCAGATCAGCTTGTGATGAAGAATGAATTTGCTCCTCTTTGCTCAGAGCTGTCCTTGTATCCAGGGGTGCTGGAACAATTTGTAGAGCAGGGGGCTGAGACCCACTGTAAAACCTGCCTATGATGGAAACCACTTTAAGCTATGGGGTGCAGCAGCAGCACCCGCTCCCCTCACACACACACCCCCACATCCGTAGTTCCAGCACCTATGCCTGTATCTGTTCCAGCCTCTGATTGATAAGGAAATCTATTAATAAGCATACGTGTTGACAGTTTGTCAACGTATGTCATCTCACTAACGTTCTTGCAGTGTGAGGTATGAAAGGAGAGCTGAGGGAAAGTCACGTTTCAGATGATATTTCAGTCTGTCAACTCTAATATAAAAACCATGCATGATTTCTAAAAATAGGGTTCTCCACAGAGACACTGATTGTGATCGTAAGGCAAGAGTCATGCTACTGGGTTTTAAATTTATATTTTACTATTGTATTCAAAATTTACTACAAACATAAAGATTAGAAAATTCTATGATGTTTACATTTCCAGTTGTCTCTACCATGACTGTGCCTAAATGATTACGAAAAAGTCCACCTTTGCAATGACTCTCTTACCTGTATTTTGAAGCATCAAGACTTCATGCCTGTTTAGAAGCTCAATGAAAATCTGGGTAATTCCTCTTATCTGCAACATCTACAATGAGCACCTGTTAGATGATCGCAGAAAATTGTGTAGGCCTTGCTGTACAGCTACTCAGCACGAGTAGGCTTATCCTCCTCTGCAGACTGTGTCAAAAATCATGTGTAGTGTCTAACATGTTTTATGGTACCAAACTGCAACTGCCACACAATCTTGACCATGTATGTGAATGAGCATGCGCTGAACCTCTCAACTCTGCAACTCTTTTTAACTTTCCTGCATCTCTGGTTTCTGCCTGGACTCGTTGATCCTTCTTGTGTTTATGGGGCACAGAGATGGACAGCTCCCTTTTGCATATGATGCAGATGATAGGAAGAACTGATCTTGATGCACACACACATGGAGGCCATATTTTGACTGAAGTGTCTTCCTGGAGCTAGGGAAAAGTGTGGAACTGGTGTTGGAAGAGGTAGACTCTCCATCGTCCTCTGTAATATTGACTGCTGAGCACAGTGTTTTCTTGTACTCTCTCTATATTTTTTGTCTATAAAACACCGATAGCAGTTGGGGTGGAACCCTGCATCATTAGGGACGTTGTCAAGTTCTTTTGGCCAGTGCTGTTGAAATGAATCAGCAATGTATCTGTTATCAACATGCAAATCCAACCATGCTTGACCACATTCATGGTATTTAAACTGCCTGACATGTAAATGTTTGAATGGACTCCTTGGCTGAGGGGAGATGCATATAAAAATGCAAACCAATTATAAAAGTGAATTTCTTGTTGCTCTTAGATGATTGATTTCCTGATTTTAGTCATCATCACTGAGCATGGCCATTTTGGTTCTATATGAATGCATGTGTTAATTGGTCAAATCCAAAGTCTCCAAGCTTTACTAATGTCTCTTTTTTTGTGTTGCAAGTGGCTGGCTCAGTACTAGGTTAAGTTTCCCGTATTTGCACACTGTAGGCTGAAAAGTTAAAAAGGTCTAGGAGAAAACAATGAAGTTACTTCTTGAAAATCTATATGGCTGATAATTGCTGTGCTTGAAATACCCTATAAATATTAATTGTTATTGCAAGGAAAATATGGTGGTGGTTAGGTACAAACACCTTTTATTGTGTTCGTATCCTGTCCTTGTTTTGTTTGAAATTAAATGTATCATCCTTTGAGATAACAAAACCTCCCTTTCAGATGTAAAGATTTTATGTATTTTTTTATACAGTCCTGCCACTAAGGAAAATAGGTTGTTTGCCATGAAACCACATGCAACTATGAATATTTAGGAAGAAATTAATTTAAAATACCATGCATTTATCATCCAAATAGTTTGCCTGGAGTCAAAATGGAACACATTAATAGCTATACTGAACCATGGGTATTGCTGATGATAGATAAATTAGAGGGTGGGGTAACATTTTGCCCCAGTAATTTTACCAATACAGAGATATGGCTGATTATTACACATTATCTGTTTGCATGACCAATGAGGAAAATTTGGTGCATAATATGGACTAGACCAGCGGTGTCCAATACGTTCGCCACTAGCCACATGTGGTTAATAGGCTATTGAATTGTGGCTAATGTGTGTGGCTTTTTAATAATATGGCTTAATGTGGCTTTTTTATAATGTGGCTAATAAGAAAAATTCAAAACCACAGGTGTGGCTAGCAGTGTGGCTAGCATCAAATTACTATTGGACACTGCTGGACTAGATGAACCAGACCTCTGGTCTTTCGAACAATTTCATGCACACACAAAGCCTTTTAAACATGTTTTCATCCATGTATTATGTATAAGTGTATGATATTTTCACTATTTCAATACGTTTTGAATATATTTCAATCATTTTGGGCCCAGATTAGGCAAATATTGTGGAAACTATAGCCAAAAGCTCTTTAATTTATATGCTGTCAAAATAGGTTGACAGCCAGGTAACTTTGGATGTGCAGTGTCAGGAAACTGCGGGATTTCGTGCAGGGAACTTTTAATACAAGATCTCTTAGGTTATTGCCTACATAAAATAGCACAGAATATGTAGTGCTACTCTTGCTGGTATGGAACACCACAATAATGGGCCTCACTATATGGCCTGCTCCTAAAGTTCTGTTTAGGCCCAGACTACCCTCCCCAGCTTTAAACTCAATGCTCTCCCAAACCTGACTCATTCCCCAGTATTCACGAGGCCAAGATGCACAGCTGCACTACTACCACATGAACTCTCCAGGAGCATGGGTGCCCCCAGAACTCCTAGCTGAAGGTAACTGTGTAGAGACTATGGTGTGGGTGGTCATGCCTAGTGATCAGAACCAGGGATCAGAATCCAGGAAATAGAGCCAGAGCTGGGGTCAGGGTCACACCAAACGTTACATCAGGAGTCTAAGGCTGAGCTAGAATCAGTGTCAGGGATCACACTGAGGGTCAGGACTACAGTTAGAGTCAGATAGCAATATCAAGGATCAAATCAGAGTCAGGGAATAATGCCTGGGCAAATCAGAGTCAGGAGCAATGTGCAATACAGCAGCAAATCAGGAGTTCATGCAATTGTTCAGACAACTTCCTGGGCCTCCTTCTGGCTTAAATAGCATGTCTGGACTAATCAGTGGAGCCAGACATCTGCTCCAATCCAGAGCTTCATGGGCAGAGCCACTAGTGGGCGAGAATTGTGCAAGCTCCTTTCCCTAGTGGTTCTGGAGAGCTCTCAGGTGGTGATCACAGTCTGGAACTGCTTTACAGGCCCAGTTTGGGCCCTGCAATCCCTCATGCTTTGGGGAAGAGTTAATAGAGACCCAGACTGTATTTCAGAGACTCTTCGTGGGGCACAGAGACTCCATCCTGAGCTCACTTATCCACTCCTCCACATCTTTGCCCACATGTATCTTCAGCTCATGCACAGAGACCTCTGCAGTGTCTGGGGGACGATGATGCCATCAAAACAGGAGAACTCAAAAGCTGAGTTTATGGGTGCAAATATGCCGGAAAAGTTTTATTTCTATTCTCTGTTTTTAAGTCTTTGGTGTAACCAGACAAGACAGAACGATTGATGGAGAAGAGTAAACTATCTGGACTGTCAAGCATCTCTTCTGCTCCCCTTTGTTAGGGACTGGTCTTACTTCACCTCTGGTCACCTCTTCTGGCCTCACTTTGTTTCCTTCTTAGGTCTCAGTTATATTAGTTCAGATTCTATCCTTGTAAGTGTATGATAAGAACCTAAGTAGAATAGAATCTCACAGTAAGCAGACACACCTTTCTTGAAATGCCATTTATGGTCTTAAATCTATGAACAGCTCCTGTGACACTCAAGCTGTAGCACTACACTACATCAAATTAACTGTTTTCAAACATAGCTGCCTGATTCTTCAGAGAAAACCTTGCAGTTTCTCTCTTCACTATCTGACATGATACATGCTTTTCCCTGTTACTGTAGTTTGCATCATTAAAGTTGGCAGCTGATGGCAAAGTGTGTTCAGCATGGGACTACGACTCAGGACAGCTGTGTGCTGTTCTCAGCCCTGCCACTGATGCATTATCTGATTTGCAGCAAATTGCTTAATCACTCTGTGCCTCAGTTTTCCTATTTCTAAAATGAGGATGATGATTGTTTTCTAAAGTGCTTTGCGACCTGTAGATAAAATACTCTATCATAAATAAATATAATAAATATTGTTAGGTAAAATTTCAGCTCTAACTTCACATTCTCATAAAATAAATGGTATTAGCAGTGCTTTTCCTAACGTTTTGAAAACAAAGTCTGGCCAAATTGTTGAAAACCCACATTCAACTGAAAATATCCTTTCCTGTAACTCAAAACCAGCCAACCCAAGAAGGGGGCAGCGGGTGGGAAACCAACACACAAAAACCTAAAATGCACAAACAAAACAAACCCCACACACCTCATACTAATACTAACTGAAATATTTTTGCTGAAAAAGATATGGCTGGTTAATAAAACAGGAGATTTGATAGAAGTCCCTTCTCAACTTTAACTGTAGCAATTTTGGTACAATGCTATAGATAGATGTGGTCCCATTTTCAAGAGCTGTTTCCAAAACCAGTTGTTTTTCCTCCATATCTGTTCTAATTTTGACTGCACAACCATCCACATATACTAATTTTCTCATCACTTGTCTGATTTTGCAGGGGGGATGAAGACTAAAATCCAGAGGGCGTAGCTGTGGATTGCCATTTTACTTTGCAAATACAGACTGCATTTTTCCATTACTCATCACCACAGAAGGAAGGTCACCTTAAAAAGTCACCGCTCTTAAAGATAGGAGCTCTGCAAATTTCTCTACTAAAATATCTACTGCATTTTATTTTGACATTGAAAGCATGTTGAAATTAAATTAGGTTGATTAACTAAATAGGCACAGTTGAATTATCATTGTTTGGTTTATTCTGGATCCACTAAGAGTATGCATAATTTTTATTGATTGAGCTGATTTCCAATTTTTGATACAATAGTCCTAGTTTTGAAGAAATGTTTTGGTAGGTTAGAGCTTTTCACTTCTCTATATGTATACATATTGGCTGACACCACAAATTGTTGGGAACTCTGTTAATACACTAATCACTTTGTAGTTAAGTCACTAAATGAGAATCTTCTAGATCAGGGGTGGGCAAACTATGGACCACGGACCACATCCAGCCCATGGGCTAATTCTGTCTGCCCCCCACCCCGAGCTCCTGGCTGGGGAGGCTAGCTCCTCCTCCCTCCCTCACTGTCCCCCTTCCCCATAGCCTCAGCGCACGGCGTGAGCAGCACTCTGGGATGGGGGGAAGCTGCGTGCTCCACAGATCAGCGTGGCAGTGTGTCTGGCTCTGGGCCAGACACACTTTTCTGAGCAGCATGGTAAGGGGGCTGGGGTTGGGGCCGGGGGGTTGGATACGGGCCAGAGCGTCTTGGGGGATAGTCAGGGGACAGAGAATGGGGGGGTTGGATAGGGCATGGGAGTCCCAGGAGGCCTGTCAGGGGACAGGGGTGTGGCTAGGGCTTAGGGCAGTCAGGAGACAGGGAGCAGGGGGGTTGGATAGGGGTTGGGTCCTGGGGGGTGATTAGGGGCGGGAGTGGTTGGGGCGGGGGTCTCTGGAGGGAGTAGTCAGGGGATAAGGGGGGGTTGGAGGTTGTGAGGGGGGGCAGTCGGGGGCAGGAAGTGGGAGGGGGTCATATAGAGGGCAGGGCTAGGCTGTCTGGGGAGGCACAGCCTTCCCTACCTGGCCCTCCATACATTTTTGAACCTTGATGTGGCCCTGGGGCCAAAAAGTTTACCCTCTGCTATTCTAGATAGACTTTATCACCAAAAATTTGCATTAGGATGACATGTATCATAAATATTGATAATCATCCAGGCTTGCACTCAGAACAAGATTCTTCTCACCTACTTCATGTAAAACAGCAAGACCTCTGCTTGTAAATGATCAGAAATATTTTCCTTTAAAATATGTCTGTTATATAATGTTGTGGTGCAATAATGACCATTACCACCAGACTCATAAAATAATGACGATAGAACACTGGTTGGTGTGAGCTGTTAAATTCTTGTGCAACATTTATTCCTATTAAAATCTTGGTACAGAGGAACTACAGCTCACAATTAATGTCCATAAGTTACAGATTGTACACGTTAATTTGCATGACTGAAGTATCTTGGACAACAGTGGAAAAACAGAAAAAGATGAAATGTGAATGGAATAGTTTACTAATATAATTTTGTTTTTAACTATTTTATTTTCAAACACAATAGTAATAAATTCAAACATGCAAACTCTGCCCCTTTATTCTACATACTCTTGGCAAACATTATGCATTTGACTAGTCCTGTTCAGTTCACATTAATCAGCATTTGTAGGATCAGTACCTATTAAAATGCAATACTTTTCTGTAACATTTATCTACACTGCTAACTACAGCAAAATGAATCAATAGTTTCTTCAGACATTCATAAGTATTAACTACGTATCAAGGAAACCATTAATGTTTGAAATACCAAAACATTATATTGTTTAATGAAATCAATAATAAATAAAATGTTTGCCTGCATTTTTTCAGCTCTTGCTGATTTGAAAGGTGCTGGGGTGGGGGAGGGTGGAAGGATTACATCTGCAATCTCCTTTAAGTAAACTGTTCAGCCACCTATGAACAGTTAGCCCCTTCGGCCTGCCAGCTAGGCCTCAGCAGGGAATATATCCTAAAATAGATAGTCTGTACCCCTTATATGATGTAATAAAAATAGAACCAGGGATAAATCTGCCTACTTAGCAGTTTTGAAATACTTGATTTCTATTATTTTAAAATGTTTTCTCCAAACATAGCAGAGTCTCTTCACAATGAAGGACTAGTCCTGTGTCAACTGTGTATGTTTTTATTTTGCCATTTTTGAGTTATTGGATTTCTCCTAACTTAGAAACAGCTGGATGGATTATTTTCACATTTTCAGAACAATTCACTTTTGAACTGACATCAAGCATGGAATGTTTCAGCCCCCCAAAGATAAAGTTTTCAGAGTTGTAAACAAATAAAGAAGGGAGTTATAATAGAACTGCAGACTAGTAGATATCTATAAGGCATGATGGCCTCAGTTGCTAGCAATAAGGCAAACATCCAGCTATCTATTTCTTGCTACTGTATCATCAAATTGTCCTAGTTCTTGGCTGAGAGCAGCATCTAGAAGCATGGAAGACAGAATACTTAAGATGAGCCCAAGTAAAATGTTTATGAAATAAGAAAATAGTATGGAGCTATAGCCACCACCACCACATCACCTTCTCTTAAACCTTCCTTCTGGACTCCTCACTGTAAGCTGGACAGTGGGTACTGAAATAGATATGCTCTCTAAAATGCATTCTTCCATCTGGAGTTGTCAGATGATCAGTTGGACATGGATTATTGTAACCCACTATATTTGGGAATGAGTACTTTGATCTTAAAAAGAGGTAACATTAATCCAGAACACAGTAGCTCTTCTCTCAGCAAAGGTAGAACTAGTTAATATACATTTTCCTGTTCGTGGTGCTGAATGAAAGTACATTACTTTGTTTTCCCTTAACTACGCTGGTTCTCCTAGAACACAAAGTCAACTTCATATTCTTGCTCATTTTTACGGCCCTGCATGGCATTGGCCCAGGCCACCTAAGTGCATAATTCCCTCTTGGAGACCAGAGTCTCCCTCAAGAGCTGCACTTCACAGGGACTATCATCTTCAAGGGTTAATAAAACCTTGATTTGTGAGTGCAAAGAGCAGAGCTTTCATAGCAGCATGGGATTCTCTTCCAGAGCAGTGAGCACAGCCTCTGATCTCCTCGCTTTCAGCGAAGAGTGTTAGTAGAGTGAAGCACTTTCCAACCTGTTCTCAGTGGAAACTTTCTACAAGTCACAAAATGGTGTCAACAGGGAAGCTGTCCAGAAAGAATGGATTCATGGAGTAGTCAATAATCAGCAGTTAAACAGATTCGTTGGGCAGCTGGCAACGATATCCTGCAAAATATTAGAACGGCTCTTGATGGCCACTGTATACATTTGTACAGCTTGTTATCTTTTTGCCACTAGATGACAGTGTTGAGACACTTGTTTTCCTGTCCCAAAGTTTCTCCAAGGCTACTCGGTAGATTAAATGTCACCAGCAAAATACATGTTGGTGTCACTTTGGAATTGTTATTCTTAAAATATGATGGCCTTAAAATCTTAAAAATTACCCTACCAAACATACATCAGCATCAATAACTTTTACTGCTTCAGTGCTTTATGGCAGAACATGTGGTTATATCTCTGCACTTTTTTTTTAAGTGAACACAGTACTCTATAGTGATAATAATAAATTCCTTTTATTAAGGCCTCAAGTTCATAATGAGCCCAATATGCTTAGAAACATATTCATTTTACATATAGATCATAGAGCCACCACTAAGAAGCAGATGGAAGAGACCCTCAGTGAAGGTTTAAGAGGTTTAAGAACATCAGAGTGTTCTCCACAAAAGGTCTTTTCTTGTAGAACTTGTTCCATTTTGTGCACTATTTCCAAGGAAACTGTGTCTCTTTGGAATTTGCAATGATGATAATTTGGTCCACTAGAGCTGCAATTTACAACCTTCCAAATAGATTACAAAATCCATATTTTTCATGGACATTTGCTAAGGAGAAGTCTTGATGGGCTGAATTAAATACAGTAGATTAACTGGAGAATGTGACTGTTCTATTACTGTGATCTAGTGTGCTATTTCAATCAGATTTGTAATATCTCGTACCAAAAACCAGGGTAGGTTCATATTTTCAACAAGTCAGCAAATATCTACCCACTTCATTCATTCATTATTGTGGACAAAAGTAGATGATACTAGAAATATCAGCCTTCTTAGTCTATTACATGACCAACAGCAACAATTTGACTCCAGTCTTATTAGCAGTCACTCTGGAAATCATTATCATTCTGCTCTAATCGCAAATGGCTACAGTATTAAATTGAGCCATGGAATGTTTTCCAGAGAAAGATAAACTTAGTAAAGAATTTAAAAATCACTAGTGGAGTCAGAAAAGTCCATCTTAGATCACCATATTAGCTGAACTCTAGCCGCTTTGATCATTAAAATGTAAATATGGGGAAAAGGTGGGAATTAAGATTCTATTCCCCTGTCATCAAAAAGAGCACAGAGGAAGGTTAGGTTAAAAAAAAATCACGGATTAAAGCGATAACAAAAGATCAGCTATATTGTAAATGCCGTGTGTCAGATTTCATAATAGATATGGTTAAAAAGACATGTCTAGATACCCACCTGGGGTTAAAAGAAGGTTACTGGATGCACACTGCAGTTCAGTGTTGCTACATGCGAGCAAGCATATCACAAGGGCTTCAGGCCATGTGGGGCAGAAGGCAAAGTAAGTTTATAATACCAGATGCAATGACAGACTAGCAATCACAGCACTCCCAAGGCCAACAAAATGTTCCGTTATCAAGAGCTTAAATTCTGCTGGAACTGTCCAGAGCAGAGCTCCAGGAAATATTTTCAAACCCATGGGGCTGAAAATTCTCATACACTATTTCCTAGAGTCACTCACTTATTTTCCCCCTCCCATTCAGAGGCCCAACTGGGTGTGGGGGGGTGGGAAAAGAAATGAGGGGCTCTGGGAAATAGTGTATGCGACTTTAAGCCCTGCCTGTATCTGAACTTAGAGCCAAATCTGGAGACCTCACTGAGTTTTTAATTCAGTCCCAATTTTCAGAGGTGCTGAACACCAGCAATTCCAGGTGAAGTCAGTGGGAGTTGCAGTCTGAAGGAGATAAAATGGCATGTTTGCCAGCTGTTGTTTCTTTGCTCTCACAGCTCTATTTTTGTAGAGCATATTAGCAAAGTATGTCCGAGACCATTTTTCATGCCAACGCTAATTAAGCAAATTTGATGCAGTTCTGAAAAAATTAAAGTGAATAAAATAATGGGAGCCAGTTGTTCCATGTTGTTTAAGTAGCATCCTTAATGAGCTGACCTGTGAGAAACTATTTTTACATTCCATTGATTTCCCTTACTACAGAATTCTCATCTCAGGGTTATCTTGCTTTTGGGCTCAGCTACACAGCAGCACAAAGGAGCCTTTAATATGTTGCCACTAGTGCAGCTACATTTTATACTAATATATCATTATGTTGACCTTCCACTAAAGCATAGAAAACTAAGGGCCAGTGCTATGGATAACTTATCTGAGGTAGTATGCACTCGAGGTCAGTCATAGTAAGGAATTTTCAGGTTCTCAGGATCACATTGTCATAGAGCGGTGCTGCCCTGCCGCACCCCTTATCTGCTGAGTATGGGAATGCCTGAACTCCCTGCTTCAGCTTCCTCCCCCAAGATGAGGCTCCTCGGCTTTCCACAAACAGGTCCGCCCTGGAGATGTGGCTTGGCCCTTCCAGTAACAAAAGTCCAACTAAAAAGACCCAAACAAACAAAGTTCTGCCCTTTGTGGGCTTCTCTTCAGCCCCTTTCTAGGCTACTAGAACACTAGGCCCCACCCTGGTTCTCCTGGAATACTCAGACCTCTGCTGATCCTGGCTCAGGGTCTTCTACCAGCACCTACCCACATCCTGTAGTTCTATGCATCAGATAGCTCTCAAGGCCCTCATGTCCTATAAACTATCACCTGACTCTTAATTTCCCTGAAGATGAGAAGCAGCTCATGAGTTCTGGCACAGGTGGGGCTGGTTCCATCGCTTCTTAAGGGTTTGTCTACACTGCAGCTGGGAAGCGAGCCTCCTAGCTCAGGCAGACAGATTCATGCTAGTGGGGCTTGAGCTAACATACTATAAATAGTATGTGGCTGTTGCAACTCAAGTGGTAGCTCAGGTTCTCAAGGCCGCCCACCCCTTGGTCTGAGCTTGGGCAGCTAGCCCAGTCCCCTGTGCTGGGAGGCTGCCGTGTAGATATATATATATGCTGTGATCTACAGTCATGAAAAAGATTGGATAAATGGGGCTTTCATAATAAACCATCACAAACAGGTGTAGCTTCACTATATCAAAGGCAGGGTACAATTTGATGATTCCCTGGTGACTTTGAAGAACATCTCAGTTGTAAGTTCACAAGTGATGACTTTTGTTTTTGCCAGTGGGTACTCCGCTCCCGCTCAGTCTCTTCCCCAGAGGCACTGCCCCCACTCTGCCTCTTCCCTCCCCTCAAGCAGCCTCCTGCCTGCCGTTTGTTCCTCTCCCCTGAACGCCTCCCACTCGCTCCTTTCTGCCACTTTCTGCCTTAAGAGTGAGGAGGGGGAAGAGAGACACAAATGGTGGGGGCCTCAGGGGAAGAGGAGGATGGGGAAGGGAAGAGGCACAGCCTGGGGAGTCACTGGGGAAGAGGCTGAGCAGGGATGGGGCCACAGTCCGGGGGTGCTGAGCAACCCCTATTTTTTCTGGGGGTTCTTGAGCCCGGTAACACCCAAGGAGTTGGTCCCTATGGTGGTGTCCCTTTATGTAGCACTTGATCTGGCCAGGCCAACCCATTTCTGAATGAACATAACCTATATTCCTGCCCTCAGGCAACCACAGCTTTCTATAGCTGATTTAGTCTGAAGTGGAAAAAAATAACCTGATACCTCTTGTATCTAGGGCTGTCAATTAATCACAGTTAACTCACGCAATTAACTTAAAAAAAGAAATTGCGAATAATCGTTCTGCTAAACAGCAGAATACCAATTGAAATTTATTAAATATTTTTGGATGTTTTTCTACATTTTCAAATATGTTGATTTCAATTACAACACAGAATAAAAAGTGTACACTCCTTACTTAATATTATTTTTTATTACAAATATTTGCTCTTTAAAAATGATAAAAGAAATAGTATTTTTCAATTCACCTCATACAAGAGCAATTTCTTTACGTGAAGGTACAACTTAAAAACGTAGATTTTTTTTTGTTACATAACTGCAATCAAAACCAAAACAATATAAAACTTTAGAGCCTAACGTTCACTCAGTCCTACTTCTTGTTCAGCAAATCACTCAGAAAAACAAGTTTGTTTACATTTACAGGAGATAATGCTGCCCTCTTCTTATTTACAATGTCACCTGAAAGTGAGAACAGGCGTTCACATGGCACTTTTGTAACCAGCGTTGCAAGGTATTTATGTGCCAGATATGCTAAAAGTTTGTTCGCCCCTTCATGCTTCGGCCACCATTCCAGAGGACATGCTTCCATGCTGCTGATGCTTGTTTAAAAAAAAAGAGTGTTAATTAAATTTGTGACTGAACTCCTTAGGGGAGAATTTCATGTCTCCTGTTCTGTTTTACCCACATTCTGCCATTTATTTCATGTCATAGCAGTCTCAAATGATGACTCAGCACATGTTGTTCATTTTAAGAACACTTTCACTGTAGATCTGACAAAGCACAAAGACGGTACCTGTTGCAGGATACCTGGTGTCCCGTAGGAACGAGGCACACACAGCTGTTGAATAATAGTAATGAGTTTATTGAAGGCAAAGTGACACACCCGCAACGGGGGCTCCCTACGTTGCTGCCACTTAGACGGGAACCCGACGCATTGGAGCAATGCCTGGGGAAGAAGCCCACTGGGCGTGGGAATACAGGCAAAGAAATAACTAAAACATTTGCATCTCATACATACCTCATGAATAACTAATACCTTGTTTTTATCTTAATTAGTATTACATAATGCAAGCAGGTGTCTTGGTATCTTGTTGTTAGTCTACACACTATAGATAAGTGCTGGGTACCCGTTAGCTCCGGTATGAAAACTATGCAAAAACAGGACAGGGACTGATAACACCAACCTTGAGTACTCCTTCCTTCCCAGGAGGGGGGGGGGGCATGAACACCCTTTCCTTCCCTGGAGTCAATGGGGAGAGCGCCTAGCACTCATCCGTGACAATGTCTTCCGCGTCCTTACACTCCTCCCGGCGCTCTCTCCAAAGACTCCAGTGAAAGGGTAAAGGAAGACAAGTGACGGGGGCACAAAGCAGCAAGGCGGCCACCGCACACACAAAGTAGGTATGAAGCAAAAAGGCTCAAAAGACCGAGGAGGAGGCCTTGAACAAGGTGGGCAGCCCAGCCACGTAGCGAGGCTACCCATGACCAAAGCCATCCAGCTCCTTGTTGTTCATGAATGTCCAGGGCCAATTCCTTCCATTTTTGGAGATCTGCCTCAATTGATTGCCCCTCATCTGTAATATTAAAGCAACAGAGGCCAGTAAACTCAGAGCAACTATGGCCTTGCCTTAATAGCAAATAATCCACTGCCAGGCGGTTTTGCAGCATGCCCTGGCGGACCTCTCCTAACTCTTGGTTCAGACGGGCAAGGATTGAGGACGTAAGATTTAAGGCCTTGGCAACAGTACAGGCTAAGTGAACTATTGTGCATGACCATCCCGGGGGCACCAAGAAGGGAAAAGATTAAGGCATCCGCTTCTCCTTCAGAGAAGAGCATCACCTCGGAGTGACAACTGGCAGGCAAGGGGATGCTCTCCCACTTCTGACGGGTGGGACCCCAGACTGTGGGGTATGGGGAAATAAGGGGGGCCACACGGCCAACTGCACAGGGTCCCCCGGAGCTATTCGCTGGCACATAGGAATAAGCCGTAGTGCCACAGAGAAGAAACCACCCAGGGGGAAGAAGCAGATGGGCATATGCAAAGGACAATCTACGGGATTGGTTACATTGCAACTCCCTGTTAGTAAGATTATACATAGGCATCATGGCATTTTCAAACATAACACACGTAGCTCCTGCAGTAACTTTAGCAACACGAAAAGCATACATTTCTGCGGAGGGCCGTGTTAATACCCAACCCATACTATACAGATCAGTATAAACAGCAGTCTTATCAATAGTTGCCAGGAGTGTGCGGCGCTGTAACGTGGAGGGCGCTGCACTGATGCCCAAAAAGCAGGTCTTCATAACGTCGCCGACTGCATAGGTATGGGGGAGGCAAAAGGCGGTAGAGTTCAGGGCATTCTGGGCCAAAGTTACCCACGTGTTCGCAACTGTGCTCCTGGCAACAGACAGGTAGCCCTGCAAGAACATCAAAGAGAGCGCTTGGTTAATCGGTGCCATGAGGCCGTCTGGGGGCAATCCTCCTGCTCTGGTAACACAACAGCCCAGCCCTCTCCGGTTGCGAGGATGGTCGCGGCCTTAGCTTCCTTCCCGGGGGTGGTCCACCAAACACTGGCCAAGGGGGTGCCCTCCAGGGTTGCTGCTGCTTCGCTTTGCACCTGTGAAAAAGGGGAGAGCAGGCACAGATTACACAGGGCAGCCCCTGCTTCCCAGTGGAGGGAGGCATCAGTCTGGTTCCCACAGGTTACAGCACCCAGCATTTCATCCCCACTGTGCCAGTAGAAGGGTAGAAGGCTAACCCCTCCATCAAGGGGGAAAGGAAGAACAAGGTGGGCGGCCGACAGTGTATCTTGGCATGGGCCGGCCAGGGATGTGTAGTCGCACCAGCATCCAGAGAACCTGGCTAGGGCGCAACAAGTTGGACCAGGTTCTGCGCGGTGTCTATCTCCCCTGCCAGTTGATGTAACTGCAGCCGCAAGCAGAGCATATGCGGAGTCTGCAGGGACAGCCTCTGGTATGGAGTATACGGACCGACAAAGCGATTATTCAACAGCCAAACCGCCCGTTCAAGAACTCCAAACCACCCCCTAAGGGTCATGGACGATGTCAACCGCCTGATCTGATCCTTAAGCAGGCCATTCATGCGTTCAATCAAGCCACTAGCTGTGGGGGAATACGGGAGATGGTACAGCCATTGATGTTGGCATCCGCAGCCCAATCACGCACGCTTTGAGCGGTAAAATGGGTGGTCACTTTGAATGCGCCATGGGGCCCTATACCGCTGTACAAGGCGGTCAAGGGCTGTCAAGGTAGTGGCTGCGCTGGCAGAGGCACTGGGTGCCACAAACAACAAACCCGTGTACGTATCCACAGCAGTAAAAGTGTAAAGGTATTTCCGCTCTGCAGGCAGGGGGCCTATATAATCCACCTGCCAATCTTGGCAAGACGCAACAGCTCGGCTGATATGGCCTTCCGAGCCAGGGAGGGCCAGGGGTGTGATGCGTGTGCACCGGGCACAATTGAGGCGGGCGGCACGACAGTCAGAGAGGGGAAGCTGGTAGCCCTTCTCCCGCCCATACAACTGTGTTGCCCGGGCCCCTCGGTGTCCCGCCTCAATGTGCATCTGCTCTGCTAGGGCCAGCTGTGGCCCTCTTGCCATGGCATCAGCCTCTGCATTCCAGCGGGCTTCCAAGGTATGTGCCTTGGTGTGGGCATCTATGTGCCGCACGGCCAGGAAGGCTGAACGCGCATAGGCTAGCAGCTGTTTCCACAAGGCTGCACCCTAGATGGGGCGGTCAGCAAGCTGCCACTCCTTTGCTTCCCAGGTCGTCACCCATGTCCAGAGCCCTTTATACACCACCCAGCTATCAGTATACAAATAGATCTTGGGAGGATCCCCTTCCAGGATTGATGCTACTGCTCGAAGTTCAGCCCACTGACTTGAACCTCCCGTTCCCCAACTCAGTATCACTTCTTCAGCATAGGGAGCGTAGGCAACGGCCTTCCATTGCCTCACCCCCTGGGCGGTATAGGAGGCAGAGCCGTCCGTGAACCAGACATATGGGTGCTCACTGGCTGCCAATGACCTGGGCTCCGGGGCCTCCACCACCGGGGTGGAGATACCGGGGGATAGGCCTCAGGCAGCTCCTCTGTGAGGGCTGGGATGTGCTCGAAGGTGATTGCCCCCAAAAGGAGAGCATGGGGAGTGGAGATGGTCGCTTTGCCTAACAGCATGCGCTGTTGCAGATAGTGCTTCCACTTAAAGAGCGTTGCTGCCTGGGCGACACCAGTCTGTGCTCTAGTGGGCTCCACCCGAACCCAACTACCCAGGGAAATGGGTGTCCGGATGGTTAAGGGAGTGGGCCCCGTGATGCGTTCTGTGTCCTCTAAAGCCCAAATAACTGCAAGCAATTGTTTCTCCAGTAGGGTATACCCACTCTCTGCCCCTCGCAAGGTACGTGACCAGAACCCAATAGGTTCTTTCCGTAGGCCACCCACCTGTTGCCATAGGCCCCAGGGTGCCACGTCGGCCATGGTGGTCACTTCAAGCTCAAACGGTACCCCAGGGATGGGGGCATGGAGGCGGGCGTGTGTAGCAAGTGCCTCCTTGCACAAGTCAAAAGCCCTTTGGTGCTGGGGCTGCCATTGCCAGGGGTGGCCTTGCGTACCAAGGCCTGAAGAGGGCGCGTTACAAAGGCTAGGTGGGGGATGAAGGCACGCCAGAAGCCCACAAGGCCCAGGAAGGCTTGCAATTCCTTTTTGTTCTGGTGCGTGGGATAGCTCTGCACAGTGTGGCGTACCTTCTGGGGAATCTGGCGCTCTGGCCCCACCCAGAGGATTCCCAAATACACGACAGTGCGGGCAGGCCCCTGGATTTTGCTGGGGTTTAGAGCCCAGCCCCGCCCTTCTAGTCCCTCTGTCACACATTGCAATGCTTCAGCCACTTCCTCCTGTGAGGGTCCTGATAGCATCACATCGTCCATATAATGGTACAGGCGGGTGTTCGTCAGTAAGAGCACACGCTCTAAGTCCACCTGCACCAGCTGGTGACGGATAGTGGGCGAATGTTTCCACCCCTGGGGCAGGACACAAAAGGTGTATTGGCGTGTCTGCCAGGTGAAGGCAAATTGGTCCTGGCTTTCGGGTGCAATGGCAATCGAAAAGAAAGCATTAGCAAGGTCAATAACCGCATGCCAGGGGAGGGCTGCAGAGGCTATGCGTTCTATGAGTGTGACCATGTCCGGCACTGTAGCCGACAGGGGCGGCGTTACTTTATTCAGCTCCCAGTAGTCCACAGTCATCTGCCACGAGCCATCCGGCTTCTGTACAGGCCAAATCAGGCTGTTGTAGGGATTCAACACTGGCCGGATGACCTGAGCCTGCAGAAGGGCCTGTACCATTTGTGTGATCTCCTCTTCCCCTCCCGGCAAGCGATACTGCTTCTTATTCACAACCATGCAGGGGAGCGGTAAACGGACGGGCTCCCAACGCGGAAATCCACACAGCAAGGGGAGCGGTCCGGTCACCGCGGCGCTGCAGATCTTGAGGTACCGCGGATGGCCAAAAGCGAAGAGGCCATATTGCATCTCCACCTGTCGCCCACGCAGAATGTCGATGCCCAAGATGTACTCACCGATGGGTGCCACCAGCACCATCGCACGGAAGGGCGGCGCCTTACCCCCGGTGAGAGTGACAGTCACGGCAAATGCCCAAGTCTCTGAGCCACCCAGGCCCCACACCACAGTCGAGCGCCCCACTGCCTGCGTGGAGTGGAGGATGGTGATCTCGGCTCCTGTATCCAGTAAGGCCAGGACGTGCTGGGTCCCTCCATGCGGCCACTGGATTGCGAGCGGGACGAAGGGGCAGCGGTTCCCCACCTCCCGGGTTGGGCGCACAGCTGCGCACTGGACAGGGGACCCGCCTCCCTGTCACAAGGCGCGCGGCAGGCTCCAGTCTACCGGAGCGCTCAGTTCCACTGGGCGCGCCGGCTTCTGCTCCTCCTTCTTCCCCCCACCGCTGCGCTTCGCCTGTACGCTTGTACAGGTTGGCTGTAGGCAGTCCATGGATCTCGTCTTTCGGGGTTCCTGCTTGGATTAACTCAAACCACATCATCTTACGGGATACGCGCAACTTCCCTTTCTCCGTCCCCTCCACAGCTCCCTTCCCCTCTTTGGTCGCTCGCACCGCCCGAGGCTTGGAACTCGCCAGCGCGGATTCCAGCTGCATGAGGGTGGAAGCCAAGTCACCAACGCGCCCGTTGGCTGCCATGACCACTGCAAGGAGGGAAGGTTTCAACTCGTCCGGGGCTAATCGAAGGAAAGTCGCCTTTATGGACTTGGTAACGGGGACATCATCGGGTCCTTCTGTCCCCACAACAGAGACTGCCCACACCATCCCCAGTTGCCGGAGGGTTCCCACACCTTCGGCTATCGTCTTCCAGGGTCGGGGCTGCGCCTCCAACTCTCCCGTGGAGGGGTAAGCCGCCTCCACTGCCCCCGCCAATCACCGGTAAAGAGAGGGGGATTCCATTTCGGCCCCCTGGTCATCCCGTGGATGAGGGGGATTCGCCAGCTGCGCACGCACCTGAGAATCTTGGAAAAGCACTCCTAGCTGCTGCAACTCCACCCGGAGGAGGAGGACCGTGTTGCCCGCATTGTCCCATACCCGGACCATCCAGCTTAACACCCCCTCCCCCAGCTCCTGGCGAAAAGTTTTCACAATCTCCTGTAACTCACTCGTCTTGAAGGTACGGACAACCTCCGTGACCGTGCCACCCTCTGCCTGCAACTCATGCACCAGGCGTGCCTGGGGGGGAGGGCCAACCTCCTCACTCCCGGAATCTGAGGAGGAACTCCAGATGTTGCCATCCCAGGTTTCAGGGTCCCACGAAGGAGCTTCCGTGACTACCCTGACCTGTGCGACCGTAACGGGCTTCCACCCCTGCTTCACCCGTCGCTTGTTAGCAATACATGCTACAAGTACTTCACAACGGTGTGTGAGGGCTTGAGCCCTCTCCGCCTGCGAGGTCATCACCTCCTGTGCTACCGCAAGCGCCTCAGCTTGCGCCAAACACTCTTGCATTTTACCCTCTACGAGCTTCTGCAGATGCAGAAGCTCATCGTCCTGGGCCCAGAGCGCAGTTAGAAACAGCCACGCCAGCTCACCCATAGCGCGCTGCTCCGTCCCAGACCGCCGGCTGGCTCGTAACCGGTGCAGTCCCTCCACGAGATGCACCGGGGTAACCCCAGCAGCCTGGTGAAACTCAGGCCAGTTCGCCGGGGCTGCCCAGCCGGCCACCACTCGCACAACCAGCCCCCATCGCTCCGTCAGGGGCCATCCTGGTATGAGCTGCAGGGACAGTGATAACTTCCCTGCCTCCCCTACCTTCGACCAAAAGGGCATCATTCCACGGGACCCTGCTCGCTGCGCCAAATGTTGCAGGATACCTGGCATCCCATAGGAACGAGGCACACACAGCTGTTGAATAATAGTAGTGAGTTTATTGAAGGCAAAGTGACACACCCGCAACGGGGGCTCCCTACGTTGCTGCCACTTAGACGGGAACCTGACGCATCGGAGCAATGCCTGGGGAAGAAGCCCACTGGGTGTGGGAATACAGGCAAAGAAATAACTAAAACATTTGCATCTCATACATACCTCATGAATAACTAATACCTTGTTTTTATCTTAATTAGTATTACATAATGCAAGCAGGTGTCTTGGTATCTTGTTGTTAGTCTACACACTACAGATAAGCGCTGGGTACCAGTTAGCTCCGGTATGAAAACTATGCAAAAACAGGACAGGGACTGATAACACCAACCTTGAGTACTCCTTCCTTCCCAGGAGTGGGGGTGGGAGGGCATGAACACCCTTTCCTTCCCTGGAGTCAACGGGGAGAGCGCCTAGCACTCATCCGTGACAATGTCTTCCGCATTCTTACAGTACCAATGTGAGATTTCTAAAGATAGCTACAGCACTCCACCCAAGGTTTAAGAATCTGAAGTGCCTTCCAAAATCTGAGAGGGACAGGGTGTGGAGCATGCCTTCAAAAGAGTTAAAAGAGCAACAGTCCGATGCGGAAACTTCAGAACATGAGCCACCAAAAAAGAAAATCAACCTTTTTTTGGTGGCATCTGACTCAGATAATGAAAATGAATGTGCATTGGTCCACACTGCTATGGATTGTTATTGAGCAGAACCCGTCATCGACATTGACACAAGTCCTCTGGAATGGTGGTTGCAGCATGAAGGAACATATGAATCTTTAGTGCATGTGGTATGTAAATATCTTGTGACACTGGCTACAAGAGTGCCATTTGAATGCCTGTTCTTATTTTCAGGTGACATTGTAAACAAGAAGTGAACAGAATTATCTTCTGCAAATGTAAACAAACTTGTCTGAGTCATTGACTGAACAAGAAGTAGAACTGAGTGGACTTGTAGGCTCTAAAGTTTTACATTGTTTTATTTCTGAGTGCAGTTTTTTTTTGTACATAATTCTACATTTCTAAGTTCAGCTTTCATGATAAAGAGATTGCACTACAGTACTTGTATGAGATGAATTGAAAAATACTTTTCTTTCGTTTTTTATAGTGCAAATATTTGTAATAAAAATAACAATATAAAGTGAGCACTGTACTCTTTCAATTCTATGTTGAAAATGTAGAAAATATAAAAAATATTTAAATAATGGTATTCTATTATTGTTTAATGGTGCAATTAATCTCCATTAGTGTTTTTAATCGCTTAATAGCCCTACTTCTATCAAATGTTTTCTTTGCTTTTAAACAGGAAATTTAATCCCATTGCTTCTGCCTGAACACAAACATCCACTTTAGAAGTCAGTTAAAATCCAGTCAGGTACTTAACTGCTTCTTGCATAAAAGACTGGTAAAATTCTGGAATAAGTTCTTAACTCCTACAGGTGTTTTGAAAGGGTCAAGCACCTGCATGGAGCTTTGTCCAACTGGTTTAGGATTTCAACCTGATCACTGTCTCACAAATTTGACTCGCCACTATCCTGTCACTTCTCTAATAAGTTACACCTGTGCAAAGTGAGTGTGAAACAGTACGATTGTGATTTGCCAGCACTTCGCACACAACTGTAAGTGGCTTGACAAGATGCAATTCTGTAAAAAAATCAGGTTCGTGGTCCCAAACATTTTGTTCTGAAAAAGGAAAAGACAACCTAAGTAAAAAGGAAAACGGGAATAACTAGGCAGATAGAAAGAAAAACCAAACTAGAAGCATTCTTACTATGATAAATGATAAACAAAGCCATCATTCTTTCATCAGTACAGGATGAATTAATTAACCCACTCAGTTAATTAAGATTGTCTTGCACAGTGGGTACCTACTGAGGGAAATCTAGAAGAGAAAGTGTACACTCCTCCTTCAGGTCTGTCACTGAAAGGACCTGCACCCGTGTCATCTTGCTATCTCTACAGAATGTTAGGTCCTTGTAGTAAACAACAGCGATTAACTTTGCAGAGTAACTAAGTAATTCCTATTTCAGTGTAACAAATGCTAAGTATCCCTGTAAAACCCAATGAGAAATTCTGTTTTCAGTGCAATACCATGCTTCCAGTGCATCTGTCATGCTGGGGAAAGGATCTCCCATGAAGAATTTAGTGCCTCTGGTTAGAGAAGTGGGGCCCACAGCCACCATCCATGAAGACTGGGCTGCCTGCATAAGAAAGGAGAAAGGAAGATGGACCATCAGCAGCCTGCCTTGAGGATTTTTTCCCAGAAAAGAGCTTGGGTTATGTAACTTTGTATCACTACATAACATTAGCCAAAACATGCTCAATGGTCTTTTACGGCCATATATGGTGGAAACGTGCAACACCACATATTTAGAGTGTTTTAGTAATGCTAATCAGACTCATAACAACACTAAGCAAACAGAGCTCCCTCAAAATGCAGTCAGTCGCCAATGCTGGAGAACAGTGAGACTTATAACAGACCAAGTGCCTTTGAATAGTTTTGTTTTCCCATATTTTTTCCTTATATCATGTCAAGATCTACATTTTGAAGATTTAATTGGATTAACTTCTTTTTACTATTTGGCCACAAAAGATTTACACATGCGTACAATGGAAAAGCATGTATGCAGCAAGTCCCCTGTAAAGCAGCTATAGTGATTAAAAAGGTAGACCTTGAACAGAACTATTTGGCACTCAACCTAATTCCAATTGTAATTTCACTTATCACAGCTACTCCATTAAAGCAATTTTCTTAAAGTCAACACAGGGCTTGTCTTCACTAGTACGGGGAGAGATCGATCTTATGGCGATTGATTTATCACGTCTCGTCAGGACGTGATAAATTGGTCGCCAGTGCTGCCCCCGTCGACTCCCGAACTCCAGCTCGCCAAAAGGCGCAAGCTGGAGTCGACAGGGGAGTGCACTGCCGACCGCCGCTGCCTTGAGGACAGCAGGTAAGTCGGCTGTAGATACGCCGATTTCAGCTACGTTATTAACGTAGCTGAAATTGTGTATCTACAGTCGATCCCCCACCCTAGTGAGGACCAGCCCATTGAAAAAGGAGTTTTCACTTACTTCAGTTAGGTGACCAATGAACTACAGACATGGTGGGGGGCAGGGGGGGGGAGTTTGGAAAGCATTCAGCATTAGCCTAACTCTACTCCTGTTAAAATCTATGGCTTCAACAGTGGCAAAGGCAGGCAAGAGTGGAGTACTTGACCTTCTTTGTTAATCCCCTTTCTTGGAGGTAAAGCACTGCAATGTCCATATTTAGAGCTCTGGCCTGCCTAAATCTAACAAGTATAGAACCAGGTTCTGCTACCATTTCTCATCTGGAGTAGCCCATTATTCTGCATTTACAAATAGTTTGAGTTGATTTCAGGGCTAATTTATAACCTGATCCTCCCAGCAACTTTGTACAGCTAAAACCCCTGGGCAGCCTCATTGATGTCAGTGGAGTTCAACTCAGCTGCAGAAATGCACCCACAGAGAATTGCTTGCAATATCAGATTCTGATTTAGTACTGATATTTAAACTATTGCTCTGATTTTAAATCAGTGCAAGATTTTAAATTGCACTGATTTTAAGTTCCTATCAGTGTCACTTCTTTTGTATGATCAGTTCTATCACATTTGAATCTGAGCTGCTTGAGAAGCTATATCTGAAACTCTAGGAATTCTACCCTTGTATAAAAGAAAATGGAAAATTAAAATCCACTGAATTAGGTGGAAAAAATAAATTTTAGCAACATCTTTGAAGATGTTCACCTTTCAATGGGCAACAAGTAAACAAGATATTAAAACCATAGCAATAGGGGCCGGTTCAACTGTGTTCACATTGTTTTGTTTAAACAAATACGATTTTGTGAAAAAAAGAATGAACACAAATTATGGAGTGTAACACTAGATGTAAATTAATTCTCACTCAACTGAATGAAAAAGACTGTGTTCTGACTTGTACTCCCTCCACATAATGCACCTGAGGCATTCTCAAATTTCCTGTTGAATATTTATCTTGGATTATGTTATTTAACTTGCTGTACTTAATAAAAACATCCCATTCCTACAAAAACAGGGAGCTGCGAGCATCTTAATACCCTCAAAGCAATCTGACATTCTACAGAAATGAACAGAGCTGGGACAAGTGAAAAAAACAAACAAACTGGGTGAATTAGGAGTTCCAAAGAACGTCTTTATTTTGGAGGAAATTTCCCGGATTTACTCAGCCAATGCTATTCTTTTATGATTTTCTGGCCCAATCTGGCAAAGATTGATAAATTAAGAGTTGCTTGGAATGGCTATACAACTAGCTCTGACCCAGTGGAATACAATTGTATCTAATGTTAAAAAAGCAATTATAGATGTGAGACTATGGCTTCTACCAGATACACTTTTCCGAACACACTCATAGACATTAAGGTCATAAGGGACCATCATGATCATCTAGTCTGACTTCCTGCAGAAAATCATGATTTAAAGACTTCAAGTTACAAAGACTCCACCATTTACACTACTTTAAGCCTGTAAGTGACTCATGCCCTCTGATGCAAAGGAAGGCAAAACCCCTCCAGGGTCTCCACCAATCTGACCAGGAAAAATTCTGGCCCCAAATATAATGTATCAGTTAGAACCTGAGCGTATGGGCAAGACCCCGCAGCCAGACATCTGGAAACGAATTCTCTGTAGTAACTCAGAGCTCTCCCCATCTAATGTCCCATCACTGGCTCTTGGAGTTGTTTGTTGCTAGCAGTTGCAGATTGGCTGCAAGCCATTGCAGGCAGTCTCATAATATCACCCCCTCCATAAACTTATGAAGATCCGTTTTGTAGCCAGTTAGGTTCTTTTTACCCCTACTGCCACCCTTGGAAGGCTGTTCCAGAAATTCACTTCTCTGATGGTTAGAAACCTTTGTCTAATTTCAAGACTAAACTCATTGATGGCCAGTTTATATCCATTTGTTCTTGTGTCCACGTTGGCACTTAACTGAAATAACTCTTCTCCCTCCCTGGTATTTATCGCTCTGATTTATTTATAGACAGCAATCATATTTCCCCTCAGCCTTTTTTTGGTTAGGCTAAACAAGCTGATATATTGGTTCACCCATAGACTAATACTAACAGGCCTCAGAAATTCTGGCTGTTGCTAGAAATGTACTTCCCTGGGTGTTAAATTAGCTCATATATAATGTAGTGGCTCTGTATCAAAAATTTCTGGTATGAGGTGGGTCAAAGGACCAATCTGATATTATGCTGGAGCCCTATCCCTTAAGTTTCATTCTTGGATATATTCCTGATACCTGGAGATGACCTGGTAAGAAGGGGGCATGGTTCCAACATGCAGCTTTGATTACTACAAAATTAATCCTGCAAAAATGGAAAAGTCGATCCCAACTAAATATTGATGGCTGGCTCTGTCATATGACTAATTTTGTAGCTAACAAATGACTGGCATCCTACAAAAATGGAATGCCTGAAAAAATTCAAATAAATTGGACTGATGTTTTAGAAATCTATGATTAATGTAGACCCTGAAGATAGAGATGTCACTTTCCCGCCCCTCTCTTTATCCTAACCCTTGTGTATTATGATGAATCTGGTATTTTGGTTATTTGTTCTGTCTGGAAAAATTAAAAAAATCTTATAAACAATAATTTAAAAATCCAATCAATATTACCGCGCACTGAGTAATTTAAACAAAACACGACTTACTTTTCTAGATGTAACGTAAGAGTGAAAGTCTCACGTGACCATCCCTGGGCCAGATTGTCTCCTTTTGCAGGGAGGGACTATCTGCAAGGATTTCCTTGTGGAGATTATCCCATACTGTAAATTGTTCAGGAAAGCAATGTCTCTTGCTAGGTATATGTAGAGTGTCTAGTGATATGGGGTCTGAGGTTTTTAAATTGGTGGCAGTCCAAAGAAAGTCCAAATGTTCAACTGTAGTTCCATATCCCTCTCCTCAGGATACGTATATTGATAAATAGAAGAGGTATAATGACTCGACATAATACTTTCCTGTTTTGCACGTCGCTAAAATTGCTGTGTAAGAGGAGGATGTTAACCCCAATATCCTGAAGAGATTTCATCTCTGGGCCTTACATACTGTCTATTTGAAATTCCTCCTGCAGTTTAAACTGGATGTGCTAGTGTGATGGAATTAGGCCTTTTTTTCCGTTAGGTTTCCTATGGGTTGCATGCAGAGGAGTTGGGACTCAGTTTCTCTGAGTGTTACTGATGTAACAAGGCAATGGGAGAGGGAGTTTGTTGTTCCAGAGGACCGTCGAGGGAACTTGGGACCCCAGCCAATGGCCTGGAGAATGGAGCCCCCAGCGACCAGTGACCTGGAGCCCAGCTCAGGAGTTGCAGGCAGTGCTGGTTGGTGGGAGAACAATGGGCTGTGAAGAGAGGATCCCTGGGGACCCAAGACCAACTGGCTCCAGCTAGAGGCCCAGAGACGACTCTGTTTACCTGAAGACAGGACAATGGACAGAGGCAGAACTTGAGGGAGTAAGATCAGCTGCCCAGCTGGGAAGGAGAGGGGCTCTGTGCTGGAGAAGGGGAGCAGGCAGAGCCCACCTGGATGCAGGGAGACTTGGAGGTGCTGGGCTGATGGAGGCCAGGAGGCAGCAGTAAGGGAACAAGGACCAGAGATCGGGTGTGGAGTCCTGGGGGGCAATTAGGGGTGGGGGCCCCAGGAGGGGGCAGTCAGAGGACAAGGAGCGGGGGGGGGTTGAGGGTTCTGAGGGGAGTAGTCAGGGGGTGGGAATTAGGAGGGAATGGATGGGAGCAAGGTGGGACTAGGGTCGGGCTCCCTCGGTGCACACCCTAATGAAATGTGCTGAGCATGCCTATGTAAGGCTTTATCTACACTGGCAACTTTTGATGTTCAAAGGTGTTAAAAAATACTCTCCCAAAAGACAAAAGTTTTCAAGGCCCAATTTTATTCCCAATGATCACACCTGTCAAATGTCACATGTTGTATGTCGCACTCATGCATATGGCAGATCTATCAAACTTGCCTGCATCTCAGGTAAAACATCAGGCCTTGTCTACATGGGAAAAAATTTTTGATATAACTTTTTCTGCTATAAGTAGACTGAACGTGTATATCCACAGCGCTTTATTTATGTCCTCTTAAGCTACTTCCATTGTGAGATGGCAAGACATTTTCCATGTCATTTCCATCTTATAAAGGACCCTAGACTGTACCAGTGGTGGGTGTGTGGGTCCAGGGGTAGGTTAATAACTGCACTTTAAAAGCCATCCTTACATTGACAAATGTTGCCCCCAGGACATGTCTCCAAGACACAGAGAAGGGTCCTGTTCAAAAAGGCAATGGACAAACTGGGAAGATATGCAGCACTGCTGCTTACCAGGATGGTGCCTCTGAGTCAGTGCAGGAGTTGAGGGTAACCACCACCTGTATGGATGTCCCTGAGAAAGCCACATTGTTTTGCAACGTGAGTGCCATATGTTCAAATTTATAATACCCGATGATCAGCACAAGGCGCAGTACAAAACTAATAGACTTTTGTAATAATTCACAGCCATTTTGCTGTGAAGGGATTGGCAATGCTGTGCACTGCAACAAAAGAGAGTTTGATGGAAATTAACCATGCATAGCCACAAATGCCTTCTAGCTCTATGGCCTGTGAAGCGTTTTGGGAGCCGCTTTGGGCCATTTACCTCACCTTCCAGTGCACGTCTGAAAACGTGAAGGTAACTAAAAAATCATTAATCAAAACAGTGATCCAAAGTTTTCTATTGTTATTTCGCTGTCTATATCTCTGCTATAATAAAAATGCCTGCCATGCAACACATTTGATTTTTTTTAGCTCTCGTTGTGTTCTCATCTTGAGCAAGGGGGCCAGGAACAGTCAACCGAGAGGGAGCCTCAAGCAGCACGGGAAGGTGAGATTTTAGGCAAATAACTTTTTGCCCAAATGTTCCAGCCTGGTCAGCATTTTCAGCATGCTAGGAAGGAGAGGGTAATAAAAGGTGAACAAATACGAGAATGCAGGTCACTGCCCAGAGATGGACATGTCTGCAGGTTAATGTAGCGATACCTGTGCAACATGGCACTGCCCAGCCAGAACCTGGAGCAAAGTTATTTAAATCCCCATATACAGTCAGTACCCAGATGGTTTATTGGAATACAGCACATAATACTAACTGGTAGAAGTTCCTCAGTGGCACTGCCAGGCTGGCTCTATGCCTGGGTTTTAGGGGCCATCTCCAGCATCCTCTCTACCTGGATCTCTGCCTTAGCATTGGGCATGCCAAAAAGATGTTACAGGGGGCATCCCTCCCCCACGAAATACCCCTTGGCCAACGTGCCCAAGGCTGGGAGCCTGACAGTGTTGCTGGCTTAGGAGATTTTATTGTGAATCTCATAATATTTGCTGTTTTTCTTTAAGCTGTTCCCGAGAATCATGTGAGCATATAAGAATCTGAGCATTTATATTAAAAAAGCCCTCACAGTTGCAGAGAAGAGCTTGAAAACATGAACCGTAAAGTCTCAAAACCAAGAAGGCAAATAAAAAGAATGATTAACGAGGCATTTGGCCATACACTGGCACAAATAAGCAATACAGAACAGATCCTGTCACTGAAACAATGGCAAAGGAGCATGATACTTTGAAGAGGTTCGACATAATACTATGAGTTTTTAATAACATTAATTAAACCCTTTCTATAGCTATTCTTCTCTCTCTCCTATTTTTGCAGCTATTGATCTTGACTTTGTTTTCCTGCAAGTCTGAACTGTGACTTGGCAGCACACAATTGGCAAGGTGAGGGCATTTTTAATGCTGATATTAGATGCTAGATGAAATGCACACTGAAAGGAAACGCCACTGCCCTGAGTTATATAAATGCTACCTCCAGTTTAAATGGAAGTGGTGGCTGTTTATCTTTTATCCTCTTTTACGCTTCAGTAGAAAATATAATAAAGAGCAAGTAAATGCAGCATCCAGATCCACATTCTTAGGTCTCTTCCCCCACCCCCGCCCTGTTTCATGGCTTGCAGCATCTGTTTGGAGACATATGGATTTGCTGTAATGTTCATTGTGTTCAAAAAGCTAAATGAATTGCAGGGGCAGGCAATTATGACAATCCAGAAGTGCAAAATGCTGCAGGTCAGTTATTCTATGGCTTTGGGACTCTGGATGTTAACATCAAAATGTTTCTATCTTTAACTTCAGAAATGCTATAATATATAGAATTCCTGTTTACAATGAACTCCTTGATAATACAAATAAATGAAAGTTCTCTGCATACTGCACTCCTTATTTTCAAGAGGTAAGAATAGTCTTTTTTTCAGATTAGGTTAATTTTTAAGAAGCTCTTACTATTTACAGTTAACATTTACCCTTCAAGGAAACACTTGGGTCTAATCCCAATTTAGATTAACATACAATCCCCACCAGAGCTCATTAATGTTAATAACTATCATTAGTGAATTTATATGATAAGCAATAAAACATTCCCCACATTAAAAGCTTTTAATGTGATTTTTTTTAAATACTGTGACTCAAAGATAATTTAAACAGTATTAACAACTCCTTTCTGGCCCTGTTCTCTGACACCCTATTAATTTTTAAATGTCATGTGTATTTATTTGGTATCAAAGTGCTTGAACCTCGGAATATTTTAATCTAGTTATAGAAGTAGTAACTTTTGCCCACTGTTCTTCTTTCTTGCCACTTCCCTTTTTGGGGTCAATTATTTTTAAAGCCTTCTTCCAAAACTCATGACTGTACATGTGGCTGTCATAAAATGTGGCCTCTCAAGTCTGCTGACATCCAGTATATGTACCATATCTTTGACCTCCACTGTGGTCATCTTCCCTCTATGACAGTGGTTCTCAACTGTGGTCCACCACTTGTTCAGGGAAAGCCCATGGCACACCAGATTGGTTTGTGTACCTGCCGCCTCTCCAGGTTCGGCCAATCGCGACTCCCGCTGGCTGTGGTTTGATGCTCCAGGCCAATGAGGGCTGTGGGAAGCAACATGGGTCAAGGGATGTGCTGTCTGCCGCTTCCCACAGCCCCCATTGGCCTGGAGCAGTGAACCGCAGCCAGTGGAAGCCACGACTGGCCAAACCTTCGGAGGCGGCAGGTAAACAACCCGGCGCGCCAGGGGTTTTCCCTGAACAAGTGGTGGACCACAGCTGAGAACCACGGCTCTAGGAGAATTGCAAGGGCCATTCTACCAGTATGAGTGTCAGATCTCTGTTGGACACTTTTGCTCACTATGGGTCTAAACTCTGGTTATAGACTAACTACATTCTACTCTGGGTTCTAAATGCATCAATTCAGCAGGAAAGTCTTAAAAGAACTATAGATTTTTGTTATATTGTTTCTGGTATATTTTTACAAAAGCCCACAAGCATCACTGGCAGAGTCAAAATAAGATCTAAGTCTTTTCCCACAAGTCTGTACCTTTTTTATTTCAATGTTTCATAACAACAATGCTTTGGTACTCTTATAAAAAATCATATAATCTTAGTGCCAGCAACCCTATACTCACAAGACACCTTACAACATTTCAATATGCATGCACCATAGAATGAGAAATAGTTGTGCATTTCCTTTAAATTATAATTAACAAATAGGACCTGATTCGTCACCTACTCCATTAGTAAGTTTGGGACACAGACAAAGGGGTGAGGAGCAAAGATGGCTTGTACTCCTTGTATTCTGGATCAATCCAGAGTCTCACCCAGCTCTCAAAGCAAGTTAGAGCAGCCTTGGTTATAATTCACATTCAATGGCCTTTGGAAGGTGAGTAGTCTGACCACACCCCTTATCCACCTGTACGCCAGGAAGGAAGGCCAGGGTAAATTTGCCCTTACTAACAATTCTGCATTAACCATGTAGGTTCTTTGTACAGGGGGATCCTCTCACTGGGGCATTTTACCCATTTTAAGTCACCCTTAGGCTTCCAGAATGGCATAAAGAGGCCTTAATATAACTTAGAATCAACCCAATGATTATGTGTCTGACACAATAGAGTCTGCTGGAAGCCCATTGTGACATTATACCCCATATTCTTCACAGGAATATGATGATATTATTATGGCATAACAAGGATATATTTTGGGCAAGATAAGGCATGTGAGATATCATTGACAAGGTTATTATTTACTGAATATGCATGTATCATTCTGGTATGTGAAGTTAGGAGTATTGTCTATGCATCTATTTCAAATGTGTTTACACCTGGGCAATGTCCACTAGATAGAAAGCAATCAGTCTCGATGGCTGGTTGGGAAGGACCATTAGGGAAAACAATATATTTTAGAAGATGCTAATCTCCCATTGAGGAGCCTTCCTGAGGATGCTACAAACAGTCTCTGAGTCATGGCTGCTATGGCCCTACAGAGACATGTGACCAAGTCACCTTATACTGGACTCTGTCACAGAATACTAGTGTTTTTCCACTGAAAGGAGTGGGAACTAAAACTGGAAAACAAAGGGGTCCTGCCATCTGTAAAAGCTATTTAAGGCATGGAGTGATATCATCATGACTGATTCTTCACTGACTCCCTTCCCAGCCAGATGTACAATCATGAGTTTTGGAAGAAGGCTATAAAAACAATTGACCCCAAATAGGGAAGGGGCAAGAAAGAAGAACAGTGGGCAAAAGTTACTACTTCTATAACTAGATTAAAATATTCTGACATTCAGCACTTTGATACCAAAGAAGACTGCTGAAAACACCTGAAAAACAAAAGACTGAACTAGGGGAGAAGGACTAAACCCATGCTAGAGGGTTTTCTAACCTGTGAAAGGAATACCTGGAGTTTTAAGCTGCAAGCAAGTGTAGCTTGTCCTCAAGAATCTCTGCAAACTGCCTAAAACAACATTTAGGGTGAGAATTTGATACTTATGTCCAATTTCTTTAGTATATTAAGCTTAGATTGTGTTTTGTTTTATTTGCTAGGTAATCTGCTCTGATCTGTTTGCTAACACTTATAATCACTCAAAGTATATCTTTTGTGGTTAATACACTTTTGGGGGGTCTAAAACCAGTGTGTAGAAATCATAACTGGGGGGCAGAAAGCTGTTGCAGATCTTCCTCCACACTGAGTGAGGAGGAGTGAATTTCATGAGCTTGCACTGTACAGTTCCCTGTGAAGCGCAAGACGGTGTAATTTAGGGTTTACTCTCCAGAGGGGAGTGCATGTTTTAGGAACTGAGATGTGCTGTGCCTTCCCGTGCAGAGCTGATCTCAGCATCTATGTGTGGAGCTGCAGCTGGGTGTGTCTCTACCTGTATGTGTGCTGGTATGGTGCAATCTGAAGCCTGGGGGAAGGCTTGGCAGGCTGCACAGCGGAATAGTGAGAGGAAGGCCAGGCTGGAGGGTCAGGTGGGCTCAGTGGTAACCTAGTACCAAGTGACACCCTGGGGGTAATCCATCATACCCATGATCTTCTTAAGCTAATGTTTGTAGCAGGTTCACACCAGAGTTTGTTCAACAATATCCAACATGCAGTACTACAATGAAAGAGCATTCGTCATGACAAGTATGCTAAGAAACTACTATATAAAAAAACCCTCTTTCATTTGACTACTTACTAAAGTTTAAGAAATTTAATAAACTTTTAACCTGTTAAACATCACTGTGGAGTTGCATAGAACAGTTATTATTCAGAGAGCATTTCATAACTAGACCTGAATGAACAACATTTTTGGGGGAAAATTTTCAAATGAAAAAAATTTTCTTTCAAAATGTTTCAACTGTTTGTGGGAAAATTCAAAACAATTCACTTTAGATGTTTTTATTTTAACTGACATTTTTATTTTGAGTTGTTTTTGCAAACTGAAAAATTCTAGATTTTTGTCTTTATTTCCCCCTTTTCTTCCTTTTCCTTTCACCCACCCACTCACCTTCACAGAGCACAAGAGAGTGAATGATATCTAGGGATTTTTCTCCATCACTTTGTCCTCTCTCTTTTATTCTACTCTAACTTTTCAAAATCTCTCCCACTTTCAAAAAACCAAGAGTGACAAAAGAAAAAATGAAGCTCTTAACTCTGATTTAGTTTATAGTTTCCCATTAAAAATCATTTTTACATCAAAAGCAATATTTTCCCACAACAAAATTTGATTTAAACCTTTGTGGGGGGGGAGCGAAGAAGAGAAGGAATTTTTCAGCTGAAACTATTCATCCAGTTCTATTCATAATCTTGAAGTACTATTAACAAATGTTCTGGCACTTTTCCAATTTATATTCATTCAGACTAGCTAGTAAATCAGAACTCTGGTAGTATATGGAATGGAATCTAAGACATTAAACTAATAATTATAACAGAACTCTTATGAAAATTGCATGCAATACTATAAAAAGACCTAGACAGTTAATCAAAACCAGGATTTTTATGTCAGTGGCTGGCTAATAATTAGATACCCCAAGGATCATTATTGTTTTAATCCTCCATAGTAATCATATTTTTAAAAAGATCAAACCAGGGCAGAAAGAATGAAAACTGAACATTTAGAGACTAATTTTGTTAGGCAAACAGAGGTAGAATAGCTTCTTCCTTTACGCACCACTGCTGAGGACTTGACTTAGTGATTCTTGACTAGATTAGGAAAAGAGAAATCATTTAAAGGACAAGTGCTCAGAAACTGTATTTCCTGAGCAGCCCCTTCATACATTAATTCCTTCTATGCTGCCTTTGGTTAGTCCTAGATTTTTAAGATTCTCCTGTATTGTAGTTTGCACAATCTATTACTCCCAGAAAATATGTGGAAATCTTCCAAGATTGAAGTATCCTGGGCACAGCGCAATGCTGGAATTTTATTTAAAATTCCTTATACAGTATCATAAAAGGTAATTACACCTGCCAGTTCAGAGGGTGTCTCAAAGGCACAGATGGCAGGTATGAAAGGAGCTAAGCACCTGTCACAGGGTGAACTCACTGCCAGGCTGTCACCTTGCAGACACAGCATTGCAGGGGTCCTTCTGCTCTAGCACTACCTGTTGTCTGTCATCTGATGCCGCAGCCAGGGCCGGCTCCAAGCACCAGCGCTCCAAGTGTGTGCCTCGAGCGGCAAGCCGTGGAGGTGACCTGACGTTCGCTGTCAGGCTGCCTTTGGCAGCATGTCTGCAGGAGATCCGCGGATGGCACGGATGCAGCGGCATTTCGGCGGCGGGGATGACGAATCCGTGGGACCTGTGCACCTCCCGCAAAAACGCCGCTGAATCTGTGGTACACCAGACCACCCGCAGGCATGCTACTGAACTTCATGCTTGGGGAAGCAAAAACCTTAGAGCCACCCCTGGACACAGCAGTCTTCAGCTGCCATGGCATAACCCTCTGGCCAGGTCACCTTCTGGTTCAGTCTTCTTCCGGGATAACAGAAAAATCCAAAATTTAATGGTCCTTATGCCAGGCCTTCAACCCCCATCAGGGACTTATCAGTCTCTACCTCTCTTAATCCAGAGATTTGTATTTCCCCTCTTGCTGGGTGAGGCCCTAGGGAACCCAAGTCCAGCTTGTCCTCTAGGTTCCAGCCCAGGAACCCCATGTTCTTGCAATCCCGTGGGCACTACCTGGGCTGCTCCAACCTTTTCCCTCTTTGTCGACACCTCTCACAGGGCTGTGGACTCCTCTCCCCCACCCTGGAGTTCTCCCTCTGCAGCTCCTTGCCAACAAGCTACTGAGGTACTTCCTCAACACCACTCAGCCTCTCCAGAAATAGCCCTTCTCTAACGGAGCTCCAACTTTTATGCCAGTTGCTGTTAATTGGCTGCTTAGGGTATGTCTACACAGCAATAAAAGACCCACAGCATGGCTGCAGCTGGCCTGGGCTCGCAGGGGTTCAGACTGTGGGCTAAAAATTGTCATGTAGACATTTGGGCTTGGGATGGAGCCCAAGCTCTGAAACCATCCACCCTTGCAGGGTCCCCAAACTTGGGCTCCAGCCCAAGCTCAGATATCTACACTGCAGTTTTCCAGCCCCACAGTACAAGTCCCACAAGTCTAAGCCAGTTGACTTGGGCCAGCAGCAGGTTTTTTATCCCCCCTGCAGACCTAGTCTTAGGCTCAGCTGGAGCAGCAATTGGTCCATCTATTAATTCTTTCCTGTCACAGTGTGGGGCCTACACACCCCATCAAAATGCCATTTGTGCCTTTGAGAATCTCTCTCTAATCAAATTACATGGCAGAAACATTGTGATATATTATATTTGCCTTCTCACAGGTTTAGTTAATAAACTCTTATTACAGAGAATGGAATATGAATTCTGAAGTAGTTTCCTGAATTAGGTAAAGAAGTCTGTTTAAAATTCCATTGCTCGGGTGTGCCCATTAGGCAGTTCCACAGTCTAAGCAAGCTCATTTCTTGGTATTGAGTCTGAATTTCAATTTGCTTCATTTTTCCCCATTACTCCTACTTATTCCTCTCAAATCATGCTAGACAATTCCTCTTCCTGCTTAGTGTTTACCCTCTTCCAAGTGTTTATAGACCTTTTGATATCCACCTTAGTCTTTGTCTGGACAAGCTATACGTATTTAAAATTATTTTATTTTGTTCCTCATAAATCAGCCCCACCAGCCTCTAATCACTTTTATTGCTCTTTCAGTCATAGAGCCATAGACTTTAAGGTCAGAAGGTACCATGATGATCTAGTCTGACCTCCCGCACCACGCAGGCCACAGAATTTCACTCACCCACTCCTGTAATAAACTCCTAACCTATGTCTGAACTACTGAAGTCCTCAAATCATGGCTGAAAGAGTTCAAGGTGCAGAGAATCCTCCAGCAAGTGAACCGTGCCCTATGCTGCAGAGGAAGGCAAAAAAAACCCAAGGGCTTCTGCCAATCTGCCCTGGAGGAAAATTCCTTCCCAACCCCAAATATGGCGATCAGCTAAACTGTGATCATGTGGACAAGACTCACCAGCCAGACACCCAGGAAAGAATTCTCTGTAGTAACTCAGATCCCACCCCATCACAGGCCAGTGGGCATATTTACCCCTAACAGTCAAAGATCAAGTAATTGCCAATCCCATCATATCATTCCCTCCATAAACTTATCAAGCTTAGCCTTGAAGCCAGGTATGTCTTTTGCCCCCACTGCTCCCCTTGGAAGGCTGTTCCAGAACTTCTCTCTTCTGATGATTCGAAACCTGTGTCTAATTTCCAGACTAAACTTCCTGCTGGCCAGTTTATATCCATTTGTTCTTGTGTCCACATTGATACTGAGCTTAAATATTTGAAAAAAAATATCTGCTGCCTCCCTGGTATTTATCCCTCTGATATATTTATAGAGAGCAGTCATATATTCCCTCAGCCTTCTTTTGGTTAAGCTACACAAGCCAAGCTCTTTGAGTCTCCTTTCATAAGTGTAGAATGGACCTGCTATTGTGGGGAACTTTCCTGGCTTCTGCACTACCCCGGTGAAATGGGCTAGCAGAAGCACCTGCGTCCTTGCTCCCACTTCCCTTTACCCAGAGGCCTCCCTGCCCTCGAGAACTCCCCTTCCACTCTCCTGTTTGGCAGAGTCCTTGTAACCCTAACAAGAATGGGCTTGGGATTTCTGGGGGGCAGGACCCCCAACTTTGCTGTGATCACCTAGGACAGGGGCTAGGGTGTCCCCACTTTGGGGTACTCTCTGCACTGGACACTTCCCTGACCAATGATCATTACATAAGATTTAAAACAAATACAGTTTATTTAATCAGCAATTAGTTTAAAAAAAAAAATAAGGAAAAATAGGAAAGGTTAAAGGAAAACATCACCCCACTCTGTGGCAGGGAACATCACAAACAGTGTCTCTAGAACGTTAGGGCAGTTCACAGTCCATTCCTTGTAGGTCCCAGGCCCTGACTGTGCTGCAGGGATGCTGTGGGTTAGACACTTGCTCTGGTGGTGGCCACACGCCTCAGGTTCTAGGTGGCAGGACCTTTCTTCCCATCATCAACCCTGCCCTGCCGGCGTTACAATCCCCCTCCAAGTCTGCCCTGCAGAGCCTCTTGGCTGAGGTATCTCCCTGTGCTGGCTCTACTGGCCAGATTCCTTCTCCCTCTCCCCAGTTGCACATTGCACCCAGTTCCAGACTACCCCAGCCCCAGCCCCACTACTCTGCCTCAGCTCCACCTCCATTTTGCCTCAGCACAACTACTGCTGCTGCTTTGCCTTCAGCTCCCTGGGCTGCTTCTCTGGCCCCTCTGGCTCTGGTTGCTACAGCTCTGCTCCCATGGCAGATCTGCTCTGCAGGCTGCTTCTGTGACTCTACTCATAGCCCTGACCTGCTTCCTGGCTCTGGTTGCTGCAGCTCTCCTCCCAGGGCAGGTCTGCTCTCTCTGTGCTGTGCTTTAGCTTTGGGGCTGCAGCTCTACTGCCAGCACAGGGTCTGCTCTCTCTGGGCTGCTTTTCTGGCCTAGGGTGACCAGACAGCAAGTGTGAAAAATCGGGACGGGAGTGGGGGTTATAGATGCCTATATAAGAAAAAGACCCCAAAATCAGGACTCTCCCTATAAAATGGGGACATCTGGTCACCCTATTCTGGCCCCTCTGGATTTGGCATAGCTCTGTTGTATTTTGTCCCATTTAAGGACATTGAGGTCAGTGGTAAATTTTTTCCAAATTTCTTCTTCAAAATTTTGTCCAAGACCTTGCATACTACAGATGTCAAACTAACAGGTCTGTAATTATCAATATCATATTTTTTCCCTTTCTTAAAAATAGGAACTGGGTTAGCAATTCTCCAGTCATCAGTACAAGTCCTGAGTTTACAGATTCATTAAAAATTCTTGCTAATGGGCTTGCAATTTCAAGTACCAGTTCCTTTAATATTCTTGGATGAAGATTATCTGGGCCCCCAGGATTTAGTCCCATTAAGCTGTTCGAGTTTGGCTTCTACCTCGGATGTGGTAATATCTACCTCCACATTCTCATTCACAGTTGTCATCCTACTATTATCCCTAAGCTCCTCATTAGCCTCCCTAAAGACTGAGGCATTTGTTTAGATATTGGGCCATGCCTAGATTATCCTTAGCCTTCACTCCATCCTCAGTGTTTAGCAGTCCCACTTCTTGTTTCTTTGTTTTCTTCTTATTTGTATGGCTATAGAACCTTTTACTACTTACTATTTACTATTATTTTTAATTCCCTTTGCAAGGTCCAACTCTACATGGCTTTTGGTCTGTCTCACTTTATCCCTACGTGTTCTGACTTCAATAAGGTAGCTTTCCTTGCTGATTCCTCTCATCTTCTACTCCTTGTAGGCTTTCTGCTTTTTCATAACCACCTCTCTGAGATGCTTGCTCATCCAGTTTGGTCTACAACTCTTGCCTATGACTTTTTTTCCCTTTCTTGGGATGCAGGCTTCTGACAGTTTCTGCAGCTTTGACTTGAAGTAATTCCAGGCCTCCTCTGCCTTTAGATACACAAATTCTTCAGTCCAATCCACTTCCTAATTAATTTCCTTATTTTTTTTAAAGTTAGCCCTTTTGGAATTAAAAACTTTAGTCACAGTTCTATTTTTGTTTATCCTTCCTTTTAGTTTGAACTGAATTGGCTTATGATTGCTCAAACCAAGGTTGTCCCCTACAACCATTTCTTCTATGAGGTACTCACCAAAACCAAATCTAAAATGGCATCCTCTCTTGTTGGTTCAGCAACTACTTGGTGAATGAATCCATCAGCTATCACATCCAAGAAAATCTGAGCCCTATTATTATTACTAGCACTTGTCCTCCAGTATATATCTGGGAAGTTAAAGTCTCCCCTGATTACACAATTTCCAGTAGTATTTATTTCATTAAAAACATTAAAGAGGTCTATATCCATATCCAAATTAGATCCCGGTGGTTTATAGCACACCCAGTGTATTATCCCAGGGGAGGCTCTAGAAGCTCTCTTTCCCAATGTGATTTTTGCCCAGACAGATGCTGTCTTATCCATTCCATCACTTCTTATTTATTTACAGTCTACCTCAACAATACTACTCCACCACCTTTGCCTTTATTTTTGTCTTTCCTAAACAGCACATGCCCTTCAATACCAATACTCAAGTCATGACTACTATTCCACCAAGTTTCTGTTTTCCCTATAATATCTTGTTTCACTTCCTGCACTAGTAGCTCTAGTTCCTCCATTTTGTTGCCTAAGCTCCTCGCACTGGTGTACAAACATCTTAATTTTTGCTCTTTGGCTTTGTTCACCTGTACCTGCACAGACATTCTACTGCCAGTGTTACTTATTAGAGTGGTATATATACTACCCTTCCTCCTCACGTCCATTCTCCAACCCACAGCTGTATCCTTTCTTACTTCATTTTCTTCCCTCCCAGTGTTAAAATCCGGCATGGAGATTACCTGGACAGCTCCCAACCATCTCCCCCAAATTCCTAGTTTAAAGCTCTGTTAATGAGTTGTGCCAGCCCCCATCCTAGAAGTCTATTTCCCTCCCTATTCAGGTGAAGTCCATCCTGAGAGAACAGCCCTCCGTCCATGAATGTCTCCCAGCGGCCATACATCCCAAAGGCCTCCTTATAGCACCACTGCCTGAGCCATCTGTAGATCATCATAATCTTGTCACACCTTTGTTGACCTTCTCTAGGAAGAGACAGAATCCCACTGAAGATCACGTGAGCCTAGATTTCCTTAAGCATCTTCCCCAGCCTGGCATAGTCTCCCTTGATATGTTCCTGTGAGAATCTAGCCATATCATTTGTTCCCACATGAAGGACAATCAGTGGATTCTTTCTCGCTCCCATTAGGATCCTTTTCAGCCTCAGGTCCACATCCCGTATCTTAGCACCCGGCAGACAGCACACCCTTCTGTTCTCAGTTACAGGCCTGTCTATTCTTCTCAGTAAGGAGTCCCCAATCACGTAGACCTGACTTTTCCTGGTGATGGTGTGATTCTCCGGTCTATCCCATTCCCTCTGGCTGCAAGTCCTCTCAATTCATATTCTCCCTTGCAATCCTCTGCAACTCATCCCGTATCCTCCTCATGTATGGGGCGCATATTTGATGTTATCTCCATTGACTCTTCCCTTCTTCCTACAGGACTAGCGGCTCTTCTCTTTTTCCTTTCCCCGCCCTTCAGTGACCACCTGCTGTGCTCCTTCTTCATTTTTGAACTCCACAAACATGTTCCAGAGCTCTGTCTTTTCCTCTGCCTGGTTCTCTTAGTCACATGCTTCCACTGTCCACTTTCCTCACGCATCAGTCTCCTCTCAGAGTTCTTTGGTCCTGCTTCCGTCTGCAAGTCTGAGCTTTTCCCTTCAGCCTCCTCATGTTTTTGCTCCATCATCTGCTCGAATCCCCTTCTAAACTCAACCAGAGTTTCCACCTGCATCTCCAATCCTCGGAATTATCTTGTCTTCTCTGAAGACTTGATAGTACTAGAGTGCCAGAATTGAATGCAATATTTTAAGTGCAGCCTCACTGGTGCTGCACAGAAGAGGAATTATCACCTCCCTACTCTGTGACTATCTCTCTTCTTGTGCAGCCCTCTGAAAAAAAAATCACTCAGGCTTTCTTTCCTCCCTCAGATTATAAAAGTTTAGGTACATTTACAAGTATGTGATCAATCCAAAGAAGAGGACTCCCAAGTTAAACAGAAAGAACTGACAGAGAGGTGAGAAGAGAAAGGAAGAAAAGCAGAAGAAGTGTTCAGTGAAAGAACAGCAGGTATAACATGAAAGTGTAATATGGAGGTTCACAGCAGATCACTGATCATATATGAAAAGGAAGAGAGACCTGATTCTCCAGTGTTTTACTCCTTGTAAACTTCTGTACTCCTTTACATTTGTGGCTGTGAAACATAATTTTTCTTCTCTTAGGAATGTGCATTATTTTACTTGGTGTTGAAATAAAATTTTCTAGACAGTAATCAGGAGATTCACTTGTGTACTCCTTTTACACTTTTACATTCACATTGCAAGAGTGTAAATAACTACACAAGGTGCAAGACAGTGGAGAATCACACCTAATATGTTTTCAATTTCTTCCAATCTGTTCAGTCTTTTGTATGCCACCCTTTCCAAACCATTCCAATCACAAAGTTCACAGTCTAGTCCTCTATGCTTGAGATGTTGAGGCCCTGCATTTCTGCAGCACTTGGTTTTTAGCCAAGTTTGCCATTATGAAACAGGGGCAGAGTCAGCTTCTTCACATTAAATGAGGTCCAGAGACCTTGGAATTACACTAGAATGAATAGGTGTGCTTTGAGAGGCCTATCGTTTGAAATGTGAGGGAACAGTACCCAGATTCAGTGCTGCACTAAGTTTCTACAGGGAAGGGCAGCCAACTGGGAGCATGTTGAGGCTCGTTGATTCTCACAGCAAAACTCCTCCCTGTAGAAGCCTGGATATTGCTTGAAATTATGGCAGCTTTCAACAATCCCAAAGGAACCACACATCAGCTAGTTGGATCATGCTGTGCTCCAACCAGGCATCGTCCCCACTCACTACACTGAAATCAGGACAGGGCATGACATGGGAGACTGGCATTTCAGCCATGACAGCTGAGAACTCCCTCATGCCAGGAGAAATCTCAGCTGGCCAGATCCAGCTGGTCTCCAATCCTTAGCTACACCTTGTCACAATGTTTAAAATTAGGTACCTTGATAACAGATTTCCAGTCTTCAGGAGCTGTTTCCATTCCTCGGGTCTAGTCACATCATCAGTATCTGCTGTTTCATATTTTCTCTCTGTAATAACTGTCTGACTACTTCCTATCTGATAGCCAGATTTTGCTACTCTTATGCAGTGTTTAATCCTTACCTAATGAATCATCCCATGGATTAACTACTAGAGAACAATGGGAGCAGAGAGACACAAGAGGCAGGGAATCCCATGGAATTTAGGAGCTCACTCTGTCCCCCGTTTCCCCAGTCTCTGTCAGTTGTTTTTGCCTATTCCTCCAGGTTCCGTGCTTGATTCATGCTCTCATTTACAACTTTCCCTCTCTGCTGGCTAAAACAAGGGCCCAATGTGGACTACTGCAGATTTTAAAGAGACAAAAATGGGACCAGGCTGAAAAATCAAGATATGGCATGTGTGAAATCAGGAAAAGGTAGGAAGGATTGGGAGGGGAGGCGGAATGAATTGTGTCCAATTGGGCCAGAGAAAACCAATGGAATTTTGGAGCTTTTCAAGCATTCATTAGTGAGGGGTAAGTAAAACCCTGAGGAGTTTAGAATTAATTGGATTAAGGTAATTATCACCCAGCTGCCTGTGTCATGTGCTGTGACTGAAAAACTTGATTTTTCAAATTGTTCATTGTTACAAGCATCTGGAAGAGTCTCCTTCTCCATTGTAGTCACCAAAAGAAATCAGTGTGAAAAAACAAGCTTTTATCATACATAACTTCTCCAGTCATGCCCCGCAGTGATTCTTCGGCAGTCAAAGCAGCTATGGCAGTTAAAAAAAATAAAAAAAATCACACAGTATTATGTATTTGTAGATTTTTGCAGCTGTCTTAATCTCAAACATACTAATGTCCTAGATCTCAGATCTGATCTGCAAACCTACTCCTCGTATTTTTCTGCTATTTACAATTGGTAATAAATAGATTCCATTTGTTTCTGTAACAGATATTCTTCATTGCTTTCCCTGGTGGATACCTGCAAATCAAAGGGGAAAATACTTAATTTTGGTGAAAAAAATCTGCTAAATAAACTAAGGAAACAATATCACAAAATTGGTCTGAAATCAACAAGATGAAATTCAGTAAAGACAAGTGCAAAATACTACATATACGGAGGAAAAATCCAATGCACAAATATAAAGTGGGGAATAACTGGTTGGTGGTAGTACTACTAAAAAGGATGTAGCGGTTATAGTGGGTCACAAATTGAATATAAGCCAACAATGTGATGCAGTTTGAAAAAAGGCTAACAATGTTTTAATAGGAGTGTTGCATAAAGACAAAGCAGTAGTTGTCATGCCCCACTCAGCACTGGTGTACTGTGTCCTGTTTTGAGTTTCACACTTTAAGAAACATGTGGACAAACTGCAGAGAATCCAGAGGAGAACAACAAACATTATAAAAAACTGGACATGTTTAGCCTTATGAAAAAAAGACTATGGGGCAACCTGGTAACAAGCTTCAAATATTGTAAGACTGTTATAAAGAGGATGGTGATCAGTTGTTCTCCATATCCACAGAAGCTAGGGAAAGAAAAGGTTGGCTTAACCTGCAGCAAGCAAGATTTTGGCTAGATATTAGGAAAAACTTTATACCTGTAAGGATAGCTAAGTACTGGAATAAGTTGTGACAGGTTTGGTCACAGAGATCCCTTTGTGAACTACCACCTGACGTGATGGGACTATCTCTGAGCCCATTTTCCCCGTAGCTTGGGACTTCAGTATCTTGCCTTGTTGTGGCGGACACACTAGCTTGCTATAAACACAGACCCAGATCTGAACCACGTCCCAAAAACTGCAGGCTTAACTGAAAACAGCTTAAGAAGTGCTCCTGTCTCCAACAGCCAGATACCCAGTTCCCAATGAGATCCAAATAAATCCATTTTACTCTGTATAAAGCTTACACAGAGTAAACTCATAAATTGTTCATCTTCTATAACACTGACAGAGAGATATGCACAGCTGTCTGCTCCCCCAGGAATTAATTACTTGCTGTGGGTTAATTAATAAGTAAAAAGTGACTTTATTGAATATAAAAAATAGGATTTAAGTGTTTCCAAGTAATAAAAGACAGAATGAATTAAGTTGCCAAGCAAAATAAAATAAAACACATAAGTCTAAGCCTAATACTGTAGGAAATTAAATGCAGGTAAATCCCACCCTCAGAGATGCTCCAATAAGCTTCTTTCACAAACTAGACTTCCTCTTAGTCTGGGTCCAAGAATCACTCTCACCCCCATAGTTACTGTCCTTTGTTCCAGTTTCTTTCAGGCATCAATTTGGGTTATCTTTTGAGCCAGCTGAAGACAAAATGAAGGGGCTTCCAGGGCATTATATCAGCAGTTCTCAAACTTCCGAGAACCGCGACCCATTTTTTAGAAGCAGCTTCTCGGCGTGACTCCTGTGCGTCCGCCGAAAAGCCGCTGAATTGATTACTTCCGCATTCTGCAATGGCTTTTTGGCGGACACAGGGACTCGCGACCCCTTGGGAGGCGCCTGGTGACCCCCCCCCCCCCAAGGAGTTGCGACCCCCACTTTGAGAACCATTGCCTTATATAGTCTTTCTATTGTCCAACATCACAGCCACAAGATGGGGTCTCTAGCCACCTGGGCAAGTCACAGGTCTATGAATGATTCAGCTTTTTGCAGGCCAACACCATTTTTTACATGTTAATTTGTTCCCAGGAAAGCTCAGATATGTATTGGTGTCTCTCAAAGTCCATTGCTAGTTAAGTACTCCCAATTACTTGAATAACCCCTTCACACTATGCTGACCAAATCTGCCTTATGTGCTTCCTATAGCAAACATTTTAAATACAAGCATAGAGCCAACGCTCATAACTTCAGATACAAATAGGATGAATATATTCAGTAGATCATAACCTTTGCAGAGATATGTTACTTGGCATATCTAGCATAAAACATATTCCAGTTATGTCATATTTACACTCATAAGCATATTTCTATAAAACATTATGGGGTGCAACATCACATAGGTTAGCAAGGAAGATTGCAGAATCCCTATTGCTAGACTACATGACTTTTCGTGGTACCTTCCAACCACCCTACATTTCTATAAATGACCTGGAATGCAGGAAATCTCTTCTTGACCACACTTAAAGTTCAACTGTCTAATCACATGCTTACTTTTTTGGACAAAGGAAGAGATAGGAAATAAAATGAGGAGCAACTCCTAATAAACCTTGTGTAGTACACAACATTGTTATTCTAACGCTTGTAATTTGTCAGATTTGCAGGAGTAATAATCACCTATCCTAGGTTAGCTTTGCCCAAAGCTAACCTAGGATAGGTGATTATCCCAATCCTGGGATCATTAATGTGATTATCCTAATCCTGGGATCATTAATGTGACCTCCATAAAGCCAGTAGATACACAGACCAACATACTGACAAAGAACAGAACTTTAGAAAATGTTTTAAATTCTGTAAGTATTTTTTTCCTCTCTCCTTGCTACACAAGTTGTCATTCAAGTGGTTGACAGGAAACCTAGTAAATAATTCCCTGCACTCTGCTTTCATTAACACAACATAAATACTTGAGGAGTCAGACGCTAATTCAACTAGATTATGTAACTATTTAGGACAAAACCCTTCTCCCTTTTGTTTCTGTATTTTTTACTTTTCACAGTTTGCTTTATGTTGCATTACACAATATTGTGAAGTGATTTGTGTTTTGGTGGCTGCATTCATAACACTTCCATAAGGACAAAAAAAATTGCTGCTGTTTTGAACCATTTTTACTCCCATAAAACTGCCTCTATATTCTCCAGGCACCACCCCGAGCACAAATATTGTTATCTGCCTACATGAAGTGACTGTCTCCATATTATCACAGTTTGCAATTTGATTGATGCTACCTTTTACACAGCAGTCACAGAAGGACAGACCAAGGGAAAAGTATTTCTGTCCCATTCTCACTAGCAAGTTTAAATATACAGTCTATTGTTTTGAGATTTTTAGTTTACAGTTCTCTTGAACATGGAGTCATTTACATTAGATCTAAAATTCACTGATATTTCAGTCATGTTTGAGCTTCAGTTTTGTTCATGGTAATCAAACATAAATTTATAAATAATCAGCAGAATGTTCCCCAAAGCCACCTGTCCTAGAATCAGTTCGTATGGGAATGGATATTTTAGAACAAAATATCAGATTTAACTGCAAAGTCATCATTAACAAAAATGATGAACCCCAGTCTCCTTAAATGTGCCCTAATCACCTGTTCTCTGCAAAGCTGGGCTGCCTCCAGACCACAGTAGCGATTTCTCAGGTCTGACAAACACGCTCACCTTTTTGTCCCCAAGCATTACTGCACTGAAAGTTGTGTGCTGCTGTGATCAGTTTTACACCTGGAAGGGAAGGCTGGCAACTCCTTGATAACTGGGCTGACTGCCGTGCTCCCTCTTTGAACACCTTGTTGTAACCTCCGGCAATGCCATCCGTTATCCCACCGAGAGACCAGGCGAGCGAGATACTCTCTTTCATCGGTCTTGTCTCTCTAATAGCCGGGGGCCAACAGGCTACAATCACATCCCTTAGCTGAGTCACATACAAGCCTAGTACTAGTCTTTCCGTTGTTGCAATGGCCCTTCTTTGGCTCTCCAGCCTCTCTCTCACCCTGGGGGGAAGGGAGGATTAGGATAGTTTATTTTTTTACCGCTGTCAGCCCGCCTCGACCATCTTGAAGCCAACCCCTCACTTACACACCCTTCATCTGACTGGAAGCTTTGGTAGGGGCCGTTTGCTCTTCAGTAGGAGCGGGAGAGCAGGGCAGGGCCGGGGAGGTTCTCGTCTTCAACACCCGTCACATTTGTGCCTGCGGGGCTGCCCGCTCCGCGGGGATCCAGTCAGTTCCTCCCGGCCCCGACTGGGGAGCGCTCCACGTGGCTCCAAGGTAAACGTGCGGAAGCAGCACCAGGCTGGGGAAGCGGGGACCTCCCTCTGGGGCTCCCTGGCACCGCGGGGATGTTCCCGGAACAGGCGGCGGGTGTTCGCCGGGGGCATGTCCCAGCCCCGCCCCTGGCCGCGGTTGGTCTGTGCCGGCAGCGGGGCTGGGCTGGGCGAGGCGAGGCGCGGCGCGGGGGAAGAGGTGGGCGCCGAGCCGGGGGAGCCCGGGCACTTCCTCGCACTCGGTTGCCGCGGAGTTTACACGGGGCTCGCTCGGCGCCCAGGCGGGAGGTGAGGCTGGAGCGGGCCGCGCCCCGGCACAACTTCTCGGGTGGAGTCGGGTCTCTCTTGCGGCGGCGGCGCTGGCTTTGGGGAGGGGATATCGCAGCCCCGGCCCTGGGGTAGCCCGGAGGAGCCGCGCGATGGGCCGGCGGGGCGCCGGTTCCGATGGGCTCCGGTTTACCCCGGCGCGGGGAGCTTCCCCTGGGAGAGCGGGGAGGGGAGAGCGGCTCCAGCCCGGTGCTGGGGGAGCCGGGCTGTGCCGGGGAAGAAGTCACCCCGGAGCGCTGCCCTGCGCGGGGCGGGGGAGTCTCCCTTTACTGCCGGGAGGGGGTGGGGCTCCGCAGGTCCGGCGAAGTGCTGCTGCTGCTTTACCCGTCTCTTTGCTCCTTGCAGGTCTCGCTGGGGGGTGGGGGACGCCCCTGCCCCTCGCCGAAGAAGGGGAGCGAGCGGCTGCCTGCGAGGCGCCCCAGGCCCTGAGGCTGCGGCACCTCGGCCGAGGGGAGGGCGCTGCCTTGCTCCCCTCCTGCAGCCCGGGACCCGAGCGGAGAGTTTGTGCCCAGGCTCCCGCGGCGGGCAGCGGCGTCCGGATCCCGGCCAGGGCGAGCCGGAGAGGGGCGCGAGGATGGCGGGGCGCGCTCTGCGGGGCGCTGCGCCCCCTGCCCCGGGCGGGGAGAGGCGGGCGGCGCTGGGGCTGCTGCTGCAGGTGCTGCTGGGCTGGGGCTCGGCTCAGCAGCCCGGCTCCTGCCCCGCGCCCTGCGAGTGCTCCGAGGCGGCCCGGACGGTGAAGTGCGTGAACAGGAACCTGACGGCGGTGCCCCCGGACCTGCCGCCCTACGCGCGGCTCCTCTTCCTCACGGGCAACCGGCTCGCCAGCCTCCCGCCCGGCGCCTTCCTTTCGCTGCCCCAGCTCAGCCTCCTCAACCTGAGCGGCAGCCACCTGCAGCAGGTGGAGGCGGGCGCCTTCGCCAGCCTGCCCAGCCTGAAGCAGCTGGACCTGAGCGGCAACGGCCTGACCAGGCTCAGCCCCGAGGCCTTCGGCAACGCCAGCAGCCCCCTGGAGGAGCTGAACCTCAGCAACTCCCTCAGCAACCGGAGCGTGGTGCTCCCCCTGGCCGAGCTGCTGGAGTCGGGGGTGCTGCGCAACCTGAGCCGCCTGGAGCTGGCCGATAACAAGCTGATCTTCCTGCCCGCGGGCATGTTCTCCTCCCTGCCCAGCCTGCAGCACCTGGACCTGCGGAACAACTCCCTGGTGAGTGTGCAGGCCGTGGCCTTCTTCAGCCTGGCCCAGCTTCAGAGCCTCGACCTCAGCCACAACTCCCTGAAGTGCCTGAAGAATGGCACCATCGCCCAGCTCCGCAGCCTGCCCGCCCTCCGCAGGATCAGCCTGGGCCACAACACCTGGGTCTGCGACTGTTGTATCCAGCACTTGGTGAGCTGGCTCAAGGAGAGCGACCAGGTGGAAGGGAAAGGAGCCTTGAAGTGCTCTCACCCTGACAAGATGCAGGACAAACTTCTGGTGAAGACCAGCAGCTCAGACCTGGACTGTTCTGTGCCTGTAGACATCCAGTCCCAACTGCAAACTTCGTATGTGTTCTTAGGGATAGTGCTGGCTCTCATTGGAGCCATTTTTCTCCTGGTTTTGTATTTGAACCGAAAAGGAATCAAAAAGTGGATGTATAATATCAGAGATGCATGTAGAGATCACATGGAGGGATATCACTACAGATATGAGATGAACGCAGACCCGAGGTTAACAAACCTCAGCTCTAGCTCTGATGTATGAAGACACACTATGGAAGAAGGGCAAGGCACAGTAGCTATGCATGAAATGTAGACTCAAGCTTTACCCCCATGCTCACTTTCCCTCTCCCAGAGAGGCAACAGATTTATTTGTGCCATGTGGGGAATATGCCTAATCCCCTAGGTGATGACTATTTTCTGTTACCCTGAAACATTGAGCAATTGTGCATGGCATTGGGCTGTACATAAGAAACATGCTGCTATTCCCTCCCCTTCCCGCACCTGTTTTTCTTTGGAACTTGCTCTCAGTACTTATTTGAAACATTTGTCAAGATCTAAAATGAAAAAGATTCTCTCTTTGATGTTTCCAAAACTGCAAGAGCATATAAAATTTACCAATAGATACTATCCAACAAAAGCTGCCTCAACTTTTTTGGGAAAGAAGCTTTATTCATCAATTACAGTTTTGTTCTTATGTATCCTAACTGAGAAGAAACAAAGTTTATTCCATAAACTATCTGCATATTTAAAAAGCTCTTAACTCTGTACAAAGAAGCAACTAAAATAGCAAGCATGCACAAATACTTTGTAGTTTTACATGTTAGGGAAAACTAACAACCTCAATAAGCCTCTTACTCTTTTGTAAAGTTCTGTTTGATGGCAGTTTATGTGAAAATAGGTTGCTTTTTTAATATAAACTGTTAAATAATTCAATAAATGTTCTTACAAAGAATTACTGTTGTGTTGAAATTTGTTGTTTAATGTTAAAACTCTTAAATGAATGGAAGTGTAAGGTTGGGAAATGTAATAGCCACAAGTAGTTGTAACATAATAATTCATGGAAAGCAAATTGTTTTTATAGAACAGGGTCCAGTTTAGAGTCTGATTATAAGTATTCACATGGCAACTTGTGAAACACCGTATAAGAATATATAGATTCCACAGGGAGAACCGATTTCCCATAGTAAAAAAACCCAGGAAACAAAACAGAAGAACAGAGGCTAATGCCAGGTTCTCTCATCACTGAAATACTGCAAGATTATAAATAAATAAAAATTACATGGAAGTGCACACTTCAGTTAAAAATCAAATGTGATGATGCATGCTTAAAGCTTTAGAAAATTACATCTAAACTACTGATTTTAATTTATAAAGTAGATTTTTCCATAGTAAATTAAATGTTGACAAATCCCAAAAGCAGAATTTGGCACATGAAGCTTTATGTTTATTATGTGAAACTTGCAATCCTTGGGCAATACTGCAGTAATCTACACTGTGCATCATGTTTTGAGATCTGACCAAATCCTGCAGCTTCTTAAAATTACTAACAGGTGATCTTTACTAATAATTCTATACATGTTTGTGTTTGACATTTGCCTATGAGTGAATATTTATTCAAAATTTTGTAAGGAAGGACTTTATCATATTGCCTAGTATTTAATTTTGATGGCACATATTGAAAGGGTAGCAACTGAACCATCTGTAACCACCAATAATATTATGAGCTTTCTCTTGTAAATAGATTCTAAATGAAAGGGTACAGATTCACATTGAACTTTTAATACTTCATTTAATATTTCTGCTCTTTGGTTGAGCACTTCATTTATTTTATCTGACATTCTTAATACTTTAATATCAAGTTTGGAATATAGAGTATTTTTGCTTTAAATAGTGAAAAGTTTAGTAGCTATATGACTTTCATAAGAGTTTTTATGAACATAAAGAAGCTCTTAAACTAAGATACTGGGTTAAAAAAAAACTTAGTTTGACAGTTGTCACTATTTAAATGCAATTTTTTTAATCCCTGCAGCTTGTGACATTCTTAAAGTAACTAATTTGTTTTAAAACTAACTTCTGTAGCTTGAAATCGGCAATATTCACTAATGCTGACATTTGTTTTAAATGTACAGTGTATACAATTTTGAGAGGGAGACAAAAGAACACTCAAAAATTTGATAAATGTATTTAAAACTAATGATAGCTGCTTCTACTCTGATGAATAAGGATCACAGCACATTAGGTTCAGTTTACAGATTAAAAAAAAACAAACTCCAACACCTTCCCAAAAATCAGTTACAAGTATTTTAAGACTAGTGCAATTAGTGTCCAAATAACTTACTGTGCAACTACCAAAATTCCTTAAAGCTCATGATTACTTAGTAAATGCAAAATCGTCTGTGTTACAAGATAGCATGTCATGTAACTAACAAATACTATGTTGTATTGGTTATTTCAGAGATTGTCATCTTCCACATGTTTGTAAAATGTCTAGAACAATGGGTCCTCAATATCATTGGCCTGTAGGTACTACAGCTATATATAATGTTTAATAATAATTTGAAATATATACCAGCCAAGCAGTTTCCTGGAGGTGTGGCCTTCATTAATAGATAAGTTTAAAATAAATACAGTAAAATATCAGTCTGTCATACATAGCTTATTAAGGATAGCTAATTGACCCTTAGTCACATAATCTGTAACTAAAGAATTCAGCTAGTCAGTGTTTGTGTAGTGGGAAAATGTCTCAATTGTACCAACATCTAATAGACTCAATGATTATCCGTATTTTTGCATGATAAAGTCACTGTAGTAGAATTCTTGAGAAAATTAGTGACACCGGCTTTAAAAATAAGTTCTTCCATTTGCTTTCAAGTAGATTTATTAGTGTATGACCATTAGATGGTTACAGTGCTGTGTTATGCTGATACGCACCTAAAATGACCAATAATGAACGCTTTGGTGTTTTTGTAGAGTCTATAAAATGCACTTGATATTTAAAATCTTTTCTATAAAATTCATGGTTGGAGCTTGTCTACACAGAAGACAAGAATAAGATAGTTATAAAAATGCTTCTGAATTTTTAAAAAGTGTACATTGCAAATGCTTTGGGATTGCAGGGTTTTCTAAAGCATATTCTTTCCCACTGCTTATCCTGCTTTGACATCTTAAATTTCATGTAATTACTGCTTTCAAAGAAATTTAATTGGTGGGAGGGCTATTTTATTCCTTCAGACTTTATTGAAGTATGCAATATTAAATGCTTTCAACTTTTTTTATATAGGCAACAAATGAAAGTTCCAAATGGGCTGGTTGTCATTGAGGTTTCATAGGGAAGAGCATCTGGCCTAAAGCAGGGGGTAAGCTTCAACAAGGATGATTAGCCAAGAATCAAAAAGGATAAATAGTATAAGATTAAGGGGTCTATCGCTGTCTTAAAAGTAGTCTAATTATAACAAGTTTAATCTTCTCTAAGGGGGGAAGCAAAGTGAAGCTGGGAGTTAGAAGAATTTTAGTATGCTTCTCATAAATATAAAGTGTAGTTTGGATAAATTGTCATTGTCTATTCAGGGATAGAAAATTCCCCAAATCTTTTTAGGCCCAGTCAGCTGTTGGGTAGCTAAACCATTTCATGTATTCAGCAAAACCGCGCATGACTGTTAGAGTAGAAACTCCAAAAGTAATCAGAATTTTTACACACCTGTTTTTAAATCTTGTTGGGTAGTTTAACTTTTAAGCAGGCTAATGCCCTCCTAACAGATAGGTGAAGCCATCAGTCCAAACCAAAATACAGTACTGGCCAAAGCTGCCATTGAAGTTATACATTCAAGTTTTGTTGCACTGAGAGCTAAAGCTCTAATTTTATAGCTAACAGATGTTTTCAATGAGGATTTGTTATAGATCTATATTGTAAGTACAGTTTCTCCTTTTTCTCATTCCCCAGAAATCCATTTGTAGGTATATATAAGAGACTGATTTTCTGTTTGTGGAACCCTTTTGAGTACAGCTGCATTCTGAGATTCACTGTTGTCATTTGCTCAAAGCTTTGATACTAAAAGGGCCCTTGTCAAGGCTGACAGGACCGAAACTTGACACACACTTTTTCCTCTCTGCAGCAGCTGAGTGTTCATGAGCAATTGCATAATAACTCTGAACATGTGATGAATGAAAATTAACATTTGGTAAGAAAACATTTAAATTCCAAACTTCCAAATTAATTTTGCATACTGTGATGGAGTGTGGGGGGTTAAAAATATAAATTGTTTTTAAAACTATGAAAGATGATATCCATTTTAAATTTGTCAGCAATGATAATCCCAACACATTTGATAGTGATCAATAATTGTATCTATCAGTTAGCGTTCTTGCACTTTCGAAAACCCATGGGCTTTCTTATTGTGGATGGTCTTCATGGATCTACACGCATCTTATTTCTAACAATCTACAGCAGCGAGGTTTTTGTGCAAAGCAAGTAGAGGTAGGTTCTTGTAACATTCTTAATGCAGATGTTTCACCTGTGACATTTTTGGTGTGGCATAATGGAATATAGATGTATATGGCATCAAACATATGTGATACTTTACAAACAGGTTTAATGTATTCTGCCCAACTGGGCTTTCAGTGATCTTTTATGTGCAAGACCTTTTAAATTAGCAAACCAACAAACTTGCAGTCTATAAGACTGCTAAACATTATGATGTTCTAGGCCTGCTGCAGTTCCTATTAATTCAATGGAGACTCCTATTGAATTCAGTTAGATTTAGATAGCTCTAATATAACCAATATAAATCAAAATAATGGGGAATGATTAAGCTACTAAAGGTTATTTTAATAGATTTATTTATATTGTAACTCTAAAAAAATAATTATTTAAATTTTTTCCCAAACCATTCATTGGACAGCATTCTCCTCTTTTGCAGAGCTCAGTTTTATGGCATGTTGGTGAAATAGTGTGTCTCGAGTTTGAGTTCCCTAAAATTATGCATGAGAAAACATCTAGTATCTGAACAAACTAGTAGTGATTTTTTAATAGACATTGTGGTGAAAGATTTAGAAAGTTAGTCTGATTACTCTAGAAGTCTTATGCATGGAAGAGACTTGTAAAATTTTTAGATTCAGGGCATGTGCAAATTGAAGCTATGTTTTATAATTAAGAATGATTGTTGAACAAAGACATGTTGGTTTTGCTACCATATTACTTATAAATGTTGTGTGCTCTGTTTCTCAATTTATCTCCTTTACATATTATAGGCAATGCTGGATTGTGGTTTTAAAGAAAAATGTAATTTTTCTTTATAGTAGAGATTATGGATGTGGTACCAATTTTCATTAACTAGTATTGATAAAAGCTATTTATGTGCAGACTGCATGACTTTCTTTTCTTTAAGCAAGTAAATTTGACAAGTGATTTAAGGGATTGTGGTCTAATTATTCTTGTTGTTTTGAATGTAGAATGTAATGTAATAGCTTTCTGCTTTTTTAGGATTAATATGTGCAGTACTTTCCATGTTACATATTGATTTTAACATTATTGATGATGGATTTTCAGGTTTTTAATGGTTAGATTAAAAATGTATTTTACAGTCTGCAAATATATATTTACATATAGTGAAATATGAAGAAATTATGGTGACAGTATCAATTCTCTTACTATGGGAAAATTATTGAAGAAAAATTGCCAAGGGTTCTGCCTACAGAGAGGTTGCAGGTTCAATCATTTAAAACAAAATCCAAAAAACACCTTTTCCCTCAAATTGAATAAATCTCATTTTAAAAATCCCTATTTTCTAGGAACGTTTTAGATTGTGATAAAATGGAAATAAAAATGAAGGTTGTTGTTTAATGTTCTGAGACATTGATATTGCAACCGGTTGAGGTCATTACAGTACTGTTGTGTTCTTTGTTAAAATATATTGGCACAAGAATAAACCGGAATACATGGTCAGTCTTAGAGTTAACTAACTTCCTTTTGTTTTGTTGCATTTGTAGTGTTAACTCAGCGTAAAAAGATGCTTAAATGTAAACATATTGGAGTTTTACAGTCTTAAACATCCAAACACTTGTGTATGTTGAACTTTATGTACTAGAGCAGTCCCCTTGAAGCCAATAGGTTTGTTCATGAGTTTTAATATAGGGAAACACTTTTTTGCTTTTAAGCATCTAAACAAAAATGCATTGTTGACACTATTAAAAGTAAAATATTAACTGTCGAGTTTGTGCCGTCCGTTATATTAATCAATGGAGAGACAGTGTACTCCTAAGGATATTCTGCGCCACTGTGCATACACAGAATTTATGTCCCCGACAGATTTCTTTACTTCCCTGCAGAAAAATGACTTTCTGATGGGAAAGCAAAGGGAAAGCCCAAGAGCAGTCATATGACCCTCCCCAGCAGTATGTTTTGGGTGCCCAGGGCAGCCAGCAGAGGTAAATCACTGTGAGGTAGGGGGTGGGACTGGGGAAGATCTGGCTGGTGGCTACTGCTCTGCACTGGGCTCAGCTGCTAGTCCCAGTTGGGCTGGGGAAGATGGAACTTCCTCTTCCCCTGCATGGCATCGGGGGCCATGTCAGACCCACCCCCAAATTTCTCCCCCCAGCTGTAGGAAGCTCTGCAGACTCTCCCCCCATGCTTTCTGCACCCATCACTCCTCAGCTGCAGTGAGAGGGATCTCTGTACAGGGAGCTGCTCCCCGTGCATCCAGAATCCAGACCCCCTCATACCCAGACTCTCTTGTCAAGCCTCACCACCCGGATTCCCACTCTACCAAGGCCCAACCAGCTGCACCTGGATCCCCACCCCACTCCCCCAGCATCAGGACCCACTGAGCCTCCAACACCCAGACCCCCCATCTGAGTTCTACCCTCCCCTGCTGCGCCCCAACTACCTTCACCTGGACCCCTCTGCAAAGTCTCATTCTGGTTGCACCCAGAACCCTCCAACAAGCCCCTGTATATCCAGATCTGTGCCTGCTCCAGGATCCCCCACTGAGCTGCCTGCAGCCAGTCTGCCCCATGCTAAGCACCTCCACACTTTTATCCTGTCTTGCTGAGCCTGCCTGTCTATACCTGGTGTACCTGGCACAGAGGAGCAGGGCTCTGGGGTGTTTCTGGGGCAGACCTGGTCCTGGCAGTTTCAGGGTTGGGAGTAGCCTCACTGCTGAGTCCATGTCCTGAGGGGAGCTGCACAGTGATCTCCCACCTCTGTGACCTGTGCTCCCCTATGCCATGCTGGAGCCTCCACATTTATTTGACAAATAAAATTTGCAGAGTTATAAAATATTGTGCACAAAATTTTAATTCTTTGGTGCAGAATGGCCCCAGGAATAGTTGTTGAAGAGACAGCCTGTCTCTTCTACTTGACCAGAACGTGACCATGGGCATAGCACTTATGGCCTACACTTTTCACAAGTGCAGAACACTTATAACAGGGTGAATTGGCTTTATATCACCAAGTGGAAAACCTCCATTTAAATCACAGATTTTTAATCAACTTTTTCATTTGTACTTGAGCTATTTCTAAAGAAAGATGCATTCTCATAGGTTGATATAACCATTAAATCATGTTGATTTACAATTAGAACTTTTACACAAGATGTGGTGCATATTTATTTAAGCAATTATAGCTTAACAGTTTCACATTCTTATTAGCTGTACATTTTTAGTAGGTTAGAAATAGATGAATGAAATTGTTTATTTACTAGATAAACAATCTTTGCTCATAATTTGTGTTAAGCTGCTTTAGGATGGTAACTGATATTTAAACACAGCAACATATAAAATTTTTAACAGATCAAACTTAAATGTTTTTAGATATACAAACTTCTCACCAAAACATGTTTTATATTTACAATTAAATGATTTATTAAACAGAGGAATTAACTATAGTGAATTAAATTATTCTTTCAGGTCAGCCTGGGAAAGTTTTCAAATATGGCTAAGTGAAAGTGGCTGGAGCTTAAGATCCTACTCCTCTAAATCCTGATGAAGATGACACAACTCTTAAATTACTTAGGCTGACCTATTGTGCCATATTTAGAAAGCTTGACCTCAAAACTTAGCTGTTTGCCTCTGATTCTTTCTTTATATAGAAAGCAGCCTTTAAATTACACTCCTGATAGAGGCTCATGAATTCAGCATATTTATTTGAATTTTTAAAGTTATAATTTAGGCCTTAATACATTGTATATTAAATTCAGATTTTCTTTTAAAGAGATTTATATTTTTTTAAAAAAATTAAAAAATCCAATTTAAAATCAGATTGATTTATTTATTTTTGAAAATCACATTTTCCTCCCACCCCTGCCTATAATTCTCAATAGAAGCTGCTGGTGCTTAATAGCCAATGTTTTCAAAAGTGACTAATGATTCTGGGTGACCAGCTTGATACTTTTAAGGGGCTTGACTTTTCAAAAGTGCTGAAAATCAGGCCTCTGCAAATTGTCTTAAGTTGAGCATCTAAAACCTGAGCAATTCTAATTATCTTAAAAGATTTGGCTAACATCTCTGAAGATCAAATTCATGGCATCTCTATGCCTCCATGTGAGAAAGCTGGTGAATAGTAGGTACCTCACAGATACTGAAAGTCTTAGTTTGTGAAGTGCTTTGAGATTCTTAGTGTTCTCTACTCCCTTTCTTTTTCCTGCTGCTCATTTAGTACAGCCTGCCTTTGTCCATTCCCAGAATCTTGCCATTGTCCAGCAAGAGCCTTCTCTGTAACTTCTGGCCTATGTAACAGCCTTCTTACATCTATTGCCTCACTCACTCACCATCTATATTTTAAATATTATTTTCTCCCTCATCTTTATGCTATTAAGCAATCAAGGATACAATCTGTATGAAAGCAGCAATGTATAAAAGGTTATGTGGGTTAATTAGGTGCTTTAAGCAAATGAATTCACAAGGTTGAGTATACCTTAAGACTTTAGTGGAGTTTTTCTATACAACATTTCTCTTTCCTGCGTGCACTTTATATTCTCAGTTTTCCAGGATACCAGAAGACTTCTCAGGTAGGACAGAGAGACTCTGATCCAAAGTTCTGATAGTGTGAGAGGTGTATTTTGGTCTGAAAAAGCAATCTGGGAAGCATAGGTTTCCTTCCCCTAGCAGGAGCTGGTAGCCAGAATTCTCACTGAGTACTGCTTACCTAAAGATCAGACTTCATTAAATGCCTCAATTTAATTAATCAAGTATAAAGAAGTACTGTGTCTCAAGTGAACAAGGAGGAGGGCCAAACAGAGCATGTGGGGAGTGGGAGTTTTAATATGGGACTACTAGGATATCTGACTTTGGAGAACCAGTGTATCTAATCTTTACTATTAAGGAGAACAGGAGTTTGTCTACTGATAAATGGAATGCTAGGTAAAGATGACAGTGGCTGTAGCTTGTATAATTCATTACTTACTGAGAAAAGAAAAGATGGGATTTTGCGAACTAGAGCCCAGAGGAAAACATAATTACTGAAAAATACACCTGGCAAAGACGACTACTACAGCACCAGAACACATGTAGAAAGCACTGGGATAAAAAAGGATTGCTATTGAGTACGATATTGAAATACTTTTTTATTTAAGTTGGAGTGGAGAGGTCTGGATTTTGTAATTTTTCTTAAAAGCAAAGTGCAAAAAATGGCTACTTAATAGTTCGTGTTTTTCACTTCTAGAGTGTGTACTGGGTTTTTTCCCTAACTCCCTCCATATCGACAGAACCAATACATTTGAACTATCTACAGAGCACTTGTACTCATCTGGGGGCACATATCCGATAATTTTTTTAGTGTAACTTTTGTGTGAGTGCATTCATATTTGTATACTTCAGGAAAATAACTTTTAGAAGATAAAATTCAATGTTAACGGTGAGGTAAAATAGCTTCCATAAGCCTGATTTCATAAATTATCTGTAAATACAACTGTTACATCACTGCTCTAAATTAGAATTTACAAGGAACATGTCTTTCAGAAAGCTTGAATGTGAATTCTGCAGGGTTTCTGGTTTAGTCTACAAATGAGAGGAAATTTTACTGCAAACGGAGGCTCTGCTCTGCATAATAGTTATGCAGACTATGCCTTTTCCACAAAGTGGTACAAGATATTTTTACAGTATAGGTTTCCAGGGAGCCTGTCACAATCCAGTAGAGGTTACTGTTGTCCTGAATAAAGCTCCTCGGAGCTTTGTAGTTTGTCATTGTTATGATCACAAATACCTGTATCTCTAACACAACAGAATATGATGAATGAGATGAAGTAGCATGAACTGACTTGAGCTATTAAAAAAACACCACCACCAACAACAAACTTGAAGGAGACGAGTTAAACTAGATATCAGTATCTCTAACCAGCCAGAATTGTTGTCTTAAGACCTGGGTTTGTATCTGAAATTATCTGAGTACTAATCATTTTAAGGAGTTATATAAAATGTCCTATCATTTAGCACTTAATATTCCCTTAGTATATTTGTGTAGCAGCTGCTACACTGCAGCATAACTAGTACAAAATAGGTACGTGTATGTATTTTGTAAAAGTGCCCAGAGGCTTTCTGAGAGAAAAAACGTGGAAGTGAACAAAGGGATGGAGTAGTATAATGTCAATTAAACAGATAATAAAATCTAGTGTACTTCCTACAGAAAATCACCGTAGTAAATAGGACATTCTTGGTGATATTTTTAAATTCTCACCATGCACATATATTCCCCTAATTTCCTTTTTAATTGTAGATCCTAGTGAGATAACTCTGCTTACAGAGCAGTCACCCTTACAGAGCAAAAGTAAAGAGCAAGAAGGTAAATGTCTTTGATATAATTTTATAACAGGTCAATAAGGTAAGAAATGGGATAGGATTGAAGGTCTCTAGGCAGTTACAGTTCTTTCTGCCATCACTGTAAAGGCAAATGGAAAGGTTGAAGGTTTACACACTGGACTAAAGGTGCAGTTTTTTATAGAAATTTCTATTTACTGAAGTTCATTCTCCTATGCTTTGTTTTGCTTGAACCGCAGCTAATGCTCTAGCAGACATTTAGTGTAGTTCACCAGAACATACAAACACCACAGTCTACTCTACCTATTCCATTCCATACAGACTATTGTACCATGCTTATTATGTACTGGAATGCACAAACTGTTCATGTGTGTGGAAGTACAGTGAACCCCTTTGGAAAGTTCACTGTTATGGCTATAAAACTATTACGCAAGATAAAAATGGATGAATATTGCACCAGTCTGGAATTCATATGTTATGCAATAGTAGTTAATCTCCATTGTGTTACTGAGGGTTTGAAAGGGAGGGACGGACGGAGGGTGGGTGGGTGGGTAGGTAGCTAGAAAAGGAAGGGTACTTAATCAAAAAAGAAAAAAGCATTTCACAGATGTATCAGAGGAAAGTTACACTGCTTAGACTACCACCGAACTGCCAAGCTATGCATGTAAGCATCCTACATAAACTAACTTATATCTGCCCCATCACAGACATACATGCCACCCCAATAGTACAAGCAAAGACCCTGTAGGTTGTGGGAGGAGATGTGTGCACTATGATAAAAGGCCTGGAGCAGCTGACTTGGGCTCAGAGGGCTATCAAATTGCAGTATGAAGGCTCGGGCTGGAGTCTGGTCTCAGATAGCCCAGGGATGGGAGGAGAGTCTATGGGCCTGGACTCGCATCTACACTGCAACTTTTAGCCCAACAACCTGAGCCAGCTGACTCTGGCTCTGAGACCTGGTGGCATGGGATTTTTATTTCAGTGTAGACATACGCTAAAAGACTTGCAGCATAGCCACAGCTGGCCTGGGTCAGCTGACTCAGGCTCCACGGCTATGGAATTGCAGTGTAGATACTTGGGCTGAAGCCCAGGCTCTGAGTCACCAGGAGTGGGAGGAGACTTTCAGAGCCCAAGTCTTGGTGTGATCCCAAACCTCTGCACTGCAATTTTTAGCCCCAGAGTTGGAGCCCAAGTTAGCTGACCTGGGTCTGGGACTCTGTGGAGTGTAGACATCCCGACAGTGTTGGGAGGGTCTGCTATCAGACCAAACACTATTTCAACACTGAAAATGCTTTAATTAGTATTTGTACTCTACACCTTCATGATAAATTTGGTCCACTTGGGGGATGTGCTGCCTCTGTTTGTGCTGTTTTCAATTAGTATCCATGATGGGCCAGATATTGCATTTTCTGTATACATAGAACTCTCTGATTTTTAATCCATCACAGTTAGCCTGCACATCATCCTAGCAGGAGTGGAGGGCCTCTCTTACTCTGCAGAAAAAGCTGCCATTACCTGGCATAAGGATATAAGAATGGCCATAATGAGTCAGACCAAAGGTCCATCGAGCCCAATATCTTTGCTTCGGACAGTGGCCAATGCTAGATGCCACTGAACTAAACAAGTAACCTTCAAGTGACCCACCCCCTGCTGCCCATTCCCAGCTTCTGGCAAACAGACTGGGGATGCTCCCTGCCCATCCTGGCTAATAGCCATTGATGAACCTATCATCCATAAATGTATCTAGTTCTTTTTTGAACCCTGTTATAGTCTTAGCCTTCACAACATCCTCCAGCAAGGAGTCGACTGCGCCACATGAAAAAACACTTCCTTTTGTTTGCTTCAAACCTGCTTCCTATTAATTTCATTTGGTGACCCCTAGTTCTTGTGTTATGAGGAGGAGGAAATAACACTTCCTCATCTACTTTCTTTATACCAGTCATGATTTTACACACCTCAATCACATTCTGCCTCCCCTTTCCCTCTCCCCCCACCCCCCACAGTCACTTTTCCAAGTTGAAAAGTCCCAGTCTTCTTAATTGCTCCTTATTTGGAAGCTGTTCCATACCCCCAATGATTCTCCTTGCCCCTCTGTGAACACCCTCCAATTCCAATATATCCTTTTTGAGAGGGGGTGACCACATCTGCACACAGTATTCAAGATGTGGGCATACCATGGATTTATAGAGAGGCAATATGAGTTGTTCTGTTTTATTATCTATCCTTTTCTTAATGATTCCCAACAGATCCCTATGGATAGATATATACCCAGAAGTTCTTTGCTGTTGGCCTGACTCTGGCCCCATCCCACCACTTTGATAGTCCAGCTGTATTACTGACATGGTTGTCTCATGAAGCAGGCTCAAAGGGGAAGATGAGACAGCCCTAACATACATTAATTTTTTCCTAAGTAAGCGCCTGAGGGCCAAAAGCAAATGAGTTCTACCTTTTTTTCCTCAGACCCACAGAACATAGAAGCTGGAGGTAGCTGAATCCCTTTTCCACATGGTAGCATCCTTCTACACCGTGCAGATTTTAAGATGATTATCTGAGCCTTTCATTGCAGTTTTAGAGCATGCAGGATGCAGGTTTGGGTTTCAGACGTGAAGGTAACCTACATGAACCACATTTACTGCCTTCTAGATGAGAGGCTAATCCTCCTTTGTTCTTTATAATCCTTCTTTGTTTTTATTTCACAGTAGGGTTGCCAACTGTCTAATTGCACAAACCCAAACACCTGTGCTCCGCCCTTTGCCCCACCCCTTCCCTGAGACAGGCCATGGCCCTGCCCCATCCCTTCTCTGAGGTTCCACCTCTGCTCACTCCATCCCCCCACCTTCTGCCCCTCATTCTCCCCCACCTGTACTCACTTTCACTGAGCTGGGGCAGAGTTTGGGGTGTAGGTTCTGGGCTGGGGGTGGAGCTGAGGGATTCGGAGTGTGGGAGGGGGCTCCAGGCTGAGCCTGGGGCAGGGGGTTGGGATGCAGGCTCTGAGAAGGAGTTTGGGTGCGGGAGGGGGCTCAGAGCAGGGGGTTGGGGTGTGGGTTCTAGGAGGGAGTTTGGGTGTGGGAGGGGGCTCAGGGCTAGGACAGGAGATTGGGGTGCAGGAGGGTATGAGGGGCATGGACTCTGGGAGGGAATTTGGGGGTGGGAGGGTTGGGGGGTACAGGCTCCAGCTGGGTGGTACTTACCTTAAGTGGCTCCCAGAAGCAACCAGCATGTCCATCTCCTAGTCTCGGGTAGCCAGGTGGCTCTACGTGCTGCCTCTGCCTGCAGGCACCACCCCCGCAACTCCCACTGGCCACAGTTCCTGGCCAATTGGAGCTGGTGCTTCTGATGGGGGAGCAGCGCACAGAGACCCTCTGTGCCTATGAGCCAGAGGGATGTGCCGGTCACTTCCAGGAGACGCACAGAGCCAGGGCGGGTAGAGAGCCTGCCTTAGCCCCGTTATGCTGCCAACCGGACTTTTAGTGGCCTATTAAAATCTGGATTGGTTTCAGTAGCCACTGTGAGATTGGCTGGAAGTCTCCCAGAATCAATCTGGGAGGAGTGGCAACCTCTTTCACAGTGTATATGCACAGCACAAACATCCATTTAAGGAGAGAAAAAAATTGAGAAATTCATCTGAATCCTTTTACAGATATTATTTTGTGCACACTGGTGGACTCTATTGTATTTAGAAATTAGTGCTTGAGATTTCTCTCATCCAGACTTTTAAGAGAAATGATTAACAGCCAGATTTTTTTCCCTTTATTAAAAATGACTCACTCTTTTATATGTCCAATTTTAGATAAGAAAATGAGGAAAATATTTTAGTGTTAAGTATTAATTGCAGTAATGTTAATCATGCTGAACTAATTTTACAGCAGGAAGGAGACCAGAGGACAACTGGGCAATTTTTGGCATCTAGCAAGTTTTGCAGGTCACTTTAGAATTCATAACTTTTAAAACAATGAGATGGAGGCCACTCCTGCGTGGATAGTTTTAACCAAAACACTCCTCTGTCTCCACTTTGTTTTTATTGTATTTCCAGCAATGAGATGCTGCCAATATTTTGATAAAGGAATGCTGCAAAAAACATTTCCTCCCATAGCCTGTCACAAAACCTGTGTAGCTGTGTGTGCACTTTGAGTATAGGAATGAGGTCCAGGGGAAGATAGTCATGCATTTTCTCATTGAAACAAAGACACTGAATCATAACCAAGAAAGGAGAGATTTCAACCCGGCAATAATATCGTAAGTACACATGGTAGAAACACTTGCACTTTGTGCAGTACCAGCAATACACTTTGGTTGTTTGGGTACAGCATTCAACTTACTTAATTTGAAAACGGAGAGGACTAAAACCATGGCCCTGTTTCTCCTATGTTGTGAACAGCACAACAGATGCACCCCTCCTGAGCATGAAAAGGTGGCTTTCTGTCACCATTATGCTGGTCCTGGTTCAGCTGTGTGTTGGGCTAGTACCCTGCCCTAAACTAGACAAGCCTGAAGACTCCTCTAAATTATCTCAGCTGCCCAGGGCCCTAAAGAGCCATGATGATACTGTGGGAGAATCTCCCCAGTGTTGCAGAAGCAGCAAAATGGTTCCTTTACCACATCTTCCCCTGCATTCCACTGTTTCTGTGGCACTGGAAGGTTCCCCACTTGCCCTGGCCTTGTGGCTGTGTGGACTGGCAGTGTGGTGTAAAGCGGGCCCACTGCAGGCAAAGTTTGGAGGCCTATGGTCTCCTTATGAGAGAATTTTGAAAGTACTTGACGCTTGTAGGAATTGGGGCATTCCAACAATGAAAACAGGAGAATCAGACATATTTCCTGAGCCCAGGAATAAACCATTCTAGGCAGGGATGGATTTAAAATTGTTCAGATGGAACTTTACCAAAAGCAGGGAAATTGCCCCTTCCAACTCAGTGGTTTAATGTTAACAAGAGGCTGCTGGAATCTCCCTTCAGCACAACAGTTATCCATTTTTTTAAGACAGAGTAGTACAATGCCAGACTGACACCAAAGGGGAGAAAAAAGGTAGTGCACTTCATTACGCTCAGATTTCATCCCCAGCATCATCCCAGCTAGTGAATATTAATGCAAAACATTTGTTGATATTTCATGAATGTGATTCTATCAACAACAGGATCTTAGCTCCAGGTTTAGGAAATAGTGTTTAAGCAGGAGGAAGATGTTCTAGACATATTGCACAACAATGTCTTCCGAAGCTTGGTCTTCTCTTACATACATTGTAAACTCTTAGGGCAAAGAACAGCTTTGTTCTGTGTATGTACAGCCCCTAGTACAATAGGGTCCTCGTGTAAGACTAGGCTGCTAAGCCCTATTGCAATAGAAATATTAATAATGTTGCTCTGAAACGTGATTCATGTTTTCTTTATGTTCAAAACTAATAAAATTGAACACAACAGGAATAATGAGACTATTCTGCATGAGCGCTTAACATTAGAAAAACTGCACATTCTGGGTCTGAAGTGTGAAGATTTATAATACAGCTATTTTTTTTTTTAAAAAAAGTGCAAATGTATTGAAAGGACCTCTGGACATTTAAAACTAATTACTAAGCAGTGAACGCTACACATACAAAGAAAAAAACACTTTATTCAAGACCCAAAACCAATTCTTCTTATAATAAAGTCTGACTTTTAAATATTTCATGTTTCAGCATGAATCCACCTATCAAGGAATGGGAAAAGCATATTTGGATGCAGACTGGCTAACCTAGCAAGGAGGGCTTTAAGATAGGTTTGATGGGGGCAGGTGACAAAAGCCCATAGGTAAGTGAAAAACATAGAGACCTGAGAGAAAGGTCAGAATGTGGGGGGAGTATGGCAGGGATACGAGAGAATCTGGGGGGGAAATCAAAGATACATCAGTATCTTAGATGTCTGTATACTAATGCACGAAGTACGGGGAATAAGCAGGAGGAACCTGAAATGCTAATTAATAAACACAACCATGACATAGTTGGTATCACAGAGACTTGGTGGGATAATACACATGACTGGAATATTGGTATAGAAGGGTACAGCTTGCTCAGGAAGGACAGGCAGGGAAAAAAGGGAAAAGGTGTTGCCTTATGTATTAAAAATGTAATTACTTGGACTGAGATTGAGATGGAAATAGGTTAAAAAAAACCCAGGGCGATAGCATGGTACACTTCTAGTACACACCACCTAACCAGGAAGAAGAGTTGAGGCTTTTTTAAAACAGTGAATATAATCATCCAAAGCAGAGGACTTGGTGGTGATGGGGGACTTCAACTACCCAGACATCTGTTGGGAAAAATAACCTAGCAGGGTACAGATTATCCAACATGTTATTGGAATATATTGGAAACAATTTTTTATTTCAGAAGGCGGAAAAAGCTGCTGTGGAAGAGGCTGTTCTAGATTTGATTTTGACAAATAGGAATTGGTTGAGAATTTGAAACTGGAAGGCAGCTTAGGTGAAACTGATGAAATGGTGAGTTAATGATTCTAAGAAATGGTAGAAGGGAAAACAGCACAATAAAGATAATGGATTTCAAAATGACAAACTTCAGCAAACTCAAGGAGTTGGTATATAGGATTCCATGAGACGCAAGTCTAAGGGAAAAAAGTTCAAGAGAGTTGGCAGTTTTTCAAAGAGATATTATTAAGGATACAAGAGTAAACTTTTCACTCACAGGAAAAATAGGAAGTATGGCAAGAGACCACCATGGCTTAACCAAATCTTCAAAAGATCTGAAACTCAAAAAGGACTCCTATAAAAAGTGGAAACTAGGTCAAATTACAAAGGATTAATATAAACAAATAACACGAGTATATAGGGACAGAATTAGAAAGGCTAAGGCACAAAATGAGATTAAATTAGCCAGAGGCATAAAGGGCAACAAGAAAACATTCTACAACTACATTTGGAGCAAGAAGAAGACCAAGAACAGGATAGGGCCATTATTCAATGGTGGCTAGGGAGACAAACAGAAAATGTGGAAATGGCAGAATATATGGCTATTTTGAGTCAGTTTTCATCAAAAAGGTTTCTAGTGATTGGACAGCTAACAGTGAATACCAGTGAAAATGCGATACAATCTGAGGCTAAAATAGGAAAAAAACAAGTTAAAAACATTACTCAGACAAGTTATATGTGTTCAAGTCACCGGGGCCTGATGAAATACATCCCAGAATACTCGAGTAGCTAACTCAGGGTATTTGAGCCAGTAGTGATTATCTTTGAAAACTCATGGAAGATGAGAGAGATTCCAGAGGACTGGAAAATAGCACATATAGCGCCCATCTATAAAAGGGAAATAAGGACAACCCAGGGAATTACAGATCAGTCATTTTAACTTCAGTATCCAGAAAGATAATAGAGCAAACAAACAATCATTTTGCAAACACCTAGAAGACAATAAGGTGCTAAGTAACACCTTTGTCAAGAACAAATCATGTCAAACCAACCTAATGGCTTTCTTTGACAGGGTAACAAGCCTTTTGGGTGGGGGAAGCAGTAGATGTGGTATATCTTGACATTAGAAAGGATTTTGATATTGTCTCCCATGTTCTTATAGACAAATGCGGGAAATAAAACCTAGATGGAGCTACTATAAGGTGGTGCAGAACTGGTTGGGAAACTGTTCCCAGAAAATTGTTATCACTGGTTCACAGTCAAGCTGGAAGGGCATATCAATTGGGGTCCTGCAGGGATCAGTTCTGTGTCTGATTCTGTTCAATATCTTCATCAATGTTTCAGATTGGCATAGAGCAAGGGTTGGCAACCTGCAGCACGCGTGCCAAAGACAGCATGTGAGCCAATTTTTAATGGCACTCTTTTGCCTGTCACTTGCCAGGGTCTTGGTCCCCAGCCCCACTCAGCCCTCTGCCCACCGTTCTCTCCTGTGGGGGCAGGAGGCAGAAGCTTGTCCTGCCGGCAGCCAAACTTCCCCCTCCCCTGCTTCTTCCCCCAGCATGCTGTTTTTCTGCTCCTCCTCCTCTTCTTCCCTGCCACTGATCAGCTGATGGCCCTTGCGAGGGGGACAGGTAGAAGCGGAGCCACAGCGTGCTCACTGCTCCGGAGAGGAGGCAGGGCCAGGGCGTTAGGGAAACGGGTGGAATCAGGACATATCCCCTTCAGCCCCATGCCCTGAACCGCTCATGGCAGGGGGCTGGGAGCACCCCCACAAGCCAAACACACAAGCCCTCTGCCCTGACCCCCACACACATGCACCCAGCCCTCTGGCCTGACCCCTGCACCTCCCCCACGGCCCCAGCCCTGACTCCTGCATCCCCTGAACATCCCATGCCCTGACTTCTGCATCCCCCACACATACCCAACCATCCCCCATCCTGACTCCTGCACCCCCCACACATACCCAACCTGCCCACACCCCATGCCCTGACCCTTGCACCCCCCCACATCTGCACCCCCACCCTGAGCACCAAACGGGAGCAGCTCCCCTCCCTCACATTCCCACTTGCACCCCTCGTACCAAATGGGAGCTTCCCCAGCTAAGTGCACCACAGCTAAACCGCCTGCCTCAACCCTGAGCCCCTTTCCTCATTCTAGCTCCTGGCCAGACCCTGCAGCCTGACCCCCAGCCTGCTCCTTCACCCCCAGCCCTGTGCTCAGTGCACTCCCACCCTCAGCTCAGTGCAGAGAGAGAGGAAGAGAATGGGCCAGAACCCAGGATAAGGTAGGTACCCACTCTATGTGGGCAGGGCCGGGACCCCAGACCAGCAGTGGGCTGAGCGGGGCCAGCAGCCAGGACCCTGCCTGGCAGGAGCCAGCGGATGGAACTCCAGACCAGCAGTGGGCTGAGCCACTCAGCCACTGCTGGTCTGGGGTCCTGACCGCTGGCCCCACTCAGCCTGCTGCTGGTCTGGGGTCCCAGCTACTGGCCTATTGCCAGCTGGGAGTCCTGGCCACAGGCCCTGCTCAGCCTGCTACCGGCCTAAGCAAACGGAACCCCAGGCTGGTAGTGGGCTGAGCAGGCCAGCGGTGTAAGATCCCCATTTTAATTTAATTTTAAATTAAGCTTCTTAAACATTTTAAAAACCTTGTTTACGTTACATACAATAATAGTGTGGTTATATAATATAGACTTATAGAAAGAGAAACCTTCAAAAAATGTATTACTGGCACACGAAACCTTAAATTAAAGTGAATAACTTCTGAAAGGTTGCCAACCCTGGCATAAAAAATACACTTACAAAGTTTGCAGATGACCCCAACCTGGGAGGGGTTGTAAGTGCTTTGAAGGATAGGATTAAAATTCTAAATGATCTGGACAAACTGGAGAAATGGTCTCAAGTGACTAGGATGAAATTCAATAAGGACAAATACAAAGAACTCCTGTTAGGACAGAACAATCACTTGTACACATATACAAATGGGAAATGACTGCCTAGGAAGGAATACTGCATAAAGGGATCTGGAGGTCATAGTGGACCACAAGCTAAATAGGAGTCAACAGTTCAACTCTTTTGCAAAAAAAAAAAAGCAAACATCATTCTGGAATATATTAGCAGGAGAATTGTAAGCAAGACACAAGAAGTAATTCTTCCGCTCTACTGGAGTATTGTGTCCAGTTCTGAGTGTCACATTTCAGGAAAGATGTGGACAAATTGGAGAAAGTCCAGAGAAGACTAACAAAAATAAAGGTCTAGAAAACATGACTAAAGCTACAATTTAGTCACAGGTGTTTTTAATAAAAGTAAAGGACAGGTCACGGGTAATAAAGAAAAATTCACAGCTGGTGACCTGTCCAAGACTTATACTAAAATATATCTGTGATTAAATCTTGGGGGGCTGCTGCTGGTGAGTGTCCATGGGGGCTCCTGCTGCAGGTGTGGGAGGACCACAGGGACTGCTACCTAAGGCCACGGACCGTAGCTGGCTCAGCCGGCCGGGAACCGCTACCCAGGGCTGCTGGAGCAGTGGCTGGTGCGCCTGTCCCCAGGGTCTCTCCAGCAGCTGCTGGTGTCGCTGTCCCGGGGGCCACCTGAGCAACTGGCCCTGGTGGCAACTGCTTGGGCGACCTTGGGGTCAGCCACACTGGCCCTTGCAGAAGTCACAGACATCATGGAAATTCACGGAAGCCGTGACTCCTATGACAGACACAGAGCCCTAACGTGACCAGTGAAGGAAGACTGAAAAAATTGGGTTGGCTTAGTCTGGAGAATAGAAGACTCAGAGGTGACATGCTAACAGTTTTCAAGTACATAAAAGGTTGTTATAAGGAGAAGAGAGAAAAAATGTTCTCCTTATTTGCTGAGGAGAGGACAAGAAGCCATGGGCTTAAATTGCAGCCAAGCAGGTTTAGGTTGGACATTAGGAAAAATATGTCCTTGCTGTCAGGTGGTTAAGCACTGCAATAAATTGCCTAGGGAGGTTGTGGAATCTCTATCATTGGAGATGTTTAAGAGCAAGTTAGACAAACACCTGTCAGGGATGGTCTAGATCAGCGTTTCCCAAACTGTGTTCCACAGAACACTGGTGTTCCGCACAATGTGAATAGGTGTTTTGTGAAAGAATCATAATTTTAAAAAAAGGGTCTTTACATTTTTTCTTAATTTTAAATTTGTGTAACCCCCAAGGAGATTACATGGACTCCTGGGCTCTGCACAGCAATAAACAGGGAGTGAGAGGCCCTCCCAGGGAGTGGAGGAAAGGGGAGAAGCCATTTTGAGTGAGTGGAGAGCCAGACAGGAAAAGGGCAGGACTGGCTGTGTGGGGAGCTGGTGAGTCCTAGGCCTGCATTCAGGGTTCCCCCTGGGAACTGGCCTCTAGAGACCCATCAGCAGGGTTTTCCCTTCCCCACTGGTGATTCCCCATTTGTAGAGTTTGCTGGGAAACTTCCACAGCTGGGCTGAGTTCACCCGCCAGCTCCTTAGGTGAGACCAGTCACCACATGGTCAGCTCTGCTCTGACCCCTCATCCAGGGAAGCAGCCTGCTGAGTGTGTGTCTGGACACGGGGCTGGGAGGCTACAGTTTGGATGTTAATGTTGTTGTGTAACGTACACCTTGAGCCCTACACCCCTTTGTGGTGAGGGGAAATCCTGGAACCAATGCAGCCTGATTCCTGCCTGAGGATCTCTGCCAGCAGAGAGCAGCCCCTCTGCAGAGACTGAGGAGTCCACTCATCTTTGAACCTGAGAATCATTCACGGACGCTGAGTGCCCCATCTTTTAGTTAGGTAATTTGTTTTGGGGACCCCCTAATCCCTGAACTGTGTCCTCAACCAAGGGTTGAGGGTTTGAGGATTTTATAACCTGCTGCATATTACTCCCATGGAGGAACTTACCACCTTCTCCCACTTGTGAGTCCTTGGGGCTATACTGAACCCAGTCAGCCACACTGCTACATCACTGCAGAGCAGAATTTTGTGGTTATAGGTCACCAAGAGCCCCAGCCCAGTACGCGTACCAACGGGACACTAATTTTACATTTGATACATCAAGTCAAAGGTATTTTCAGGGCACCGGTGACCCTAAAAATAGTTTTTTATCCTATGTTGTATTTGTCTCCTATTTAATATAATTATTGTGTTGAATATATTGTATGCATTAGTGTTATTTCTTGGAAGTCTCCAACTATCTGGTCAGTAAGTGGAGAGTACCCTGTAGTTAGAATTTTCCTCCCAAGCTGCCCTGGTGACCCTGCCAGGAAGGAGTGAGGGGGGTGGAGGCACCACGAAATAATTTCCTAGGAAAAAAGAAAGAAGATACGCCCTGCTGAGTGGGTGGTGAGATCAAAAAGAACCCAGACTTGTCTATCAAAACCTGTAAGTGGTTTGGCATTAAAGGAGGTAACGAGGTGGAGAGGAGGCGCCTGACATGAGGATTCAACGTTCCAGCATTATTCCTAATATTAAGCAAATTTGTGATACAAAAACACAGAAACACAATCCCATTAAATCCAAATTTGTATTTCTGCTTATAAAAATAGATTTTCCTAGTAAAAGTCTTATTTGTTTGGTGTTTGTGTATATATAAAAACAGTGTTTTTTAAGTAGAATACTGTTTTTAATTTTGACTCTTGCATTTGATTTTTGTACTACTTTAGGAACACTCCAGTTAAAAATTGTTAGTTCAACTTATTTTAATTTTTTTTTGCTTCGTTTTATAAAATAAAATGTATTTGAGCATAAATAACACAATTTTTTTATTTGAAAACCAAATGACTACAAAATAATTTTATAAGTGTTCAGTAAATATATAACAGGCTAAAAAGTGTTCCATGGCCAAAAAAGTTTGGGAAACACTGGTCTAGATAATGCTTAGTCATGCTATGAGTGCAGGGAACTGGACAACCTGACCTCCAACCTCTCGAGGTCCCTTCCAGTCCTATGATTCTATGACTCTCTCCTCAAATAAAAATTCTTCCAAGGCAGGAAATAAGGATGAACCCTCCTTTAAACTCCTGTAAAGGCCTCAGGGCTTAATCTTGTACATACAGTTCTAGTGGGAATGGGAGTTGTTGTGCAGGCACATCTAAGGGCGGAACTGGGCTCCAAATGAATAGATATGATGGTTAAAAACAGGGGATAGCTGAATAAAAGTGCATATTCCAAACAGACAAAAAAATAGGAGCTGTTCCTTATCTCAAACACAAATCACAATACATTTTCTTTAAAAGCAATTGTAGCCAAATCCTGATATGTAACCACAGTAATGTAAACATATGATGGGATTCCTAGTTCTTTCATAACGGGTATTTTTTTTCCATTTCACATCCCCATCTAAAGGAATCATGTAAACGCATGTTCTTCTGTAGACTAGAGTTTAACTTTTCCAAGAAGAAAGCCTACCATCTGGCATATTTATATAGCCATGACACTTTTATTTGTGAGGGAGGAGGAAGGCTCAGGAAGAACAGATGATTCACCTACTTTATAGTTTGTTTCATAAGAGAGAAATTAATGAAAATAAGTGAACTTTCTTGGCTCATCAGAAACGTTTGTTTTTAATACAATGAATTACTTTGTCTTGTCATTAGTCATTTCACTGGGAAATAAAAATCAGTGTAATACTGTAACTGATGTCAGTTATTAGCTATTTATATTATTATTTCAACACTTTGAGGCTCCATGCCTTAGCCTCCTGTACTACTGCTAACCATTGTTAAAAATTCAGTCATACAGAAATTCCTGGGCTCATCAAATCTATCATGTAAATGGGATTCACAAAAACTCACTTTTATTTTCTTTATAGACTTAGAAAAGAATGGAACAAACACGGGGCATCATGGCTCAGAGGACAAGGGATATGTTTCCATACTGTCTTGCCTACTAATCTAGGAGGAGAAAGAGGCAATGATCAAATATGTACAAATTCACCTATCCCCAGTTTCTCCTTTCTCCTGCAGCTGGATGAGTGAGAACGTCAGAATGAAGTTTGGATTCACCTCCCTAGTGTTTGGCTGTTATATTAAGCTGAATGCATTTACATTGAAATTATTCTTGCAGTGAAGTCAAATTTTATTTTAATGTCATGCAGTGTGCAAATTACAATTCAAGATATTGTTAACCTCTGTTTATGAAGTTCTCTGAAAAACTCCTCCTTGGGACAAGTCTGGCCCCCATTCCACTCCCTCTATAGGCACATTGATTTCTGCTCTACATTGCGGGGATTGTGGGGAACAGGCTGCAGAAAGGCAGGACACCTCTATACCCTTCCTACACAACACAGGTATGTATGTCACAGGGTTTGGGACACATTCAGTGAATGTGCAAGAATTCATAGATTTCAAGGCCAGAAAGAATCAGTATGCTAATCTACACTGACCTCCTGTATCTAACAAGCCAGAAAATTTCACCCAAGAAGTATGTGATCCATTTGTCAAATCAACACACATGAGAGTTGGGGAGCTCGGGGGTGGGGAGAGTCTGAAGTGTAATAGTGGTCACAGTGTGTCTCTGGTGGCATTCTGTAGCCTACAGAGATGTTTGACCCTTCTGGAGAACCCTCTGCAAAGCCTGATTATTGCACTTAAATATTGTACAGGAGGAAGAGGATTTGGGTCTATGAAAGGGTTCCACTCAAACACCAAATTGTATAGCTGTTATAGTGTAGATTTCAATGGTATCTCTCACTAAAGGACTTTGACAACATCCCTATAACCCACAGATGCCTTATAGGTATGTGTAATTTACTATACCTAAATTACCACTGCACATGAACAACTTTCACTTTTATCTCTTGGAATCTTATTAAAAGGGGCAGGGGAGAAAAAAAGACCTGTTTGAGCTGCCAAAGTGATTGACAACAAGTACTCCATCTCTGGCATGCCATGTGTGGAGAAACCTAATTTTGTGACCGTGACCAGATGTGTTAGTGAGAGATGTCACCTCTCAGCTGGCTATCTGCTTCATGTGCTATTCTTATTAGGCTAGTATGTTATGTGCATTTCAAGGTCTCCCTTTTGATGATAATTAAATTAACATTGTAGAAGTTGCTCATTTCACATAATGCAACGTGTTTCTCTACAGTTATGTAAATATGCCCATTTAAACTCTAAGTACAGCTCAGATACTAGCATATAATTCTTACTGGGCTTTTGATTAGATTACTTTGCAAATGTTCTTTGAAAATGAAACACTTAAGGCTGGGTTTTTATTTGAATAGATATGGAGCAATAATTAATCACTGATATTTTCTGTACACTATCAAACCTAATAAAATGGTCATCAGTTATGGAATCACACTACAGAGCTGCATAATCCTTTTTCCCTGCTGCATAATTAGGATTGAAAAATCTTAGCCTTCATATAAAAAATAATCTACCTCTTATGGTTTATGGGATAAGCTTCATATTTAGACAGAGACAGTGAAGTGTGTTTGAGTCAGTAGACAGTCTGTAACAGTAGTGTCTAAGAGAAGCCTATATTAACTCTGAAGTTTAATGATGTATAGAAAACCATCACCGTTAACTATTTACTATTGATTATTTGAGCAGTACCATCAAAATAATTTCCTTATCCATCATTGTTGGAAGGCATGATAGATATTGAGGTGAAATAAAAGGCCCCACCCCCAGCAATTTAAAGTAATCTCTGTCCCCAGTACATAAAACCAAAGCTGCATTCTGGATGTCAACAACAACATCCTCTCATGACTCATCGGTTGCCAAAAGCCCAAAATGTCTCTTATCAAAATCTCTCTCTTCCCTCCACTTCCTCCAATAGCTTGTACAACGTCAGTGTTTTCTCAGTACAAAAATTACAACACGCAACATACAGGGTGGTAGAACTCAGGGGAGTAGACTCTAATTGGAAGGGGGCTTCTGAGTGCAGTGCCAAGTTTTCCCTGGGTCCCTGCTGCATATGCCACATAGGATATATGATATTGCTTACTGTGAAGGGGGCCTGGGTGCAGCACCATCTGGAATTTGTCAATACAGGTCTTAAGATTTTCCAGAGAGCGTTGCTAGACAGACACACGAGGCGAGCCCTCTGCCTTGAGGGCACTGCTTCCATGGCAAGCATCATTCTAAAACTGAGAACTCAAACATGCTGACCCTGAATTCCAATTTTACCTGAGAAAGGACTGGCCCAATATGATAACTGTATGCAGCAGGTTGCAACACAAAGATTAAAGAGCTTTAATTTCTTTTGCCCCACATCTCTGTAGAAACACTAGAGGTGCAAAGTATTAACCCAGACGGCGGGGGGGGGGGCGGGGGAGAGACATGTTTTATGAAGTTCGTTCACTTATACATGTAGATTTTGTAAACAGAAAGACTATTTAGGCTTTAATAATGAGATATGAGATGCTTTGTAAAAAATATCCATATTTATCAGAAGAGCTAGGAATTACAAGAAAATATTGGTGCTAGAAAGTTCAACAGATCTGCAAGTATAATACCCCCTGGGCACATATGTTCTCAGTATCATATAAAGCTGTCTTCATTAACACTTTACTTCATGGATAGCATAAAGAACACTCAGCTGATGAAAACAGTATGTGAAAACAGGTAGCTAACTTACAACACTGAAAGTTATGCACTGAAAACTTGGCCTCCTGGGGAAACAACATAATACCCTGAGATGCGATATAAAACATTTATAACCTTTCTTTTTAAAAGGCTTCCAAGGAGGAAGTTTCAGCTTCTACATTTGTTGCATAATGCTTCACTGTAAGAAACATATCATATAAACTCAAGAAAGGAAAGATCACAGAAGGTTAGAAGTAATTCCATCTTGCTTCAGTTAAAGTACTTGTGTGATAACATAATTTACAAGCTAAAGCATTTTATACATTTCAAATACATAAAACCAATAATTTCTCACTCAGTCAGGAAAAATTATATTGCTTATTGAAAATTCTTGGGCTATCATATGCAATTTTTCTCTGTCTCTGTATTAGATCCCCTATACTGCCTAATAGTATAACTGTAGGCGCACCAAATAATATATAAACATATAAGTAATGCTATGCCTAAAAATTGCTTCTTAATATCTATCTTTATAGCCATAAAAAGGAGAGTCTGATTACATTCTCCTATATAGTATTTTTTAAAATAACCCCAACATTCACAGCCATGTTACATTTTCCCACACAATGCAGAAAATGCTCCACTTCTCACTGACATTTATCACACTCTGGGAATCTCCTCTATTCAATTTTTGTTGGGTATATTTAGTCTAATGTACCAAAATTATGCAAAAGTAAATGAAATTTAGTACCTACAGCAATTATTTTCATCTGACTGCAACTTTCACTCCAGGGTCCTGATGAGAGAGGGTCTAGAGTCTCATTCTAATTGATGCTGAGGTTAATCATATATAAAAAAGTGTATCCAAAAAATAATTCTAACCAAGAAATCACATTCCAATTCATTTGCAGAGATGAAGCATTTAAATTGATTTGATTAACCAAGGCCACTTGTCTTGTGTACTCACAAATTTCTCGGTAGTAAGTGGAATATGAGTGGGGAAATATCAATTGTGCAAATGAAATAAATACCTATGAATTTGAAAAAAGAACAGATATTCAGTTCTTTTGTTAGCAACCAGCAATCCCTAAACTACCTCTGGTGTTTCCTCAGTGTGCCCAATGAACTAGTGTTCATTACGCTCAAACACATTTGTGACATTGCAAAGGGGAAAGAAGTCATAACAAGGAGAAGTTCCAACTGCCAGAACTCTTACCAGAAATCGTTTTTAATGAGCATGTTCACTCCTTTCAGGGCAATCTTCACAATTTCCCTTTGCTCTGAGCTAGAACACCTGGGATTTGTCAGTGAGGCTGCGTGTTGAGAACAGACCAAAAATAGTTCCGCAAAGGATCCCATGATGAATTGCTAGCTTTTATGAGTCACCTTTGAAATGTGAACTAGTGTACTTGGTGATTTGGTTTGCATCATTAGGATGAGAAAGTTCAGTGAACTTAACCATAAACATTTGAATAATTTGAGTGTATACAAGAGAAGGGATTTCTCTTGATCTAAAATATGGCCAAACCTAAATGCAAATAAAATTTTGAATTGCAGAACTCTGAGGAATCTTATTAAATGCAACTATTCTTTACTTATCTGCCCCTCCGCATGCATGCTTTTAACAAAACAACAGCACAGAAATGCAACATATTGCTCCAGAAGAAAACTTTAATGCAGATGAAGCTGAGAATTGATTATCTTTACAAGCACAAGCTGTACTAAACTGTTAGCATTTAAATTGTCAGTAGTTAAAAGTCAAAATCTTCTCAATTAAGGTTCCAATGCAAGGTTTAATTCTACATTGCGTACACAGCTTGAAAATCCTTCTCTTGACTCCCAAAGCAACTTTCATTCTGGGCCCCTTCAAACATAACCCGGAAATTCATCACATTCTAAATTTGGGGCAGAGATCCCAGCAGATCTAGACAACATAAAAATGAAAATGTCTAAAGCCAGTATACCATACCATTGCTACGATGTGTAAAACAGTACCAGTATTAGTGTAATAGTGGAAGACTTCCTGAAAAATACTAGTGTAGACTAAGGCCCCAATCCTGCAATAAGCTAAGCATGGGTCAAACCCTATACACATGCAGGAGTGAGGTCTTGAAATGCAAGCCTGCAGACAGCAATTTATGTTCAGGAAAATAAATAAATAGAACTCAGCATCCCTGGTAGGTAATCTTTTAAAAATAGTATTTTTAATCACAATCTGTTGGTTAAACCAATGGGATTCTCCAAAACCCACTCCTGATACCCTTTCTTGTCTTCCAGCAGTGAGAAGCTAGACTTGGGCAAAGGGTGTGGCAAGAGAAATCACTACTTCAGGTGACATTACTCTCAGGTCACCATCTTCCCAGTGGGTGTTTAGAAAGGCTATACTAATCTTGTGTTCCTGTTATTTTGGCTTCTTGAATAACTAATGCCTTCCTAAACCCATTTTGCCAAGACAAACAGTTTCAACCAAGACACCAAAGCACAAATAAAGCAGCCACACACAAAAATATATATAACTGGTAGAAGACAAGAGCTGAAATAGAAAATACTTAGCTACTTTATCTGAATTAAAAATAAATAAGGCAATCCCAAATCTTCCCAGTTCAAAACGTATTATTATATATAAGATAATTTCCTACAATCTTTTAAAAACATTCAAGTTCTAGATTTTAGGAATAGATGGGGATTAAGGGAAGCTAGGCCCAAAGGAATCCCTTATATTCCTCAGAGAATTTCAGAGAGACACCTAATCTTTTGGGAGTCTGATGCATATGCCCTGCTCTACACTGGGGGCGGAAGCATCGAGCTAAGTTATACAACTTCAGCTAAGAGAATAGCATAGCTGAAGTCGACGTATGTAGATCGACTTACCACGGCGTCTTCATGGCGGTGATTCGACTGCTGCCGCTCCCCCATCAAGTGTGCCTGCGCCTCTCATGGCAGTGGAGTACAGGAGTCGACAGGAGAGTGCTCGGGGATTGATCTCACAGCATCGATCCCCCCAGAGTGTAGACCTGCCCTATGACAAATGCAGCTGTGCATAGTAGACTCATGGAACTGGATTTTTAATTAAATGGCCTGTACTTTTATAAAGAGTAGGCAGAAGGGATGGAGGCTATAGGAAAGGATATTTTCCCTATTTTCACAGGGAACTGAGCCCTATGCTGCATAATTTTTATTTGGTCTATATAGTTTGATCAGGTGTATATGAGTATCCCACCCAAAGGCAATAAGCAGGATATTTGAGTCTTATTGCCTTCCTAGGTTAGCCCTGGTTATGTTCTGTGTCCCTAATAAATAAAATTCACCTTGGAGAAGTTTTATCTTAGTTTAAGCTTCTGATAGTACAGGGTGGAGAACTGGGGCTGGGTTACAGTAATTTAAGAGAAATGTTAAATATATCTGGGCCCTGATCCAATAAGGAACTTAGGTGCCTTAACTCCAGATTTAGGCCTTACTGGGATCCACAAGTCCCCTGCTTAGCAGCTACCTAACCCTGTAAGAACCTAAACTCATTCAGTGGCTACAGCTTAACTGTAAAAGTCCACTACATCTCTAATTTTTGACCATGCGGGCTTGCATGCACACTGCTGTCTCCCTCAAGGCACCTCTCTCATGGCTAAGACACAGAGTAATCCACGAATTGGCAGAAGTAAGGCGGAAGAGCGCCTATCTTCTCTACAGGGCCCAAACTGATAGGCCTACTTTGAATACACCTAGCTTCACACAAAAGAGCCTGAATCCATGGGTGGTTGTAGCCTCCTTTAGCTCAGTGATTAGGGACCACAGCTGGAATGCAGAAGGTTCAGTTTCCCCATCTATCTGATTTAAACAGGGGTTGCCCATCTTTTCGATGAGTGCACTAATGACTGGATTTTAGTGATTTTTTACTGTCTCTGGCCCAATTAATATTTAATTATTCAATTTAATAATTAAAGTGGAACAGATTTCAATAGGAGATATTTTGTACAAAGTATGCCCTTGATCTGGTGCACACTAATATCCAGTTGGATTGTATGTGCTGTGATAGTATGTGAAGTTATTAATATTGACTACATACTAGTATTTCAAATGTGTTTGCTCCTCGGGTGACACCCACAAGGTAGTTTACATCTTGTCCAGCAAGCACAATATAAATGTACTATTTAAGGTGATGACCCATTAAGAAACACAATAGGCCTTAGCTTATCCCCTTCCTGTAGATGCTTCAGCCAGGTGGATAATGGCTGCTATGACTCAACAAAGAATGCAAGGGCATGTGACTAGATCATGTGATACTGGACTCCATCTTGTGCCTGAACTTTTCCACAAACTATACTGGGGACTTCGCTTGAAACAATGAACTTACTGCCACATGGAAAAAGCTATAAAAGGGTGAAGTGACATCATCACTGGGCCTCACTTCCCTTACAGCTGCACACTGGTAAACACCTTAGGAACAAAGACTGGACTGTGGGGGTGTATCTCAGGAAGGAAAGAAGGAGCCCTAGCCTGTGAATGGAAGATTGGTGAACTGTTTGTACTATCAAGGTGAGACACTGCTTGATTCAAATCCTACCTAGCGAATAGAACTGAGATTGTGATTTTGTTTTATTTCTTAGGTAATCTACTTTCATCTGCACACTTATTTCTTATAAGCACTCAACATTTATCTTTCTGTAGTTAATAAATCTGTTTTATATTTTACCAAAAACAGTGTGCTTTGAGTGAAGTGTATGAATAATCTCAGCTCAGTTAACAAAAAGCTTGTGCATGTTCTGCTCACACTGAGGGGGGGGTGGACTGGTTAATAAACTTACATTGATCAGGCTTTTGATCAGGGCAAGACCGTGCAATTCTGGGGTCCTAGACTGAGGGGTGGGGGGGCTGAGGGGAAACTGGCTGAAGCCTCTCTATTGTTGGTTCATGAGCGGCTGGCAAAAACATTCATGCAACTCAGCTGGGGGTGTCCCTGCCTGTAAATGTTTGTGTAAGTGCAAGACCTGGGGGCTCTGCAGCTTGTCACAATGTGAGAGGGAGCCCAGGCTGGTCAGACAGAGGTACTCTAGTTCCAGGTTGCACTCCACGAATGCCCATCACAAGCCCCACATAAGAATATCCCATAGTGCAGCAGCTAGGGCACTTATCTGAGCTGAGAAAGACGAAGTGGGGGGACTGAACTGGAACCTCCTTCATCCTGGGTCAGTGCCATATCCACTTAGCTTAAAGGTGCACAGGAGGCTGCTGCCGCTATCATTTTGTATGGAGTTAGGCAGGCACCTTGGCCATTTTTGCAAACAGTGGCTTAGGAGCCTAAGCAGCCTGACTCCAGGTGAAGGGTTCTCAGCTGTGGATTGCAAGCAAAGATAGGAGTTTCCCTGCATCCAGGCTCTGTGAAGGGGTGGGGTTAAGAACAAACCTCTCTCATCAGGATCAGTGACTGAGATGGCTCCGCGCCTAGCATGCTGGCTTTTGTGGATCTCATTCGTAGGTGTCTGTATCTTTGCATTCACCATATAGATAGCCTAGCTGCGTAAAACAGGCTTTGTGGATCACACTGATGTTCCTAAGCACCTGAAAGGTAGACATTGAAATGCCTAAGTCCCTTTGTGGATCCAGTCCATGGAGCCTGGAATAGCTGCCTTCTTTTACTTCTATTACAAAAACAGAACTAAAATACAATCATGATCAAAAGTAATCCAATGAATACACCTGAACATTCCCCTGTATTGAAGCAGGGGAAGAAAGACACCATAGTTGGTATCTACAGAAGAAAAGGGGAAGAAATATCGGATACAGACATCCAAATCAGTGCCTATAAGTCGGGATAACACTTGTTACTTATCCTGAAGCTGGGATGTAAGTTAGTGGTGTTGTTTCTACACAGATAAAGAAATAGAGATGGGGGTGTGAGGAGCATGCTCAGGAAAATAACCACACAAAATGAAAAACTATAAGCCCTAATATAGAAACATACTTGGTTGTCAGGCAATATTCCTTATAGTACTCCCTCTTGCCAGGACTTAGTTGCCTGTAACAGCAGAACACCAAAATGCTCCAGAAAAGGTCACTGGGAAGGAGCTGTTAGTTATCTGATGAATTATTTTAATAACATGGCAGCCCAGTTACATTATTCTGAGAATCCATGAGTTCAGGAAGATAGAAGTATGATTGTATATGCTGCCCATCAACAGGTGAAAAAGAGGAGGCGTTTTCCATTCTATTTGCAGTTGAACTTTTTGAAATGTATGTGCCTGTTTGGTTTATTCCTTCTATTCTGTCTGGAAAATGCACATATAGTGGAAATAATTATGGGATAAATTAGTTCCCCCTTGACTCTACCTGAGGAGACTATTGCTATGGGCTTTCTAGCATGGTGTCTAGAATATATTTCCTTGAGGAGAGCTAAAGTCTAATATCCCAAAGTGAAAATCATTCAGGACAAAGTAATGATTGGGATGCAAATTTATGGAAACTTCTCATCTTTAAAGCACTTGGCTACTTGAGATTAGTTTTAGACAAGCTCCTAAGGAGTCTTGGTTTCATTTTTGTGCAGCTGAGAAAGGGATGAAGAGTTCTTGCCTTTTCTTCAGGGGTACAGGAGAGTGACAGGGGTGAGTAGAGAAGGAAGAATAACAAAATAGAACAAATATAACCTTTTGTCATACTGTCTCCAGAACTCACTCTATGGCTCCCAAACTTAGACCAGATCCTTGGAAAAAGTGATGGACCTAACAGTCCCTTAAAGGTGAAGGAGATGGAATGTATTGGTTTTCTGAAGTACTGCAGACTTCTTGTTTTGAGGCTGCTAGCGGAGGAGGAGGAAACTTGGAGGTGGAGTAGGGTCTTTGTCAGTGCTGATGGGTCATGAAGGTCTAAGCTCACCAAAATGCCTTTGTGTCTGCTGAGCCAGAAAAACAAATGAATAGGAGGCTCACTATTTGTGCCCTGTGTGACTGGGTGCCTGAGATGGGCCACACCGAAAATGCCACACTCAGGGAAGACTGCAAGAAACAGGGCAGGCAATCCCCAAAAAAACAGTGGTTTATTTTAAGAGTCATCAAACCAGTATCAAAAGAGCTTCTCTAGTACCACGCTGGTAAAGAAGAAGCCAAACACAGTCCCCTTTAGGCATTCCAGTCCTTGGCTCTTATCTAAGCAAAGAGGTCTAATATAATGAGGTTACTGAAAACTCACTTCACCATATCTGAGGTTCTACTAATCCCAAAAGATCAGACACTTACCCAAATATCATGCTGTCAGCCAATCCTTTAACTACAGGTTTATTAATAAAAGAAAAGAAGAGTTGTTGAATGGTTAAAAGATTATATACAGTACATTGTACTGGCATTAGCCATTACACTGCTCTACAGCCAAAATGCTTCTGAAATAAATGTAGTCAAACTTTACTAATTCTGGGTCACTGAGAACGTAAATGATGCTTAAAATTGTTGATTGGCTCTAGTTTTCAAGATATGCTCTTGGGTCACTATATACGACCCTTGACATGGGAATGGCGGAGGATAAGTGAGTTATAAAGGGAAGGGATCTCAATTTAAACCAGAAATGACTAAAATACATCTTTGACGGGATCTATGAATAAATCTATGACTGGGTTTGGACAGTACTTGCTTTTTAGGCAAAACAATGAAGGATGCAATCTGAAGCTGGTATTGCGTCATACGTGATATGAATTGCATCATGTTATTCCTAGAAGTCATGGATGATGCAGTCATAACGAAGCTTACATCACTCTGCTGAACAAATTGCCCTATATCAGCTCTAGAAATCATACAGTGTCGTGCTCTCTTATTTGTCAGTGTTTGATTTTGCAAAGGGACACATTTCTGTTTAGCCAAAGTGAACAGAGATGCCTCGTACTTGGGTGAACAGTGCAGATAACTTCTGCTATGTTTGTGGTGAGGTGACTTTTGCATCACAAAAGCGCAGTATAACCACTATGGTTAAGAAAGCCTATCACCTTTATTTTGGCTGCAAAATTGGAGATCAGGACAAGAGGTGGGCCCCACACATATGCTGCAACACTTGTGCAACAAATCTTCGCCAGTGGTTGAACAGGAAAAAGAAATCTATGCCTTTTGCAGTGCCAATGATTTGGAGAGAGACAACAGATCATACCAGTAATGGTTACTTCTGCATGGTGCCTCCAGTTGGGAAAGGTGTGTCGAAGAAGAAAAAGTGGACTGTGCATTATCCAAACATTCCATCAGCTATACGCCCAATACCCCACGGAGAAGGACTGCCGGTTCCTGATGCACCAGAATCATTCTCACTTGAGTCAGATGAGGAAGAGGAAGAGGATGAAACTTCTGGTCCTGAACCATCAATGTCACAGGACCCACATTTTCTCCCATCCTCCTCCTCTGAACCACACCTCATAACACAAGCTGAACTGAATGACCTTGTCAGGGATTTGGAACTAGCCAAGAGTAAGGCAGAGCTGTTGGGCTCCAGACTACAGCAGTGGAATCTCCTGGCAGGTGATGTTAGGGTTTCCATGTTCTGTGACCGTCAAAAGGATCTTGTCCCATTCTTCTTCATGGAAGGTGATCTTGTAGCCTGCAACAACATCCATGGTGTGATGGCAACCCTCAACATCGTTCACGATCCAGATGAGTGGAGACTCTTCATTGATTCATCGAAGACGAGTCTTAAAGCTGTTTTGCTGCATAATGGCAATGTTTTGCCATCAATTCCAGTTGGTCATGCAGTCCATATGAAGGAAACCTATGACAACATGAAACAACTTTTGAGGTGCATAAACTATGACCAACATCAGTGGCAGCTTTGTGGCGATTTGAAGGTTGTTGCTCTCTTGCTTGGTCTGCAGACTGGATACACAAAGTGGTGCTGTTTTCTCTGCGAATGGGATAGTCGTGCAAGAGATTCCCACTACATCAAGAAAGATTGGCCACTCCGACAGTCATTGGAGCCTGGGAGGAAAAGTGTTCAGCATCCACCACTTGTTGAATCAAGGAAGATTTTGTTACCACCCTTACACATCAAGCTGGGTCTGATGAAGAACTTTGTCAAGGCCATTGACAAAACACAAGCAGCTTTCAAGTACCTCCGTGGAAAATTTCCAAGGTTAAGTGAAGCTAAGATAAAGGAAGGTGTCTTTGCTGGTCCTCAGATTCGTGAACTTCTTCGAGATGATGCATTTGACCATGCACTGCGTGGCAAGGAAAAGACGGCACGGAAAGCCTTCCAGTCAGTGGCAATACATTTTCTTGGAAACAACAAGGCAGACAACTACAGGTTGTTGGTGGAAGACCTCCTCAAGGCATACAAAAGCCTTGGTTGCAACATGTCACTAAAGATGCATATTTTGCACTCTCATCTAGATTTTTGTCCACTGAACTGCGGAGCAGTGAGCGACGAGCACGGCGAGCGATTTCACCAGGACATTGCAACAATGGAGAAACGCTATCAGGGCAAATGGAGCCCATCGATGCTTGCAGACTATTGCTGGACAGTGACAAGAGATGCTCCATTTAATGAATACAAGAGACAAGCCAAGAAGCGCCGAGTAGACACTGAATAGGACTAAACTATGTACATAATAGTTTTTTGCCTTTTGTTTCATAATACATTTTATTTATATAACCCTTTTGCTGATTTTTAAAGTGTTACCTAAACAGGACAGGTGAAATATTATCATGTAAAGCAACCCTAAACACATGAAAAGACCTAGGTTTACAATTTATGATTAAAACTCTATCTACACAATATACATAGACATAAAATGTAAGAACTTAAATATCTTAGAAACAGTAGCCAGTCAGTTGTTTTAATTGCCATATTTGAATTCAGCACATCAAAATACATAATAAATATCACATTTTATCTCTGAAGCAGACGACTTCTAAAAAATTGTAGACCAGTGTTATCAGAAGACAGGACAGAGGGCTAGGTGGATCTTTGGTCTGACTCAGTATGGCCATTCTTATTACAAATGCTTGCAAGGTCCTTGTATCAGACTTGTAACAGTGATGGATGAGTCTGGTAGTTTGCAAAGTCTCTCTGGAATCATCCCAAAAGGGAATCCAAATGCTGTTTAAATGTAAAAAGAACAGGAGTACTTGTGGCACCTTAGAGACTAACAAAAAATGTGTTAGTCTCTAAGGTGCCACAAATACTCCTGTTCTTTTTGCAGATACAGACTAACACGACTGCTACTCTGAAACCTGTTTAGATATAGAGTTTGTTAGATTCTTACATTTTCCAGGGTATTCCAAACAACTGCTTGGAAGATCTCAGTCTCGTGGCTTAAACTTTCCTTTTTCAAAGTTCAGCAGACAAGAGGTGCAGGGATCAGGCCTGAGATTTCCCATTTATAGCTGAAGCAGGCTGTCAAATGTTTTGAGCACAGCATGTGACTGAGAAGTCTTCTTCCTGGAGAACACACTGACCCACCATTTTGAAATTAACATTCAATTTTCTATGCATGCACTGGTAATCTAGTTACACTCATTTACATATGGCAACAGCTGGTCATTCATTATAACAGGGATAGATAAGCTGAAGACAGTATAGGTAATAGTATTATTTTCCTGCAGTGTCTCACACCTTTGATCTTAAGGTTAACTGAACACAGTCACATACATAATGTAAGGCAATTAAGACATGACAAGAATTTAGCATCTAAAAGATAATTTGCTTACACAAGTACACAAACAGGACACAGGTACACAGACAGGACACAGATACACAAACAAACATTTAGCATCTACCCCTGATTTCCATTACTGCAAATTATTGTGTGACTCCTCCCTCCCCCTCCTGTTCACTGGCCCTGTCTGAGGTTGTTCAAGATAGGGGAAGCCAGCCTTGCAACTTTGTACACAACTTTGGGGTACTGGGCCTCAGGCTCCTTTGTGTGCTCTGCATTGTGTGTCAGTGTGTTCACCTCAGACCAGACCAACTCAGACAAACCTCCAGGAACAAGGCGGTTCATTCTGTAAAGAACATAGAACAGGATTACAGTCCAGCAGCCTCCTCTCTGCTTGCCTGCTATGTGCTCCCAGCTCAGTCAGTTCTGAGATCCGCTGCTTGCAGGGCGGGGTGGGGTGGGCAGAGGAGATGGACAGGCAGAGGGTACATCCTGGCAGGAACCAGGAAGTTCTTCCAACATGCTACAATTTGTAGCCCACAACTTGTAGTTTCTAGGACTACTGTTGAAGCACACTGGCCCTCGGGCTACAAATGGGTTAGTGATTGCTGGTCTAGGACATCTCTTTGATATTCACATACAAGTGAATTGTCCTGATACAACTGTAATGGCTCTTTTTATGGGTCAAACCCAGGTTAGCTGGTTTGCCAATGTCACAACATGATCTCTGGAAGTGGAAGAATGATGATTTTCAGCTATATGAAAGATCAGCAAATCAGAGGCTCAAGCTATGGACTTGCTTTGTAAGAGGCTCAGTTGTGCTGTGTAGGTACCACTCTGAATTCAAGGCTGTATGGAGCTATTCTGCTCCTGAGAAAGAGCTGGGAGGATCTTTGCCTTCCTGGAAATGACATCCCTTCAGGGGGTGCAGCATACTCTGTGGTATTCTGTATATGCTCTGTAGGCCCATGCAGGGCCAAGGTCCTGCACTTTGCCTGGTGTGAGATGTGTTCCTGGTGTGCACAAAGGGAGTATTGGGCACTGCACTGTGACAGGCTCTAGCACTGGGGTGGGCAAACTATGGCCCATGGGCAATGTGCCCTCTCATTTTTGACAGTCCATGTGGGCAAAAAATTTCTTCTGAGCAAATTTTTGTGCTTCTGTGCAAATATTTGTGCACATGGTGTTTCTCCGTGTGCACGGGTTTTAGGATTTGTGTGCACATGCACACACATGTGCACAGCTTAGAGAGAACAGTGCCCACGGGCCACATCCAGCCCGACTCCTGAGTTCCTGGCTAGGGAGTCTACCCCCAACCGCACCCCAGTGCTCTGAGCGGTGGGGCTGCGAGCTCCCGGGGCAGCGCAGATGCAGAGCTGCAGCCTGACCCAGCACTCTGTGCTGCGTGGTGTGTGACTGCCTGTCCTGGTGCAGCCATACCACCAATCGTGCTCCAGGCAGCGCGGTAAGGGGGCAGGGAGCCAGGGGAAGGAGGTGTTGGATAGAAGGCAAGGAATTTCAGGGGGTAGTCAGGGGGCAGGGGTGTGAGTAGGGGTTGGGGCAGTGGGAGGCTGGGGAACAGGTGGGTTGAATGGGGGCAGGGATCCCAGGGGGCAGTCAGGAATGAAAGGATGGGTTGGATGGGGTGGCAGGGGGCAGTCAGAGGTGGTCGGGGGACAGGGAGAAGGGGGTGGTTGGATGGGGCAGGAGTCCTGGGGGGGCCGTCAGGAAGGAGAGGGGGGTTTGGATGGGGAAGGAGTCTTGGTGGGGGGGCTGTCAGACAAGGGGCAGGAAACATAATGTGGCCCTCAGGCCAAAAAGTTTGCCCACCCCTGCTCTAGCAGGAGGCAAGGAAACTCCTGGCACAATCCCATCCTACTCTCTCTCTCTTCACATCTCCTTAAGGTCCGTTACAAGCTGGAGTTTTTCCTTAAAATTTTAGCTATCATTACAGTAGAGTTAGGCCCTCAAACAAAGGAAATCCCAACACTTACTTTGGCTTCTTATAAGAAGCGGGACACAGTTAAACAAGGTGGCCTGTGAAGAATCACAGGAGATACAACAGAATGAGTGGCCTTATTGCACTTGTCATAAGCAGCTTGTAAGGCATAATTGGCCAAAACATGGTCCTCCTGAATAAATGTCCCCAGCTTATTCCTTTTACTTCCTGGAAGATTTTCCACAAAATGAAGACTTTTGCTCCATAAAGGAAAAGTTTTATAATGGTCCATTACCACCTGGTAATTGACTAGTCTTGTGCAGACACAGGATTGCTCTGAATGATCCAGAATATCTAATTCACAGGAGTCTTTATTCAGAGAGGTAGCCTAGATGATTTTCTGCGCTTTAGATTTCTCTGAGGCAGCTGAGATTATTCAATAGTTCAGGTAGAGTACAAAATATCTTAAAACCCTAAATGGACAGAATCAAATTTCTTAGCCACCAATGAGTTTATGACATGGTGCAGCCACAGCTCTCTAGCAAGATCTAGCAAGCTCCCATTAACAGTACCCCTTGCCCTTTACACTTAGTTCTAGACTATCACCAAGTTAGTGGGTCTCTTACTAAGCTGAATTCTAGAGCAAGGAAAGCCCAGGAACACTCATGGGCGCAGGAAGACGAGGTGCCTGGAGAGTGAGAAAGGCAGCAAATTCCAACTGCTGTTCTCCACCCACCTCTGAAGCCGAAAGGTCATTTCTCAGAACTGATGATTCAGGACTGTGCTTAAAGGAGAGATCTAGACAACTTTAGGCTCTCTCTGCTGCACTCTACCTTTGAACAGTGAGCAGGATGACCACCTCCTGACCTATCTATAATGTGTAGGGAAAAATGCTGTGTGATCATGGGGCACTTCAATTGGAGTGACATATGGTAGAGATCTCATGCTGCCAGGACTATGACATCCTTGGAACGTGTAAACCAGGGATTGGCAACCTTTGGCACACAGCCTTCCAGGGAAGCGTCACGGCCTGTCCGGTAAGTGCGTGGGCTGAGGGGTATGCTGGCCATCCCTTCCCGCAGCCCCCATTGGCCTGGAATGGCAAACCATGGCCAGTGGGAGCTGCAGTCGGCCAAACCTGTGGACACCACAGGTAAACAAACTGTCCCAGCACGCCAGTGGATTTCCCCAATGGGCTGTGTGCCAAAAGTTGCCAATCCCTGGTCTAAACATTACTGATGACAAATTTCCTAATTCAAAAAGTTTTTCAGCCAGCACAGAGGAATTCTTTATTAGACCTTGTCCTAATAGATAAGGATGAACTGATCACAGAACTAAAAGTGAATGGCAGGTAAAGCAATCATGACTTGATCTCTTTTTTTTTTTAATATGTTAGCGGAATAAAGTCCAGACCACTCACAGATATACACACTGGAAATGGCCACAGTATTGCAGCAGCAGTCACATCAATGTCAAATACAGAAGTAAAATAACCTCTCTACTCCTACTTGAGTTTCCCCGGTGGATGCATCCAAAGAGTGAATTAGCTTTTTTGGCCACATCATCTCCCTGTGAGCTCACATTCAGCGGATAACCTGGGAAGCAGCGACTCTGAAAAAGACTTGAGAGTCCTGGTGGATAGACTGAAAGTATGGCCTACGCTCTTTGTTCTTAGATATAGATATTTACACTTAGCCATATTAGAATGAATATTGCTTGCTTGTGCCCAGTCTACCAAGCAACCCAAATCACTGTCAGTGACCTGTCCTCTTCATTATTTACCAGTCCCCCAATTTTGTGACATCAGCAAACTGTATCAGTGGTTCACGGACAGCCGGTGACCAGGCTGTTGTGGGAGGCCACACCCCATCCCCGCCCCACCCCATCTGCCCCTGCTTCTAGCACCCCTCCCCTGCAGAGCCCACAGCCTTCCCACTGTGGGCCCCAGCCCCAGGGCCGGGCAGCCATGGGATAAGACCCCAGCCTGGCGTGCTGGATGGCAGCACTCCCGGCCCCAGCGCGCCAGGCTGTGCAACCCCAGTACCAGCCATCCTGACTCCCTGCAGGTGGTGGGGCACCCAGCCCTGATGCTCCCAGTGGTGAGGCCCCAGCATCAGCTGCCCTGCGGAGTGAAAAATGCCAGCAACAAAAATTGAGAAGTTACTAACAACTAATTCTAAATAACAATATTTAAAGAAATATCATACTGTCAGTCCATCACTAGTTATTTCAAGGTGAAACCCATCTGCTCCAAGGTATTATTAAAAGGCCTGGAGAATTTAAGCACTTATCCTGCAAAGTTCCACACACTTGGCATTGGGACTATTCATGGGAGTTAAATTAAGCCAGTGCATATCTGTTTGCAGAATTAGGTCTTAGTGTCTTTTGATTGAAGTCAGCTCATTTAATTTTATCCCCTTTTTGGATCATTGGCTTTCTGATTTCAGGAATAGTGTGAGAGAGTTCAGTGTAGGGGAAAACAGGTTTATACAAAGTATACTGTTTATGGAAAGTATCTTTCTTAATCCATCTTTTTAGCAGACTGCCAGATTGCCATATTAATTGCCTATAAATCACTGGTCATAATATACCCTATTAAAAAAAAAAAAGGTTGATGTGCTATTTAAACTGTTAGGAATTCCTTTAACTGAACCCCTTTAATAATGTAGTTTAAATGATATGTGTGTGTATATATAAGATGGGATTTTTACTAACCATTTTCTGACTCAAAAAAAAAAAAAAGTCTTGAGGGATTGAAAGCTGTAATGCATTTTATTTTGAAAAAAATAATGTTTTCTATTCAGCATGCTTGTAAAGGGAAACATTTTTGGGGGGTGGGGAAGGAAAAGAATAATGTAAAATTTTAGCATGTTGAAAAATAATAAAAAATGTATCACTACCAACTCCTAGAAATAATTCTCGTAAATGCAGGGAATAAAAGACTAAGTACTAACTCTCTGTGTGTGCTAGTTAGTGTAGGTTCCACTACCTCATGGAACAAATATAATTTTATTGGCGTTCTCTGCCCCTTCTTGTGATCCGTCACATCAAACTGCGCTCTAGTTGACAAGTGTGAATTAGTCTCATCTCATGTGCTTTGTCTTTGAACAAACAGAACAATAATTGGGCTGAGTTATGCTCCAAGCATGGCCTAGTTTCTGGCTATACTTAGTCAATGACTCCTTTAAGAAGGTTACCTTTGCCCTTCTACCCATCTACCTTTCAACAGATACATGCAACCTGAAATAGCACTATTGCCAGTGTAACTGAGAGGACCTATCCATGAAGAGCACCTGAACAAAAATTCCATTCCTAAGAGAGCTGTTACACATTTCCTAGTTAGCTGTTATTTCATGTGATCACCTGCTGTGGTCTATAGAGCCATTTAGCAGCCTCAGTGAAAAATACAGCTTTATCTTTGTTTTGCAGCCATGGGTTTCATTTTCAGTCCCTGAAGGACAAATAGTTCATATAATTCTAGCCACCAGCACAACAAACAAGCTTGTCACACACTTATTGCCACATCAGTATAAAGTTCTGGAGAAGAGCCATAGAAAATTCTTGTAAATGAAAAATGAAACACTCTTCTGAGCAAAATGGAAAAATAATCAATCATATCCTCTGTCGCAGTGTTGTACACAGTGGAAATCATGCCCACATGTCCACTTTACCATGATAAATTTCACTGGCAAAAGAAGCCAGAGCACCTGCCGCTGAGGGGGAAAATAGACTGGATTTTCCTTTCCTAGTTATAAACTATTGGCTGTATCAATGTGCACATTTAACTCTAGATAATGAATAAAATAACAAAACATGACAGTGAAAAAATTGTTTCGAGAATTAAGAATTTAATTTTTCCTTTTACTGTGGACATAGTTGTACATACAGATAAAATCCACAGTGTCTTGCACATAAACATACTTGCTTCAGGGCAAACTTCAAACCAAAATTCAATATGCACTGAAAAGACTGGGCATGGTTTGGATCATATCAGGAATGTAGGAAAGGCCAAACAATAATTGAGAAACCTGGATTGCTAACTAATGAAGTATGGAGAATTTACAGGTTACAATTACTCAAGCTACATTAGCGTACCAGGTACCCTTTCATCTTATTGTAAAGAAATGAGCCTACTTAATTCACAGAAGGAAACTTGTGGTGCTGCAGTTGATGGAATTTTTAGGGTGCTGCCTAAAGTCTAGAAATGTTTTTAAATATCGCTAGGAAAGGTATTGAGAACAGACAATATCCTTTACATTTTCTACTAGCATGCTAGAGAGGCAGTTGACACTGAGCTTTAGCCCAGAAATTGCAGAGTGGATTGACAGGATTTTTTTTTTGTTTGCTGCACACACTCGCAATCTTTTTATCCCACCCGCAAGAGCCAATAGGATTTTGAAGCATATAATGCCAGAGAGAGAAAAGTATGCAAATGATGACCAAAACAATCCAAGTGATGAGATTCCTTACGATTAACAGTAAGCCAAATAAAAGAATAACCCCTCTGACAAGAGAAAGAGAAGCAAAAAGTTTTGGAGAGGAAGAGGACTTGCATGGATGAAGACAGTGTTCAGGCCCAAGCAGCTTCCATTGTGCTTCAGCATCAGAAGAAAACTTTCATACAAATATGAAACACTGTGCAAAATTCACCCCAATGCAACCCCTGTGCTAACTCCCTTGACTTCATCATAGTGACACCCAGGATGAGTTTGACTCAATTTATTTAAATGTTACACTTCACATTTAAAAAAGGCAGAAAATAAACTAACCTACCTCTCTGTCATTGGTTCCTCACACTGTGGCCCAGCTAACCCAGGTACTCAAGAACATGCCTAACTTAAGAATATGCTTAACTTTATGCATATGGGTAGAGGACTTTACTGAATTTATGTCAACATTTTCTGTGAGGTGGCCACAGTGCTAGCAGAAGACTGAGAAATACTGTTTAGAATGACACACTATTTTCAAATGTAGTTCAAAGTTCATAACTTAGTTCACCTGTTGAGAATTTGTAGTGGTGAGAAGTTATCACTTTACTGTGCTGAGCAAAATCACTAGTCTGCCTGAAATATCTGGGCTGCGAACGCTACAGAAAATGAACAGCAAACTGCATGAAGCAGATGTACAGTAGCTATAGAAACCACAGCTGATACAAAACAAATAAGCATGGGCCATTACCTACAATTTGTTTCACGTTCCTTTAACTGCGTCATAACATCTGTTCTAGGATGCCTTGTAAAGAGAGCTGTGAAAATATGTTGAACACAAATACTGCTGAATAAAGAATAAAGATTTCAGATTAAACGATGCTAAAGGAATATTGAAATGTGCTAATAAAGAAATTAATGAGGGATGACATTGATCCCAAAGTGAAATGCAAGAGAAAATTAGTTATAATAACCTACCTATTTAGTGGTACACATTACCATCCCTTGCGCCAGTGTGATAAAGATAGGTCATAACAGCCTTCAAGGTTAACTAAAAAGCAAAATATTAAGAGGTCTGTATGATTTTAGCTCCTTGGCAGTGTATAATGTCTTCCTCAAAGATGGTTTTTCCCTCCAAAATCTCTTCCCCGCTTTAAAATTAGTTTGGGAATAGGAAGGGGGAAGTAGCGCTTGGATTTCATCCTCTTTGAACCTCTTTATCCCTCTTCACCTCTCTAGCACACCACAAGGGCCTCCAATAAAACACCTGGCATATTTCAGTTAGGAAAACAAGGGAAGGTCTTAGAAATAAAGAGATGTTAAAGTATGTCTTTTTCATAAAACAAGAGTAAGAGGCCTACAGAAAATATTCATTTGCAGTCCACCGTAAAGGAATCTCTGATGTAATGGCTGAAGCAATGGAAAAGACCCAAAAGAACACTATGGTGTGCAGTGTTTTACTGTAAATCATCATGCTGATGATCAGAGTGTTTGAAAGGTAGATAAGTGCATGGAGAGAGAAAAAATCTGGATATGATGTAAGGAGCCTCGTGGAAGAATTCAAAGCTTTTTATGTGGATAGGGTGAGGCCTTTCTCCAGAATCAGATGGGTGGGAAGAAGAATGTATGGCATTCAGGGACTATGCTAACATTCAGGTAAAGGGATGTTCTAATCTAGTAGCAGAATAAGCATACATTTCACCTGTAGCAGGTGTAGTTAATGGCACATTTTGCTTGCCCTGTGCCAATAACTGCAATCAGATCATTCTCAAACATCTGTGTCCCTCCAGTTTATATAATGACTTCTTTTTGAGGGCAAGAAGAAAGCTAACCTGAAGCCGAACAGCAGTAATGTTCACACTAAATCCTAGAGTCTAAGGCCAGGTCTACACTATACACTTACATTGGTATGACTGTGTCTCTCAAAAAGTCACACCCCCAGTGATGCAGTTATATGAACCTAATCCCTGGGTGTAGACAGTGCTGTGCCAACTGGAGGGCTTCTCCCATCAACACAATCTGCTCCACAAGAGGTGGTAGCTAACTACACCAATGGGAGAAGCTCTCCTACCAGTGTAGTGGTACTTCTTCACTGAAGAACTGCAGCATTTTAAGTATAGACCTGCCCTTGGTGTATAAGCTAACAAAATCAGACACAGATATGATGGATGGAGTAACAAATATTAGCATGTGTCAGCCTTCTCTACTGTATTGTCTCTTGAGTTTCCCCTGTTAAGCTTCCTCTACAAATCAAAGCCCTAGAACAAGAGCATGTGAAGTATTTATGTAGAACATCGATGTTAAATGTCAAAATATGTCAATTTATCTAGCAGGGCAATCTAGTTAATGATTACAGTAAATTTTCATTGCATGGTCTAAGTCTTTTCTATGGAAATAGAAAGTTAAAGGTCTGATTGTTTGTATCACCCTAGTACTCAAAAGTCCAATTATACTAGGCACTGTACATGCACATAGAAAGAGATGACCCTTGTCCTGGAGAATTTAGAATTTAAATAGACAACACAAAAGGGTGAGGAAGTTTTACAGATGGAAAACTGAGACAGAGAGATTTAAGGCCCCAGTCATGCAGAGACTTTCATGGGTGTGTAACTTGATGCACTTAGTAGTCCTGTTGAAGCTAGTTCTAGAGACAGTGGCTTCAGTGGGACTACCCACAGCTTGTAAAGTTAAGCACATGCATACGTCTTTGCAGGACTGGGGCCTAAAAGATTTGCCCAGTTATGACATTGCCCAGGGTACCATCTGGTCTGCTGAATAGCTGTGTCTCCTCAGTTCTCCAACCTGCCTTTCACACTTCTGTGCTGGTGAACAGCCACTCCTGGCTATTTAACACACAGCCTCCAGCATGTCACTTGCGCCCAGCTGCACATACTAATTAGTCACCCATGACTTACACTTAAGAACACCAGCAGATTCCTTGTACCCTAGAAGTGTGCATCTTGTACTGCTCAGTACAGGACTGAACAGGGCAAGCTCATATAAAGTCCATCATTTCATCAATGAAAAATAATATGCACCTGCCTTGTTATCCCAGATGGAGCCTCCCCACACACTTTAATCCAAACACAAAGATAATAAACTTGTTTTACTTTTTAACTACAGAAAGAAAACAAAGATTTTAAGTGGCTACAGGTAGTGAGACATAATAGGATGGGCATTTAAGCCCATCTTTTAACTAAACAAGTTAAAGTGAAGTTAAAAGTAAAAGGTCTTTCTTACCATAAGATTACAGCAGTCTGTAGTGGCTGAAAAGCCTCCCAGACAGGATGCTTTCCCTGAGTTCAAAGATGTTTCCTTTGTCTTTCAAGCATTGTAGCTGCTGTGACTAGAGATGTGGGAGAGGTAATTTGTGTATGTGTGTGGTTTACATGAAACCGTCCCCCCAACACACACACACACACACACACACACACACACACACACACACACACACACACAC
>ML677333.1:40699953-40919714 GCA_007922305.1 Dermatemys mawii
CACACACACACACACACACACACACACACACACACACACACACACACTGTGTCTTTGCCAATATGTAAAGTCTTCACTCACACCCTTCTCCTTGCCCAGGAATGCCCACTGAAATGGGTGATTGTCCAATTGATTATGCTGATACCTGGCTGAGGGTGCTAGTGTGTCTTTGTCTCAGAAGAACTGATTTGGGCCTGCCTTTCTGATGCTGGAACATGTTGAAAGAATGTTATACAGTTAGAAACTTATAACTTTAAATACAATGCCGATAAACACATTTTACCAGGACAATAATGTTCAGCAGATTATGAGTTTTCAAATGATACCTCACAGGGCATACTGTGTACAAAATTTATCATAGTCTTATAAAAGTGGTGACCATAATAGCATAGATTGTCACACCAATATCTATGGCAGAGTCAGGGACTGAACCCAGATTTCCTGAATCAGATCAGAGGTAGATTGGGAAACAGGTAGGAGTCAGGCATAATATTCTGACATAAGTAAACTAGCAAGATGTGCACAAGATGCTAATGAAAAAGTGATCACCTCTTGAGGGATGGTTTAGAATTTGGCTTGGATCACCAGTGTGGTAGTTCTGTCCCTAATGAGAACCTATAGATACCCACATAGAATTCTACACACAAAGATACACAATTAGTCCTGGGACAACAAGAATATTGCAAGGCAAACCAAGAAGCAAAAGCATTTCTTTGCTTGCCTTGAAGTTAACTGAATAATATCTCTCAAATAATTTATTTAGTGCATTTAATGATTTTTTAAAAATAAATTATTCATTTTTTCCATTTGCAGAGCTTATAGCAGGCAAACTTCACAAACATGTTTAAATAAAATACTTGTAGTATAGTTTATTTCATTATTTGTTGAGCTGTAGCTTGCACTCATTTTCATAAACACTACAGTTCATCAAGAAGAAAAGGTTTCTGAGAAGTTGGAAATGGCTATAATAGATGCAGAGAGGAAATAAGAAAGAGAAACTACATCTTGCCAGCAAGTTAAAGTAGTATAGGTTGGATGAACAGACTATAATGTGGATAGAAAGCTGGCTAGATTGTCAGGCTTAATGGGTAGTGATCAATGGTTCTATGTCTAGTTGGCAGCCGGTATCAAGTGGAGTGCCCCAAGGGTTGGTCCTGGGGCTGGTTTTGTTCAATATCTTCATTAACGAACTGGAGGATGGTGTGGACTGCACCCTCAGCAAGTGTGCAGATGACACTAAACTGGGAGGCATAGTAGATACACTGGAGAGAAGGAACAGAATACAGAGGGACCTAGACAAATTAGAGGCCTAGGCCAAAAGAAATCCAATGGGTTCAACAAGGACAGGTTCAGAGTCCTGCACTTAGGAAGGAAGAATCCCATGCACCGCTACAGGCTAGGGACCAAGTGGCTAGGCAGCAGTTCTGCAGAAAAGGACCTACGGGTTACAGTGGATGAGAAGCTGGGTATGAATTGACAGTGTGCCCTTATTACCAAGAAGGCTAACAGCATTTTGGGCTGGATAAGCAGGAGGATTGCCAGCAGATCAAGGGATGTGATCATTCCCGTTCATTCAGCATTGGTGAGGCCTCATCTGGAGTACTGTGTCCAGTTTTGGGCCCCACACTACAAGAAGGATGTGGAAAAATTGAAGAGAGTCCAGCAGAGAGCAACAAAAATGATTCGGAGGCTGGAGCACATGACTTTAGAGGAGAGGCTGAGTGAACTGGGATTATTTAGTCTGAAGAAGAGAAGAATGAGGGGGGGATTTGATAGCTGCTTTCAACTACCTGAAAGGGGATTCCAAAGAGGATGGATCTAGACTGTTCTGCGTGGTACCAGATGACAGAACAAGGGGTAATGGTCTCAAGTTGCAGTGGGGGAGATTTAGTTTGGATACTAGGAAAATCTTTTTCACTAGGAGGGTGGTGAAGTACTGGAATGGGTTACCTAGGGAGATGGTGGAATCTCCTTCCTTAGAGGTTTTTAAGGTCAGGCTTGACAAAGCCCTGGCTTGGATGATTTAGTTGGGGATTGGTCCTGCTTTGAGCAGGGGGTTGGACTAGATCAGTGGTCTTCAAAGTGGGGTGCGCACAACCCAGGGGGTGCACGAGATCCCCACGGGGGGCCACAGTGTCCCAGCGCCACCACGGGATCGGCCCCGGGACACTGCCAAAATTGAAAGTGTTCTATTTGTGTCCTGCCGAAATGCCGCCAAAAGCGGAAGCTTTCTATTTGGTGGCATTTCGGCGAACACACCCCCAGGCCACGAGAAGACTCGGGAAGGCAGAAGGAGGCCGCGGACACAAATGTTTGAGAGACGCTGGACTAGATGACCTCCTGAGGTCTCTTCTAACCCTGATATTCTATGATTCTATCATTCTCATTTTACCATTCGAAGAATATGAATCCAAAAGGGAACAACACAAGTTTGCCAGTAGCATATTTAAAACTCATCTTTTGGTGAAACTTCTTGTCTGCCTTCCTATAAGAGAAGTTCATGTATGTTGTATCAATGTCTTGTCTTACATCTTTAGTACTGATAACTTATGATATTTGGTGTTTTTCAGAGATGCTGTTTTAATAGTTTAAAAGCTGTGATTCTCCAGCAATGTCATTTAAAAAAAAAGTTTCTAGCCCTTACGGTTGCAGAGAAAAAGTATGAAGCATGAGAACCCTAAAGGCTTAGAAACCAGGAAGTAAATTAAAAAAAACCTAAATAATGTACTGTGTAAAACGATCATGATTTTTAAACCATTTTCATGATATGTAGGGCCTCACTTATTTTTGAATGCTTTCGACAGTACTACATTTTATACCTAAACTGCAAGCTCCTTGGGGTGGATATTCTCTTTTTATAATATGTTTGCAAAGTGAGGTTAGGGCCTCTAAACGTTATATACGCACGGCTAATTATGCATGAGTTCAAACACACTAGAAGGCTGGCTCTAACATTTTATGCACCTCTGCACACAGAATGCTGCTGTGTACCATAAGCTTTCTGCAGAAGCACGACATTATACAGCCCATATCTGACAGGGACAAGCCAAATAAAAGCTAATAGGACTCATAACCTAAATGGGAGTGAATTGTGCTGTACAACAAGATATAATGGCACAAAAAACACTTAAAACTTTCCTTGGTCTGATGCCGTAAGTTACGTATAGCTTTCAGCCAGAACAGGACATGTTGAACTCTGGGCTTTCTATTCGATTTAGAATTAGTTTGTAATGATTTTGTGAGAGCTGCTGCAGTATCTATGCTAACTTGTGGTCAGTGGTTAGATTAGGCCACTTTTCCATTTTTAAAAAACACAGAGTGGGAACTGAATACAGTATGGCTACGCCCAAAAATTTAATGATGTACTTCAGTATGTGCACATATTTTGTTATTAACACTGACATGCTAAAAAGCACATAATATTAGTCAGCATCAAAGTTAGAGGAAAATAAGCTAAAAATTAGTGTAGATAAAACTGGTGGGAGGTGGAGGAGAATGAAAAACTTATTGTTTGCCCCCATGTTTTGATTCTGTAAAATGGAGGTGCTATCTTCATTATTTCTTGTCTCCAGTTACTCCAAAAGAGACCCTGTGTCATTGATCTACTAGGAATTTAACAAGCAGATTCTGAGTTTAAACTGAAACTCGGAGCCCACTTTCCAGATTTCCCCAAGGAAGGACTGTCAGCTATTATTCAATACAATATATTTCAAATTACAAGTGTTGCATTATTGCTAAAATGTCTCAGCTGCCTGAAGTCCATCTCATCGGTGTTGAATAGACACACCCGTCACACTTTTGTAGATGGAAAAAGTTAGAGATGGAGGAAAATGTTAAGAAACATTGAGGAAAGTGGTTAGACTGCATCTGCCATTATTTATTATACAGATCTTAAAACAAGGAAAGAGAAAAAAGCTGGTGATTTGGCTAGCCAACCCTCCACAGAAACATACAGATCAAGAACACTGTTTAACAACAGTTGCATAACTGATGGCAGGGAGGTCCCATGGGAGTGAATCTCTTGTGTACTTCCATACCCACACAACACTTTAATTTTTCCTAGGAAAGCTGCAAGTGTGGCAGATTAAGCCCTTCAGAAAGAAGGCTCAATTTACTGTTATGCAAGATTCTTGGGAGGCAGAATTGACAGTTTTAACAATCTTTTCTTACCATTTTTCTCTGGATATCTACAGGGAAAGAAAATGTGAGCTGAGTAACATTCTATGTTTCTTTGATGTCATTGCATGTGTGTGTTGAGAGGTGGGGTTCAGCAGATGTTGTCTATTCCTACAGCTTAGTCCTCACTTTATGCAGTAATCCTCTGCCATCAGAATCATTGGCTAACAAAAATAACTTTTTTTCCCTCAAATATAGGATCAGGTCTTAAAGGGGGCGGGGGAGAACAAGGAGGTGGAAGGAGTAGATGAACTATGAAAAAGCCAAGGCCTTTCATGATTTATATCTGGAAGGGATCTGTTCAGGCAAATATTCTGCCTTTTTTCTTCCTAAAAGGATAAAGTTTCCTTAGAAAACTAAGTGCCTTTACTATATTGTCAATAGTAATTATCACCATCATGAAACATACATCACATCATTTGTCAATAATGTTTTAACTAACTAGCTAGCTAATTCCTGGCTATGTGAATGTGGTAGAAATAAAAGGGTTAATGCACAAACAGAGCTAAATCTTGGTTACAAAATATTGCTTGACTGCTATCTATGTTTACCGAAGAATGGATCTTTTCACTGTAATTCCACCCCCGCACCCTCCCAAGGTGCCATGTCAAACAGAAAAAACAAACAAAACTATAAGGTTCATTATGTAAAATGAATTATTTTGGCTCAAACAGTTCTGTATGCCACTTATTACTACTTAGGAAACTGGGAACTCTGCATGTTTAGACTCATTGACAATTACTTCCCACCAATCCTAAACTAGGCCATGTTTAAATCAGTTATCTAAAGGTAGTAGACTCTATATTCCATATAATAATCCTTATCCTCTAAACCTCCCAGTCCCTGAAGGGTCTCAACTGAAGTTTTCAGAACTAGGCTTTCATATTGTTTCTCATTAACTTCAGTTTATCTTTTATGCAAAACCATTATTAAAAGCTGTACACATAAAGCTGGTCTACTGCACAGGATTTTTACAATGTAAAGTTATGTAAATCTTAAAGTCTTTCAAGCCTTTGACTTTATTTCTGCAGTTCTTATTTTTAATTTGAGCAGATTAAATATGTAATTAGTAACTCCCTCTCTAATCTTTTTAAAGATATATTGCTTTAGAGTTTAATTAAGTTAGCATACAAGGAGGATCATATAGATTCCTGCTGCCTCTGGCAGGAATTGTATTTTACTGACAAAGGATCTAATCCTGAAATCAATACTCAGGAATCTTGTCCAGTTCCACCTAAGCCATGAACATGTGTGGATGCCCACAAGGAGTACAATAAAAAGTCTATTTCACACCACTGTATATATAAGGGGCAGCCAAACTTACTGACCTACTGACCTGCATATGACAATCTCTGGGGCTTGGGGCTTCAGCCTTGCTCCTGCTGGAGTCCTGAGCCCCAGCAGGTACACCCAGCAGGGCTGAAGCCACGAGACCCCCTGTCCCTCTGTGCAAAAGCCCTACCCCACTTGCTGCAAGGCATAGGTCCTGAGCTCCACCCCGCAAGAATGGGGGTTGTAGGAAGGCCTGGTGAACTCCACGAGCTGCACTTTAACTGTAAAAGAGCTCCTGGTGGCTCGCGAGCCTCAGTTTGGCCACCCGTGGTATGCATAGAGATTCCAAGCTTTCAGGAAAGTTTCTTATTTCTCAGTCTATAAATGAGTTCATTGGTGATAGACTGTGAAGCTTCCCAAGTCCATTCACAAACACTAGAAAAGGTCCCAATGGTATGTTGCTGAGAGATACATACTGTTGCTCAAGGGAAAATAGTCAAAAATGTCTGTGGGCAGAAGTAGGATCGCTTTCTGGAGGGACTCAAGAGAACCATCCTGAAATCCAGTGGAGAATTTCATCCTATTCACTATTTTTTGCATATTTCCCCAGAAGATTTGTGGTTTAGACAAAATTACATGAGTTAAGTAAGTGTTCTGTAGCACAGCGTTAATACGAGTTTATTTTCTTTAGAATCCAATAATAATTAGGAATCAAGAAATATTTTTGTAACATTTAAAGTACATTTGCTACTGTAACACGCCATACCCAGTGATGTCATTGGAAATGGGGGATTGAACCCAGAACCTCTGGTTCTAAAAACCATGAACTCAGCTAAAGGAAATATAGCAGAATCAAAGTGCTGTGCTGTCTAGCCCCCTAGACTGAGAGTGCCACACAGTATGTATATGTTAAATTTTGTATTTATTCCAATACATGATTCATAGTTCCAAATTTCCCTACCTCCACCAGTGAAGCCCACTGATACATTTGTAAGACAATGAATTAAAAAAAATATTAGAATTTTGGAGAAAAAACTGTGGGCAAGATCCTCAGCTGAGAAATCTGACATAGAACCTTTAGTTGCTGGAGCAGCAACTAAATCAATGTTTTGTGACATAGAAACTGTTACACTCTGGTGCCATCCAAAGAAAAAAAAACCCAAACAAACATACAACATCCATGAACCAGCCCTAGTCAGACTGTTGCTGACTGGAATGTGCTAACAGCAGAAATGTACCAACAGCCTCTGAGTAGCTGCAAGCACCCAGTACTATGCACATACACCTGGACTTAAACAGGAACAGGAAAACTGAGTTCAGGGAACAGGAAACAAAAGTAGCTTAAGAACTGGTCACAGGAAAGCAATACACACAGTCACAGAAACCCTTTGGACCTGAGATGAGGACTCAGAGCCAGAATAATGAGGAATGAGAAAAAAGTTCACCCAAAGCTCAGGTTGAACACAATGTCACCACCTCTGGGTATGTTTTTGTAGATTTTTAAGGGACCATTAGGTCTAGTCTGACCTCCTGTCTAAAACAGGCCATTGATTTTCACCCTATGCTGAGCCCAATAAACTTGGGTTTGACTGAAACACATCTTCCAGAAAAGGCATCTAGTCTTGAACTGAAGGCATCAAAAGATGGAGACTCCATCACTTCCCTTTGTAGGTCATTCCAATGGTTTCGACAGCCTCACTGTTAAAATTTTTTCCTAACTTCTAATTTGAATTTGTCTGCCTTCAGCCACTGGTTCTTTTGAGGCATTCTCTGCTACATGAAAGAGCACGCAAGTACCTGGTATTTTTTCCCAAGGAGGGTACTTATACACTGTAACCAAGTTAGCTCTCACTCTTTGTTTTGATAAGCTAAACTGATTCAGCTCCTCAAATCCGGTTGTTAGTCATTTTCTCCACTCCACAAAACATTTGGCTCTTTTCTGCCATGTCTCCTTCTCTCAATATCCTTTTTAAAATGCGGTCTAGAACTGTACACAGTATTCCAGTGCTTATACTTTTCCACTCCACATGTTGAGCTCATCCGCCTCTCCCCTTGGTCTCTTCCAGAATGTTCTTAGGATGGTGAGCCACAGCATGCTTCTTTATACATACGTACTTTCTAAATCACATTTTGTTTAAAATGAACACAAACATACCCTTCAGCACTGACACAAACAATCCCATTCACATCAATGGGACTAAGCAGTCTCAAGTGTCATTAAGGATTCTATAGTGGGGCACAGAGTGGTCAGCAAAACAAAGGCCCCCAATCCTGAAAACATGCTTATATTTGTACTTCACTTTACACTTGGGTCTACTACTTATGTGTATGAAGGTAAGCACATGTGAGTCTGTAGAAATGGATATAATTTCACTTGTGATGTTATGGAAGGAGTTCATTTCAGTCAGACCTCAGGTAAGGTCATATTGTGAAGTAGTGGGTGGTTTTTTTAAGTGCCTGCTAGCACTGCTTTAGTAAAGAATTTTGCAATCTTTCCACTATGAAGCAATTTAAACTAGTGCTGCCAAGTGATTTAAAAAAATTAATCGTGATTAATCGCATTGTTAAACAATAATGGAATACCATTTATTTAAATAATTTTGGATGTTTTCTACATTTTCAAATATATTGATTTCAATTAAAGACACAAACACAGACTACAAAGTGTACAGTGCTCACTTATATTTATTTCTGTAAGCAACAAAGAGTCCTGTGGCACCTTAAAGACTAACAAAAGTATCGAAGCATAAGCTTTCGTGGGCTAATACCCACTTCATCGGATGCATCGGTATTAGCCCACAAAAGCTTATGCTTCAATACTTTTGTTAGTCTTTAAGGTACCACAGGACTCTTTGTTGCTTCTGCAGATCCAGACTAACACGGCTACCTCTCTGATTCTATTTATTTTTTATTACAAATATTTGCACTGTGAAAAACAAAAAATAGTATTCACCTCATACAAGTACTGTAGTGCAATCTCTCTATCATGAAAGTTGAACTTACAAATGTAGAGTTATGTACAAAAAACAACTGCATTCAAAAATAAAACAGTGTAAAACTTTAGAGCCTACAAGACCACTCAGTCTTACTACAGCCAATCACTCAGATATCCAAACTTGGTTACAATTTATAAGAGATAATGCTGCCCACTTCTTGTTACAATGTCACCTGAAAGTGAGAACAGGCATTTGCATGGCACTGTTGTAGCCGGTGTTGCGAGATATTTATGTGCCAGATGTACTAAAGATTCAGATATTCCTTCATCTTCAACCACCACTCCAGCGGATATGCATCCAAGCGGATAATGGGTTCTGTCCAATAATGATACAAAACAGAGCAGACTGATGCACGTCCATTTTCATCATCTGAGTCAGATGCCACCAGCAGAAAGTTGATTTTTTAGTGGTTTGGATTCTATAGTTTCCACATCAGTGTGTTGCTCTTTTAAGACTTCTAAAACCACGCTCCACACCTTGTCCCTCTCAGATTTTGGAAGGCACTTCAGATTCTTAGGTTGAATGCTGTAGCTATTTTTAGAAATCTCACATTGGTATCTTCTTTGTGTTTTGTCAAATCTGCTGTGAAAAAGTTCTTAAAACGAACATGTGCTGGGTCATCAACCAAGACTGCTATAACATGAAATATATGGCAGAATGTGGATAAAACAGAATCAAAGACATACAGTTCTCCTCCTAGGAGTTCAGTCACAAATTTAATTAATGCATTATTTTTTAACAAGCATCATCAGCATGGAAGTATATCCTCAGGAATGGTGGCTGAAGCGTAAAGGGGCTTATTAATGTTTAGCATGTCTGGCACGTAGATACCTTGCAATCCTGGCTACAAAAGTGCCATGAGAACACCTGGTCTCATTTTCAGGTGACATTGTAAATAAGAAACAGGCAGGAGCCTTTCCTGTAAATGTAAACAAACTTGTTTGTTTTAGCGATTGGTTGAATAAGAAGTAGGACTAAGCGGACCTGTAGGCTCTGAAGTTTTACTTGTTTTGTTTTTGAGAGCAGTTATGTAACAAAAAAAATATATCTGCATTTGTAAATTACACTTTCAGTATAAAGGGATTGCACTATCGTACTTGCATGAGGCTAATTGAAGAAAAAAAGCCCTATTTCTTTTGCTTATCATTTTTACAGTGCAAATATTTGTAATAAAAAAATAATATGCACTATACACTTTATATTTTGTGCTGTAATAGAAATCAATATATTTGAAAATGTAGAAAAACATCCAAAATATGTAATAAATGTCAATTGGTATTCTATTCATTTTTTTAAAATCACAATTAATTTTTTTAGTTAATCGCGTGATTTCACTGCGATTAATTGACAGCCCTAATTTAAATGTCATAAAACTGGGGTACAAAGCCTAGGAGTTGATACAGGATACACAGTATTGAAGTTAGCAGTTCTGATGGATTTTTTAAATTTCAATTAGTGCAGTAAGTAAATAGGAATTTTACTAATTTTAAATTTCTTTTTGTGCTGCTCCAGCTAAAAATAGCTGTGTTTTTATAAGCGGAAAATAGCCATATTGCATCAGTTTCCAGATGATCTGTAAACCTAGTCCCTAACAACCGCTATTATTTTTGTATTTTATAATTATCCCGGACACTTTAGTTTAAATGAACACTCTCACATACATGTATATAGTTTTAAACTCTGTGATTCTTTAAATACCCTTTTAAGAGCTTTAAAATAACATCTCCCTTTCCCTACTCATGTTATCTTTTGCCATCTGACAAACATTAACAATGATTCCTCTTGAAAAGGCACTAACAGTAGCAACAACTGCTACTGGCATTTCCTCCTGTGTCTAAAGGAACTGCCTTCTCTTTCCCCCTTGCTGGCCTATGTCTTTCACCCCTTCACAGCATCTTCACGCCACTGAAGGTGATTTGGCCAAGGTTATAAACTAGGTTAAACATGCTGGTCTCCGTTATTATTCTTGATGTCTGCTGCCTTTGACATAGTTAATCATTCTTTTTCTCCATTCCCTCGACACTAATCTCCTGTGACTCCGTGCTGTCCTGCTTCTCCTACCCACTGACTTTTCTTCCAGTATCTCTCATGGTGGTTCCTCTTTTTCACGCTCTCCCCATATTAACTTTTCAGTCCCAGCAACCTGTGAGCCTGAAAAGCTGATATGGGAAGAGAGAGAAAATGCCCCTTAGAGTTCTGTACACTCTCTCTATACTCTCTCTACATGACCTTCTCTACTGTACTCCCAAGGTTGCAACTACTGCCTCAGTGTTGATGATTCCCAATCTAACACCCTATCATCAGCTGTTTCTGACTGTCTCTCAGGTATCTCCTCTTGCTGACATCCCCAAACCCTCTTTCTTTTGATCCAGGCTGGAACAATTTAACAGACATCTGCTTGCCAGATAACTAAATCTGCCATCTCAAATGGCTATAGAAGATGAGGTTCCCATCGAGTAAGTCAACAGGCAACACTCCGGTGAGAAGCATAGCCCTCCTGATAGCCCCAGCTGCTGGGGAAGGGGAACGTGCTGAACTTTTGGTTGTGGTGCTGTCCCTGGGCCTGTCTCATGGCAGTGGCACTGGAAGAACTTGTATAGTGGGGGTGCTGAAAATCATTGAACCAAATTGTAAACCCCATATACATAATGGAGACCAATTCAAGCCAGAGGGTGAGGCAGCACCCCCAGCATCCCTAGTTCTAGCACCCCTGCCTTATGGATTCCTCTTTTATAAAAAAAAAATCTGTGAATTCTGTACTGCTGTACCTCACATCTCAACTCTTTCAGCATCTCACATTTTTACCCTCTAGATGAATATCTCAATCCATCAGAAGTGACAAAGAGCCCTGTGGCACCTTAAAGACTAACTAAAGTTTTAGAGCATAAGCTTTCGTGGGCTAATACCCACTTCGTCGGATGCATGTATCCAACGAAAAAAAAAAAACCCCACGAAAGCATAGGCCCTAAAACTTTAGTTAGTCTTTAAGGTGCCACAGAACTCTTTGTCACTTCTGCAATTCCAGACTAACACGGCTACCCCTCTGATTCAATCCATCAGATTTCCCACACTCAGGTACCTCACTGAGGCTCCTCCAGGTCTGTCCCCCTCTGTCCCCCGCCGCAAATGGCCACTGTTCCTCACAGCAGCAGCTGTGGCAGGCATGTTGGCGAGTGGCTTCTGCTAGTTGCCATGAGGGCAGACTAATCATCCTATGGGCTCTGCTTATGGGGTGGCTGGTGAGCGAAGGAGGATTCCCCACCAGTGATGGGTAGGCGGTTAGCTAGGAAATAGGTCCCCATTGGTTCTTGACATGGGCAGGCTCCCCTGAGTGCTGGAGGCTTTCTCAGCTGGTGTGGGGGCATGGGTATGGCACTGATAGAGTTTTGCAAGGGGGAGGAGAAAGGAAGGGGTAAATATTTTACCCATATGGAGGTAGAGAAGAGGGGCTCCACAGAGTGGTTGGTGAGATCTGTCTCCCAGCTGATGGGCAGTGCAATTCTCTAGCTTTTGGCATCATTGTAACAGTTTCTCTGTACCAACTTTCACATTAAAACACCAAAATCTGTTTTACAGAATACAGCTATTAGTCCAATGAGAATTTATTTACGCATTTACCCTGTCTTTTTCCATTAACAGAAAAGTGTGCATTGCATACTAAGCACTACAAGCAAGCAAAGAAGAAAGAGAAAGAAACCTTATTACTCTCTCAAAAAGCTATCAACTCAAAATAGAGTCTGATTCTGAGAGGTGCTGAGCACACCCTCAACATCCATTGACCTCTCAAGACCAGGCCCTTGGACTCTTGTCAGATTGATGAAGGTTTTAATCAAGATGCTGTAAATACTGGAGAGCAATTGGGTGTGAAAAGCCCCTCTCAGTACCTCCATATGGTCAGTAAACAAATGGGTCCCAGGTGTGTGCGAGCATATAAAAAGTTCTTGTAGGAAGTAGAGCCCCATGAGTTCAGCACAGAGTTACCCTTATCAGTTTTCAAACAATCTGCAACTGGGAAATGGGTCGTATTAAGTTAATATATTAGGGTCACTATAATAAAGTGTCTAGTCTTTGTGTTGGAGGTGGAGGGCATTGCCTCAGTTTCCTACCACTAGGCAGCTTAGCTCTCTGACTAAACTTAAAAACTCCTCTTTTTCAGCAGAACTCCAGATAAACAATGGTTTCCACAAGTTGTTCGGTGTCCCGGAGAGGCACCATAAACTGTACAGAGAGCAATCTTCCCCCTAATGTAGGGGAGCTGCCATCTGCCTCTCAGAAGTGCCAGCTGGGGCCCCACAGCGGGAGACAAATGCTCACTCCACATTCTAAGACCATTATGCTTCTTTGTCCACAGACTCTTTCTTCCTTCAATTAGTCCTTTAACATCCACTGGGGAATTGCCACTTGGGGCTTTCTAGACTAACAATCCCTGCTCCTCAGGTAATTCAACCCTTCCAGCTCTAGCCTTTCCAGAGCTCTGTATCAGAGGCCACAGACCTTCCCCCTCCCTAGGGTTCCTTACTCTTCTGTCCACCTGCCTCTTAGGCCTCCTGTCAGGCCTTTCTATAGGCTTCCTCCAAGACTTTTGTCTGTAAAGAGCGAGCACTTACTGCTAGGCAGAAGCAGGAGAGACCTGCCCCACAGCTGTACCTTGAACTCCCCTGAAATGGCTATCTTGCCCCAGGACTCTTTAGAAGTCTAAGAAAAAGCCTTTAAAATGCTTGTCATTGGATGGACTCATTGACCTTCTTAAAGGTACTTTTGTAGCCAAACAGCAACAAGTTCTAAACATGACATGTTGATTTCCTCCTTTATTGGTGAGCATTACATTATCTGGAACAATGGATATCAAGTGGCCAAATATCAAACCTGCAAAGACCTATCATTTCAAAAGTCATCTCTTACATAAGGGGTTTTCAACCTGAGGAGTCATGAACAGGTTCTAGTCTATATTGCTGTGTAAGAGAGTGATGATAGCTAGATCTCAGTCACAGGTGGTCCTGTTATGTAAAAGGGGGATCACAGTACAGAAAAGATAATCACTGCTTCACACGATACTAATATATAAAGCATCACCAAAACCTGAGTGCTGCTCGTACACATACACACAAACCCGATCAAGTCTCTGAGACATTCTCCGCATGCATTTCTAATGTATCCATTACCACAGTATGTAGCAAACAATTTCTTTTCTTTCTTCATTTTGCATACTATAGTAACCATTTATGAAGTTCTATACTGTCCAATTTTTCTGCAGTTATGAGACAGGCACCATGTCAGAGCGACACAGCAATGGTATGACTAAAAGTTCCCCGTGTACATATTTCTAGGTTCTCCACTCAGCTACTGTTTGGAAACGTCCATCTATGTAGATTATGTAGCCATATTTCCTCTTCACAACTTCGTAAATGAAAAGCAAATTAGCTGTTTATGGTACATTTTGCAGTTCTCTTTACTGGAATAAATAGCCAAAGGAAAGCACTTTATCCCTGGATTACTTGATTAGTATCCTAATCAAGGTCAATTCTTCAGGATCCCTGTAAGGAAGCAATAAAGACAGACCAAAGGAAAACTTCCTTCAAGTGGTTTGTCTTGTAGATTCTGCAGGGAAACAGAAAAGTGTGATCACATACATCAAATCCAACAATTTTAGCTGGAGACAAATGATTTTTATCCACTAGAGGATCCACATATCCACATAGCAGAACCTAAAATGCTATTACAATAATAGTTGAAAACCATGCTGTCACATGAATGTGGCAGGTGGGCCAAGTAATTCACAGTCTGTGCAGTCTCCCTCATACAACCATGAAATTGGTATGCAAATTGGCTGTAGAGTAAGGGTGGGAATTGGTTAAGTTATCTCAGATATCACAGTGTCCAGCTTTTGTGTTGGGCGTGTGAGGCATGGATGGGGGGAGATTTTGCCTCCCAATAGGCAGCTTAGCTCTGTGGCTCAATTAAAAAACTCCACTTTTTCAGGAAAACTCCAGACAAAAATGGTTTCCACAAATTATTCAGTGCTGAGAGATGCACCAGACACGTCTTACTGTAGCTGTATACCACACAGTTGTAATTCATATGGTCAAAGTGGCTGAAAGCTTAAAAATTGGATGGTAACAGGCTGTGAAACTCCATGATGATTGAAGCTGCTGCTATTCTGAACTAAAAGAGCTCTGAACCATGCTTGTAGCTGTTTCAATCGCTTCACACTGATTCCAACAATCTAGGCTTTAGAGCATCAATCCTGAATTCTTATTATATAGATGACATCACACACACAGCATTAACAAATAGGGTAAATATGTTTGACCTCCATCATCAATGAATTCACAGAGTGCTCAGGTATGACGCTATCGGCAGCAAGCTACAGGATGTTTAACAAATTACTTCCATAGCCAAGACTGGCCTCACCTTATCTTGTTTTACAGACAAAGACTAAGCTGTCTAAAATTGCTAGCAGTAAAGTTAGAAACTAAAGCTGCACAAACTCTACAGAGTGAAGATCAGGTGAGCTCAACAGCAGAAAAACTCTTTAATGTTTTCTTTGTAATTTGAGTTTACAAATTTGAGCATTCAAAGGAGCTTTTCACCATCCCACTCCTACTGACTAAAATCCCCTCACTCCTCTCATCTCATCCTGAGACCCGCATTTATTGTTGGGACAGGAGGCAGTGACCATGCCTGCCTCCTGAATATAGAAGATGGGGAGAGCAGCAAGATGGTACCAGCCAGACACCCAGCTCAAAAGACGCTGGGTTACACAAAAAACAGAGGGGAGGCACTTCTGTTGATGGCTTGTTGGGGATGAAAGGGGATAGATGCCAGCTGGCTGAATGGGAGGAATCTTCTGACAAAGTCTGTACACGTCTCCACCGTGTGAACTCCCTCTCACCTGTACCTACCAAATTCAGACAGACTCACTTCCAGCAGGTTCAAGCTTTGATATGAACATTTAGCACATTTAGTTCTCCTGGTAACAAAGAAACAAATGGATGAAAGCTATCGCCTGAGGAGGAAAAACAGATGATACAGAACTCAAATCCCCAGCAGTGTAGCAACAGCAAGTAATAAAAACAGTTCAATAAAATGTATTTTCCAAATCCAGCAATTAGTTTAAAAACAAGAACAGAGCGTGATTCACCAGTGCTGGTGCAGGCAATACAACTTGCAGTCACTTGCATAGAGGGAGGCAGCCGTACCAGAAAGGAGATTCACCCTGAGAAGGGTGGCTTTAAAGTACAGATAGAGCTTCAGAATTGAGAGATGGGAAATGCTGAGTATCTTTGGAGCCATTTTGTCTAAAGGCTGTTTCGGGACATTTGTAACTTGCCTTATTTTTGAACTGTTCAGCAGCCATCAAGATATTGTTTATTTGGGGGGTTGTTTTAGACACAATTGTGTTGGGCAAAATTGGATGCCTAGAGACAGGCACTTAAATCGATGTTTAGACCCTAAGGAAACATAGCTTGATTTTAAGAGCTGCTGGCTACTACCTGCATTTCCTATTGACTTGAACGGAAACCCAAATTATTAGATTTTCCATCATCACTGATTTGATGGGAGTTTTCTTTTGGCCAAGACTAAATATTACAAGTGTTTACAATGCACTGAGACTCCTCACATAACACCTTTTTGCGCTTTGGTTTTTATGATCATTTGTGAACAAGATGGGAGAGGCAGGTTGCATGTCTGATCATGTTCAGTGTTAAAATTCCATTTCTCAGTCAAGCAGCCAACTTTGTGGGGTTTGGCTGCTGGACATTAGCCCTATTCCAGTAAACAGAAGCAGAGGTGGTGTCGTATTCTTGTAACTCAGATATCCTTGATGAATCAGAACAATGTGCAAAGTGTGACACACAGAAGCGGTTGCTGCCAGTTTTCTCTTCTGTGGGTCTGTTTTTCTTTACCGTTAGTTTCACTTTAGAGATTAGCAGATTGAAACTTGTTAGACTTTGAGAGTTTTTCTGTGCTTCTAGTTCTTGAAATGAGGCAGTGAGAGGGGTGAAATTCTCTTTCCCCCCACACACTAGAAACAATATGTTTGACAAACTGATATGGTTTCAGGGGAAACTGTAAACAGAGAGATCATACTGTAAGATTAGAAGGGAGGGAAAATCAGCCTGCGATTTCTGAGCTAATGGGAAGTATTTATGGGCGGTTTGTGCTAAATTTTCCCTTCAGTTTTGAATAACAGTTCCAAAATACTTAATTCTCTGAGAGATAAGTAGGTGGTATGAGCAATGGCATACTCATTCTACTCTGTTTGGAGGTGTCCAGATTTTGTGACTATGATGAGTCAATTGGTCCCAGTTGTTTTTTTGTTTTAATTTAAGGAGAAAAAGGAAATTTTGGAAGCATACAGGAAGTGCTGGTGAAAGTGAAGGAGATAAAACAATTCCAGATTTGGAATAGAAAGCATTCAAAAGTTAAACTAATACCAGCTGTTGTGTGCATCATCATCATATATACACAGGGTGAAAACAAAGCCAACAATGTAGATGAGAAAGAAAAGCAAAAAACAATACAGACCAAGGAAAAATGATTTTGAGAGATATACAGATAAACACTGAAAAAACTATAAAATTGAGAAATTTATAATACAGAGAGATAAAAAGTATCTCTATAGTTAAGGTTATAGCCAGTTTCTATTGTAAGTCCAGTCTTTAATTCTTCCCAACTTCTAAATTTTGACTGTCAAACCTGATTTACTCAATAACTTTACTCTGAAAGCTAAGAAGAATTTTTCTGAAACAATTGAATAAAATTAGTCAAACTGATTTTGAGATATGGGTCATTTAAATAATCTGTGCTGTGCAAAGCTCATGCATTCATCATGACAATGACATATCAAAAGATCAAGGACTACATTGCAGATATTTCTGGGTCACAGAATCATAGAAGCCTAGGATTGGAAGGGACCTTGGGGGGTCATCTAGACCAGTCCTTTGCATTTATGGCAGGACTAGGTATAACCCCATGAGATCTGCAGCACAGTGAGAGCTAGGAAAGCCAGGGATCATCTGGGAGCTGTGCATTTTCCAGGTAAGGGGGGAAACAGAAAATAACAAACATTTCATTAACTTCATATTCCAGTTGTCACTAGATAATGTATATCATGGCACATTTCCGTTAAATCTAGCCACTTAAAAATAAGGTGTGTGAGCAGGTTAGAGAAAGCTAATAAATATCCAGTTACATTCATAGTTCATATAGTATCTTGCATATGGGAAAATCTGTAAGTAAAATGTCATATTACACATTCCATCTTCACCATTAATTTTGCTTGGCTTTGAGGTTAAAAAAAAGTTTGTCCCAAGAAACAGAAGCTGTCAGAAGTACAAGCTACTGTCTGCTTTAAAAGACTTTTCATTATTGAACATGTCCAAATGGCGACAGTCTCATTATCACCCACTGGATGGCATATCGCAGATTGTGCTGTATAGAATCTAATTTTCTCAGAGATGCCACTTTGATTCTTCTAGCCACCTTAAGAAGTGATTTCAGAAAGAGGGAGAAAATGTTTTTTAAAAATGGGTTCAACTGACTTTCCATGCATTAGAACAGGGGTCATCAACCTGCAGCACACATGCCAAAGGTGGCACGCGAGCCAACTTTTAATGGCACTCTGCTGCCAGCCAGAGCCAGAGCCGGCTCAGCCCTGCTCAGCCCACTGCTAGCCTGGGTGAACGGAATCCCAGGCCAGCAGGCTGAGCAGGCCTGACAACTGGGATCGCAGACCAGCGATGGACTGAGCGCCTCAGCCTGCTGCCAGTCTAGAGTTCCATCTGCCCCCTCCCTCCTACGGCCAGTATGGAGTTCCCTCTGCCTCCTGCGCTCCCACTCTGGGGTTCCCTCCACCAGCCGGTGTAAATGTAAAATGTATTAGTGACACGCAAAACCTTAAATTAATGAAGACTTAGCACACCACTTCTCAAAGGTTGCTGACCTCTGCATTAGAATCTCTCTACCTCCTTGTTGATCAGAAAATAACTGAATATATAAATATTTTAAAAAGTGTGTGTTGGGGAAGAAGGGGTGTGTGTGTGTGTGTGTGTGTCCGTCCATCCTATTTTGGGTTTTTTGTTCTCCATACCAGGAAATGTTGTGACACAATTCTCTAAAAGGATAAAATTTAGAATGCTGGTCAAATTTTATATGTAGGTCACATGTGTAAATCAGACCTGTAAACTTCATTTATACTTAGAAAATGTGAATGTTCTAGCAAGACAAAGCACTCAAAAATATCCCATAGGGAATAATACTAGTCTGGCAAGGCCATGAGCTAGATTACCACTAGGGACTAGTCCAGGGGTGCGCAAACTATGGCATGTGGGCCGGATTGGCACCTCCGTAGCACCACGCACTCTGTGCCACTCCCAGAAGCAGCCAGCATCACGTCCCTGCAGTCCCTGGGTGGGGCAGAGGGCTCTGTGCACTGCCATTGGCTGTGGGTACCTCCGCCTGCAGCTCCCATTGGTCAGGAATGGGTAACCGTGGCCAATGAGAGCTTCAGGGAAGATACCTGGAGGAGCAGCAAGGACAGTGCATGGAGCCCTGTGTCCCCCTTCCCCCAGGGGCCACAGGGACACGGTTCAAGCCCTTTTTGGAGCGGAGCAGCACAGCAGGGGTCTGGGGCAGGCAGGGAGCCTGCCCTGGCCCTGGTGCGTGCCACTGGCACCCCAACACTGCTCAAGGTAAGCCTTGCCTTGCCTTGAGCCCCCTGCCACACCCCACATCACTCCTGCACCCCAATCCCCTGCTCTGAGCCCCGTGCCACACCCTGTGCTCTGACCCCCTGCTGTATCCCTCACCCCTCCTGCACCCCAACTCCCTATCCTGAGCCCCTGCCACACTCCGCATTCCTCCGACACCCGAACCCCCTGCCACATCCCTCCTGCACCCCAAACCACTACCCTGAGCCCCCTCTCTGCTCCCCAATCTCCTTCCTTGAGCCCCATCATACACCCCACACAACTCCTCTGCCCCAATCCCTTGCTTTGAGCACCTTCCTGCACACTGCATCCTCCTCCTACACCTCGTACTCCCTCCTGCACCCCCAACCCCTTGCCCTGGATACAGTTTCCCCACCCTCAGGCCAAAAAGTTTGCCCACCCCCAGACTTGTCCATACAGTGCTTTAGTCCACACCAGAGGGTATAAATTTTAGTCCACACTAGTGTGTCATGCACTAATTGCCCCATGTGGACCCTGCTGGTGCACCTTAAAAGTTTTGTTGTGTATGCTGATGTATTTCCATTTTAAACGGGAACCACATGGGCCAGCAGGGTCCTCACAGGCCAATTAGTGCGGGACATGCAAGTCCAGACTAAAATTTACATCACACTAGTGCAGATAAAAGAACAGGACGACAAACCCTACTTCTTTTTTTACCTCTAGTATCTGTTGGCCAAATCTTGCAGTCCTTTATGCAGGCAAAATTCACAGTGAAAGCAATGGGAGATTTGCCAAATAAGGACAACACAATTTGTGATTCTAGGATAACATAAAAATCTAAAACTAGAAACAATTTATGTAACTGGTTCCTCTTGTTTGTCTTGTCATTTCATGAAAGTCAGTGTGCATATGAATGCATAGGAAACTGTGATGGGTAGTGTTCCCATAAGGGAAGTGCTGCTTGATAGTCAGCCTACCCTGTCATATGGCATAGTTTGAAAGGTCCTATATATAAAGGACCTTGGGAATATTAACAGAGAACACAAACTCCCAAGAATAAGTCATACTTGAGAGAAAACCCCATCATTATATCCTTTAGAGCCTGGGGCCAGGAGCCATGCAGGTTTGGGGCAAGGCTCCTGTGATAAATGAAGGGGGGAGGGGTAGCTCACTTTTATGGACCCAGCCAGCCATTTAGTTACCTATAAAATCCCTCTTAGAAGCTGTTCTCTACTTGCTTTACCTATAAAGGGTTAAAAGTCTCACTGCTATGCATAGATAAAAGGAATTGAGTGGGTACCTGGCCAAAAGAACCAATGGGAAGGCTAGAACTTTTTAAAATTGAAGCAAGACTCCCCTTTTGTCTGTCTATGGTTGTTCTCAGGGAGAGGCAGACAGGGCAGCAGCTATGCTGAAAGAAGCTTGGGGCCAGATATGGAAAATCATCGGTATTATACCTAGAAACTACTCATTTGAAACCCCAAATATGTAAGTAGATCAGGAAATGTCTAGGACGATGTGATCAGGTTTATCTCTTTTTATTTCTTTATGGCTTGTGGACTCCTCTGTGCTAACCCCAGATGCTTTTGTTTTGCTTGTAACCTGTAAATGAACCTCAAGAAACTATTCTTGATGCTTAATCACTGTAGTTGTTCTTTTTAAATATAGCAATAGCCTAAATCCCCAGATGTATTTTCTTCATTTTGTTTTTTAATAAAATTTATCTTTTCCTAAGAACAGAATTGGATTTGTGTGTTCTAAGAGGCTTGTACGTATATTGGCAACAGCTGATTTTCTTTGTTTTTGTTTCTCAGCTCTTCTCCAGAGCAGGAGGGAGGTGAATGGGCTTGAGGTTTACCCCACAGGAAGGAATTCCCGAGTGCACCTTCCTGGCTTCTCAAAGGGGTTTTGCTCTTGGGTGGTGGCAGTATTTACCAATTCAAGGTCAGAGAAAAGCTGTAGCCTTGGGAGTTTAATACAAGCCTGGAGAGCCAGTACAGTGCATTCCGGTTAACTGGGACATATCGGGACCAGAACACTTTGGCCCAATTAAGCAGCTGCCCCAATTAACTGAAGTAAATAAAAAGGGATGCTTTATCTCCATTCTTTGTGATGTGTTCCAATTAAGCGGCTGCCCCAATTAACCGGAATCCACTGTATTAATTTTTAGAGTCCTGCAGGCCCCCAGCTTCTCCACTGAAAGTGCCAGAGTGGAGAATCAGCCTTGACAGTTCTTCTCTCACCCTACTAATTGGGGATGAGATTGGGACCAGTATAAATGCTGCCTCCTCCCTCGTAGCAGGGCAGACTCCAGCCAAAGATTAGCCCACTAAGTGCTTGGAATCTGAGGACTAACTGGGATAGGGGCCAGGTGCTAAAGCCTTGCAGCTGCTCATGCACAATCTAGTTCTGGGGATGAGAGTGAGGGACTGCTGGTCAAGCAGATACAGTTTGAAGCACAAGCCCGGATCCAGGATAGGGCTCTGGGAGGCTCTCCTGAGAGCTGACTAAGAGGTTCAAGCCTAGAGATGTTTTGGTGTAGTTTAGTTTATTTGTAGTTCTAGAGATCTGCTGAGAAGCCCAGGAAGAGCCCCTTGGACATGTGTGTCTCCCACTCTAAACACAACCAAAAACTGTGACTGTTTTAGAAGGACTTTGCTGCCAGCCCACAGAAAGCCAGATGAAGGCACCTTGGGCCCTGAACAATTACAGCTGGACTTGAATATACTGGAAGGGGACTGAACTTTTAAGTGACCTAGCTTGAGGTGCCAACCAGTGAGAAGGCCCAGCAACCCCATACTCTGCCACAAGGGGATACCGGCTGGTGAGTCACTTCTCTGTATGTGCTGCTTGCTCTAAGGTGCGACCTTCTGGTGGGCACTGGACAGGGAATTGGGAGACCTGGGATCTATTGACAGTTCTACTACTGACCTACTGTATAACCTTAAGTAAAAATTGTGTCACCTCTTTGTTTCTCTTCCTGCCTTTTCACTGTCTATTCTGACTGAAGGATCTCCATCGACGTACTGAGAGTGTCTAGCACAATGAGGCCCTGATCTCCGCTGGGACCTCTAGGTGCTACAGTAACACAAATAAACAATAAACCTATGCTGAAATGCTGTATTGAGAGTACTAGGTTCTCTATTAATCAGGAAGTTTTGAGACTTAGAGTACAGCTAGACTACCCGCCGAATCGGCCGGTAGCACTCAATGTATCGGGGATCGACTCTTGTACTCCACCGCAGCGAGAGGCGTAAGCGGAATCAGTGGGGGAGCAGCTGTGGTCGACTCGCCGCCATGGGGATGCTCAAGTAAGTCAACCTAAGATACTATGACTTCAGCTACGCTATTCTTAGGTCGACACCCCCGCCAACACACACACACACTGTAGTGTAGCCCAGCCCGTAGGAGGAAAATAAATGTATATGATTTGTGTATATTATATTGTCTAAGGAAATAGCTGCATAACTCCATCATGGGGGAGGAGGGAACTTAATCATCTTTTTTTTAGCATGCCATTTCCTAAGAGAATGGGAAAGTAATGTTTTAGAGGCTGAGAATGATCCAAAATTCATGGGAGGGAAGGGAAGGCTACATACAGGTGTGTGTAATACAGAATTACACAATTCTGTGTCACTTCACTGTAGATTCTTGGACAGGAGAGCAACTAAGATGGTAGCATGAGCTTTATAATCAATATTTATTTGTACTGCATAAATACTTGGTGCCTTAGAATGGGTAAAGTGTATGAAACTAGTCTGAAGATCTTCTAACAGTTGTACAAAACATAGCAAATGGTATAGTCTTTATAGCTATTGGGTTTCACGCAACAGGTTCAAACAGTTAACTCCATATAACTCAGTAAGTATTAGGAATTAACTGGATTTATCATGATAGTGACAGGTAACCCAAAAATATTCACCATAAAGTAGGAAACTTAACCCAATGCATAAAAAGTCGTGCAGATGATGAGCCACGCTTAAGGAACAAATGGGGTTGCACTTTTAAAAAAAACATTTTTCAGTACCGCAGGATGAAGGATTAAAGTGGACTGATGAGAGAGCACAGAGAGGGAAAATGCTTCGGAACTATGCTGTGGGCTCTCCTCTAATGAATTCCTTTCTCATCCAGCTCTAAATAAGGCTATTTCAATACATACTTACAGGCAGGACATTTAATTAAAGTGAAGTTAAGGATGTAAATATCCATCATTGCCTAAAGGGGGAAAGCCATTAAGAAAATTGCTGGTTTTGTGTGTTTTGGAAAAGTATAACAAATGCTAGAACACCTGAAAATTCACAGTACTGTTACACCTTAACCTCCTCTCCCCACCACACCCCCAAAAAGAAACCTAGGAACTGCGGGGATGCACAGCTAAGGTCCTCCACAAATCTCAACTTTTCTTCCAATGCCGTATTCGCTTTCCACTCTAGATACCTGTCAAACAATGTTAATAAACTGGAGGCATTTTGTTAAAGATTTTGATAAGGACTTCAAGACGTTTGCAGCTGATGGGTGTAGATAGTTTAAGTCTACTAAATCCACTTGATTTGTGTGTTTTGTCTGTGGAATCAAGTAAATCTGGAGTACCCAGCTTTCGTTTAGTACATGCAAGTCTATGTGTATGTGTGATTCCTCCACTGGCCTACACATCTAACAGATAAATTATCTAGATATTTACATGACACATCACCATCGTATCTGGGCACCTAATATCTATGTGACGCCCCTCATAGTGAGAGTACTTTCTCATTTGAAAACCTGCATGCTTTTGAAATTGTCCCCCAAAGACTGTCCTGAGCATGGTCACTTGATTGTGAGTCACCTTGTCTAACAATAGATTGCTCTATAATTTGTGCCATAATTTCCACAAGAAATATAGGTTTGCTATGACCACAAAATATTTTACTTTTATTGATAAAGGTAAACAGATTCTACAGACTTTAACAGGAAAATATTCCTAATTACTTTATATAGGAATCAAGTTTTTTAATCCCTCATAACTACACATCATGGATATTAACATTTGTAGTAAAACTGCAAAGAAAATAAGATGAATGAATTATACAGTGCCATTAACAAGAGTACAATCTGGACGGTTGAACAGCTATCCACCCCACCCCAATTCTCTTGGGGTGCCTTTTACACTGCTTCACTGTGTGAGCAACCACTCCTGGTCTGCTCACACGCAGCCTCCAGCATGTAAATTTCTTCCAGCTATACTGTATGAGTGCTCTAGCCAGCTTCTCTTGTATTATACTGCAAAGTACCACTAGCAAATTCCTAGTATCAGATTTTCCCTCAGAAATGTGCATCGTGTACTGCCCAGCCCTCTCCTGGACAATACAAGCTCATACAAAGTTCGCCATTTTATTAATAGAAAACAACATAAACAAATCTCAAGTGGACTTTCCCAAACACTTCAGTCCAAGCACACTGGTTTAGATAAAACAAGTGCATTAACTATGGAAGAATAGACTTTAAGTGATTACAAATAATGAGGCATAAATGTCAGAACTGGTTACAAAGAAATAAAAGGTAAAATGCAATTAGCACCTAATTTAACAAGCTAAGTGATTTGAAAGCAAAAGTCTCTCTCACCACATGTTCTAGCAGTCTTACTGGCTGAATTCCTTTCCGCCAGGATCCCTCCCCAGTCCAAAAATACTTTCTTTGTTTTTCAAGCATTGTTGATGCCATGAATGGAGATGAAGGGACAGATTTTTTGAGGCATCTGTTTCCCTTTCTTATAGTTCTATTTTTCTTAGAAAATCATCTCCAGCTGATGTTCATGAGAGTTCTGTGAGGACAGAAACCTCCAGCTGTTTCTTAGCCAAAAATGTAGATTTCTTGCTCACACCCTTTTTCCCACCGAAGAATGGCCACTTAAACAGGTGATAGTCCATTTGATTTTATTGACACCTGAATGCGGCATCAGTTTGCCTTTTGTCTCTAAGGAAATGGTTTCTGCTTGCTTTTCTAAAATTGGAATGATACAGAGAAGATTAGCACGGCCCCTGCACAAGGATGACACACAAATTCGTGGCGCATTCCATAAACTTGGAGCATGTCTCAGCAACATCATGTTGTAGAATTTTATAACTTTACAGACAATGTTGCCACACATTTTACCGGCACAATAATAATCAGCAAATAATAAGTTTTCAAATGATACCTCACAAGGCATACTCAGTCTTGTAAAAAGAGTGAACATAGGAATACAAACTGTCACATATACTCAGTAACCTTTTTACCACCATTGGAATGCCATTGATGGAGGAATATGATGAATACTCTGTCCTTTCACTCGTTTTTCCATAGGTCAGAAACTTTTTTGGGTATTTACTAAATAGATGCTAAAAGTGATGTAGTGTTCTGGGTCTGAGCTTCATGCCTTTGAAATAGGGTGAGAGAGGAGGCTGTTTACATTAACCAAAACCAGGAGCACTTTTAGTATGAGTAACCATCTTTTGAATTTTGTGTTCTAAGTAGGTCAGTACTGCTGTTAATGGGCCAGCACTGCCAGCCTATTGATAAACCTTTTGTTTCTGCAAGAATGTCTGTTACTGTTTCAACATCTGTTCTTCTGTGATAGCAAGAGTGCAGCTTGCACTAAAATATTTGTCCTCTTTAATTGATCCATTAATTTATTCCCAGGGCAGAAAACCTTTTTACAGATTCAGTGTTTGTAGAAAATAGCCATCTAAAGGATAAGCTATTTTATAGAAAACAGCTTCCTTTCACTCCGCCATTATTCATAATTGCCACTCTCCATTTTGTAATTTCAAACATAAACCTGGATATTACAATATATTAAAATAAATGCAACCTGGATTTGTATTTTTAACAAAGATGAACATAGGCTGTATTAATAGTTTTCAAGAAAAGAATGGTTCTATGTTTGTTAAACTAGTTGAAGTGGGAGACTATTATTTGCAGTCTGGAAAGAACAACATATAAAAAAGACAGAGTTGCATACATGCAGGTTCCAATCCTTGAGAAATTGTAGCAGGGTGGTCACCCGCTCCAGCCCAGAAGGGGTTAAAACAGCCCCGGAGAGGGCTGTGTCTGGGGGAAAGCAGTGAGCAAAGGCTGATTGGGAATGCGGCCACAGCTGGGGCTAGGCCCAATCAGGCCACAGCTGGCCCTTATAAAAGGGCTGTGAGCCAGGCACTCAAAGAGTCTCTCTCCAGACTGAGAGGGAGCAGGGGCTGGCTGCCTGCCTGCAGGACAGGGTACCTGAGGTGGAACAGCGCTAGGCGAATAGGCAAGGGAACTGGGGAGCTCCAGCCTAGTACCCAGGCTGCAGGCCTGATAGGAAGGCCTAAGGAAGGTACTGGGGGCTAGACAAAGGCAACTGGTGTAAACCTTCCTTGCCTATGATGACTAGCTTTTACACTATAGTCTGCCCCAGGGAGCGGGGCCTTGATGATGACTGGCAGCAGCCCTAGACTGAGGCAAGGTGGGGATTAGAGGATTGGGGGTTCCCCAGGGATGGGAGACCTACAGAGAGAGTGATGGGGTATTGCTAGGGGGCAGCACCCCAGATAAAGGGGCACCAGAAACCGGGAGGGACCCGGGGACCAACGGACAGTGAGACACCAGCCTGCAGAGGTTGCTCTGGCTGGAAATGAGCTAAATCCCTGGACAACCAGTAGGAGGTGCTTCAGGGGTGAGTTATCACACTGCTACGGAAATACAGAGCATTCTGTGCATCCACTGAACTGCAGCAACTTGCATGTTTGGCTGCCCTTGCTCAGCCCATCACAGGATTGGCCCATCGGCCCCTTTTTCCTTATAGATACTGTTAGTAGTAATTAGCAAGGATCCAAAGCTTCAAAGTAAAAACTGGATCCAAATGTTCATCTTCATAGCATCACGGTGAAATGAGCTCTTTTGCTACAGTGATGTTCGGCAGCTCACCATTTTATTGTCAGGGGAGGGAGGGAAGTAGTCTAATAAGCAATCATTCAACCAGGTGCAGAACTTACAGTATCTAGCCAATCCACTGAGAAGACTCAGTTTTGAGATTTTCTCCTTTGTCTCATTTACACCTCTAGGAGAGACAGAAGCAACCAGCTGCTCTTTCTTGTTAGTAAACCAACTTACTGAGAGCAACCTGTTCTCTGGCTACAAACTGAACTCTTCCCTTTCTGATAGCTTCTTTTGTCCAGAGACACGCAGGAGCACTTCAGTCTAATTTAACAGTTCAGGGTAATTTTACAGAAGTATTTTGAGAAAGTGTTTCTATTATCAATCTATGGTTCTGAGTGAGAGTCACAGTCTTAGAATCATATAGAAGGGACCATAAAGGTCATCTAGTCTAAGTCCCAGAGAATGGGGCCTGATGCTAGTAGAGCATCAGCCTCTGGATTATGGGCCCAGCATGCTCCTGCTGCACCACTCTGCTTAACCAGCTACATCTTTAAACACACTGGAGAACTGGCTTATTGTTAACTACGTAAACCAATAATCAGAAGCTACAAAATTCCTTTCAGAAATTGTTAGATTATTGTTAGACTATACTGTGTGCCCTTATTCCAAATGTGTAAGCATGACACTGTACAGTATACTTATACAATGACAGATCTAGCAGACTGTGTATAACGCTGGGAGCCAAGAGCTCCCAAATACAGTTTGTCATGAATCGTTTTATGAAACACCTTTCACCAAACAAATGCTGATTTGTTGAAACCAAAAGTGCTCCTGGGAAAGGATTGGTTTTGATGAATTTTCTGACTCAATGTCCCATTTTGACATCTTTGATACAAAGGTTAATTCTTTGGTTCAAAGTTACTTTTCATTTCGAAATCTAACTCAATTCATACTAAAAAAATGTTACAGCAGTTTAGCAAACACATGTTATAATACAAAGTATAACATTTTCAGATGGAAATATGACTCTGTTTAAGCTGCTGGTATCTCTTTAGCCTAAAATATTGTAGTCAGTCTTAATGACTAAAACATAACTGTGCACAAATGGTCTCCGTCTACTCTTTCCACAAATCCTCTTTTCTTCATTCTTTCTACGTTTATCTCTTCACTGATAATCTCTCTCATACCTTAGTTGTCCTACATATTTTTGTCTAAGACAGACAAAGCTTTTCAGTGTAGGGAATATGTCTTCTATAATTTTGTCAAGCACCATGTAAATTTACAGAGCTACATAAAAGTTCTGCTGGTTTTTGATAACATCACAGTACACTGCATCTCAAAAATGAAACATTTCAGAAGTAAAGCTATTCAGTTGGTCAAGACTGAAGCTGATGTGAGAAGTTATTTCTTTCAGGACTGTAACAGCAAGATAGACTTAAGATAATACACCCTCTTCAATTCCACTGGACTAACAAGCGCTTTCTCAAATGACATTACTTGCAGATATACCCAGCTCTAGTCACATGGTACACAACATCACTTCATTTTACTAAGTAACTAATTTCCACAGCATAAGTCAGCAAATGCTTCCTGATTTCACTATGACATTACCTCATTGCTCTGACGTTACTCTTTTAGTGAACATGTAAAGGTCTGGGCAAAAGGGTCTTTTTGCCAGTTCAGCAGCTTGAGTCTCCTCTGCAACGTTGTGGTGAGATTTGTCATTCATATTAGTTTCTTTGTTTAAAAAAGAGAACCTGTTTTATTAATCTCATTAATTTAAAAAAAGAACCATTGAGCAGTTTGTTCAATGTTGCTATCTCAGTGTAATCAAACTAGAAAGGGCCTGAACAACATCCTTAGAGCAAAAGCAGGTCACAATTGTAGGTAGGTACAGACCTGTATACAAACTGTTTTCTGTTAATTCCCTCTGGGGCACCTGGGATTGGCAACTGTCAGAAGACAAGATACTGGGATAGATGGACCTTTGGTCTGACCCAGTATGGCCATTCTTATGTTAACTGTATAACCTGATCCGTTAAATCAATAACACCAAATTTTGTGAAAGTCTGGTTCTGGGTCTGAGCTTTGTAATTCAGGTTCATGTGATATCAAATACAGCCACCCCTCAATGGCAGTCTAAAGAGGTTGGACAAAATTCTCCCAGTTACATCTCTGGAACCTCAGTGACTTTCCTGGGGGGTCCACAGATGTAAGGAACAGCAGAATTTGTTCTACAAACAATAGGCCAAGAATGTATGCAGTGCTGGACACTGTAACTCCAGTAGGGTGACCAGGTGTCCTGTTTTCGACCACCCCCAGTCAAAAAGGGACACTAGCAGCTTCGATCAGCACCGTCAACTGTGCCCAGTTGGCAGTGCTGCGGAGCTAAGGTGGGTTAGTCCCTACCTGCCCTGGGGCAGTGCAGTACACCTCAGAAATGGCCAGCAGAGAGGCCACAGGGCTTTATGCACTGCCCCTTCCTTGAGCACCAGCTCTGCACTGGTTTCAAGCCAATGGGAGCTGAGGGGGCTGGTACCAGTGGGCAAGAGTAACACATGGTACCGTGGAGACTCCTGCTCCCTCCCAAGCCCAGGAGCTGGACCTGCTGGCCACTTCCAGGGCACAGCACGGAGCCAGGTCAGGCAAGGACTAGCCCGCCTTAGCCTCGCTGCACTGCTGCCTGGGAGCTGCCTGAGGTAAGCCCATACCCCAACCTGAGCCCCAAGTTTCCCCAACCTCCTACTCCAACCCTGAGTCCCCCCAACATGGAGCCCCTTCCTGCACCCCAAACCCTCATCCCCAGCCCCCCAAGCCCTCACCCCAACCCCTTGCCTCAACTTGCAGCCCCCTATCACATTGCGAATCCCTTGGCCTCGCCCCCAGCCTGGAGCCCCTTCCTGCACCCCAAACGTCCCACCCCAGAGCCCACACTCCCAGCTGGAGCCCTCACCCCCTCCTGCACCGCAACCCCCTGCCTCAGCCCAGTGAAAGTGAATAAGGATGGGGGAGAGTGAGCCACTGAGGGAGGGGGAATGTAGTAAGTGGGGAGTGGGACCTCAGGGAAGAGGGAGGCTAGCGTGATCGGTTTTTTGCCAATAGAAAGCTGGCAACCTTAAACTCCACTGAAGTTAATAATTATTCTTTAGAATGGAGGCATTTGGCCCAGAACATCTTCCCACATTTATCTCTCAGGAACCATGAAAGGGAACGGCCTGAAATCATCGGTCTCATCTGGCCCAATAGTGCATAGCATAGTGTGCCTCAGATATCTTTAGTATGTCTATTGGGATTATAAAAAGAGCCAGATCTGTAAGATTATCTTGCTGTATGTATCATAACCACTTCTGAAATTAATGGTTAAGAACATGCTTTTCTGCTGAATGCATTGATCTTCATGCCTTTAAAAGGAAGACTGTGCAGGAACAGGAAATTAATTAACATACATTGAGAATTACACTACAATGCTCCTGCCTTGTGCCTTGGAGCTACTTCCTGAGCCTTCTGCTTGCTGTGCAGTATGGGGGGAGAAGGGGGGACTAATATCAGGGTCTTCCCCTCCGCCTTGCTCCTGCACCCCACTTACCACTTCTCCATATAAAGCAGGGTAGGGACACCTATGGGGAGAGAGAGACAGAGAGCGCACTTGGAGTAGCAGCTGCTGTCTCAACTTCCTGATACACTTTAAAAGGCAATGCACTTAAGAGTGGGGTAAGGATACTCAAAGGGGCAAGGTGCATCTCTCTCTCTCTCTCTTCCACATACAGGGTGTGTGTCTCTGTCTCTGTCTGCCATGATGTCTCCCCTCCCTTCATTCTTCCTGCCTTATAGAGTGTGACAGGCTACACTAACAACTTGTTAACTCTTGAGGGCTCAGCCAAAAGCTAGTTCATCATTTAGCAGTAAGGCATTCCCTGGGAAATATCCCACGTTCTTCCACCTTCTAACTTCACCACCTCAACCAAGCTTCACAATCATCTTTGCTGTGAACACTATTACATTGTTTGTTTAAAACATATACTGTTTGTTTATAATGCATATAATACAGTTTTTTGTCTGGTGAAAAAAATTTCCCTAGAACCTAAATCCTGCATTTACATTAATTCCTATGGGGACTTAGGATTTGCTTAACATCGTTTCGCTTAAAGTTGCTTTTTTCAGGAACATAACTACAATGTTAAGTGAGGAGTTACTGGAAAAAGATCTCATTACAGCACTTGTATAGGTGAACTGAAAAATACTATTTCTCTTGGTTTTTTACAGTGCAAATACCGGTAATCAAAAAAAATATAAAGTGAGCACTGTATACTTTGTATTCTGTGTTGTCATTGAAATCAGTACATTTGAAGATGTAGAAAACATCCACAAAAATTTAAATAAATGGTATTCTATTATTGTTTAACAATGCGATTAATTATGTGATTAATTTTTTTAATTGCGCAATTAATCATAATGAATTTTTTTAATCGCTTGAGAGCCTTACTGTCAAATTGTCTGTTTTGGATTTCCCCTAAGGACAGAAGCTGGAACCTTACTCCTTCTGTGGGATAAGCCAGACTTCTGATTCCATGCTTGTGGGAGGTTTGATTCCTACAGACCAAATCTAACTATGATTGATTTAGCCTATAGCTAGCACCTCAATAGCCACCAAAATCCACAGATACATATATTTATAACAGTCATAAAATACAAATAACTCCCCACACTCTTCAGAGCAGTGGCTCTCAACCTTTCCAAACTACTGTACCCCTTTCAGGAGTCTGATTTGTCTGGAGTACCCTAAGTTTCGTTTCAGTTAAAAGCTACTTGCTTACAAAAATCAGATATAAAAATACAAAAGTGTCATACCACACTATTACTGAAAAATTGCTAATTTATTTTATAATTATGAGAAAGTATAAATATTGTACTTATATTTCAGTGTACCTGAAGCCCAAGCCCCACCACCCAGGGCCGAAGCATGTATCTTAGCTTCATGGGGCCCCCAGTGCCATAGGACCCCAGGAAATTGCCCTAATGCTGGCCCTGAACGTCTGACTCCCCTGAACCTGCCCCACAAAGCCCCTGGGGGTCATGACCTCCACATTGAGAAACACTGAACTGGGCAAATATCTAGAGGAGTTGATGGAAGACTTCTCTGTACCCTTGGTTGAGAACTACTGTTTCAGATGACCCTCTATAATGATATTCTAGCAACTACCACATTTTTGAGCAACCCAAAGCACAGTAAAGTTTGCGTGCTTTTTTGCAAGTCAAACTGTCTTGAGCACAACAACATCTTAGAAACCCTCCATACTATAGCTGTTAATGATTCAAACATCCCTCACTCCTGCCACTTTAGTTTTCAGTTAAGAATGATTGGTGGTGATATGACAACATTCTTCATTAATAATACCTTTTAAATTACTTGTTTCAAAATGAGGCAGAGAAATATATATTTTTCAAATTGGAAGCTTGAACATGTAATTTAAAACAGCAAATCTATAGTTTGAACAAAGGGGAAACAGTTTTCCATTTCTTCTCCATTCATGACTGAATGTCACTTTTAGTAATTGACTGATAGCAGTGGGATGTGATTGCAAACCATGCATGAATTAATAAACTTTAAAAAATAAAGTTAAAGAGTATCTTATGTGAACGTAGTTTGCTCTAACAACAAGCAAGTCCTGATCTTTTACCAATTCTAATGTAGAAAACCTTATACAGCACAGCCACTCATCAGCAAGTTGGAGATGAGAATCAAAAACCAGTGAATATCTCTGCACAAAACTTCAGCAGAAATCTGAACTTTGCAAAAATCGGTATGTCTCAACAACTATTTGGGGAATGGCTTCTCTTCACACAAATACTCTCATTTGCACAAGAACAAGAGTATGGTCCAATAATAATTGAGTATTCTTCACTTGTTCTGCTTAAAAAGTCTGAGTTGTCAGAAACACAATACCACATGACTTAGATGACTAGCCAGTTCCTATGAACAACAAATAGCATGGACTCAAATACAGAGATTGTTTTGTGGACAATTTATCCTCCCAGTCACAACCTCACCTGCCAGTGGCAATAGACCCTATGTTTAGCTATAAAGCTCTGGCCATAAAAATAAATTAACAGAGTAAAGGATAGATCACAAACAGAAGGATAAAATCTATGACTCACCAATGTCTAGAACCAGTGCCACACAGACTTTAGGCCAAAGGGAGTTTCTGACTGACTAACAAAGCCAATGGAGTGGCCTGGTCTCTGTCCAAAAGCAGAGGTAACGATTCTCAGCCTGGGTAATCACCCAGTGCACAGACCTCTTCCATCCGAGCTAAGAATAACTCTGTTAGTTGGAAGGAGTCACAGTATTGCCAACTCTTTTTTTTCTTTCTTCTACCCTCCCTTAAATCCCCAGTTTCTGCTGTTATGTCATTATATGAGCAGTCTCAGCTTTCATGTGGGAGAAATGTACATTCCTAACACTAGCTGCAGAGAAAAGCTTGGAAAAAGTGAATCCTAAGGGCTCAAAAATGAGAGAGTGCATAAAAAGAACCCTCAAATGTATTTGTTTTATAAAATCCATGAGTATGTTAATTCATAACTTGAGGGAGTGCAGGAGTGATGCATAATTTTGACTGTTTGTGGTCGGCAATGCTGCAGTAACAGACTATCAGATAGTGGGCCAGATATTACAGGAGGACACGAGACACTGTCAGTGTTAGAGCTGGTTGGGAATTTTCCATCAATGTGTTGTTTTCATACAGAACAGGCTGTTTCTGCAAAACCAAAGTTTTCCTGTGGAAAATTTTAGGGTTTCCGCCCACCATCCAAATTTAACCCCCACCCCAACCAACATCATGTTAAACCAATGCAGTGTATCATGGAAGTTGTAGTCCAGCTGCAGAGCCTGGCCCACAGAGGAGAATGGGGGCATAAGGTAGCTGAACTAACCTTCCAAGAGGCACCACCTCAGTTCAGGGAGACAGATTAATGTCAGGCCAAAACTTTTTGACATTTCTGAACATTTTCAATTCAGAACTTTACGTTCCGTGAAAAAAAACTTGTTTTGTCTTTGTCCAACTTTGGGATAAAAACAAAATTGGATAGAGTGGAATTTTCCACAGAATGGAAATTCCAGTTTTCTATTTGTTCCAGTCAGTGTATGTCAACAGGCACACTGTATCACAGGCACATTATTATTTTTCTCTTTCCCAAACCTAGGCAACTCATCTGTGCAATGCAAGAATGATCTATGGATAATTTATTTATTATTTAGTAATTTATTATCCATAGATCATTCTTGCATTGCACAGATTGAGTTGCCTAGGTTTGGGAAAGAGGAAAATAATAATGTGTCTGTGATACAGTGTGCCTGTTGACAAAAAAATCTCATAAAGTTTAGTAATTTGTTCAGAAGTCAGGTTAGCTGGAGAAAATAAACACCCAGTAACAGCACAACTCTCAGCTCAGTCTAACTCTACTTAGGCTTCTGGAAACATGCAGGTTTCATTAGTCTTAATCAGAAGCTTAAGCTGGGTATTAGCATAGTCACTCCTATGTTAATAAACAGGATAACTATTCTTAAGAACTCACGTAAATCACTTTAACAACCCTGCTGTCTTGCTTGTGCTTCATACTATATGTCTGGCAGAATCGCAGTGAAGTCCCAACATTTTGCAAGTGAATTGAGACTATGGTGACCAGATAGCAAATGTGAAAAATCCAGGTGGGATGAGGGGGGGTAAGAGAAAAACACCCCAAAATTGGGACAGTCCCTATAAAATCGGAATGTCTGGTCACCCTAACTGAGATGTTTACCCCACTTCTAAATGACAATAAAGGGTCTGATTCTGCTCTCACACTTAAGTTATTCTTGATTGACACTATTGATAACAATGTAACTATTCTGGATTTATATCAGTGTAACAAAGCAGAATTTGGTTCTGTGTGCAACAGATTGAACAATAATTCCTTTAAATGTTGGTGGGAATTGTAAAAGTATCAAAGAAAGAATAACCATAATCTGGCTCAGAGTTCTCAATAGCATTCCAAAGACTTCTATTTAGCGAATAACAGGACAGAATTTCGCCCCTGTAATGGGATACTTAATAGCTACTGAAGGGATATTTCTTTCAGTCACAAAGGTGAATTCCTCTCCAAAGTAGCTGAAAAAACTTAGCCTGTAACTGTTTAATCATATGGGGCTTAACCCCCCTTTGAACTCTTCCTACATTTATTTAAACCCAAAGTTTCACATTCTACTACACTCATCCATTATGTTAATGACCTATTTTTCAAATAACCCCTTGAAATACAACAAGAATTGAATTCTCTGGTATGAGGCTTAGTACTCCCAAATGGTGTTATGATGGATAGAACTTTTGATAGAGTGAACAATATGCTGCAGAGTCATCAAAATTTACAATTTTCACTTACAGTAAGATTTGATAAAGAACCAACATATTGGGAAGTTAGAGGAAAGAGAGGAGAGAAGAACACCTATTAAGCCTAACTTGTAAGTAACAGATACAATGCTGCAATTGAGTTTTCAAAGACTTACTGAAGTGAATATTCAAGTTGATGTATCATGTACCACAGCCTGGAAGAATAACACACCAGAATTTATTATCTACTGAAACTTAAAGGTATGCTTAAATGGGTAATTTGTAAAAATGATATAAGGGAAGAAAGACATTGTTTCTTTGAAAGGGCTAAGTTTCCAAACACTGTTCTACAATGTGATTTTTTAATGTTAATTTTAAATAGGAGAGGATGCCTGGGAGAGGATCTAGGGCTAGAAAATCTGTGTTCTACTTCTGACTCTGCAACTGACTCAGTGTGTAAGGCTGGGCATGTCATGTTACCCTTTTGCGCCTCTGTTTCTACATCAATGTAATGGGGATATTAAAGTCTTCCTACTTCATTGAAAGACAGTGAGACTTAATTCATTAATGACTATAAAGTCCTTTCAGTTCTAAGGATAAATAACTGGTGACAATTCACATATGAGAGACAAACAAATGGTTTGTTGCAGAGTGATGAACTTTTTGTTTAAAGGTACATACAACCAGATATTTGAAAAGCTAATCTATTTCTGAGCCAATTAATATAGTTCTTACCCATGCAAAACTCCCACTTATGTCAATGAGACTTTAGCCTGAGTAAGAACTGTAGGACTGAATGTTTCTGTCTTAAGGAAAGAAATACAAACTACAGGAACTCCTCACTTAAAGTCGCCCTGATTAACATTGTTTCAATGTTAAGTTGCTGATCAGTTAGAGAACATGCTGGTTTAAAGTTGTGCAATAGTCCCTTATAAAGTTGTTTGGCAGCAGCCTGCTTTGTCCACTGCTGGCAGGAAGAGCAGCCCATTGGAGCTAGCTGGTGGGGGCTTGGAACCAGGGTGGACCGGCAGCCCCCTTATCAGCTGCCAGCTCCCCTAAGTTCCCTGTGTGGCAGCCGCCCAGCAGGTTATCAGTTGCTGGTACTTCAGTTGCCCCTCCCTACACTGCCATGTGCTGCTCCTGCCCTCTGCCTTGGAGTTGCTCCTGGGATCCTCCCACTTGCTGTGAGGTGGGGGAAAAGGGAGGGGGGAAAAGGGAGGGACTAATGTCAGGGTGTCTCCCTCCCTCCTGCGCCTGCACCCCGCTTACTTCTTCTTATAGGACAGGGTGGGGACACGGACTGAGACAGACAGAACATGGAGCAGTAGCTGCTGTCTCAACTTCCTGGTCCACTTAAAAGACAATGTCCTTAAGAGTAGGGTCAGCATACTTAAAGGGGCAATGTGCATCTCTCTCACACACACGGTGTGTGTCTCTGTCTGCCAAGCTGCCTTTTACAATGTGAGGCTACATTATCAACAATGTGTTAATTCTTGAGGGCTCAGCCAAAAGCTAGTTCATCATTTAGCAGTAAGGCATTCCCTAGGAAATATCCCACTCTTTAACTTCACCACCTCAACAAAGCTTCACAATCATGATCACTGTGTACAGTATTAAATTGTTTGTTTAAAACATATACACTGTGTGTGTATATATAGTTTTTTTGTCTGGTGAAAAACATTCCCTAGAATCTAACCCCCCTCCATTTACATTAATTCTTATGGAGAAATTGGATTTGCTTAACATTGTTTAGCTTAAAGTCACATTTTTCAGGAACATAACTACAGTGTTAAGCGAGGAGTTCCTGTATTTTAAAAAAATTACATCTGCTCTCAGTCCCTTAGATATACTTTCACTGAATATATATCAGGACTGTGTACCAATATAATGCTATCATGATACATTGTTCTTTATGCTTTAAAAAGGAAGTAGAATGTCAAAAATAATTCCCAGGCAATAAATGACTTTTTAAACCTGCATCTGTACTGAATTTAGTTTCGCACCAGAATTGCAAAGGGGAATGGTGTCTCATCAGAGACAGAAGGTTTGCAGGGTGTTCATTTTATTATTTAACAAGCTTGTTTGCTGGGAAACAATGTCTTTCACTGAATAATATTTCAGAGTCTTTAAAAATGTCTTACTTAAACTGCCTAAATTTATGTCACTGTGTAATCTCATTGTATACAATGAGGATGCCATCAGCATTAGATATCAGGTTTTTTAAATCTGATTTTAAATGGTGGGTCACTATTTTAAAACCAAATCAATATTTGCCAAGGAATCTACTATTGTTGTTTCCTGTTTTAAGCATGAGGGGCACTGTAGTATTTCAGGGTCAGATCCTCAGCTGATACAGCCATTATGGTGCTGGTATTTTAAATTGTGGCCACAGCAGCAATTATTTAGAGCGAGGGAGGGACTAGTGCATGGAGTGAGAGGTATGGATCAAACTCTTCATGTTTTTAATCCCAGCTTTCACTCCCTGTGACAAGTCACTTAACACCTTCGTGCTTCAGTTTCCTCTAAGAAAACTGAGATAGTATTTACCTGCCTGAGCCTCAGAGCATTGTAAAGACGGATTAATATTTGTACAGTACTTTGGACATAAAGAAGCGCAGTAATGTCTGTATTATTATACAGGGAACAATACTGAACTGGCAGTGACACAGACTAGATGATCTATTAGATCGTGTCCATATTTAAGTCTTAGGTCTTTTATCTGAATAATAAAACTATATTAGACACATACGGACCAAATTCCATTTAGATCAAGGCCACTTTATATCACCATAGTGGTATAAAGTGGTTTCAAATTTTAATTTGCTCTAACTCTAAGACTCTGTCACAGGGCGTCTCTGTCACTACCCAGTGAACTACCCTGCCTGGCCCATTCGTGTGTCACAGTCACAAACACATATTGGATTGTTATCTTTCACCAAGGTGTGTATTTATTCTTTTCTTCTGTAGTAACACTGCATAGTCAGCAAGGGTAGGCTTCCCTGTGGCCCTCACTCCACAGCCCAGGCTCTGAGCTGCCCGTTATGTCCTGTTTTTCCACTTATATTCTCCCAATTACCTCACAGCCCAGTGATTACTACCCAGGTGCTCACAATCTCCCAACAGGAAGTGTATAATCAGCTCCAGGTAAGCCCGCACTCTTCCCAGTGCTGCAGCAAACCCAGTGACCAGGGTGCTACTCTTAGTACCCTGTCACACACGCCTTGACATCACCACTGTGTAAATGAAAATCTGACTCACGTGCATGATAAAACATGGGCTATGTGCCACATCAAACCTAAACATATAGCAATGGGCCCAATGTGTATAGTAGGACCTGAATTATGGCGCAAACTGGGAATTATGTAGCAATGATAACAGATCGCAAAATGTCCTGCTTTATTTGAAAGAAGTCTAAAAAAGAACTTCTAAATTTTCTCAAGAGCTGAGGGATACTACTTCTATGGATGCTTAGGAGCTGCACGACAATGAAAGGCAACTACCATGCAGAGCTCCTTAGGAGCCCCAGGCAGTACCCATCACCTCCTGCTAGCTCCCTGCTTTTTACAAGACAGCAGATGAAATATTTCTGGATTTAGTCCTCTGAAAATGCTAGAAGTATAGAGTGCTACAATACCTTAAGGTTATAGTTCAGTCAACTAGTAAAGTTTCTACCTGTATGTGCTTTCCCTTCCCCTACTTTGCCCCCTATAATGATGCAACGACTCACCTCTGTGGCGCCTCCTGCTGGTCATCTGGGAATTAGCTCTTTCCAGCCCAGAGTGCCCTCTTCAGGCTGGTGTCTCATTGTCTGCTGGCCCCAGTGCCCTTTTTTCTGGGGTGCTGCCCCCTGGCAATATCCCCACACTCAGCCTCTGGGTCTCCCCTCTCTGGGGAACCCCCAACCCTCTAATCCCCATCTGGCCTCAGTCTGGACTATTGCCCGTCATCATCAAGCCCCTGCTCCCTGGGGCAGACTGAAGTGTAAAAGTAAGTCATCAAAGACAAGGAGGTTTGGACCAGCTGCCTTTGCTTAACCCCAGTACTTTCCTTAGGCCTTCATATCAGGCCTGCAACCTGGGGAGTTGCTAGGCTGGAGCTCCTCAGCTCTCTTGCCTATTCCCCCAGCACTGTTTCACCTCAGGTACCCTGTCCCACAGGCAGTCAGGCCCTGCCCCCTCCCAGCCTGGAGAGAGACTGTTTTTACTTTCAGCCCTAGCCCTTTATCAAGGCCAGCTGCCTCCTAATTGCGCCTGGCCCCAGGTGTGGCTGCCTTCCCAATCAGCCATAGCCCTTTCCAGGGCTGTTTTAACCCTTTCAGAGCCAGAGCGGGGTGATCACCCCACTACATCCCCCTTCCTCTCTTCAGACAGCTTACTCTGGCACTTTATCCACACTGGGAAATTGAGCAGGGTTAGATGACAAAGGGCTTAAAATGCATCTACACTAGAGCTCACAATGTTGGTCACACAGGTACAGCGCTGCTGGCAACAGCAGGAAATTGTTTGCAAGTCTGCAGTGACTGACTGGACATAAGTAAAAGGAAAATCCCAAAGGATTTTACATTGTGAAGTTAGAACTACCCTGGGGTAGTGCGTCTTAATTTGAGCAAGTGCACTGCGAAAGTTGGCATTAGTTTTGAATGGGAGCCCTGAGAGAACCTGTTTAGTTGGTTGTAACGTGATGTTTCTGATCTGGGGCTGAGAGAGCCTCCTTCTCAGTGAATAATCATTACCAAGTGTATTTTCTGAGAAAGGTGTTTGTTACAATTGGTTCTGTCACAAATCCTGCACCTTCCAATTGCCTGCTGCTTTTGTATCATTGGCATTATTGGCATTAGCAAAGAGAGACTTTCCGAAGAGCCTCTTTGTGAACTGAAAATCATACTTCAGTAGTTTACTCCAGGACTTTATTCTGTCAGCTCTGCCCTTTCAGTCTTATGTTTGGATGATGACCTGGAGTTCTTTCACTTTCCTGGTTTACAAACCCTGCAATTCCAATGGATTTATGCTCTGAAAGAAAAGCAAGTGGCTCCTAATTAACCTTGGAAATCAGAGCCACCAAGAAATTTACATATGTAGTTGTCTATCAGCCCTAGCATGGAAGCCTTTGTATCACCCTTTATGTACTGTTTACTGAAGTCTAACATACAGGAGGTTGACACTCCTAGTTGTCAAGCTTGCCAAGAATGACAGATCATACATACATGTATTGCATTGGGAGTCAGTGGGTCACTGTTCATCTCAGACCTGTGCAACAACCACACAATAGTCAGAGCTCTGTATTTGCCATGATTCCACAGCTGGGGATTGTTGCCAGAGAATTAGGCCCCCAGCACAAACTCGGGCAAGAAAATCTGTTTCCCTTAATGTTTCTCATACCTGTACAGCCAAGCAGAGAAGTGAAACTGCAGTTCAGAGCTCTGCTTGCGCTGCCTGCTTAGGATCAAAATCAGTGACATTGTCTGAAAGAAGAGCTGGTGATAGGTGATCCTTTGTCCCTGCTGGCGGTGGAATAAAAAGCTTCTCCTGTTCACCAATATATGGATATTTGCTGCTTAATAATACAGAGGCCTATTATTGTAATGGTAATTATTTGTATGCTGTTAAGTCTACCAATTGCATGGATAAGCATCAAACACAGCCGATAGCCTGGTGGGTTGGCAGAAAGAAATTCTCTATCTCAAGTGTTCTGAAGAAGGTGCTCAGGCTATTAACATTATTTCAATTTCTCTGCCTTGGAAAAATAGGATCCAGCAAATTTCTCACTAACTATTTGAAATATAGCAGGAAAAGTCTAATCCTATTTACTTACTATGGAATGACTAAAAACTAATATGTTTAGTCTTTCTTGAGATGCATTAGTTTGAAGATTTTCAGCATTGAATAAAAATACTTCTTTTGTGTACATTTATGCTGGATTCAGAATACATAAACCTGAACCTATCACAGTTCTTCATGTGCAAAACAAGTTAACAGACCTTTCAGAATCAAAATGTAATTTCCCACTTACACAAAGTCCAAGAACCCTGTTTAGTAAGAGCAGAGATGCAGTCAGCTTGCTGTTGGGTATGTCTACACTACAAACTTATGTCGATTTTGTTAAGGTCGATTTTGTAAAGCAGACTGTATAAAATCGATTTTGTGCATCCACACTAAACACAGTAAGTCGGCATTGTTCATCCACACTAGAGTGGGAAGCGTCGACATAGCGAGTGGTGCACTGTGGGTACCTATCCCACAGTTCCTGGAGTCCCAGCAGGCACCATTTCAAGTGGTGCACTGTGGGTAGCTATCCCACAGTTCCCAGAGTCCCAGCAGATGCCATTTTGAGCTTTCTCCATTCCCAAACTCACCCACCCGGCAGTGCCTCTCCCGCTGTGAAAGCAACTGCAAACAGTCATTTCGCGCGCTTTTGCTGCCTGAGCTGACACCACAGCAGTGCAAGCATGAAGCCTGCTCAGGTAACCACTGCAGTAATGGCTGTTGTGAATACCTCACGCATTGTTGTGGACTTTATGCTGCATCGTATGCACAAGAATGCGATCAGGAGACGACTGCGCTATCAGGAGAGTGACGACAATGATGAGGACATCATGGACATGGACATGGACACTGACTCTTTTGAAAGTAAGGAGTCCGACAACCTGGCAATTTTGGTGGCAATGGGGCAGGCTCATGCTCCGGAACACCGAATCTGGGCCAGGGAAACAAGCACTGACTGGTGGGATCGCATAGTGCTGCGGGTCTGGGATGACTCGCACTGGCTCAGAAACTTTCACATGAGAAAGGGCACATTCATGGAACTTTGTGACTTGCTTTCCCCTGCCCTCCAGCGTGAGAATACCAAAATGAGAGCAGCCCTCACAGTTCAGAAGCGAGTGGTGATAGCCCTATGGAAGCTTGCAACGCCAGACAGCTACCGGTCAGTCGCGAATCAATTTGGAGTGGGTAAATCTACAGTGGGGGCTGCTGTGATGCAAGTTTCCAGGGCAATCATTGATCTGCTGCTATCCAGGGTTGTGTGTCTGGGAAACGTGCAGGCTATAGTAGATGGCTTTGCCACGCTTGGATTCCCTAACTGTGGGGGGGCTATAGATGGCACTCGTATCCCTATCTTGGCACCAGACAACGAGGGCGCAGAGTATAGAAACCGCAAGGGGTATTGTTCAATGGTCATGCAAGCACTGGTTGACCACAAGGGACATTTCACCGACATGTGCGTGGGATGGCCGGGAAAGGTTCATGACGCTCGTGTGTTCAGGAACTCTAGGCTGTATAGACAGCTGACGCAAGGGACTATCTTCCCAGACCAGAAAATTACTGTGGGTGGTGTTGAAATGCCGATCATTATCCTTGGGGACCCAGCCTACCCCTTAATGCCCTGGCTTATGAAGCCATACACAGGATCCCTGGACAAAAGTCAGGAGCTGTTCAGCTATAGGCTGAGCAAGTGCAGAATGGTTGTGGAGTGCGCATTTGGCCATCTGAACGCCAGGTGGAGAATCCTACGTACTCGCTCAGACCTCAGCGAAAGAAATGTGCCCATTGTTATTGCTGCTTGCTGTGTGCTCCACAATCTCTGTGAGAGCAAGGGGGAGACGTTTATGGCAGGGTGGGAGGCAGAGGCAAATGTCTTGTCCACTACTTACGAGCAGCCAGACACCAGGGCAAGTACAAGAGCTCACCAGGAAGCACTGTGCCTCAGAGAAGCCTTGAAAAACAGTTTTGTGACTGGCCAAAATGCTGTTGAAAACCCGCTCCCTTGCTCTGCTCTGCGATAAGCCTCCCACCCTATAGAGCTATTGAAAACCCGCTCCCTTGCTCTGCGATAAGCCTCCCACCCTCCAGCCTTCTAGAGCTGTTGAAAACCCGCTCCCTTGCTCTGCTCTGCGATAAACCTCCCACCATTCTTATTCCCTTCCCCTCCTCCATTTGCAGAGTAAATAAAGTCTCTTTTTTAAAAAGCATGCATTCTTTTAATGATTCTTCACAAAGGGGAAGACTGGCAAGATAGCCCAGAAGGGGTGGGTGAGGAGGAAAACCAGTCGGTGTGGTGGATGGGGGGAGAGGGAGACAAAGACACAGCACATTTTTAAAACTTTTCTGAGAAACTGAGCTGCACACTGCTTGTGTTGTATTGTGGGGTAGAGTGGGTCGGTTCCCAGAGCCTCCCCCCGCCCGCATTCTCACCCCACGTCTGGGTGGGGAGGCAATGGAACTTGGGGAGGAGGGGAGGTGGTTACACGGGGATTGGAGAGGCGATCTTTGGTGCTGCTGAAGCTCCAACAGACACCGGAGCATGTCACTTTGATCCTCCATTATCAGCAGCATTGCTTCCATCCTCCTTTCTTCCCGCTCCTGCCATCTCTCCACCCGTGCTGCTACTGCTGCCCTGGATGTGCTCTGGGACTCTACACATTTTTCTCTCTGTGCTTTGTTTCGAGCTTCCTCACTGTGGGAGAAATTCATTAGCTCGGCAAACAAATCTTCTCTTGTGCACTTCCTTCTCCTTCTCATTTGTGCTAGCCTCTCCGAAGGAGATGTTAGCGGGGGTGGGAGGACCACGCTGGCTGTAGGAGGAAAGAAGGAAAAAGGTTATAAGATAGATACAATCTCCAGGAAAAAGGTTATAAGATAGATAGATACATTCTCCAGAACAATGGGAACAGTCTTTCACGATGAAACAAAGTATTCACAGAGTGCATATGCTTTCTGTACAAGATCGCATTTTGCACCTTAAATTGAGTGCCTGTAGCTTTCCTGTACAGACATCACATCAGGCACTCTCTCCCAAGGCCAGGCAACAGAAACCACCATGAAGGGAAGCCACATTCTTTTGGTTTGATCCACATTCTTTACAACAATGCTCTCCTTTCCCACAGTAAGCACCGCCCCCCCCCACCGCGTGGCTTCCTACTGCTGCAACACAAGCAGCCCCCAGCCCAAGCTGCTGCTCTCATGGAGGTTTCTCTCCCCCCCACAAACACACACATGCCCCCAACACAAGCAGCCCCCAGCGTTTTCTCTTCCTCCCAACTCCCTTATCCAGCTCTTTTGCGCTGGTTGGTCTCCTGTGCTGATGAGCTCTGCATGGTGCCTTGTGCTGAGGAGCTCTGCATGGTGAGTGTCCTGTGCAGGTGAGCTCACCATGCTGGCCAAACAGGAAATGAAATTCAAATGTTCCCGGGGCTTTTCCTGTCTACCTGGCCAGAGCAGCGAGTTGAGACTGCTGTCCAGAGCAATCACAGAGGAGCATTGTGACTGCTGTCCAGAGCGGTCACAATGGAGCACTGTGGGACAGCTCCCGGAGGCCAGTAAAGTCTGCATGCGTCCACACTAAGCCACAGTCGACCCAGAGATGTCGATTTAAGCGTTACTCCCTTGGTTTTGGTGGAGTACAGAAATCAATTTTGAGGGCCTTTTAAATCGTCTTAAATGGCTAGTGTGTGTGGACGGGTGCAGGGTTATGTCGATTTAATGGAACTAAAGTCAACATTTACTTGTAGTGTAGACCAGGCAGTTGAAAGGTATTTTTATTCTGACTTTTTAACAGTCACTTCAAGTCTTGTTGATGGTCAGCACTGTAGAATGGTAAACTAATTAATTTACATTGGTATATATACCAACCCACTAATTAGCTTCCTTATAGACAATAACTCATTTTCTGTATGTTAGACACTGATGCATAATTTGATATACAAGTAACTCAGCATGGAATGCAATTTATTAATTTTGTACTTCAGATTTTTTGCTGATGGTGGTGCCACCTCTGTCAGACACTTTTGCTAATCTAGTAAGCCTTACTTTCTTAGTCTTGGCTCTTTCATCGCATGGTACCATGTAAGGCCATTCATAGCCAGTCCTGTATAAGTAATTTCCATGAAAGTGCTCATGATGATAAAATGATTTGTGACAGGGGGGTTAATCAGAGTCATTCTCTTAATAATAATGATGTTCTGACAGTTTTCCATTTTTAGGCATACTGTAAATCTGAAAGGCATGTTACTATTAAATGCAAGCATGCTGCTGCTAGAGTTCTGCTCTCACAAATGTAGCCACTCTCTCCTCCTGCCCCCTCACTGTTCTTGGGAAGGGAAAATTCTTCTGCACTGTATGGATTAATTTTCCATTCCACCATTTAGGCTCACAGACTTTAAGGCCAGGAGAGACTATCTTGATCATCTAATCTGATCTCTTGCAGGTTGCAGGCCACAGAACCTCACCCACCCATTCCTGTAATAGACCCATAACTTCTGGCTAAGTTAGTGGCATCCTCAAATCACGTTTTAAAGACTTTCACTAATCCCTTTGGAAAGGCCAGCCTTCAACCTCCATATGATGTCAATAGGGATCAAGTAGTTTTCCAATCCCAGCTGAGGAAGAAGGACAACACTAATACAACTAGACTCTGCATTAGGGAAAAACAATTTGACTAAGACAACCAGGAGTTCGGTGGCCCCTTAAAGACTAACAGATTTATTTGGGCATAAGCTTTTGTGGGTAAAAAAACACTTCTTCAGATGCAAGGAGTGAAAATTACAGATATGGACACAGATATACTGACACATGAAGGGGGTGGAGTAACCTTACAAGTGGAGAACCAGTGCTGACAAGGCCAATTCAGTCAGGGTGGATTTGGTCCACTCCTAATAACTGATGAGGAAGTATCAATACCTAGAGAGGAAAAATTGCTTTTGTAGCCAGCCACTCCCAGTCCCTATTCAAGCCCCTTAATGGTGTTAAATTTGCAAATGAATTGTAGCTCTGCAGTTTCCCTTTGAAGTCTGTTTTCAAAGTTACAGATCAGACAATCAGATAACTGTTTACCATGTAGTTGTACTCATGTTGGTCACAGGATATTAAAGAGATGAGGTGGGTGAAGTAACATCTTTTATTGGACCAACTCCTGTTGGTGAGCGAAGCAAGTGTGTAGGAGTGTAAGCTTGTCTCTTTCACCAACAGAAGTTGGACCAATAAAAGATGATGAGTTATTAAGAAATCATGAGTCTCTTTATTTTCTACCGCCAACACACTCAGCCTATGTTTCATCTCTCATTTCACTTTGCATTTTTGCCCATTATCACAATAAACGCCACCAACTGAGAAATTGTATCAACCGGGTTTAGAGTTTCAAAAAACATCTAACAAGCCAACACTTCTGTTTTATGAAGGTGTTTGTGCTTATATGTTGAGTCACTTGTAAGGAAATTTCATGTCAAACTTTTCTATTTTATAATGTAAAATCAAATTCAGGGACTGTCATTTACAAAAAAACTGAAGGCCAAATTCTGCTCTCATTGTTACTGATATAAATTCAATGTAATACCCCTGAAGTCATGGTTGTAACTTCAGTTTTACACACTGATGAAAAAGAACACATTTGATCCCTAATTCCTTTTCCATCCACTCACTACACTGCTCCAATTTTTCCTCTAAATCTTTCTGAACCAATTCCTCTAAACATTTTTTATTTAAATATTCACAGTAAAAACCCAATTCCTTACCATTGACTTCGGGGGTGGGGGGGTGGAAGGGGGCAGGATTTCCCTCTTAGTCTTGGATCTCTTTAGAATCCTGATTTCTCTCTGTAAACTGACCTTTCACACACTCATCTGAAAGCCGTGCAAGATTTTGACTTATTGTTGTAAGATGGCCTCTTCCAGGGTGCTCCCTCATAGCCTGTGGTGGCTCTGCAAGCATGCTGCCTCAATATCCTGCTTCAGCCTCTTTAGTCCATGAGCCTCTGGGGCCAGCATGAGGGCTTAAGTAGGCACACTTGCTGGGTTAAAACTGTCAGTCTCTTTCACTCTGTCTCAGGAGTCCACTACACCCTCCCAGTGCCAGGATAAAAGCAGTTTTTCTCTTTGGATTAGGAATCTACTGCACTTCTTCAGGATTGGATACAAGCAATCTCCCCTTGAATCATCAGCTTACACCCAGGATTGGGTTAGGATACAAGGATCATCTTGTTCTTGGGTCAGGAGCTTGCAGCTCTCCTCTCCTGCCAGCCTTAGACAGCTTCTCTTCATATTCAATTCCCTTACCTTGGAGCAGTCAGCAGATAGACAATGACTCTCTCATCTCTCTCTCTGTTATGAAGGAGAAGGCAGCGTACATAGTGCTCTCCTTTGCAGGGCTCATTCTGATGGTTCCAATTCTGGCTTCAGCCACTTCTTATGGTGTAATTCATTCTAATATCCTAGCCTTAAAGGACCACTATATCTATTATACGTTATGACTACCTGTTCATTCCCTCTGGGGCATCTGTCATTGGCCGCTGTCAGAAGACAGGATACTGGGCTAGATGGACCTTTGGTCTGACCCAGTATGGCCATTCTTATGTTTATGTTCTTACTTATTTCATTCCTCTGTTCCATGGCCATTATTTTCATAGGTCATCTCTTCAGTAAGCATAATGGAATCGACAGTGGGTTCACTGATGGGCATAATTTCCCATCTTTGGTGGATTTGACAACACATTGCTCTGCGTCATAACATGCAATTAAATAGATTGCAACCCTGGAACCATTGCCTGGGAATGTGCACTATGTGCCAAGAGCAAAGGATAGATAAGCAGCAAAAATAGCAGCAGCATTTCAAAACCCTTGGTAGGAGATGATTCTCCCAGCATGTCCTATGAAAACTTGTCCATTATCTATTGCTAGTTGGTGCAGGCTGTTTCTGTTCTGTTGTATGTGGTGTAAAGATCTGAACCACTACCAGGACGCAACTGCTGAACAACTTTAGGTTGTCAAAAAAGTGTTGCATGTGTAACCCATACACCTCCTGGGTACAGTATTCTGTCCCCTTTAGTGGTACTGAGACCACTTAGAGATAAATGAGTCTGCTCTACAGCCTTAGCTAAGCATATGGCTTTAGCTCATGCAGTAGAGGCTCATGCACTCAGTTCCAGAGGTCTGAGGCTTGATCATGCCCACTGACGACTGGGGTCTGTTGGTGTTACACACGGCTGACACAGTATTGGGCCCATCGATAAAAGAGGGCCCATCTCTCCTGCACCCCACAGAGGCCACTGTTAACTTCAGTGGGATTTGAGCATGTGTTTAAAGTTAAGTTCACAATTTAAAGTGCGTTGCAGAATAAGGGTCACAGCAGTTGCATATGAAGATCCCGCATGTCAGCTAAATGTTTGTGAGTCTCCATAAATCTACAATTTCACTCCATGAGCCAGGCCTTGCAAAATCAAACTGTGCCTTCCCCTCTATTATTCATTCAACTAACTTGGAATGATGAAGCAGGCTCCTATTATAAACCTATTTCTGTTATAACCCATTCTTCTTTTGCAGCAGGAATGTAGATTTAATGTATTACACTACCCACTGTGTGCTATGCAAAATAGCTCCTGCTACTATACAGATCAATATGTATTCTTGAAATTCAAGTGTAACAGAACAGCTAAAAATACACACCACACATTGTATGCCACAGCCAGAATGTAGAATAAGCACTCCATGAAATTCTGTTTCTTAGAATTCAGAAGAAAGGGATCTCCTTTACTACAATGTAGACTATGTGAGGGTGATGTTTTGTATATTTATAAATATCAAATTCACAAACCAAACAAGAGTCTGGTAATCTATATCTAAGGCTCACCCAGCTCCAGAAGTCTTGCAGTACAGAATTGCTTACTCATCTGGAAAATTGTCCTCTTTTCCTCCTATTGTATTTATATTTGGACTAAGGTCCTAGCCTAGTGGGACAGTAGAGTATCCTGCTGAAATGAGCACATTGAGGTGCCTTTTAATGTATCTTTTGAATACCAGACATGACATCTTCCCCCTCACTCTGTCCCCTGCATCAGAGAACTGTCAGTCCTTCATCAGCTGAGACTGAGCTGATCACAACATGTCTTCCAATCTTCTCTTGCTCTGGCCATCCTCACCATGCTTATCCATAGCTCCTTGTAAGGAAGTCATCCCACCTCTCTGGAGGCCGACCATGTGGCCATTTCAGTTCTCACAGATACCATTCGGATACAGCTGTGGTCCATCTGTTGTCACTGAGTTGGGCCACACATCCCACCCACCGCATTTTACTGAGCCTGCTTTCAACAACATCTCTGTCCCCTGCATGCTGAGTAAAATGGCTGGAGCAGCATAAAGGGGCTCTATAGGACCCATATCTGCCTGAGCAGATTCTGCTGATGAAGACATTACAGAAGATAGCTGTATGGCTGCCTTCTGACCATCCCCGTCCAAGCCCTGGTGCAGCAGGCAGGAGGGGAATGTTAGGAGTGGGTTTGCAGCACTGCAGAGATTCCAGGCAATGCTGTGGCCCAAAAGGCAGTCCAGAGAGGCTGCAATAACTGAGAGACTTCCAGGGCTGGCTAAAGGTATATCTATCCTAGAGCTGGACGGTGTAAGCTCCAGCTTGAAACCTACCCTCTCTAGCACTGACTGAGCTAGTATGCTAAACATAGAAAGGTAGCTACAGTGGTGCAAGTGGTGGGGGGGCTAGCAGCCTCAAGTACAAACCTACCTGAGACCTTAGGTATGTACTTGGGGCAGCTAGCCCCTTCTGCCATTCGCTCTGTCCTGGCGACCCTTCTAGTTTTAGCTTGTTAGCTCAATCCGAGATAGCGAGGGTCAGTTGCCTCAAGCTGGAATTTATACTCCAGCTCTAGTCTAGACATTCCCTAAATTATGCCAGGAGCCTCTCTAGCTGCCAGAGCAAGCCAGGATCTGGAGAACAGAACAATGGCTTAAAGCCAACTTAACACCTCCCCGCTCACATGTGAGTTCTGTGCTTTAAGCAGGGGGTTGGACTATATGACCTCCTGAGGTCCCTTGCAACCCTGATAGTTTATGATTCTATGTTTCTATGAATGCCGGGTTTGCCATGCTACTAAACAAGATGAGGTTTACCAAACCCCAAACTTTTTTTCATACTCTTCAATGTTGGCCAGCAACAGGATTATAACAACACCTTTTGTCCATCTATTCCATCAAAATTATTACAACAGGCTCCTTCCCTTTCACAGAGAATTTATGAATTGTTATGTTCTCTGCCAAATTGGAACGAAACCAAATTTCAAAATCCTGTGTAAAATGGAATTACTTTTCTCCTCACCACTTTAGTTATACAGCTGAATCTATAATTTACCTGATTTTATATGAGTATATGTGATTTTTTTTATTCTATACATTAGAATTGATGTCTAGTGCAAATTGGCTATATCATGTCTAATTTATCATATATTCATATTGTTGGTGTTTGGGAGGAAGGGATCAGGAAGCAATAAATCCAAATATCTGAAATATGGTTAGGTTCCCATATAAGCAGAATCTTTACTGAGGGAATTGTCACTCCCCCTACTTAACTTGTTACCAGTAAATTGGAAAACAAAGAGAGAAAAGGGTTAATCTAAGATTACAACAATCTTATGTCCCTGAAAGACAGAAGCCATTTCAGATCTGTTCTATGATGTCATTTGAATCATAAAGCATGTATTATGGGTCAGATAACCACCACTCATGCCAATATTACATGTTCAGCAGCTTGATTAAGTCCATGAGTTTAATAGCCTTAGGACATTTTTGCTGAAATATGTGTGTACAGTGATATCCCCAGAGAGACCATAGCCCCAGTTCAGAGCTTACATTTGTTATCATTTAAGGGTGGCCTCAAGGGATACATCATGTAGATCATATACTGAGAACAAAGCTCTCGAGACAAAAGCACAAAGTAAAGAGTAAGAGAGGCTGTAGACGTGGTTTGCATGAAACTGGAGTGATATTTGGCTCTTTCTTAAAATAATAATCCCTTTGTAAGGCAGAGATCACATCTCGGATGTTTAGGGAAGTCTCTAGCTGATTCATAGAGAAACTGTCTGTAGAATAATACATTCCTTGCTGGGCAACTCAGAACCAGAAAGATGTGGACTAATTGAAGGGAATTCATAGAAAGGCAACACAAATTAATATGGGTTGAAGGAACTGACTTATATGAAATATATATGAGCAGGGGTGAGAAGAAGGAATGGAGTGGGAGTCATAAAACTGTTCAGGAGTATTTTGAGTTGGTAAACACCAAAAAGGGGGGAAATGTTTCAGGTATGGCTGGATTAAGGTCTTCTAGGGCTCCACATAAGAATGGCCATATTGGGTCAGACCAATGGTTCATCTAATCCAGTATCGTGTCTTCTGACAGTAGCTAGTGCCAGGTGCTTCAGAGGCAATGAACAGAACAGGCAATCATCTAGTGATCCATCCCTTGTCACCCATTCCCAGCTTCTGGTAAACAAAGGAAGGAGACACTCAGCGCATGGTGCCGTTAGACACACCATAGCTTGGAGCAGGGAGGGAGGCAGCCAGTCAGAAGAGGAGGTCTTCACTCCAGAATACCTTTCCCCCTGCTGAACTGGAAGAGACAGGTGAACACCTGATCCCTTCTTGCTCTATCCCCCTACCATGGAGCATGCTTTGGGGACCAGTATGTTTAGAGGATGAAGAAATTAAGCTCCTTCATTTTCCTCTCCCTTCCCCTGATGGCTGAGCACACACAACTGTTAAGTGTCTCAGAAAAGAAAGCAAGAATCAACTTTTTAGGGCTAATGGCTTTTCCAGTTTTCCAATTTTCACCAAAGTCAATAGGGTTCTGCCCATTAAGGGTTCTGCCTCTAGAACATTCCCTGAAATGTTTCTATTGATCAGCTGCAGTTTGCAAAAGTTATCATGTCATCAGACAAGTAGCCATCACATTGTATCTAAGGCCTACCTTTGCTCAGTCAACAACCATAGGTCTTATATATTTTTTACATTGCAGTCTAATTTAGATGTGCGGCTCCCATTGACTCTGAGAAGTTGCACACGTGCACACACACACACACACACACAATGACAGAATTCTAATCTTGTCTCATTTGCACTAAGGGGAAGAGACCCACATTTTTCTCTCTCTCCTCCTCTCGCTCACTGTGACTCCACCATCGCAATCATTTAGAATAGTTCGGATTCAAATTGATTTTTCTCTCCTGCAGATAGTCCAGCCAAGAGTGACTGTGAGACCCTGACACCCTAATATTCAGCACTGTCATATAATTAGGATATGCTTTGTACAAAGTGTGCCTTGTGAGGTATCATTCTAAATTAGTTATTATTATCTAAATGCTTACTGAGGAAATGCACACAAGCACAAGGATTACCCCAGGAACTGTATACAATACACACAGGGTCCAGAGTGACCTCGACAAATTGGAAGATTTGGCCAAAAGAAATCTGATGAGGTTCAACAAGGACAAGTGCAGAGGCCTGCACTTAGGAAGGATGAATCCCATGCACTGCTACAGGCTGGGGACCGACTGGCTAAGCAGAAATTCTGCAGAAAAGGACCTGGGGATTACAGTGGACGAGAAGCTGGATTTGAGTCAGCAGTGTGCCCTTGTTGACAAGAAGGCCAATGGCATATTGGGCTGTATCAGTAGGAGCATTCCCAGCAGATCGAGGGAAGTGATTGTTCCCTTCTATTTGGCACTGATGAGGCCACACCTGGAGTATTGCATCCAGCTTTGGTTCCTGCATTACAGAAGGGATGTGGACAAATTGAAAGAGTCCAGCGAGGGCAATGAAAATTATTAGGGATTTGGGGCACAAGACTTACGAGGAAAGGCTGAGGAACTGAGGTTATTTACTCTACAGAAGAGAAGAGTGAGGAGAGATTTGATAGCAGCCTTCAACCACTTGAAGCAGGGTTCCAAAGAGGATGGAGCTTGGGTGTTCTCAGTGGTGGCAGATGACAGAACAAGGAGCAATGGTCTCAAGTTGCAGTGTGGAAGGTCTAGGTTAGATATTAGGAAACACTATTTCACTAGAAGGGCGGTGAAGCACTGGAATGGGTTACCTAGGGAGGTAGTGAAATCTCCATCCTTAGAGATTTTTAAGGCCCGGTTTGACAAAGCCCTGGCTGGGATGATTTAGTGGGTGTTGGTCCTGGTTTGAGCAGGAGATTGGACTAGATGACTTCCTCAGGTCTCTTCCAACCCTAATATTCTATGATTCTATGAATAGAAATCTCTCAAAGATAGCACTACCCAAAGGGAACTGTTTGACCCAGGACACAGCAAAAGAGCTTTCCAGCAAATGGGGAGAAGATATAAAAGGGGAACAATGACATCAGAGGGGCACCTCACTGTCCCTGCAACAACACACTTGGAAACACCTGAGGGGCAAGGACTGAACTGTGGGAAGTGAGGGTTCCAGGCTAGAAGGATTTTTAACCTATGTATGAAAACCTGGGAAACAAAAGACAACTTGTGTCTTAATAATCTGCCAGCCTATTTATCATTCAAGGTGAGAACTTGCTAATTTATAAATTTATATCCTACCTATTGAATTTGTTAAGATCAGTTTGCTGGTTTTCTTTATTTACTAAGATAATCTGCTTTGATCTGTTTGCTATCACTTATAATCACTTAAAATCTTTCTTTTGTGGTCAATAAATTTGTTTTGTTTCATCTCTAAAACCAGTATGGAACTCATACTTGGGGACGAAAGCTGTTGCATATCTCTCCCCACATTGAGAGAGAGGGCAAATTTTTGAGCTTACGCTGTGTAGTTCTCTATACAGTGCCAGACAATATAATTTTGGGTTTACACTCCAGAGGGTATGTGCACCAAAGCGCTGGGCAATTCTCTGAGCTGAGTCCTCCCACACAGCTGATTGCAGCTGGATGTGTCCCTACCTGTGTGCATGCTGGAAGGGGTATAAGAGAACACACAATGGGTGGGGGGGACCCAGGCTGAGGGACAGGTGGGCTCAGTGGGACCCCAGTTTATCAGGTGGCACCCCAGAAGGCGGGGACCAATCCATCACAATCACTGCCTACAAACACCTCCCTTCAGTTACTGAGAACCACTGCCCTCTGTCCCCCTCTTTGGCTTACATGGACTGCCCCAGTTTGAAGGGGATGAGGAAGTGCTAGGGACTGCAGAACAATGTAGTCAGAGTTAAAATACATTGGTAGGGCAGCATGGGGAATCTTGTACATCCTCTGTGCTAACTGCTTGGGGATCTGAGGATTTCGGTCTCCACAGTTTAATCAGGACCTATTTTCACACAACTTTTTTTTTAAGCTTACATTTTGCCCTCTGCTGCTACGGAGCCAGCAGAGGGATCGCAGGTTAAGTAACACTCTATTCCCAGAGTTTCACACTTCTGCCATCATTACCACTGTGCACCAGCATCATCAGAGAAACAAACAGAAAATTTAGTTCAGTTTCGAGGAAAAGAAAAATTGGCAGGGAAAGAAAACATATTTCCAACTTCTCAAAAGAGCAATACAAATAAGAGAGATTTAAACAGCATTTGACAGTGTTCTTCGAGATTTTGCTGCTTCACATTACCTTGTACTATGATGGAATGTGAATGAATGCATTTTAAAATATCGTTTATTAATTCTAGCTGACCATTTCTCAGCTCTTTCACCACTATCATGAGTAATTATTGCAGCGAGCAGTCTCAGCATATCTTGTTTCCAATGCCACTAGTCATAAGTTGCAGAGTTACTGTTTTACTGACTCTTTTAACTGAGTATTTCCTAAGTTTGCAGTGTAGTAGTAGCCCTGTCAGTCCCAGGATATTAGAGAGACAAGGTTGTACAGAAATTGGTTCAATAAAAGATATTACCTCACCCACCTTGTCTCTCTAGTTCCAGAGTTTGACATTCAGGGCTTTAAAAAAAAAAAAAAATCTAGTTCCCTGACTTCCAAACATTTGTTTTTCAACTCCACAGGCCTAGTGTATCTCACATGAGCTCTGAGGTAATGCATGCACCATGAAATGATATTTAGAAGGTGAAACATTGCTGGAGCACTTGTCATGACATTGCTTAAAACTGGCTTCTTTAAAGATGGACCCACACTTTGAAATTTAGAACTGAATTTGAACTTTGAACACTCCAAGCTATGCAGAAGATCAGATGTGAGTTTTTTCTTTAGTCCCATACAAAGATGGGATGATTTGCAAGATATGCTACCAGTTCCAACCCTAAAGCTATGGGGTGCTCCACATCATTTAGTACTTTTGCTTTAATTCAGGCCAGTCTCTGGTTTCTTTTGATTTTGCTTATGTGACCTGAAGCAAGCAGGTTTTTGTCTTTAACAGGAGGATGTTTTTAGCAAAAATAATAATTTGAAGCCGTGATCACCAACCCCTCGATCATGATTGACTGGTCGATCCCAGGGACTCTCCCAGGCAATCATAATTTCCGGCCATGGGGGCGCAGTGGGGCTGCCTGCAGTGGGCCCATACGGCTCCCAAAGTGACCAGCGTGCCCCCGCAGCCCCACGGGGTGGGAAGGGACAGGGGTCTCAGTGTGCTGCTCCTGCCTGCAAGCACCACCCCAGCAGCTCCCATTGGCCTGGAATGGGGACCTGTGGGTGAGTTGGCCCCTTCCAGGAGTGGATCCTGCTCGGTGGTGCAGAGGGGGTAAGGCAGCCTCCTCGGCCCCACTCACACACATCGGCACCTACTCCCCATCACAAGATGGGCCACTCCCTGCCCCCAGTCCACTGCCACTGGAGGTAAGTGCCCTCTGGTGGGAGACCCCACCCCAATCTCCAGCCCTGAGCCCTGTCCTGAGCCACCATCCCACACTCTCTCCTGTACCCCAACCTCCTGTCCCAGCCCTGAGCCAGCCTTCTGTACCCCAACACTGCCCCAGCCTAGAACTCCTTTCTGCGCCCAAACTCCCTTCCAGAGCTTGCACTGCTCACTTCTCCTGCAGAGCAACCCCCTGGCCCAGGCTCAGCCCAGAGTCCCCTCCCACACTGCAAACCCCTTGGTCCCAGCCCATAGCCTGCACCCCCTCCCGAACCCCAACCCCCTGCCCCAGCCTGATGAAAGTGAGTGAGAGCGGGGGATAGTGAGTGATGGAGCGAGGGGAAGATGAAATGAGTGGGGCAGGGTCTCAGGGAAGGGGTGGGATAGATCTTGGGTTGCCCTTAAATTCAAAAAGTCATCTTGGTCGTAAGAAGACTGGAAACCACAGATTTAAAGCTAGCACTATGAAGTACGACCTCAAGGTCCAGCCCTGCTTGCTATCTCATGTGTGGGATCAAGTGAGACATATTAATTGTACCTCTCTGGCTGCTGTAATTAGCTAAATCCATTTCTGAACAACAGCTGGTATGCGGCAAGTGTCTGTTACTGAATCACTTTCCTTTCTCATGGTCATTAATAATTTGCCTAAAAAGGAAACACATCCCTTAAAGACTCTTGTTACTTTTCCCAGACTTTGCAGTAAGGGTGGCAATGATGTATTCCACCAATCTCAGTAGTTAAACTGCCTGCCAGCACATTCTGAATTGGGAACTACAAGTCCTTGCAGCTGCTTTCTGCTCTCAGCTTCATCTTTGCCAATCCTTTTTTTAAAAAGTAAAAACAACGGGACTTTAAAACCTGATAAAAAATTAAGAGGCAAATGGTTCTGCTTTCTTGGGGGAATCAGAGGAAGGAAAGTCAGGTCACTGATAATCATTTGTATCTTCTTGTATGGGCCAGGTAGAGATCTCAGATATGTGTGCAAATCTGGAGTCATTCCACTGAATTCATGATTCACACTGCTGTCGCTGAGACCAGAAAGTGGTCCCACATGCCTAGATTTAAGAGGAGACAACATTTTGGCAGAAACATCAGAGGGAAAAATATACAAAATAAAAGTATTTAATTATTATTTCTTATTTTGTTCCCTTCTTTGAACATGGTGTAAGCCAGAGGTTTTTTCTCTAAGAAAAAGCAGAGGTAGCTGAATACAGTAAGTGACCATGAATAAGTGCAAAAGCAAAGAAAAAAATAATGAAATTACAGTTAGCCCTTGGGGCAAGGAATGTCATTTTGTTCTGTGTTTGCACTGCACCTACCATAGTGGCATCCGGTTCCATGACTAGGTACAATGGAATACATATAATAAGGTTGGAATAAATATTTATTAACTACACCATTAGACCCATAGAGTTTATCGCAACAACAAATATTTGACATGAAGAAAATATAAGCACTAAGGTTAAAAAAACCCACACTCAAAACTAATCAGCACTTTTTTCCCTCACCAAACATCGAATGTTTTTTAGATAAATTATAAGACTACCTCCAAGTTAATTAATAATAATAATAATGGTTTGAAATTCTATTGCATCTCCCTCTGAGAATCTTGAAGCACTTTACAATTAGTTCAGTCTGCCTGCCCTGCAGAACAGATAATTATTATCCATATATCACAGATGGGGAAACTGACACCAAGAGAATCAGTGACTAGGAATTCTATATTAGAGACACGAATACAATCCGGACTTCCTGAGACCTAGCCCTGTGTTGTAGCCACATGACCTTGTTCTTACTAATGAGCTACAAAAAACCCCAGATTAAATAGTGGAAAGACTCTTGTAGCCACTATTATTTTTTAAACTATTTCCAAGGTTCTCTTCAACAAGTTAAATGCATAAACCCAGTAACATTTCGGTGTTTTGGCTCCTCCCCCAAACCTGGCTCATCAACTTTTCCCTGTATGCTGCCAGACAACTTCACTTAGCATTAGTTCACCAAAGCTCTGCTTACCTTTCATCTTTGAGTTTGGGAGCAGACTTTTACCATTGTATTAAGACACTGGGAGCTGAATATAGTCCAGTCACTGGGGAAGCACTGTTGCATACAATAAATAGGGGCAGCTTGGGGGAAAAAATGGTGGTATGGGTACAATCTCCCTCTGGTTTCGGGCTGCTGCACTTCATAATAGTTTACTGGTGACAATGTCTCTTTCAAGCCTTAGGTTCTATGTTAAAAAGATACATTGTGTTGTAGTCACAGGTGCTGTTCAGAGACTTCCCTGCTAAATCTCTCTATTTTTTTGTTTACACTAGTACTTAGGGGTGCCAAATGAGATGGAGGCCCAATTGTGCGAGGCACTTTATACGTGGAAATTGGAAGTGCTGGTGTCAGTACAGAAGGTAATAAAAATGGCAGCTCTGGAACCTGCAGGCAAGTTTTAGGTGTGAGTTATGAGGTTAGGAAAGTTAATTATCTAGAGAAAGTTTTCATTTCTATAATGGCCCCTGTTGTTGGAAAGTATCAAAAATTCTGGGGTTAGAAAATTCCTTCAATGACTTGGTTAAGCTATCTGTTAATAATGTTTAAAAGTGCAAATGTTTTGCCAATTCTGTGAGAGCCTCCCTGCAGGAAACAAGGTGATTCAGTGGTGACATTGGAATTTTATTTAAAGACAGAGAGAGAGAGAACACACATGAGAGAGAAACAGGCAGACATAGCTTTTCCCAAGAAATTCCTCAGAGGCGGGAAGGTGAAGGCTTCCACCCTATGCCTCCTGAGCAGGGGCACTGGGAGATTGTTGGCAGCCCATTCCACATGGGAGTTTGACAAAAGGGGATGAGCAATCTAGACTCTCGGAAGAAATTGGCCAGACAAAACCGGAGAATTCATCAGATTTTTGTTCACCACATTTTTCTTCTCTCTCACCATCCTCCACATATCCCTCTTTCCTTGTTTATATTATTGTGTATTGTCTCTCTCCTCCCCATCCTTTTCGGCTTTCTTCTCCTCCATATTTGGTCACTTTCCTGTCACTTCCCTGGTCCCTGCCACTGTTTTCTAGGTTCCATGTGTCCTTGAACAATACTTAAGCCACTTGGACATAGCTTCAGCTACATGAGAAGGAACAACTCTATCTAGGCTCCAAGAGTAAACACTTGGACTACAAACATAGTGCACTTAACCAAACCATTTAGTAACAAATGCGGGCCCATCCGCATGACCAGCAGCACCAGGTGTGATGGGTTAGAACCCCCTCCCCATCTCCCATCCAGGATGCCACCTGATGTACTGGGGTTTCACTAGGACTCTCCTGCTCTACCAGCCTAGATTGTCTCTCCCTGTTTTGATGAATTAGGCTCTCTGACGTCTTGCATCACACACACACACAGGTAGGGCCACACCCAGCTGCAAACACAGACTGAAGACAACTCTTTAAGAGAGGACTCGCCCAGCACTCATGTGAACACCCCTTTTGGGAGATAAACCCAAAATAATACTGTCTTGCACTGTATAGAAAAATCTGCACAATGCAAGCTCATAAAATTTTACCTTCTTCGTCAATGTGACGAGAGATATGCATGACTTCTTGCCCCCACCCCAGTTATAAATTACATAAGCTGGGTTTAATAATAAACAAAACACATGTTATTAACTATAAAAGGCAGATTTTAGGTGGTTAAATAGATAGCAAACAGAACAAAGCAGATTACTGAGCAAATAAAACAAAACACACAAGTTTGATTCACCAAAGAAATTGACTACAAATAGTAACTTTTGTGTATGACAGGAACCCTTTCCCTTCCAGTGGAAAACACTGGCATTTAGGATGAGGATGGTCCTGTACCAAGTGACTCAGACACATGTCTCTGCCAGGCTGTGGCAGCCATTACTCAGGCTGTCTGGAGAGTCCACAGGAAGACTAAGTCCTTTCACAATCCATTGTCTGCTAATGACCCATCAGCCCTTCCAAGCTTCTCATTGCTGTACCTGAAGGGCTAGTTGTGGGTGATACCCAAAGTAGTATATTTGAAATACAAATACATGGTCAATATTTCTAACTTCAGATACAGAAATGATACAGGCATACACATTGGATAATCACATTCAGTAACTCATAACCGTTCCAGTGATATCTTACACAAGCCATCTTGCATAAAGTAGATCTCAGTAATGTCATTTCCCTATCATAAGCATATTTTCATAAAGACTATGAAGTGTAATGTCACACCAGGGATGGAGAGTAACAGAAGCCTGCACTGTCTAATCTTAAAAAGTCTATAGCTTGGAGATTCAGTGCTATTGCCTCATCATTTTCACGATTCATTTGGGCCTCCGAGGCTGGACAAAATATCCTCACACACCAGTCCTTCTCAGCCTAGTAGAACGACTGTCCAGACTGAATTTGCAAGCTGGCCACTTCCTTTTTCCTTTTTCTCTTATTCAGCTTTTCAGAGACAGTGGTAGGTCCCACTAGATACATCTTTTCCCCTTCACTTTGAAATGCAAATAATTAGTTAAATGAAAAAAATGCACAGTAGCTGGTGATTAAAAAAAGAAACTTCTGTTTCTCAAAATATGTGTTCAACAGATGGCACTAAATGCACAAAACCCTCTTTATGTCACAGAGATGCTAATTCTCTAAGAAGTCACAGATGAGAGTGCAAATTTTGTACAGTCACCAGATTTATATCCTCAAAAAACCAAATGATGTATATCATACTGGGCCTGGAATTGTTTGCAAATACAATAGTATTTTCAATGTTGAAAATGTTTTATATTGTTGGATATAGTTCAATGTTGGAACTTTTTTATAAAGCTAGACACTGAAAGTAGTTTAGATATACATGTGTGTATGCATACATCTGCACATATATAGGAAAAACAGCGACACACACACCCCGTGCTGCTTTTCTGTCACAGGTACAGTCAAGCGCTCCCTCTTGGCCACTCATCAGACTGCTGTGAGGGAATTTAGATGATGAATTCTCCCTTGGTACCCACTACTTTAAGCCTCCAAAGTCTGAATGGAGGCTTGTCATTCCTTCTGGTCTGGAGTCCCTAGGTACCGTTTTGGGATACATATATCCTTGACATCCCTTCCCTGACAGCCCACTGCCCAATCCCTAGAACCAGGCCTCTGAGACTCCTCTCATACCTTAAACACACCATCTTCCAGAACTCCACCCAGATAGCTCACACCTTTTGATTTACCTCCTGAAAGGGCTGTGTGGTGGGTGTATAAGTTTAACAGAGACAGACGTGGCATCTGATTTAAAACACCTATTGCTCTTTTTTTAATAGCATGAGAAATACAGATCTATACACAAATAATAAACCCTATATGCATTTCTCTGCCTCAGTTTCTTCTTCACTACTCCAGAGCAGTCACCTGGGCTATCCAGGATCCTTCTGTTGCAGTAAATGGCTTGGGTTCTGTGACATGAAGCCTTCTCCATGCCAGCTGGCCTACTCTGATATTTGCCAGTCCATTCCCTTCCCCTCTTCCGCCCCACACCTGATGAGTGTTTTCCCTCTAAGGGTGCTTTTATAATCTTCCAATCCCTGGGCAGCTGACTTTTCAGGTAATCCCATCCCTTTATCAGGTGACTGTTGCTAAGCCTCTCCCCTGATAAACTCATTTTCCTGGTTGGAAGCCTGTCTCTTTTCTAGGATATTTGTATTTGAATAGAAGACCATTTCAAGTTATGACTCATTATTGTCAGTCCTGTGACACTACCTATTGGAATTTCAGTCCAACATGGAGGTAAGAGAGTCAACAGAAAAGGCAACTAGCCCCTATATTAAAAATGGAGTTCACAGTTTGGTAAAGATACATAACCTCTATATACATTCCACTCTGACAGACTGTAATGAATATTCATAAAATATTAACCTCTAGAAGTCATTACAACTATGAAATTTATGCTAACTTCCTAGTTAAAATGCTTGTGTTCACATCAGAAAAAAATGGCAGTGACTAGAAGTTATGAGTGGTCCTCTTATACACCTATCAAATGAGCAATAAGGCCTGAATGGAATGAAATGTTGGAAAGTAGCTCTGCTACACTGTTTGAGTGCCATTAATGACCCACATCACACAAGATGAAAATGGATCCATTGGTATACAAAGAAAAAAAGTGAAGACAATGAATCTTTAGCTGTTGCCATATTTTATGACAGGTTTCTATTAGTAGTTAATAACAATAGTTAATACAAAGTTAATGTTGAGTAATGCCAACGTCATTACAGTGTAACAGTTCAATTGAACCCTAAAGACATTGGCATTACTCAACGTTAATCAGCCAGGCAACATTTTTATGAGGAAGCTACAGTCTTAGTTATCACTCTGGGGGAGACCAAGAAAAATGGATATTTTAACTTACACAACTTGGTAAGTACCATGGCTTCCATTAACACTATCACCATTTTTAATTTGATACATGATGCCGGTTTAAGGTTTCTTTAAGTCAAACAAGACTTCGTGTGAGTACTGAGCAACATCTATTTGCTTCTGTGAATATTTCTGCTACTCCAACCCTGCTGCCTGGCATATTTTTGACAGGAATAATAATAAATAACAATAACAAAAAGGCTGTGGATTCAGAACATTTCTTGCTTTTCAGAATATTTTTACAATATTTTTCAGAATTTCAGAATTTCATTTCAGAATATTTTCAATATTTCAACATTTCAGAATATTTTTACAATATTTTTACTCCTTCAAGTAGCCTGCTTGGTAGCTGGCCCATGGACTACACTACACAACTAGGAAAGCAGTTCCTGATTCCCCCTTTGGTGGTGATCACATTAGGCATTACATAGCTGCTGCTTATGAGTAGCCAGCCACACCTACAAATAAGGTTTATGTCAGGAGTCGGCAACCTTTCAGAAGTGGTGTGCCGAGTCTTCATTTATTAACTCTAATTTAAGGTTTCGCGTGCCAGTAATGCATGTTAATGTTTTTAGCAGGTCTCTTTTTCTAAGTCTATAATATATAACTAAACTATTGTTGTATGTAAAGTATATAAGGTTTTTTAAATGTTTAAGAAGCTTCATTTAAAATTAAATTAAAATTCAGAGCCCCCCAGACCAGTGGCCAGGATGCAGGAAGTGTAAGTGCCACTGAAAATCAGCTGGCATGCCACCTTTGGCACATGTGCCATAGGTTGCCTACCCCTGGTCTATGGAGTGTCAGCTCACACAGAAGTCGTGTCTACCAAAGGGTGAGGAATGGCTCTGTTTAAACATTACACATGTTACCTCCATAATTCTGTGACTTTGAAATTAAAAAAAGAAAATTGTTGAAAATGTATGAGTGGAAAAAAATCCTCCCTCATCTCCCATTGTAAAGGAATGTGGGAGACATATTGCCAAACCAGAACCCAAAGCATGTAGCAAAAGGCATTTATAAAAGTTACAAAAATATAGCACAGCCAATCAACAGGAGTGATACAATACATTTTCCCCTTTCCTCAGCACTTAATTAGTCTCTCCCAGTTCTTTTTCTCCATGTCTCAGGAGACTGGGAAGTGTATAAATTATAAGAGTTTTTGTTGGGTTTGTCTAAAACAAAGCAGTTTCTGAGCTCCTCTGACATGCTGAGGAAATCAGGTTTTAATCCCATCACCAAGTCATGCCGTTTTGCACCTTATCCAAAGGTGTATTTCTTTTCACATGTTTAAATTGGAACTCAGGGAGAATTTTAAATTCAAACCATTATAAATTAATTAAAAGGAGTCTCAACCAGACAGACACACAAACACTCATAAAACTCAGACCTGGCTGAACAAAGTCTCCGACCTGCAGATGTTAATAAATCTTGGAATTTCTGGGAAGGTCCAGAAGACTAAGAGTGCTAACGTTGTGGCAGTATTAAAAAGAGCAAGTGGTATGACCCAGGTCAGATAACCTGACAATAGTCCTTGGCAAAATAATGGAAAAGCTGATACAGGATTCAATTAATAAAGAATTAAAGGATAGAAATATATTTAATGCCAATTATCATGGTTTTATGGCAAATAGGTTTTGTCAAACAAACTTGATTTCATTCTTTGAGGTCACAAGTTTGATTGATAAATGTAATTGCGTAGACATAATATACTTAGACATTTATAAAGTATTCGTCTTAGTACAGCACAACATTCTAATTTAAAAAAGCACTAAACAACCTCAATAAAGCACATGTTAAAGGGACTAAGAGCTTGCTCAATGACAAAGATCGAAAAGTAGTTTTCAATGAGGAATCATCATTGAATGTGGCTGTTCCTAGTGGGGTTCCACAGGGATTAATGCTATTCAACATTTTCATCAGTAATCCAGAAGTAAATATAAAATCACTGGTGATAAAATTTGTGGATGACACAAAGATAGATATTTATGGACAGTTATTTGGAATATGGCTCCATGGATTCTCGTTAAGTGGCCATACACCAGGGCAGGGGGATAGTTTGGGGTCAAGGGCAAACTGATATGAAGAGCCAGAGATTACTGCCCTCTGCAAAGTGGTCACTAGGACAGCAGAAGTTACTCCAGCCATTAAAGGGGCTCTATTCTTATTCCACAGCCTTGTGAGGAGAGAGTCTTTCTCCAAACGGAGGCTTGGGGCTGCAGCCAGTTACTGGGGCTGAAGAAGAGCTGATCCTTACAGGTATTCATACAGCAAGCACCTCCAAGGTGGCCAAAGTCCTGTCCCATAATGCATTGGACTCAATGTAAAACCTGGGGTAAATGGTCTGCAGATATCCTCCTTCCTGGTTGTTTTAAAGTCATGATCAGGATTGTGAAGGGCATACAGGCAGAGAGCCCAGTTCTTCACTGCTTTGCACCTTGTGTAGTTATTTACAGCTAGGCAAAGTGGGCATAAACACCATCAGCATGTGTGAGTAGTAAATTCACAACCGGTGGCATTTTATACCCCACTATGCGCATATTTAAATGGTGATTCGAGATGCAAGGCGAGTGGTGTTTGCAAGCTGCCACCACCACAATTACATGAAGCACGAGATGAGACCTGGTGCCAAAAAGCTGTATTTCATTCCACCTGTTATTGTGGCTCCATTCCCCCACACTGAAGGTCTTGCCTCTTACACCTCTGCCTGCACCTCTTTATTATCTTTCTTTTTCCTCCCCAGGCACACAATGGAGATGGCAAAAGAGGAGAAGGGGAGGGGAAAAAGGAGAGCAGGGAGAGAAGACAGAGAAATAATGAAGATGTCCAATACTGTGCCTGCCTGTGCCTCACAAAATCCTTCATGTTCAGAGTCTTTTCCGCAGTGCAGTGTTGGGAACACAAGAGGTATAACAACACTATTCCTGGCATCTCATTCCATCTATTGCAGCTCACTTTTGTCAGCACCTTTGAACAAAAGTGGAGAAATTAACTTCACACACAAAATGTTCCTGGTCCAGTGAAAAGAGAAATCTGATACATATTTATTCATGCCTCATATACATTAGGGTTTGACAGAGAGCTTAATTAGGGACAAATCTAGACACAGAAAGTAAAATACATTTTTCTCCCTGCTTTAATCTCTTAATGATATGTGTGACCATGCAGCCTCTAGAAACCATTTGAAACCTGAATAGATAGATCGTTGCCTGCTAATTTTAGCAGGACAGTCATGATTTTAGTAGTCTGTCTCACCCACTCACTCCATTGGGAACACTAATTTCCCACTTAGCATCGTCCCTGCTGTCTGCCTGATTTATTTGGGGATTTGCAATTCTGAGGGAAGAGGGGGAGGGAAGGTTCACCCTGAAAATTTTTCCGCTCCAGGAATGGAAATTACTCACCCATTCTTGAGGGCGGGGGATAGTCTCTCTGTAGGAACATAAAACTTTTGTTGCTGGAACAAATGCCACATTACAAAAATTCTCTAAATGTGCACAGCTGTAAACCATTCCACCTTAATGTTTCCACTCTACAATGTGGTTTATGAGAATAATCTATGTAGGGCAGGTAGTAGTAACCTTTGGTTAATATACTTAACTCCTCTGGCTTCATAAAATAACCTGGACACTTAAGCAATGATCACATAAATCTGTTGCTTCTTTGCATGAAATTTGTAAGTAAATGAATTGGCTGTAAAGTAGGCAGCTTCCTCAGTCTGAAGCGGTGAGAGGAAAAGTTCCTGTGACTAGAAGTTCAGAACTGGTTATTCTTGCAGTACTAGTGACCTCTGTGGTTGTGAAAATAACCTTCAGTTACATCCAGCCTTCCAGAAAAGATTATTCAAATGTGAAAGACATCTTCTTTGACTTATAGAAGTAGTCACTCTAGATCAAGCCAATTGGCATGACCATGTAGAGAATATTCCACTGCCTATACTGTACCTCCCCCTATGAAGAAAAAAATTCAGTCTCCAGGAGTATCAGTCTGATACCAGCACTGACTACCAGCACTAAACATATGTAACCATTTTCTCCCCACATGAGCAAGGTAGTTTATATTGGCTTTCTTAGTTGTTCCATCCAGGAGGTCTGGACTCTCCTTAAGGGTCCCCACTCTGGTTTAACCTGTTCCTCCCCACTGTTCAAAGATACCACTAAATAGGCTTCATTAGGAGCCTTTTGTTATTCTAAGTACTCAGCAAGGGCTGAAATAATTTGTGGTGGAGCAGTGTTTCTGCGCAGCCTGCTGAGAGCTAAAAATCACTAGGAAATTGGCCTGCAACAGTCACAGCAGAGAGGCAGGTAGCAGCAGAAGGTAACTGATGGGCAGCGGGTAGGAGTGCCCGGTGAAAGTGACGAGCAGTTGGCCAGCAGGTGCAGATGGCAGGGTAGCCAGGCAGTGAGGAACCATGGCTGACAAGGTGGCCAGTGGAGAGCAACTGCAGTTGAGGGGATGGCCAGCAGCGAGGAACCATGGCTGGCTGGGCAGCTATCCAGAGCAAGTGCTCAAATGGCAGAGCAAGCCAGGTGCTTTCTTCCCCAAGTGGGAGATGAACTCACACAGAGGCACCTCTGAACCCTGGGTCCTCACTGACCAAGGACAACCACTGTGAGTGGGGTATGGTGACACAGCAGAGACCTGTACAGTAAAGGAACTTTTGGTTATAGAACTCAAGAGCATGAGGCAGAAGACTCTGTCCCACGCACTCTGGAGTTGGTGTCCTGCTCACAGTTTTAGGTATATGAATCCTGCTTGTGCATTTTCCCTAATTAATGTTGGGTAACGTCTCTCCTTTCATTAAAAGTTTCATTTCTACACTCAGACTCTGTGCTTGCAGTGGGGAAATATTGCCCCTCAGAGGCACCCAGGGATGGTGTATAATTTTCCCAGGCCACTGGCTGGGGGCTCAAGCTAGTTCTGTGCTGTATTGTTGAAAAGAAACCCCTAGATATTGAACCTGGGCTTGGTTGCTGCCCGCTCCACCTAGCAGAAGGGTTACATTTAGAAAGATGAATTTGGCTGCTTTGCCAAATGCAGGGTAAATTATATCTACTCTCATACTCCTAGATTCCAAGGCCAAAAGGGACCATTGTGATCACCTGCTCTGATCTCCTGTATATCATAGGCCATAGAACAGAGGTAGGCAACCTATGGTACGTGTGCCAAAGGCGGCACACAAGCTGATTTTCAGTGGCACTCACACTGCCTGGGTCCTGGCCACCGGTCCAGGGGGCTCTGCATTTTAATTTAATTTTAAATGAAGCTTCTTAAACATTTTAAAAACCTTATTTACTTTACATACAACAATAGTTTAGTCTATATTATAGACATAGAAAGAGACCTTCTAAAGACATTAAAATGTATTACTGGCACACAAAACCTTAGATTAGAGTGAAAAAATGAAGACTCAGCACACCACGTCTGAAAGGTTGCCAACCCCTGCCATAGAACTTCCCCCAGAATCCCTAGAGCATATCTTTTAGAAAAACATCTAGTGTGGATTTAAAAATTTCCAGTGATAGAGATCCACCGCAGCCTTTGATAAATTGTTCCAGTGGTTAATTACTCTTGTTGTTGAAAATTTATACCTTATTTCCAGTCTCATTGTCTACTTTCATTTTCCAGCCATTAGATTGTGTTATACCTTTCTCTGTGAAACTGAAGAGATCTTTATCAATTCTTTGTTCCTCAGGAAGATAATTGTAAACTCTGATCAATTACCCCTTAACTGTCTCTTTGTTAAGCTATGTAGATCGAGCTCCTTGAGTCTATAACAATTAGATAGGTTTTCTAAGCCTTTAATCATTCTCGTGACTCCACTCTGACCCCTCTCCAATTTACCAACATCTTTCTTGATCTCCCTGTCCCGTCAACTACAGTTTCCCTAAGTACATGCAGAACTCTCTCTCTGAATCAAGTATAAGACACCCGCCTGCCTATTTTATCCTCCTCTCAATTCCATGTGATGTTATCATTATTTACTTGTAGTAGCTCCAAGATGCCCAAATCAGGATCGGTGCCATTGTGTGCTAGACTCTGTGCACATATATAACAATCTCCTTCACAAACACAAGAACTGTGGCAATAAATAGAAAAAAATTATTTAAAACAGGAAAATGTAATCTGTCAAATTAAATAGCCAGACAGGTAAATAATTTGTACTGATTTTTTTCTGATTAATTTGCATACTGTATTTATTACTCTTCTACTATATCTTCAAATGAAGTAGTTGCATCTAATTCCAGTTTGCAACTATTATTCATTAATAATTTTGGACATCTTTAAAAGAATTTCATAATCTATATAATATGATTCCAGGAGTGCCAGTCTATCTGTGTAAATATGTCTTCAGACCTATCTCCACTTCTACAATGATCAGTACCCCCACAACACACCTTTCAAGATCCATTGATCCTACACATGTTTATAAGTACTGTGACGGAGTCAGACCAGAAGGATATAGGAGAGTGCCGGATAGACGAGTTAGTGGACCGACTGGGAAATGCCCGCTTCCTGACCACTCTAGACTTAACTAAAGGGTACTGGCACAACAGGAGTCCCTGCGGGTACAACAAGAGACTAACCAATTATTGATGGAGCAGGCCTCTCAGGATCGAGCCCTCTTGCGGGACGTGGTAGAACAACTGAAAGTCCTCACCACCAAAAACCAAGGATCTGAGGGGTCGCGAGTATGGAGGGCTGCTGGTTGTCTGCCAAAGATGACAGCTAATGACGACATAGAGGCTTATCTCCTCTCCTTTGAAAGGGCTGCCTTGCTACCGGCCTCTATGCCCCGTAACAACTATGAGGATAAAACCAGACAATAACTATGCTCTCAGATGAATTCAGGAACATGATAAATGACAAAAACACCCTATCATCTTTGGCTGAATACTTTTCACAAGCAATCACTCTATGTCTGATCAATCAGTCCTCATCTTCAAAGGAAACCTGCACAATGCTTTCAAAAGATGAGGCTGGGTATGTAAATTCATAACTCTACTCGACACTAAAAATCATGGACTGAACAGAGACTGGATTTATGGCTCATTACAACAATCTGTAACTCACTTTCCCTCTCTTTTTGTCCTATGATTGCAGAAATGGTAACAGGCCATTTTACCTTGAATGGTCCCATACAATATGTGGTAACTACTTATGCTGATTTGTTCCACCTTCCCATCTGCTGTGACGTTGGGAGTGCCTTTCCCAAAACTGAAGAAGAGCTGTGTGTAAGCTTGAAAGTTTGTCTTTCCCACCAACAGATCCAATAAAAGATATTACCTCACTCACCTTGTCTCTCTAATATCTTGGAACTGACAGCTACACTGCATATTCCATCTGTGTGTCACTCTAAAACCTCGAATGTCTCTTTAGTCAAAGAGAAGCAATGAAAAGGTGGGGCGGGAGCTAGCAGAGATAGGATCACTGCTGTATTCTGATCTCCAGCTGGCATGATGGCATCAGGGGTGAATACAACTCAACATGAGGCAATTCTAACTCTCGCTGAGGCCAGAATTGAGGAGGGGAGGGAGCAGCACAGAACAGTGTTTTGGACCTCTCACCTCTTTGGGTTCTGCACTGACACAAGAATCAGGGCTAATTATTCTGCTGTGCTTCATTTTTTAGGCTATTGGGTTCCCTCTCTCCACAGTCACGGATCAACCGTGAAGCTTGCTTCTGAGTTTTCCCATTGCTGAGGGAGTGAAAGCACTGAATTTTGTGAAAACGTGCCTATGGTTTGGGTTTCTTTCCTTCTTACTCTTGTAGATCTGCTAAATATTGTCCTGTAGGCTAACTCCTGTCCTTTGCTCTTCAAAGCAATTCCTTTTCATTTCAGTTTGTCAGACTTCCACTCCCAAGAAACGTAGCTGAGTTCCCACAAATTCCATTGAACTCACTCAGCACCACTCCAGCTCTTGCATATAAAAATGATTTAATAATTTCAACATTTTCAGAACTTAGAAGTAAAGTATTGTGAAACACATTGTCTTAGTCACAATTTGCCATAGTTCATGAAAGTCTTGTCTCCTGCTTAGCTTGCGACATAGGTGAACTACTATGAAGGGTCTGTGGAAATCACAAAATAGAAATGAGGTCACTGAATTCTACAGAGAATCTATAACAGCAAACAATTACTTTGGTTGCTTCTTGTGATTTATTTTTAAGAGAGGGGAAAATTTCTGTCACAGTGCTTTTGTTTACATACCAAGGTGAGAGGCCTTACAGCTACAATGAGGGATGGTTTCTGTGCTGCACCTCTCAGGAGATGTAGTACACAACAGGGGGCACAGGCCAGGTGGATGGAAAATGTGGCTTTATGCCAACTGTGCCCTCTGGAGTCTGGGTTGCTGTGAAGGGTGGTAATTATGTTGGTCAACTCCTCATCTCCAACCCCGCCCCACTCCACAGCCCACATCCCCAGCCAGAGCCCTCACCCCCTGCACCCCAACCCTCGATCCTAGTCCTGAGCCCCTCCCACACCCCAAACCCCTCATTCCCAGCCCCAGCCAGAGCCCTCACAATTTTACATTATTTTAAAAAATGTATATTGGCTCATAAGACAGGTGGGGGTGGGCGGGACTTGGACTCATTCTGGCACCACCACAAATTATACAAAACTGCCGCCCCTGCCTATGCCAGTGAGAGGACCGAAAAGAGTGAAGAACAAAAAGAGAGGAATAATACAACTCAAGTAGAATGAAAAGAATAAGAGGAAAGGAGATGGTTAATTTTTTTCTTTCAAGGAAAGAAAAAGGAAAATGAATGAAGAGTAATACACAAAAGAGGCAAACCAAAAGGGAAAAAATAAATGATATGATTCTTTAACAAGGACATCCTATCTCCAAAACATTAATTAGTACAATTATGTGCACTAAACATGCAAACTCTTCTGAATTTTATAGTCAGACTGTAAGTCCTTTCCCCTCTCAGTTGCTCAGCCTCCATTCTTGAATCTTTTAACATCTTCATTTCACTATTTATCCAGTCATCATAGTCTCACAGGATTTGAATATCCTCAGTATGATTTTCTCCCCCACTCCAGCCCCTTTACACAAAATTTTACTTTAAAGTAAATAATTATTTGAGCCATGATTGAGTAATTCTGAAATTTTAGAGGCTTTTTTATTTTACTTATTGCTCCCTGAAGCAACTTTAGAACAAATATTATATTGGTCATGCTCCTACGGAATTACTTCATTTAATACAAATAAAAAGTTACTGGTTTCTTTTAAAGGTTCAAGTGGATCTTATTGAAAAGCTCTGGTTTAAATGCAGACATAACCACTGATAGCCAAGTTTTTGATTATCCAGACTCTATTCTTATTTACTTCAGAGTGGAGAAAGCAGTGGGTGAGTGGGAAGGAAATCCAGGAACGTTTGAGATCCAGAGAGAGACAGACTGGCATATCATTTATGGGAAAAGAAACAGTAGAGATGGAGCTTGTGAGCAAATGTTTTATTATTAATAGAAATAAAGTAATGCTTATGAAAGATGCTTGTTTGATAAGCCCTGAGATGGAAGTCCACTATCTACGGCATGTACAGCAGCAGTGCCAGCTGCTCCATACCAGATACCACAGAGTATCCGACTTGGTTTAGAAAATTACAAATGGAGTTGAGATAATAGTCCAGCTTCTGTGCTCATTCAGTCCTTAGAGCCAATTAATATGTGACTGGATTACACTATACTGAGACCACCAACTAATCACACATAGACCACTGAACAGCCATTGTGACCCTAGGAAACCCTCATTGCCAACTGGCAAAGGATTCGCAGTTCTGTAACAGTACCCCAGCAGGCCTGACAAACTCACTATACCCAATACATTGCTTTCACAGTATTTAGCCAAAGAGAGTCAAATGAGAGATCTAATAAAAGCCGATATCCTACTGATCTTCATAATCATTTCAGGATGTAGGTACAGGTGACATTTAAGAAGTTGTGTTTACGTATTGAAAATATGCTTTTGTTTCTGAGTCCCAGACAGGGGTGACAGACAGGTTTTTCCAGACAAAGGGGTGATACTCAACTGTCTGTCTTGGTTCACATGTAAAATGGTTCACATTTGGGCGGTGCTGCACCTGTGCTGGCTGTTGCCCAGCGAGCTGCCAGCTGCGTTGCTGGGTATGTTCTTTCATCATGGCCACGGCTTTCACATGCCTGCCTGATAGGGTTGCCAACCGTCTAATCACACAAACTGAAGACCCTTGCCCCACTCCCTGCCCCTCCTCTTCCCTCAGGCCGTGCCCTTCTCATGCCCCTTTTCTGAGGCCCGCCCCTGCTCACTCCATCCCCCGTCACTCGGTCTCCCCTACCTCGCTCACTTTCACCAGGCTGGGGCAGAGGGTTGGAGTGCAGGAGATGGGTACAGGCTCTGGGAGGAAGTTTGGGTGCAGGCTCTAGGCTAGGGTGCAGGACAGGGTCGGGGGACTGGTGCTTACATCAGGAGGCTCTCAAAAGCAATTGACAGTGGCTCTGCCCTTTGACAGCGGCTCCTAGGTGATGCGCCTCTGTGCACTGCTGCCTGAACATATTACCCCCACAGCTTTTATTGGCCAAAGTTCCCGGCCAATGGGAGCTGTGGAGCTGGTGCTCAGGACCAGGGTGGCATGCGGAGACATCCCCCCAAGGGCTGCAAGGATGTGCTGGCTGCTTCTGGGAGTGGCGCAGAGCACGGGCAAGCAGGAAGCCTGCCTTAGTCCCGCTGTGCTGCCAGCAGCGGTCAGGGACCCTGGTAGGGTTCCAGTGACAGGGGGCCCCCTGCAATATTCCAATGACAGATGACAGATTCCTGAGGGCCGCCTCCTCAGGGTTACAGCGATGGGTGACAGCCTTGCAGGAGGAGACGTCGCAGGTGAGCGGCTGAGGGTGTCCCATTTTTTCTTTGGGAAATATGGTCACTCTGCAGTTTCCAGCTATCACAGGCTGAGGGGCGGGCGGGGGAGGGTGTGGAGTGGAAGAACCAGCCCACACCTCCCAGCCACCATGGTGGTAGGGGAACCATGGAGCCAGAGCAGCAAAAGTCACAGACAGGTCATGGCATCTGTGAATTTTTGTTTATTGCCCGTGACCTGTCTGTGATTTTTACTAAAAATAATTATGACAAAATCTTCCCCTTAATAATGAGCAATAGCTGCAGAACTTTCAGAGGTGCTTGGCAATATTCCTGGATCTGTGCACTGAGTTCTCCTCAGCCCTCCAGAGCAGGGACATCAAAATGAGAGCTGCACTGACACTGGAGAAGCAAGGGGTGATTGCACTGTGGAAACTTGCAATGCCAGATTCCTGACTGACCAGCAGCAATCAATTTGAAGTCGGGAAATCCACCACGGGGATGTTGTCGTACAAATATGCAGGGCTATTCATCACATCCTGCTATGCAGGACTGTGACTCTCTGCAGTCTGCAGGGCATAGTGGGTGGTTTTGCAGCTATGGGGTTCCCAAATTGCAGTGGAGTGATAGACAAAACGTATAATTCTATTTTGGCACCAAACCACCTTCCCGTCAACACAGCTTCTGACACTGCAGAGGTGGGTTTTTATGCTGATGGGAGAGCTCTCATCACACATGCTGTATCGGTACAGCTGTGCCTCTGCAGCACTATACGTATAGACATGGCTTAATAGTGTCTACACAGGGATTTAATGCTATTTAACTAAACCACTTCAATAATCACACCTTTTGTTACTTTGGATTAACTTTCCCTTGTAGACAAGCCCTGAGTGGTGAATGGTTCTGTATGCCTTTAGGTTCTGCCCCTGTCTGAGTAGCAGTAGGAGTGGAGCACACCTGGTCTAGCTGCTGTGTGGAATGTCACTGCAGTTTCAGCAACATCTCTCTGTCTGAAAGGAAATTGCAATCGGAATCTGTCATTTTAGTTTGCTTCTCCACTAAATTGTTTGTACAGTCTTTGGAAACATGCTGCAGCAGTGAACATAGATTCTACTAGCAATAAACAAAAGCCTCATCAACGACATCATCTCAACAGATTTAATATAAACAGACTGATTATGCAGTAGTAACACTTTCCCAAACAGCCCGCAAACAACGGCGGAGAATTTAAAATTACTCATCAGTCACAGCTCTCTCTATAAATACAGAGTTTTGGGGGATTGTTATGGATGGGAACATTTCCCTTAGGAAAGTCTTGAAGACCAGCATCTGGAAGGCAGTTTCTCTTGGACATGAACTGTGCTCCTGGAGTTGTCATTGTGTGTGCTTACAGCTGTTTTACAGGAAAGAGAGATCACCTGAAGGCCAAAGTCAGTTCACACTTTCGCCAGATGTCTGGAGGGCTGCCTGCGAGTAACAAATCACAATTCGTCTCAAAGAGATGCACTATGAACAGTATTGAGTGATAATGCTGGGAGGAAAGGACCAGCAGTGATCTTGAAACTCCTATTAATCTCTATATAGAGGTCAACAGGCAATGGGTTATCAGAATGGGATGCAGAAATTGTGAATGCTCATAATAACATGGCCCTTCCAAGTAACAGTGATGTCCCCATCACTGAAGTCCAGTGACATACTGACGCCACGCATAGTTTGTCACATCAGTCGCTCTTCCCTTGGTTTCCTTGAGATTTCATATTTGACTAACAGATATGATGTCTGGGGACAACCCTGTCAGTCGTGCCAAGGAGGGTTTTTGTTATGTGAGTTTTCCTTTGCTAAAAGCAATAGAGAAACTCCTTAAATGTGTAGCGGCCCCAAGAAATTTACCAAAAGGGAACCAGAATTATTTTTGTTCTTCTGCAATATGTTCCCTCATTCTCCCTCCCATCTAGCAAGTGACCATCACTTCTTCACAGTTCTTTCAATATATAGCTACTCTGTATAGATATTCTCCATATAGATAGATAATCTCCCTGGCCCATCTCTAAATATTTCATTTCCTCCTCCCTCACCAAATCCCAGTTTGAATGTCTACCACTGCAACAAGTTCAAGCTTTTAGTCCTGACTTTTAAGGCCCTTAACATTTAACCTGTGTCCATTTCTGATTGAGTCCCCTCACACCCAACTCCCTGTCCTTGCCAATAAGGACAACCTAGACCATCCTCTTGTCTGCTCCTGCACCAAACATCTTGACACTTGCCTGCCATACTTGGAACACCATCCCTGAACAGATCCATAACTGACCTTCTCTTTCAAGTCCCTTCTCTGAGGCTCACTTCAGCCATGAAGCCTACAGGCAGGCAGGCAGGCAGTGTATCAGGGTGAGGCTGAGGGGAGGCTGTAAAAGATTGATAATTATTTATGTAATGCAAAAAACAAAACAGCAAATGTATATACAAATTGTATCTATGTGAATGTGTCCCTGTCCCCCACCTTTTGTATGTTGCTAATATTCTTAGCTTGTAAGTTTAATGCCATCAGACCCCGGTCGCTGGCGTGGACCTCTGGAGCTTAGTGCATGAGTCTCTGCTGCATGAGCTGAAAGCCAACTGCCTATTAGTTAAGGCTGTAGAGCAGACTCATTTTATCTCTCTCTCTAAATGATCTTCTCTCAGGAGGTGTGTGGGTTACATAAGATCTGCAGGATAGGTATGGTCTCTACCTCTTTGTTTCTACAATGCCTAACAGAATCCTGATTAAGGCCTCTGGGCACTATCAACAGTAATGGCAACAATGGCTCCATGACTGAACCACCATTTTTTAGAAACAGTACATACAAAGCCAGTACCAACAGTACTATGGACAAATATTGTAATATTGTTAACTGAGTGGAAGCTGTACTGGCCAACAAATATCCAACATGATCAATGATTTGAAAAGTTGCTTAAGAAATGATCCTGCACTTTGCATCTTCTGTTCCTTTAGATATAAACTCTCTTCTAACAGTAGAAAGTGAAGGACACAACTTATATGAAATACAAATGAAACAAACAGATTTATAGTAGACAACAGTACAAAACTCATGACAGGATAGGACTAATTTATAAGACAGGACACACGATAAGAAGTCTGCTGCAACACTAGGGCTTTTTTTTTTTTTTTGTCGTGTTTAAAATGAAGACCAGCATTTGACCAGGGATAATGCAGAATAAAACCCTTTAATCTGACAAGCCAGCAATGTGCTCATCAAACATCTTGAAATCCATCACAAAGGTGATAAAGAGAAAGTCTGTGTGCTGCATGATGGATCTTTCTACAGCTAGGATTTTGGAAAGACTCTATTTCAGAAGCCAAAATTGCTACAGAAGGCTAAAAGGGCCCTGCTAAGAAACTTTTCCGTACGGAATATTTGAACAATAAGCAGAAGATCTTTTGACAGCACTGATCTTTTTGGCTCCACTGTCAGTTTAAATGGAAGCTACTGCTTAAGAGGATGAAGAGTTGTAATAAGAGGGGAGGAGGACTTTCAAGCAACATCTACATTAATATATTCCTTTTCCCTTGTTCTAGAAAAAAAAGAATGAATTAAAATAAGAGTTATGCCATTTAATTGTGTTGGATGCACTGCTCCCCTTCCTAGTTTGAGGGCATTGCTTACAGGGGATTTATCATGAGTCCATCCTTTCTCTTCCTGTCTTCCCCAGCCTCAGTCACTATCCACCTTCCAACAAATGAAGTCCTCAGCAAATGAGGCTGAGGTGTCACTGACAACAATCTCCTTCACTACACAGTTCTGATTCCTTTCCTCAGTTCCTTGCATCCCGTGCATTGAATGAGGGAGGGGTCCTGTGGAAAAAATGTGTGTTCATAATAAAAGGGGCCCCCAGTTAAAGGTTGCATAGCCAATGCCAATTCTGAAATTCCTAACTTGTGAGCTCTTGAATTTGCCACATTATGTTTCTTTTAACATGTTTCTTTTGCATGGAATTTTCTAGGATTTTTTAAGTGTTTCAGTGAAAACACTGAAATTCTACTATGGAAACATATTGAGCCCTGCTCCTATCCAGGTCTTTAGCAGGATCAGAACCTTTAGCTCCTCAGCACAGACCTCAACCACATGAACTCATGGAGTAACTTATAGCAACTGTAGATTGTTATTTTTCTATGTGGACTAGCCATTAGAGGGTGATAAGATACATACTTTGCCATGGTTTCACAACTATTTACTAAACCGCAGAGCAATATTGCAACTCAGGAATCATGGGTTCCATTTCAGGTACCAGAAGGAAGTATACTGTAGTAGCTACAGACTTCTTTCCCTTTCCAGTTTGCCTGTCCCTGCCACTCCTAGCATTACCTCCACAGCCTCTGTCTGCTTTCCATCTCTTTCTCCCCAACCATGCTCCTCAATCCTGCATTCAAATCAGACTGATTCCTTGTTTTCCTGGTATGCCTGGTCTCCTTTCAGAGTATGCCTGGTCTCCTTTCTTGTGACCAGCATTACAATGTCTCCTGGCTTTCAGGAGAAGCCACTAAAGGAAAAATCCTGCTCAGCCCATGTATACTTGGGCTGGAACATGCTCAGTACAAATAGGATTTTTGGAGAAGATAACTCCCAAACTCTACCAAGTCTCTGCTGTGCATGTGTGAATTCTGAGGCTTATAACTTGACCACATTCCTGCCTCCAGGATGATCTCCTCATACACACACATATCTACTCACTCTCCAAAACACAATCTTCTGAGTCTTTGATCCAAAGCATAGAGGCACTACAGCCTCTCTGCTAAAAATGGATGTAAGAATTTTTTTAACATGGACAAAAATCAATGTATTTTCCCATAAACACCTTATGAGAAACAGATGACATGTTTTTGCTGAAACACAAAAAAAAAACCCAGCATGAAGCAGAGATGTAGCATGGAAATTTTCAACCTGAATGATTGAAGTTTGGCAAAGATAAGTTATAAATCACTGAAAACAGGATCTTATAATGGAAAGTATTAGGCAACCTTAACTATAGGTATAGATACCAGCTCTGCCTATAGTCAAACAAGACATATTCTCCACTCACAATGGTGATAGCATTTTATATTAAGGTCGCATCTGTGAACTGACTTTACAAGGAAGTGAAGAAACAAGTCCAGAGAAGATAAACGCCTTTCCCAATGTCACACAGCTAATTGGTGGTAAAGGCATGACTAGAACTCAGGAGTTCCTAGCTCCTAAGTCAATCTACTAAGTCACATAGCTTCTTTCTACGAAATGTTAGAGATAGGAGGAAGGGGAAAAAAGATGGGAATTCTGGTTCTTGGTACAATACCCCATATCCTTCTTATGGGCCTTATGATGGGGCAGAGCAGCCCTGCACTGGGACAGAAGGGGTTAACCATTATCTCCTAGCAGAGGGAGCCACGCCCCAGAAGCGCTACTGGGCATGCTCACGCTGCCAGAGCTGTATAAAAGCCTGCAAGACCGCTCAGTCTTGGCTGGCTGTCAAAGAGGAAGGACGCTCTGCAGAGGCTCCAGCCCTGGACCAGGTACAGCTCTTACCAGGGAGAGATGAGGGGCCAGGAGTGCGGCTCAGAGGCCTGCAGCGAGGACAACCCCAGCAAGCGGAGGTGGCTGCTGAGGATCTCTGGCACCCTGGAGCTGTGGAGACCATGGAGAGTGGAGAACTGGTGGGAAGTGACCCAAGGAAGGTAAGGGAGTGGTACCTCCCACCACTGTGAGGTCAGTATTCCCGCTGACCCTGGGTTGGAGTACTCTTCCTGGACAGGGCCCTAGGTCGGAGCCCAAAGAAGGTGGGAGGGCCTGGGCTCTCCCACCAGGGGTTACAACCCCCACCCACCCCCATTTTCCACGTTGTGACACTGCAACTCAACTCAGACCCCAGGCTTTGGAGTGACTCCGGCCACTGGGCCTTGCTGACATAAAGGCACTATATAGAGACTTGGACTATTAGGCTGCACTCTCCCATTATGGGAGGAGAGCGGGACTGACTCTGGCCATCGGGCCATGCTGCCATAGCGGCATTATATAGAAACGTGGACTATTAGTCCACACTCTCCCATGAGGGGAGGAGGGCGAGACCAACTCTGGCCATTGGGCCACGCCTCCGTTGAGGCACTGTGTAGAGATTTGGACTATTAGGCTGCACTCTCCCATTAGGGGATGAGAGCGAGACTGACTCTGGCCCTTAGGCCACACTGATATAGGGGCCTAGCCTCAGGACTCCAGCTGCTAGACCCCACGCCCTGCCAGGAGAGCGGGACTCAGGAGAAGCCCTGGCCTGTGGGCCACATTGTTGTGGGACTCTCAGAGAGAGAGGAGTAGAATTGGTGGGGTTACCTCTCGTCCCCAGACCTCAAAGGGGGCCGACGAGGTGCCATCCCCGCCCCACGCTGGATTCAGAAGGGTGTGCATAGCTTCAGTGGGAATTGAAGGCACTCAACACATTGGAGGATCTGATCCCATGCTTCTGTGTAAAGAGCAACAGCAATTCTTTTTCTAATTTTCTTTTTCTAACACTTGAGTTACAGCTGTGACTCTCAATCCATTTGACTCCCCTAAGTCCAGGTGATATTTGTATGCATGCATATTTTAACCTTTTTAATCTTTACTTTGTTTCTATTTTCAAAAGGCCACCAGACTATTTATCTGAGTAGACAATTTGATTAGAACAAAGATCAGAGATGCACAAAATTACGAGGCAGAGCAAGGAAGATTGAATTATTCTAATAGCAGGTCTCAGATCCTCTAATCTTGTATGATAAGAGAATAAGGAGTATGCTTTTTCATTTCTGGGAACTTTTTTAGGTACAGAACACTGATTTTTCTTTTGTGAAGCAAAGAGGAAGCTAAACTCTTTATTTCTTGCTTCCTCTTCTATATATTTGGCACTGCAGTCAAGGATTCATTAATCTAAGCAGGTTATATGGCCAGGATGACCCTTAAAACAATCATGGGCTCATCATTTCTAATACAGTGGAAGCCTTTGGGAAGAGAGGGGAGGGGAATAGTGTTCTCTATAGACGTTCAGCCACTTCCTTGATCTCAACTGGCAAGAAACAATGTCTTGCTATGTATATTACCTTATTATTCTGAAACAGCCCTGACTTCCCTGCAGCAAGATTTCATTTATCATCAGTCTCTCCTCCTCCCAGTACTGCAATTCTAACAGACTTCTATATCCAGGCAATCTAGATAGCAAATACCCTTAGCTTGATTTCTGTGCAGTAGCTATAGAAAGATGGTATCACACGCATTTCCCCCTTCCTTCCCCAAAAGACACCCACAACAGCATTTTTCCCTGAATAAGTAAACTTTCACTTGGCTCCTTATACTTTGCATTTCTATGTACTGTACTTGGAATACCAGTAAGCTGCACACAGCTGAACTGTATGAACAGTTCTCTATATCTAATACAGTGAATGCCCAGCTCTCAATATAGCAATAGTGCAATTTATAATATTCTTATAATAGTTCTGGAGTGACATCACCCACATGCAAGAGATGACAAGTGTGTTAAGGTCAGCTTTCTGCCCTAGTGGTATTGTTCTTAATCACCAAATGGGAGATGCAGGTTTCATTTGCAGTCCTGATCTCTGTCTGGAGGGGCCAGAATGGCCTGATGATGCTGATGGAGGTAGCACACTTGATTTCAGAGGAGTAGGAGATGCCAAAATGCCATGATATAGTACTTACCAGCAATTTCTTCAACTGGTTCCATAGCGCATAACAAGAGTCTCTGAGAGGTCTTTGAAGGAAGAATCATAGCTAGGGTATAGTTTCTCAAAGGAGCAGTGGAGGAAATAAGGCAGAAAAAGAGGGAGAAAGTTTCAGGGCTCACTCTGGAATCCCGCTTACAGAGATACATACGACATCTCAAAGCCTCAACATATAAGAAATTCCACAAAATATGGTCAACAAAGGGAGTTATAGCAGGGTCCTGTTCCTCCTTCCTTTGGTCACATTTGAATTATGTCAACCACCACTGCAGCTAAGAGTTCATTCTTGGGATGTCTCCACTGCAGTTAAAAACCCACATCTGGCCTCAGCCAGTTGACTCAGGCTAAGGAGCTTGGGCTAAGGGGCTGTTTAACTACAGTGTAAAAACATTCAGACACAGACTGCAACCAGAACTCTGGAATCCTCCCACTTTGCATGGTTCTATAGCCTGGCTCCAGCCCAATGAAATTAAACATCCCCTTTGCCCAAAACACCACAAAACCATGTCAGCTGGCATGGGCCAGCCTCGGGTGTCTAATTGTAGCATAGATGTACTCCAGCAGGGAAAGGCTGAGAGTATTACCCTCAAAATGGCCAGAGAATAGTTAAGACTAATGCATCACATTTGCCCTGAAAAAGATTAAGAATATCCCCTACAAAATGCTCTCAAGCACTGCCAATGCACAAGATCATAAGGTCAGATCTGAACATATCTCGCAACCTGCCAAAGCCCATATGTAGGACTTGATGCATAACAAAGACTCAAACAATTATCCATGCAGGAAACTTCACAGATGGTGGGATTCATTTAAATGTGAATAACTTTCTCTATAGTCTGTGTTTCATGATTCTTCATTTCTGATTCAAAAGGAAAGGAAGAGGTCACAGAGTTAGAAAATTTAGGGACTAAAATGAGCAATGTCCCTTTTGAATCTGGGACTCCCAGAAGAACAGCATGAGCCACTGCACACAAAGCCATTGGGCCAGCCCCAAATGTAGGGCCTGGTCTACACTAGTGGGGGTGGGAAGAGTCAACCTAAGATACGCAACTTCAGCTACGTGAATAACGTAGCTGTAGTCAGCGCATCTTAGATCAACTTATCTGGCATCCTCACCATGGCTGCGGGCTCCCACGTCGACTCCGCTTGCGCCTCTTGGTGAGCTGGAGCTCCAGAGTCAATGGGAAGCACCTTTGGGGATCGATTTCTTGCGTCTAATCAATCCCCGATAGATCGATCACAACCTGCCGATCTGGCACGTAGTGAAGACATACCCTAAGACTTTTAAGAAACTCCTGCAGGAACTTAGTGATGTTTCATTTATGCATCGAGTAAATGATACAGATGTTTTACAAATAAAAAATATTAAAGTACAGGTTGTCAAAGCAGAAGATCAGAAATAAATAACCCTCAATCAGATCAGTTTGGCTGATAAGTGAAATGAGGAGACTTTTCTCCCCTCTTTCTTTTCCTTCCCACATAGCCAAGTACAGTGAATTAAATGCACAGCTGATGTTCCTTAATGGCTCTGTTGGCACATTAGCCCACTGTTGTTTCAGTGGTAAATGAATTTAACAAACTTTTGACTAGGGCTGTTGATTAATCACAGTTAACTCCCAAGATTAACTAAAAAAAATTAATCATAATTTAAAAAATTCATCACGATTAATCGCAGTTTTAACTGCACTGTCAAACAATAGAATACCAATTGAAATGTATTAAATATTTTTGATATTCTTCTACATTTTCATATGTATTATATTCTGTGTTGTAATTGAAATAAAAGCGTATTTTAATTACAGATATTTGCACTGTAAAAATGATAACCAAAAGAAATAAGATTTTTCAATTCACATTATACAGGTACTATAGTACAACCTCTTTGTCATGAAAGTGCAACTTACAAATGCTGATTTTTTTTGTTAAATAACTGCACTCAAAACCAAAACAATATAAAACTTCAGAGCCTACAAGTCCACTCAGTCCTACTTCTTGTTCAGCCAATCACTCAAACAAACAAGTTATTTTACATTTACAGGGTATAATGCTGCCCTCTTCTTATTTACAATGTTACCAAAAGTGAGAGCAGGCATTTGCATGGCACTTTTGTAGCCAGTATTGCATGGTATTTACGTGCCAGATATGCTAAACATTCATATGCCCCTTCATGCTTTGGTCATCATTCCAAAGGACATGCTTCCATACTGATGATGCTCATTAAAAAAATGTGTTAATTAAATTTATGACTGAACTCCTTGGGGGAGAATTGTATGTCCCCTGCTCTGTTTTACTCACATTCTGCCATATATTTCATGTTATAGCAGTCTGGGAAGATGATCCCACATATTGTTCATTTTAAGAACACTTTCACTGCAGATCTGACAAAACATGAAGGAAGTATAATGTGAGATTTCTAAATATAGCTATAGAACTGGAGCCAAGATTTAAGAATCTGAAGTGTCTTTCAAAATCTGAGAGGGATGAGATGTGGCACATGCTTTCAGAAGTCTTAAAAGAGCAACACTCCAATGCAGAAACTACAGAACTCGAACCACCAAAAAAGAAAATCAACTTTCTGCTTGTGGCATCTGACTCAGATAATGAAAATGAACTTGTGCAGTGCTCAATGGCTTGGATTATAAAGCAGAAGCTATAATCAGCATAGACGCATAGCCCTTTGAATGGTGGTTAAAGCATGAAGGGACATATTAATCTTTAGCGCATCTGGCACAATCTTTGTGACATCGACTACAACAGTGCCATGAGAACACCTGTTCTCACTTTCAGACAACATTGTAAACAAAAAGCGGGCAGTATTATCTCCTGAAAATGTAAAGAACCTTGTTTGTCTGAGTGATTGGCTGAACAAGAAGCAGGACTGAGTGGACTTGCAGGGTCTAACATTTTACATTGTTTTATTTTTGAATTCAGTTTTTTGTACATAATTCCACCTTTAAGTTCAACTTTCATCATAAAAAGATTGCACTACAGTACTTGTATTAGGTGAATTGAAAAGTACTATTTCTTTTGCTTTCTTACAGTGCAAATACTTATAATAAAAAATAAATATAAAGTGAGCACTGTACACTTTGTAGTCTGTCGTAATTGAAATCAATACATTTTAAAATGTGGAAAACATCCAAAATATTTAAATAAATGGTATTCTATTATTAACAGCGCAATTAATCGTGACTTTTCTATCGTTTGACAGCCCTACACTCAACCTCTACTTTTATTAGCTTTCTATTAACTACCTGGACAAAACACATCTCACTCACCCAACAGCTGCACATTATGAAGAATATAACATAACAATAGCAAAGTAGAGCCTTTTTTCACATCACAACCTTTTCTTGAACTCAGAAAGCACAAAGTTAGAAATACGGATAGTAGCAAATAAAAGTCATCTTCTCGTATTGCAGAATGTGAATCTTAACCAATATATATTGAAGTGGAAATTGTATTTTTACTTTATAATTATATCTTATTTTATATCTTTAGTTATATCTTTACGTTATGTTCTTTTTGTGGTAATAAGGCAGAGGTCATCTTGAGCTAGTCCCAATAAGGTCATATGGGGTCTGGTCCAGTGCTGACTGAAACTGGAAATAAAAACAACAAAAAACACCACCATCACTTAGCTCTTCTACAGCACTGTTCCTCTATAGATCTGAAAGTGCTTTACAATGTTTATTGATTTCAATAGGGAATGGATTGCATCCATGATGAGGATCCTTCATCAGTCACAACTTGGATTTTCCCTCACTATATTCTATTCCTATTGCATTATGTATATATTTTGGGGTCTTTCACTACTAACCCTGTAAGTTTTCCCTCTCCTTGCTTCACCCTGTCCAGAGTAATGTAGGGATCTTTATTTACCGTTTTGTAAATCCCTTCCTACATTCCTCAACTCAAGATGCAGCCACACCATAGCAGAAGGCTCTTAAGTCAAGAGAGCTGACATTTCCCTCTAAGACGGTGCTATTTCTTTTCCCAGTAATGGCAATGGGAGTTAGATCAGGCCCTTAGCCCTGAACTGAGGTTTTGCAATGCAGCAGCACCTGTTGCTCTCCACCCCAAAGTCACTGGTCTTCAAAACATTTTTAATAAAAATGAATGGTGGTTTCAGTGTTCTAGATGAGTAATCCACGGAATCAGCTTTCTAATAAATCACTTCACATGCACAATGAGAAGGGACTGATATTTCAGAAATTCCATTATGGGGGGGGGAAAATGAGTTTTCCTGAAGTATTAAAGAACATAAAATCCCTTTCTGGCAATGAACCTTAAACAAAGAAACCAAGGGATAAAACAGGAAGATTATAGATCTTACTTCTCCTTGATGAAGGAGGAGATTTTCAATACCTTGACTATGCTTACATTAATTAGAAACACATTAGTAATGGAGAATTTAAGTGATTTTGTACCTAACCAATCAATGTAGGCATCATAGCATGAAATCATGCTACAAGAGCAAAAAATGTGTTTTCCCAACCATTCATTGAATCTTAATCTCAAGTTTTGCAAGCCATTAAAATTGCAGAAAAATTTTCCACTACAGGTAGGCAAAAAAATGAACCATAAAGGACTCAGCCACTAAGAAAGGCATCAGTGAGGTACAAGCAACTCAGGCAATATTTATACCATACATGTATCCAATCCACAGCCCCACTTTGAAGTCTTCCTTGCATGTCCTTTTTCTTTAGTGTTAGAGTGACCATATGTCAAGCTTTGGCCTGGACAGTCCCTTTTTTAAGACCTGCCCTGGCCATCCCATCTTTTTGGCAAAACTGGGCATTTAATCCCATTTACTCTTGCCAACTGAGCAACTAGCAGGCATGGAGCAATGTGCAGGGTGGAGATGCCAGCCCTGCATAAGGGGAGGGAGGGCTTGGGCAAATGGCTTGGGCCAGGCCAGCCCTGCACAGTGGGGAATGAGTGGCTTGGTCCAGCTCCGCATAGGTGGTGGTGGAGAGAGGGATGAGCACTGCAGGCTGGCCCAAGGCAGGCAGAGGGGGAAGGGGAAACAGCGGGGGTCAGCCCCGCATGAGGTGGGAATGGTTTCGGGCCAGCAGCTGACATCAGCCCCACACAAAGGCAGGGGGTGGCAGGGCTCAGGCTAGCCCCATACAGGGGTGGGTAGAGGAGCCTTGGGCTAGCCCCAGGCAGTGTCTCCGTTTTCCCTTTTGGGAAATATGGCCACCCTATCTAGTGTTAATTTGGTCTTACAAAAAGTGCCTGACTGACAGCTCTAGAATCTGAAGTTGTCCAACCGCAGCAGTAGTACATCACAGGCTTCAGCAATGCAGATTAGATGGCGGGATAAGCCCTCTGGGCAAAATAATTCAGTCTCCCAGCCTTTACAATCCTTGTCTCCGTTCTGAAATTGTATTATTATTGCAGATGGATCAGATTGCTAATACAAACAGTACAAGGATTTGTGACATTATACTACATATTCTTTACGAAAATATGCTTATGATAGGGATCTGACATTACTGAGATGTACTTTATGCAAGATGGCTCATGTAAGGTATCATTGGGAAGGCTATGGTTTACTGCATGTGATTATCCAATGTGTCTGCCTGTACCATTTCTGTATCTGAATATTAGAAATATTGACCATGTATCTGTGTTTCAGATGGGTTACTTTGGGCGTCACTCTATAGGGAGCCTGGGTGGCCTCCCTCTGAGCCAGAGAGGAGAGAACCACTATCTCAGCCTACATGGGTGGGGCCAGACCAAAATGGCTCCACCCCCAGGAAGGGGAGGGTGGAACAGGAGGTACAAAGGGTGGGGCCCTTAACTCAGTCAGGGCAGCACCAGGGAGGGAGACAGATGCAGACTGCGGGCTGGTCCCTGCACACCCTGCTGCTGAGCCAGGGGAGGCCCTGGACCGAGAGAATCCTCAGCTAGAGGAAGGCCTGGGGTTACCAGTTCTGCCAGCTGTGGAGTATCCCAAGGGACTGCCAGAGCTGAGCAGTGACCCCTGCCTAACTGAAGCGGACCCTGAGGGGGAACCGGAGCTGCCAGCCACAGAGTACCCTGAGGAACTGCTAAAGCCGACCAGTGACCCCTGCCTGACCAAAGCAGACCCTGAGAGGGAACCGGAGCTGCCAGTGACGGAATACCCAGACTCCTGCCAGCGCTCCCCTGCCTGAGGCGCGCTACAGACTCTTGCCTGGCGCTCTCCTGCCTGAAGGGCGCGCTACTGACTCTTGCTGGCCCACCTCTGGATCCTAATTCCCCCATGACTGGGAGGTGTGGCCAAGGCCTTTCAGAGAGGCAGTAGCTTCCCACCGTCTCCCGCGGCTCAACAGACCTACTGGCCCTCGTACACACCCCCAACTAGCCTTTCAGGTACAACAATGAGAAAGCCAGACAGGGCTAATAGCCCACTAGCAAAGACGATGAGCTGTAAAAGAGCTTAGTCTTCCAGTAGACACTCGAGACAATCTGCAAGCAACGGCCCTGCAGAGACATGGGTCCGAGTCACCTGGTACTAGATTACTAGATACCCTTCCTCCCCTTTTGGAATGCCAGTGTTTTTCCACTGGAAAACAAAGGGTTTTCACCTTACACAAGAGCTATTTAAGGTAGGGTAAGTACATCGTCTAGGTTCTCTCCTCTGCCTCCCTACCCAAAGAGACCCTGGAAAAACACTTGGGAAGCAAGAACTGAACTGTGAGGAGAAGGGTTGAACACCTGGCCGCTTTTGTCAACTTGGGTGCCTAACTTTAGAAACCAATTTTTTAAAATTATGTGTTCGCAGTTAAACAGAGCAAGCTGTGCAATGATTTGATTGGCAGTCTTTTCCCCATCATTTGAATATAAAGTTAGTGCCGAGAGAGTAACCCCACCTCCATAGCCTTTAATTAACAAATTGAGAGACCCCCCCCTCAACATGTAAATTACAATGGAGTACAGTTATGGCTGAATTAATTTCTTTAACTCACTAACATCTCTGAGACAATTAAACTAAATATGCTTGAACATTCGGAAGAGGAGGTTTTGTTTAAAAGAGAACTGGATAAATTCATGGAGGTTAAGTCCATTAATGGCTATTGGCCAGGATGGGTAAGGAATGGTGTCCCTAGCCTCTGTTTGTCAGAGTGGGGTCACGGATGGCAGGAGAGAGATCACTTGATAATTACCTGTTAGGTTCACTCACTCCAGAACACCTGGCATTGGCCACTGTCGGTAGACAGGATACTGGGCTGGATGGACCTTTGGTCTAAGCCAGTACAGCCATTCTTATGTTTCATCTTCTGATAGTTCTCCTTATTCCACTTATGCAGTTGGCACAATTTATTCTTATGCCCAACCCAACATCTCTAGGGGTCAGACAGACAGTATGGAAAGTGAAACTTATGCATTTGTACTTTTTTGCCCGTTTGCAAAGCAAAAATAATAATAAACCCACTTTACTGCTGCCACTCTCCTCCAAAACTTTCATTATTTTCTGTTGATGTTGCTATGATTCTTTTTGTCTTCAGTAGTTTTGACGAGCAGAACTGAAGAGTTCATGTCATAGCAGAGGAGGGGAGCTGAAGGTCAAAGCATGCATCCCATTTGGACCCACTCCTCTTTGCCAGTTGACTTTTACCCTTGAAATTTGCAGTACTCACTCCTAGGTGCTTGAAAGACCTTTCTATAATAATTCATAGGCGCACACATCAGAGTCAGCTGTTACTGCATTCAGAACTGCATGTGGAAATAAAATTACCACCATTAGTTTGAAATCTCAGGCTTCCACAAAATTAATTCAAGGAGCTGCTACGGCAGAAAACAGCTCAGAGTTTGAGCAGGTCTGTGATACTCCAGTCGCAGGAGTAGTATGTATGTACCTCAATCGCCACAGCAGCATGGGAGTCTTGGGAGAAACATTTTGACATTCTCCATGTTTGCTTGTGTGTTGAGGGAAGGATTCAAATGTTAATTTCTTTCAATTTCTACTACATTTTTAAATTTCTAATATGCTCAGGGAATGAAGGGGGTGACGAAGGACTGACAGAGAGGAGATGTATTTGTTTAGGGAGAGAGGATTAGCCCAAAAAATAAAAATCCTATAAATATTGTAGGAAATGTGCAAGAGAAGACATTCACTTGTTTCCTCTTGCAGACATGCAACTTGCTACCCATGCAGAGCTCCATTGATATTATTGGAGCTCTGCAAGGGTCCAACCATATGGAGCAAGTTGCAGAATTGGCACCATAGTAAATAAACTCCTAGGAGTGTTTAGTACCAGTGCTTCAGAAAAGAAAGTGGTTCCCTCTGTGGTTTGCCAAGAGCATTGCCACTATATACTCCCCATTATGGGATGTGGCCCCTGGTGGAACAACTAATGTTTAGGAACTATAAGTGCAATGTACCACTCCCCAGTGTGAGGACACCGTCACTTTCCCCTTGTGGTGAGCAAAGGATTTTGGGTTTATCCCTCTGGCCAAACTTTTCAAAGGATCATCAGAACAACTCCACACTGAACAGAACAGTCTCTCACCACTCTCTCAGCTCAGTCCTCCCTTAGCCTTTGGTTCAGAGCTCTCCACAACTTACAGTTTCAGCCAGTCCTCTGCAGGCTGTTTGCCTCACTCAGCTCCCCACCCCACCATCCAAGCCTTCTGACAGCTTTGTCAGCTCCTGGTGGCACAGGTGAAATAGGAAGGGTTCCCTTATGACAACAGCCCACAGACCCTAAATGTGAAGTTTCATGTCTCCTTTGTTTAAATCCTATTTTACTTTTCCCTGGGCCATTTCCACACCAGCCTCAGATACTTAGTCCCAGACTCCATGCCTGGAAAGCCTCCCAGATCCTCATGCTCTCTGAAGGTTTCTGCTGGCAGTTACCCAGACACCTGGTCCTATTTTGAACACTGGACATGCTCTCTCGGAGGACACAGCTACACTAGAGAGTTTACAATGACACAGCTGTACTGATGCAGCTGCGCCACTGTGAGCTCTCTATGTAGCCACTCTAAACAGATGAGAGAAAGCTCTCCCATTGGCTTAACTACTCCAGCCCCTGCGAACAGCAGTAGCTATGTCAACGGGTGATGTCCACATGGGCACTTAGGTCTGTATAACTTATGTCGCTCAGGGGGGTAGTTTATTCACACTCCTAAGTGAGTAAAGTTATACCAATGTAAGCTGTACTGTAGACATATCCTGAGTCAAGCTTCTTATGTCGCACAGACCTGCATGCAGTCACATGACCCCCCCCCTCCCCTAGCCACACGTTCAGTCACCTCATCTCTAGACTCAGTTCCATAACCTGGAAAGTAAGCAGGCACAAATGAGGCTAAGCTAGATGTTCTTAAAGGGACCAGCTCAGCCTGTGAAGTAAGCCTCTTGGGACAGAATGCCCACTGGGGCAGCATAAGTACCCTCTTGCAGGACTAAACATCCACTACAAGCATTTTAATAAAAAACAGTGTTAAATCAGAAAGTCATTTTACTTTACAAATGGCTATGTGGAAACAAGATATTTTTGGATGTGATTTCAGTACACATTATTTCACAAGCAGACTGGACAATGGGGCATATGACTAATCAGTGTAATCTCTTAAATCCTGCAGGATTCCACTTGGGACTTCATAACCTTTCACCAGACTTGACACGAATGCTGAAGTGCCTCTGTGGCTTTCAAAATGGATAGGTTTGTCTCTAACTGAAACCAACATGGGAAATTAATATGAAGCTGCAGGTAATTTCATTTCCCTTTCCTCGGAAGTGTTTGATTGTATCGTGTGCATCAGATATTCACTGTTCCCTGAATAAATCTGTTAGCCCATCCTTCCAAATAACTCCTAATTTAGGACCTAATCCTGCTCCTGCTGATGTCAGTGACTCCATTAATGGCAGAAACAGACAGGCCCTTAAAATATAATTGTGTATAAAATGCCTAGGCAAGTGATATGCACTAAAGATAGCGTACAGTACATGAAATTAAGGCAGTATTCACTTACTGTGTATCCTAGCATCATAAACACTGAACAATAATTTTTTTAATGTTTAAAAGAGTAATTATTCAACGTATTATTTCTTTTGACTCATATATTGTTGGGATAATGTTTCAGGAAAAACCTGATTCATGTTTGCAGTTAAACAAAGCAAGCTGTGCAATGATTTGATTGGCAGTCTTTCCCCCATCATTTGAATATAAAATTAGTACCCAGCTGAGAGGGAACACCAACTATTTCAGAGTGTTTAAGGTAAATAGCCCACATATTTTTATAGTTTCTATTAAAGGCTCAGAGTTTACTACCTGCAATAGGAACTGCATATGTAGAGCAAATGTAACCCACTGGTTAAAGTGTGTTATGCTTTCCTCTCTGTGCCCAATCCACAGAGGGGAAGTCTGCTACAGCCCCTAGCTACACAGGCTAGCACTTTAACTCCAACCATCAAGATTTATGTATTTAGCTCTGGAGGTTCCCCACTTTAAACTCTGGCCAAGTTGGTGGCTGATAGACATGGAAATTCAAAATAGATGTTCCTGATTTGCAAATATTTTCTTTATCCACTGAATTAACACCTGTAGTGATTAGGAAGTGCCCTGAATATGTTCAGGAGTTGCCATTCTGAAGGCACCATGTATTGTAGACAGTAGTATTAAAGGTAATAGAGCACTCTCAATATTACAGCTTTTCAGGGTTTCCTGTCCCATTGAATATCTGTGTGTTTTTTCTTCTAAACACATCAGTAGTGGTGTGGCTGGAGCAGCACCCCTTGTGAACCTTCTAGGTACAACTGATGTAGCTGCAGATCTCCTGGATGTAGGGGGAAGAAATGTCTGTTTTTGGTGCCCACTGAGACAGGCTCTGACCCACTGTACTTATGATCACCTTATAGAATCATAAAATCTCAGAGTTGGAAGGGACCTCAGGAGATCATCTAGTCCAACCCCCTGCTCAAAGCAGGACCAATCCCATATCCCTAAATGAGATCTTTAGATAGAAGGTTAAGCAGTGAGATTAGTCTCTCAGATAAGGTTCTCCCTGTTGACTTCATAGAGAAAGTGCCTCCCTCTTAGCTTACAATGCTTAATTTACATGCCAACAGACAGACAGGTGAACAGATGTCTTTTATCTGACAGGAAACATGTTTCTTCACCTCTGCTGTGATAAGAATCTGAACACGGTTTCAGTATATATACACATAACTCCTTACTTAGTATCGATATGTACATTTTACAAGAACAACCACCTGTGTGACCCTAGCTTGCTTTCAAGACCTCACATGACAGACACTCTTTGGTGAAACAGAATGTCCACACCAGAATCAGGATATTCTTGTAACCCCCTTGCCAGTTAGCATTGAGGGACTCACAAGTCGCACTCAGTACCAGAATATATTGACAAAATCAAGGAAATTCAGGGAAGAGAAACAAACATAAGACCTGGAGAGACTGCCTTATAAGGAAAGATTGAACCAATTATACACATTGGGCTAGATTCTCAGGTGGCATAAACTGGAGTAGCTCTATTGACTTCAATGGAACTACACTGATTTCCACCAATGGACAATCAAACCCAGGATTCATCTTCTAGGAAGAGAACTGTTCAACACTTTCTTTCCTTGTGGGCTGGAAATACTACCAGAACAGCCTCTCCAGCAGTATTTTGATGTCTCCACTTCTACTATCGATCAGAACCAGAAAATGCAGAAACATGCACCAAGAGAAAAATAAGTTATCCATGCCTTTCCAAGCCTTGAGACAAGTTTGATCCCAGGAAAAGGCACAGTTCACAATCCATTTTTACTTTAGCTGAAGGCAGTGTGATGGAGTCAGACCAGAAGGATATAGGAGAGTGCTGGAAGGCAGGTATATTAGTCTGAGGATGTGCAGGTCCCTGTTCCCTGGATAGCCAAACAAAGGCTACTCCAGGCCAATCAAGACACCTGGGGCCAATTAAGAACCTTCTAGAAAGGAGTAGAAACAGCTAGCCTAATTGGGACACCTGAAGCCAATCAGGGACTGGCTGAAACCAGATAAAAACCTCCCAGTTAGTCAGGTGGGCTGTGGGTGTCAGGAGCTGTGGAAGGAAGTTATGCTGTTGGTGAGACTGAGTGTAGGACAACATATCATACTGAAGGAAGGAGGCCCTGAGGTAAGGGTGAAGTGGAGTTTGAAGAAGCAGGGACTGCTGTGGGGAAGTAGCCCAGGGAATTGTATTGTGTTTTGTGGATAAAAGGTCAGCCATCTTAGCTGATACTATTAGGGTCCCTGGGCTGGAGTCCGGAGTAGAGGGCGGGCCCGGGCTCCCGCCTTTTCCATCTTCCATACTGGCCTGTGATGAAGGTAAACTCACTAGGTGGTGACTCTTTCCAATTATACTCAGAAAGGGAGGTCACTCTGGGGCCTAGATGAGTTTCTGAGGCCCCTAAATCTACCAGGAAGCGCAGGACCCACAAGGACAGACTTGGAGCTTTGTCACAGCAGCTACTCATCTGTAATTGTGATAGTTATGAAAATGGACAATCGGGAGCTATTTAATATAATTGGTCATACTGTATTTCCCAAATCCTGTAATTAATATTCTGTCAAAAATGGGGCATTGTTGCATTTGTAGAAGCACAATATCTTCCCTAGCAAAGTTACTGCTTAATGACTGGCACTGATTTATTGAATCTAAGAAGCTGACATCTGTCAAGATTTGTTTGCAATTAAAATAACTCTTACTCAAATCATCAGAAAAGATTCCTATTAGGATTATACATGTCTGCCCCTCAGGAATCAGCATAAAAAAACAATGGGCATTGCCAGTCAATTCTGGATTTTCATGGGGTTAGTGGTAAACTATTGCTTCAGTAGTAGTAGTAGTAGGCAACTTTCAGTTTCCAGGGGCAAGAAAAAACAAAAACATTTCATGATGAGCCTCGTATTTTGAATCACTTGAGGAAGTACCACAGTTGCTCTCTTTTTTACACTTTGCTAATCCTGATATCCACTTAACCCCTGGCCTGTTTTCTCTCAATCCCATGCACAATACTGTACAGTGAAACCAAAAGGATGGATATGCCTTGTTCACCTTACTGGGCATTATCTATGTTACTTTAGTATCTCAGGATGCCAACACTGTACAAAGGGCCTCTGTACACAATTTGCCCTCCTCGAAGTCCTGTGTCAGCTCTGGAAGCAAGCTGATATTTACCTTTTCCTCCCACACTGGCACAGTAAATGCTCTTAAGTCTCAACGGCTTATTGTCCTCACTATAGTAACCAAACTATTCCAGAAACTCCTTTCTTTCTGACATATTTGTCAAAGAGTTAGTGTAGGAGGTCGCCACTGGGGCTCGTCCCTCTGCGGGGCGGTTGGGCACCCGACCGCCTCACTACACACCCCTCAGCCGGGTTGGGGAATACCCGGGCCCGAGGTTCAAGTGCTCAGTCAGGCCTGAGCAGCGTCCGTTCAGCCTGCCTCTGCCCAAAAGCCGGGCGGGCAACCCACCCACAGGGTAGGGTCAGGGCTCAGACCCTCAAGCAGGGGCTGAACCGTGACAGGTGGGCAAGGCCCAGGCCCTGAGGCAGGGCGGGGCCACAAACACGGGGAACAGTCAGGGGCTCAGACCCTCAAGCAGGGGCTGAGCAGTACCAGACAGCGAGGAATGACGGCGGGCTGAGGGGGAGACTGCCACCCACGGTTAAGGGTGGCAGGGGGGACGCAGGCCCACCCGCTCCACTGCGTCCCGGCCCGGGGCCCTAGCAGCGGTTACAGGCCAGCTGCAGTCAGTGGGGATCCGGACCGCAACACACTGACACAGGTTCAAAACTCATTCCCCGGGCCACTTCCAAACTCCCCCTCAAAGGGTACCTGGGGAGGCGTGGTGACCTCCATGGGCTCCTCCGAGTCGCTGTCTGGAGGCAGAGGCAGCAGCTCCTTGGGGTAGCCTGGACTGGGGAGGCTCGGTCCTTCTTCCTCCGGGTAGCGGGCGCAGGGCAGACTGGGAAGCTCCTCGGGGTAGCACGGACGGGGGAGGCTCGGTCCCTCTTCCTCTGGGTAGCGGGCGCAGGGCAGACTGGGAAACTCCTCCGGGTAGCGGGCGCAGGGCAGGCTCGGCCAGTTCCCGGGCTCCGGCGGGGTCACCAGGGCTTCCCGTTCAGGAGCTCTGGCTGTAGCCTCTGGCTCCTCCGCTGGCTCCCTCCGAAGTGAGCTCCGGGGCCGAGCTTTTATCCTTCCGGGTCGGCCGGCTGACCTCTGGGGGAGGGGCGCAGGTTTCTCCAGCTCCGCCCCCTCTTGCCTCTGGGGAGGCTCGTCCCTCTGCGGGGCGGTTGGGCACCCGACCGCCTCACTACAGTTATTAATAGTTTTGTAGAGACAAAAATAAAGTCACAAATACAGCAGCTCTATTCAGATTAGGTATATTTCACCCACGTGGAAAGATCCAGCATGAGGCCTAAAGTCTCCCTTAAGACCCAATCTGAAGGCTTCTATATGACTTAAGTGGCGTACAGGAATAAATTTAACCCATACTGTATTGGATACAAAAAGACGGGTCCTTCTAAAAGTGCCCATTTTTCTTTAACTGGCTATGGGTTAGTGCTAGAGGAAGTAAAGGACTAAAAAAATGATCTTGAGTTATGCAAAGTGCAGACAATTCTGTGGAAGCTTTCTCAGTCATAGGACTGTCTTGAGCAGAAAGTGTCAGTTGTGAAGTGGTTTTGAGATGTCAGGTGTCCAGTACAGGGAAAAGAAAGTCTGTCGGAATAACAGTAGGTTGGCAGCAAGCTCAAATTCTAGTTGTTTTTTCAGGCAAATTAAAATTGTTTGTACAATGTATGAAAAATTCTCAAGACAGACATTTTCAGAAATATAATGGAGTGCTTAACAGTCACTGCAACAAAATCCACTGTTGTCAGAGCTTCCTGTTGCAAGTGTCCTCACCCTAGTACGCCCTGTAGGCCATTTGCCTTGGTGCACAGCCCAGTCCTCCAGCTGAGAAGCAAGGACTTTAGATCCCTTTCAGGGTAACAAAAGGGGTAACTTGTCTCCAAAGTTCCAAACAACCAGCCAGTCTCCTGGGCTCCTTTCCCAGTCCCCTTTCTGGAGCTACTCTGGAGTCTTCTCCTCAGCTCTGGTATTAAGCAGTGACCCCCCACTCAGACTGGGTTTTCTTGAGGTGAGTTTCTTCTTCTGATGATGATGATTCCAGATCCTCATCATGATGATGACTCCAGATGACTTCTGGTGATGATGACTCCAGATCCTTCACAGGAGCTGCTCATCTCCCTGTGGCCTCTTCCTTAGAAGAAATTATCTCAGCCTTTAATAACACTCAGATATATACTGAGTTATGACCTGTTCCCTCTTAGTCTCATCCCCTTTGGTTGGGAAACAACTAATTAATTATGACACAGGGGTAGTAAATGTGTCTGACTGACCTTTATCCCTTTCTAGCCCATGATGTGGTTTCACCCCATCCACTAAAGAAATAGAAGGAAACTCACACACTTACTGGAGCTTACAGCCTAAGTTCTAGTGGGTGCTACAGCCATGTAACAGGGATCAGAATTTAGGCCTAAGTCAGGAATAAGAATTAGTCCAGCAAAGCAGCATTCAACTATATATATACACACTTGAATCACAAGTTACACTGAATGCCAAATTGCACAGCGTTTCCCATATGACATGTGAGAGAAAAATACAATCTTTTAAAAACTATTTTAAGCAAAATACTTCTTTGATAGTTTTTCAAATGAAATCAAACTTAAGCAACAGCAAGAAAGTTAACTCCGTGTGTTGACGCCTTGTAAATGATTCAGCTTCTCCCAGGCACTCCTTCAGGGCCTCAGATTAGGCCTGCAAGTGGCTCCTCACCTCCACTTCCCTCTTGGATCCCAGTAACTTCAATATGAGCCTGTCTTCAAATCCATCAACATAATTTATTGATAAAACATGGTGCAAACATCCATAAGCACAAGTCTCATAACACAATCCATATTCCCCACACCCCCTTGTGCATGTAGCGTCTCCCAATCTATCAATCTAGTACATATCACACACTGATATTCACCACACCCAGACTCTTCTCCAGTCATCCTCTATCTCTCAGCCAGAACAGCCACCCTAGCCCTTCCTTCTGAGGTCAACCCCGCTCTTCTCAGCAGGAACTCCCACAACCTTCTACGATTCCTCTGGAATCCAGTTCTCTACCAAGGAAACATCAGAAGGTTGCCTCTCCACTGACCTCCCACATCTCCTTCCTTCAGCCCACCCTGATCTTTGGCTCTGACTTTCTAACTTCAAACCAGTAAGCATCTCCCTCTGCTTCTGCTACCACTTTCAGCCCCTTGTCAGGGATACCAGCTAGTAAACCTCTCACTGCTCTCCTGCCTTCAACCCTCTCCCAGCACCCACCTTCTCTTTCTGGCAGATCGTGTCTCCTGAGTGAGTCTGGTCTGACCCTCCTAGAGCTCCCCAAGTGCTGCCTCCCCCTCTTACTTGGCCCACGTAGAAGCACCGAGGCTAGAATAGGAGCACTAAGCCCAGTTTAATTTAATGGGCAAACTACCCGGTTAAATTCCTCAAGGGCAAATGGCATATCTCCAGGACTAAAATGCTTTCTGAAGCCTTTGTTTATTCCCTGGAGACTTTATACATTTCTTACAAACAGTGCACAGTTTTGAACAAAGAATTTTCAGACACAAACCACAGCTCCTACAGTTAAAATAGAGTTGTTCCAATAATTAAATTATCTACTGGATGATTTATATGAATTTAGCACTTGTAAGTTCTGCATTTAATGCTAGAATTCTCAACAAGAGCCTGTTAGCTTCTTGGATGTAAAAAAAAGTTGGATAGTGTTCACATAAAGGCATAGAATCTAAGGGAGCAAATAAATTTTTATAGCTCTGTGGAATCACATAAATATATCTCATATGATCTACCAGCCAACTGTTAATAGGGGATGCATAATTTATTGAGCAAAAACTTGCCACCTGTGGCAAATGCAATTTGTGATTCAACATGGGTGTAGCTATCAGTTTATAATTATTTGAATGTGAAAGCTAACATTTTGCCAATTTGGGAAGTTAAGGGATGAAATGCCACTTGTTCTGACATTTTTGCAATTTGCTCTGGGGAATAGTGTAGATGGTTCTGACCCACTTGGCAAATTCATTCCCATTTTGCAACATTTACAAGGTGTAAGGGCAATGATGACAATTTCTCCCACTATCTTCCTTGCTCCGTGCACTATCCTCGTCATCTCCACTTTTACATGCAAGAAAGGCAGTTCTCCTTGTGGAAAAAGAAAACCACTTTTGCTTTTTGCAATCAATAATTTATAAAATATTAAACACTATTAGTCTCTTTAACAAAGAAAAACAACAAAAATATGACCACCTTCCTCAGTTTCACCAGCACTGAGAGTTCTTTTTTTCTAAAAAAATCACCAGGCAACCACACAGTTATTTCTCTACTAATTTATGGACTAGTTAGACAAAACCACATTCTTTAAATTCCACACAAGTACATGAGCATTAGTAGAATTAAAGCCATATACACAGCCAAAGGCTGTCTCTAAGCAGTCACTCTGCATAGCAGTCAGCATAATAGCCTTATTGCTATTATTAACTTTTTGTCTAGCATGGAATGCAGTATAAAATTTGTATCAGACACAACCTGTATCTGGGGACTCTATCCTGCTCTGGGAAGTTTGCAGTGAATTAGAGTGATATCCAGGAGGGTGTGGGTACTACATAGTTATAGTCTAAATGCTTGCTGTGAGATTAAGGGGGTTGAATGCCTGGAGCAGAAAATCTAGTAGATGTTAATTTGTCTATGTGGGTGGTGTGGATGAATGGCTTTTGTTTGTTGCTTTCGTTGGCCAACAGGCTCTTTCCCCTATCCCTCCCCCGTTTATTTGCTTTGGAGTGTTTTAAAAAACTTCTGAAATATGCAAGTCTTACTGTGTGGCAGGAAACTTGTTGGGTGAAAGTTGGATAACTTTAAGATGATTTTTGAGTTTAGAAGAGGATTACTGAGTTCTTGGTGAGCAAGAGTAAATAAATTAGAGACTAGTTATAAAATTAACGTTAGATCATAAAATGCTGAGAGGATTGGCACAGAATCTATTATTAAATGTACCTTACATAAAAATATGGCCAGTGAAATGGAAAGCTGACCTCATAATTTATCACTGTCTGGAATACAGTTACAGCCATAAGATGAAGAGTCTTATAATAGGAAGTGTCATATGAACTTTGACCTCACACCATCACTACTTGGGGAAATGTCATTTGGTAACCGGGTGACCATATTGTCGGGCACTGTTTGTTTGATTGGATAAAATAAAGACTGTGGTACAGTCTCTTAGGGAATTTTTATATTAAAAAGGTGGAGATGAGTTACCCTATTTATAGCAGATGGGAGTTCACTGGGGACTCTGAATGGGTAATACCTTCCTAAAGAGAGAGTTTAATTAAACCACCAAAGAGTCATATCCTCTAAGAGAATTTAGGCACAGCTGGAGGTAAAAAGCATGGGTCAGATAATAAACTCCAGCCCACAAATTGCAATGGTGATTGAATCTATATTTTAGCACCAAACTTCTTCAATTAGTTGGGAGCAATTTATTTTTATATTGTAAAAAATTAAAAGGGAGAACATTTGTACATAATGTTTTCCTGGGTCTTCACTGTTAGGTCTTGAATCTGCTCAGCATTCTTGTCTCAGAACACATTTTTTCCTATAGGTTTGGGCCTGATCCTGCAATCCTTACAGAGCCAAAACTCTCTTTGAAATCACCCTTTGCCTCTTGGGGAAATCCTGCCTCCTCTTCTATTGGCACAGAAGACCCAATAGACAGTGGAGTTTATATAGGTCTGATGCACAGGAAGCTGCAGAATGTGGGAGCTGTGATGTTCAAGGACTCCAACCACATACTTGTTGGGGAGGTTTGGGGGCCATTGAATAAGGGCTGTGAGGCCCTTTAGATCCAACACAAAGATTCAGTGGCCACCACAACAACCTGAAGTGGGGAAACCTGATACATAAACTGCACTGCTGTGGGGAGACAGAGTGCTATGCTTGGTACAAGAAACATGCTTTGCACTCTTGCTTAGGGCTTCCTTTTTACAAATGGGGAACACAGAGATTATGCGACTTGCTCATGTTCACATGGGAAGACTCTGTCGGAGCCAGGAATTCAACCCAAGTCTCCTGTCCAGTGCTTTAATCACAAGACCATCATACCTCTCTGCTAACCTTATTCTCCAGTACTCCATTCCCATATTTGGGACACAGCAACAAGGATGTGTTCGCAAGTGTTTTCGCCAGCTTTGTCCCTCATATTCTACAGGTAAACTGTGGCCTGCCCAGCCCCCAATGTAAGAAAGAGCAGGGCTATGGCTTCCTATTAGCCCTGGAAAGCAAAGAAAAACTGTGGTGCAGTACACACCCCTTACCTCCCCAACACACATTCTACACTGGGGATTGTAGCAGGTCCCTAACACCCCGGCACCCAGTAAGGCACCCTGCAGAGGGGATATTCCCAGGAGATTCTTTCCATCTAATGTAAAGCCCCAGAGACCTTAATGTGAGAATCGGGCCCTATGTGTTTTGTTTCCTTCATCTTTGTTAATTCCAGGCCCCATTTCCCCTGATCTGACAACACTCAATCTAGCTACTGTCCTCAGGCTCTATCCCTAAATGAACCACTCAAATATTTGCTTTTCTCATTTGTTTTTATAGTTGGTTCTGTTCCCAAATCTCTGACCTTTCTCCAGCAACCAGCAATTATTATATAGGCAAACATGGCATTACAAAGTGGTTGCCCCCTACCTCATTAGCACTAACTGTCTCTCTTTCCTGTAGTTCTGGCCTCTAGACCCTCCCTCCCAACTGCATCACATCCATCAGCCAACACAGTTTCAACACCAATTGTCAGAACGGTTAGCAAAGCAGTAGCAGATTAGATTAGTTATATTTCATAGCTGTAGTGTGAACAAATAAAAACACAGGATTTATGTAATTTTATTTCTTTTGATATAATTCTTCAAAAGACTGTTCTCATAGTAGATATGTGAGGTGGATCTAAGTTTCTAAAGGGGCTGCATTAGGGCTGAGGGCACATATTTGAAACCTGCATGTTAGTGCGAAGTCAGATTTCAACCAGATGCAATATTCTGAAATTGAAATAGATGCAATATTCTGCTACCAAAGCGTGGAATAGTTTTGCCAGACCTACCACCATGAGACCCCAAAGCTTAAAATTAAATGTATTACCTCTTATTTCTGATAGAATTTGTTGTGTGTTATCTGGACTGACTCAGACTGTGTTATATATGGAAATACTGACGGCTACTCTTTCCAAATAGGGCATGTAAAAATTCTAGAAGAAGCTAGTCCAGAAGTGCAAGGAGAGAATTAGCAATTGGGTTACAGTTTTAACAGAGACTTTGGTTCAGGGAGAAAAGCCCTACAGAATCTGTTCTTACTTTACCAAAAAATAGGCTAGGCATCAAAAGGGACAAAGACCAAGAGATGAAGAGCATTTAATCCTTGACAGTTACTCATCAAGGTGGCATATTCCCGATGTCACCTGCTTTCTGAATGCATATTGGTTTGTAATAAGATTCAGTATCATTATCATATAGTATAACTTCCTTGTGTATCATTACTAAGCCTAAGATTTTATCATGGTTATTTTTAGTAAAAGTCACTGACAGGTCATGAGCAATAAACAAATTCACAGAAACCGTGACCTGTCTGTCACTTTTGCTGCTGCAGCTCCATGGTTTCCCTGACCACTGTGGTGTCTAGGAGCTGTCGGGCTGGTTCACGCTGGAAGCTGCAGAGTCACTGTATTTCCCAAAGAGAAAATGGGACACCTCCAGCCACTCACCTGAGGCAACCCCCTCCCCACACGAGGCTGGAACCCTGAGGAGCACTACCTCAGGAGTCTGTCACCTATCTCTGGAACTCTGAAGGGGATGCCCTGTCACTGGATCCCAGCCAGGGCCCTGCTGGCTGCCAGCTTTAGAGTCCCACAGCCAATGGGGCTGAAGCAGAGAATGCCACAGAGATCTCTGGAAGTCAGGGATTCTGTGACTTCCATGAACTACATGAGATAAACATAGCCTTAATCTTTACTATACCATACATTATCAGTTTTGGAAATTTTAATATAAAGTTTTGCAAGAGCTGCAGAACCCAAGACTGATTCCACTTCACAGGGATGAGTTTGGGGAGCCAAGATATGAATTTAGACCAAGAGGCAACTTTGATGTGACTAACTTTAGCAAAAATCTGCCTTCACATACCATTCATTAGATATAATTGAAACAGAAACCTTAGCTTGAAGAAAAGGTGAGAATGAAAGAGAGAGAGATTTGGGGGGGGGGGTATAGTCACCCCTCATTGCACATACAATACCCATTAATTTTAATGGAAGCTCTGTGCTGTAAGTATCAAGGGAAGAAGATACCCCTTTGTATTATTGTTATGGGTCTCTGGCCATATTCAATGACTTTGTAAAGAAAGGCTGACTGCCATTGAAATAAAGAGGGAAGAATGATGTTCTGCCTGACTTCAGCAAAGTGAGAGGCTTGTATGAGTCAGTGAGGAAATTGTAAGGGGTTAGGTTGATCATTAAGGAAAGTTGTGAGGACGCCTCGGAGGGGGGACTGATTATAATGTGTTGGGGAAGGGACTGTGTTATAATCTTGGGCAGTTATTGTGTACAGCCCTAACAATTTCTCCTGGGGATTCTTATTCAGGCATCTAGCTGCACCCATTTGATGGCATTCTTAAGGTAGTTGGAGACACTGAGAAATGCTGCTGGGAGCTGGGAATGTGGAAATCTGGAGGTAGGGAATGGTCAGGTAGGCTTTAGACTCCTCATTCCATATTAGAATGGGAAAGGTGAGAGAAACTAAGAATAATTTTCTATTGCGTGTAATGTTGAATATCGATCTCACTGGTCCTATCACAAGGGGAAAACCCAATTCTCATACAATTTAATGCAGGATCAAGGCTAATAAAATTATTACCATCAAGATAGAATTTCAGAGTTAACATCTCAACTATTCAAAAAAGTGGCATGTGACCTTATTGCCCATAAGCGCCCAGAACCTCAGTTTTACATCTCATCTGAAAGACAGCCTCCGTAGTGCTGTGCCGCCTGTCCCCATGCTGAAGTTTTGGTGCAGTATCGACTCAGGGGGAAGAGTGGCACCTGGCTACAGAGTAATCAACTTCATTTGCTATAGCATGTCAGTGAAAGTCCTTGAAAGTCCCCTGTCTACCATGACATTACCCAATCCCACTGAGTTTATAAAGTATAATGGAATCATAGCACAAAATAATACAACAAAATAGATAACAAAGTATTTACCCACTTTGGTTCAAACTGATTCTTGGTGTAATTCTACTGAGGATAATGCAGTTAAGCCTGGGACGAATCTGGCACTTAAAATACAGGTCTACTCTGAAAATAGACTATGTAAAAATGACACCTTCTCAGGGCTCATACAAACTGCATGCTTGCCCTGCAGACACACTCATTTTGGGCTCCCTTGTTGTAGCTACTTCCCTCCGCCCCACCCATCACCCTCAGGGCAAGAAATCCAAGAGAGCCCTACCCATGGAGGACCATCAGATGTGGAGAAAGGCCCACCCATGTGGTAATGCTGCCCTTATGAGACATAAGGAGCTGTGAGGATGCCTATTCCTTGAAGCACTAACAACTACGTGGATGGGGACAGTTTCCTAAGAAGTCTTCCTTAGGGGCATCATAAGCTGTGGGATAGAGTAGGGCCCAGAACTCTCCCTGTGGGCACCAGCAGCCGTGAAGGATATCCACCTTGGCAACTCTAGCAGCCAGGACATGGGGGAGATCCCAAGAAAGCTTGCCATGGTGGCACTACAGTGCACACCCCCTGCCCCCAAATCTCGTTGTATCTCACCCAAGTGCATTCAAAGCCTTGACTCTTTCATGCTTCTGCAGCCCATGTTGAGCAATTAATGAGGCTTCTGACAAGATGCTCAGCAGTTCATTGCTCCATCTACTTCCTGGGGAGAGCAGCTGGCTCTGAGCACACTCAGAACAGCTAGTCTTTCTCCTTCACCTCCTTTCCTGTGGGTGCCCTCCCAAGGTAGGGGCGTGTACAGGCAGAGGTTGCAGAGCCTACTAGAACTAACAGTGTGTCTTACTTCTCTGCATTTCTGTCCTGTGGGAATTCAGAGTCAAATCAGCTGACTTTAAGAACAAAAATAAGGTCTTGATGCTCTTTACTCCTGTGAGTGGTACTGAGCCAGCACAGCACTGGGATAATGAACTAATTCCCTTCTTCTACATCAAGTGAACAAAGTTCCAGGTGGTTGCACCTCCACAAACTGCCAGGCAGAGATAGCACAGAACTTTTATTACTAGTGTTGATGCTTAAGAAGGAAAGACTCCAGCCTGCCTTTTATATCTCAGGCTGAATATGCAAGACCAACAGTTAGAAAGAAAATCTCTACATTTGATATGGAAATCACACAGAGAAAATGAAGTTGGGACCATATAATGCTATTATGACTGGGTCCCAGATCCTCAAAAGGTATTTAGGATATTCTATGAGAGTTAGGGGCCTAACAACCTTTGAGGATCTGGGTCTGAGTCACTTTTCAGTCTAGAATTATACATGGGGGCAAACCCAGCTAATTGCTCAATGGCTGAAGAAGACCCATTGTGTGTGTTAGGGATGGATAAGGGCAGTCGTTAAGTGTTGACACATCCTCAGTTCATAGAGAAGGCATGACATGAACTCCAAACTAAGCAGCATACAGGAGACAGGGCATGAGCAGGCTAGAGAAGGTCAGAGGGCCCATGGAGAAGGGAAGTCTATATAAGTGTTTACAAGGACTGCTTCAGGCCTTGGGCCTCTTGAAGAGCAGTTCCACAGCTGCTGTGCAACCTGGATATAGCAGGGGGAGTAAGATTCCTCTGCACTCACACACCCCACACATCTGCCAAGTGAGCAACTAGGCTACTCAGGACAATGTTGAATTTGTCCTTTTAAGCTTCTACTCACAAAGAAAACTCCCTGATACACAGAAATGCTGGGATAACTTGTAGGTAAAAGAAAGTAACTATGTCAAATTATTGATCCTATATAAATACAAGCTGGACCAGTATCAAACACCAATACTGCATACCACAAGGATCTTGTATGAACTATATAAAGATATTTTTCATTAGATTGTATATGTAAAGGCATCCATTCCATTTTTCCTTCATTCCTGTATGATCATAAAAACCAAAAGGAGAATAAAAAGTTAATTATTAAAAAATCCTTGTCCTTTTATATCAGTTAAAATTTGCTTTTCTGAATCAGAGAATGAAAATTAAGATTAACTGAGTGACATCTGGTTAATTAAATGTCTATTTCCTCGTGTGTTAAAGGGATCATAATGCAGAAAGTCAACAATGAGAGAGTAATTAAAGTGCACCTCAGTGCAGAACTAACCTTACGGTTGAATGTAATTAGAAACAAAATGAGAACAATATGTTTAGAGAATTACCTCTTTTATTAGGTTGCCATCATCAGAAACCTGTTTAGGCATTTGAAACCTTATTTTTTAAATCTCCGTTTTACTGTTACCCATCTGTGCAACTTAACACCTTGGCAGGGACAGCAATTCATGAGTAAACAGCACTGCCTCCTGTCTTTCAGACATATGCCATGCAGGAGGTCTGGAGTTACTTTGGGACTGCAGAATCTGTTTCCAGGACCTCAGAGTGTTTGCTTTGGCAGCACTAGTTGCAGGATAATTAGAGTTAACATTAGTCTTTCTGTTCTTGACAAATTCCTGTTAAAGAGAATCTAAAAATGAAGTGTCAATAAAATATGAGACTGGATTCACCCCGTAGTTTCTGTTGGCTTCTGCAACGCACATTATGGGCTGTCAGCAGCAAAAATCCTGCTTGGATTAAGGTGCAGTTATGTAAGCCACTGTGGGGCCTGGCGTTGGGCCATGTCAGATGGGCTAGGAGACCCACATCTCCTATAGAGCAACCCATGTAGTTTTGGCTGGGATTTAAAGGTGACATCCCCAGGAAAAATATCTGGTGCAAGGTGTCTGCATTACTGATCCCGGCATCCCTCAGGATGGAATTTCCTTTATGTCATCACTAAGTCACTGATGTAGAATGCACATTTTTCTGCACCCTCTAGACTAGAGTGCATCTGGCCCACTATCTGTAGAGTAACACTGATTAGGAGGAGGAGAGGGAGGTCATGTCCTGGTAGTTGTGGCATACCCTCATTCTATCACAGCACAGGAGTCTCTGAACTAATTTAAACGCTGTTCAAACATCAGACACACACAGTTTGTAATATGCAAAATATGATTAGCAATTAAATAGTGTTTCAAAGCTTTGCAGAGAGATACCACTCCTCCCAAGAGAAACCCTACAAGAGGCAGTGACACTTCATGAACCAATCTGAAAACAGTTCTAAATCACAAAAGTGACAAAGAGTCCTGTGGCACCTTAAAGACTAACTAAAATTTTTTTTAGAGCATAAGCCTTCGTGGGCTAATACCCACTTCGTCGGATGCATGCATGGGTATTAGCCCACGAAAGCTTATGCTCTAAAAAAAATTTTAGTTAGTCTTTAAGGTGCCACGGGACTCTTTGTCACTTCTGCAATTCCAGACTAACACGGCTACCCCTCTGATTCTAAATCACAAAGTTTCCCTTGTTATGATGTTCTTTTCCTTTGTTCTTATTGGTTGAAGACACCTGCATTCAGTGAGATTTGTTTCATAAGATTCCATCTGATCTTTTCACTTACCACCTAATGTCATAATTCTCAGTTTGGGCCATCTAACTGGTTCTGATGGGAATGATTGCGATGTCAAGCATAGAGATTATAGGAATGAAGAGCAGGAGCAAACACACACAAAAACACAAATCCTATTGTCATTCAAAATGTCTTCAGTAATAAAGAATGTGACTGTTCAAATATCTATGCCCAAGATGTCTCAGGATATGCCTTTACCTTTTGGGCACCAGATACATTAGTTTGGATAGAAGACCATGAGCATTCAGATTCCAGGGCCCAGGACTGCTGGCAAGACCTCATGCACAGACAACATGGCCTGGTCGTGACTTACAAACTTAGGTCAACTGAAGCCACCTTACATCAGCCTAATAATGTATCTACACTACCAGGTCCCTTCCACCAACTTAACTGCTCCACCTCCATGAGCAGGCTATTACTTAATTCGATGTCAATAGGTCAACACAGAAGCAGTGTACATGCATCATGGGTTAAGTTGACCTCCAGGAGATGAATTACAATGCTCCACTGTGACCACTGTGGCGATAGTTTTCAAATCCACTGTACAGCAGCCAAGGACACAGGAAACGGCCCCTCCCTGTTAAGCACCAGAAACTTTTGAATTTCCATTTCCTGTTTGATCAGTGTGGAACACTCACCCACCCAGCTGATCCTGGCAGTTGACTTCTATCCAACTGGAAAACCAGAAATAAACAAACCTCCCAACTCCAAGGGGGGCAGTGATAAGGTTCAACCATTCCTGTGTCAGCTACTTCCCATATCTCACACAAACACACACAAGTCTTTTAAACTTCCATCCTGCTCCCCAGAGCTCACCATTTCCCTTCTTAAACAATATCAGACCTCTCTCTCTTTACTGTCTGTTGTTTTTTGGAAGGGAGGCTCATTGGCCACTTTCAAAACAGCCCTGCCCCTTTTCAGAAACCACTAGATCACTTCCTCCACCTCCCCTATCTTGATGGATTGCCAACCTCAAGAGGCCTCTTATTCCAGCAGTCGTAAACCCTATATTAAATTTGAATCTACGATGTATTAGCATCACTTTTTATTACCCGTGGTAGTCTTTTCAAGTTCAGTATTTCCACACAATGTTTATCCTTAATGTTTTCCGGGGAGTGCAATGGCCACTTCTTTGAAGCTTCTTCCATGTTGAAAGGTTCTAATATTGGTAGAGCTGGTAATATCTCTCAGAACGGAAGAAACTTTGTAACTGCACCCATTGTACCAGTTTCATAGAATGCAGTTCTCTTACTATAATCGGAGTCTTTTTTCAATAGCCACCCTTGCAGATGATTAGTGATCCTTTTTTAGGTACAAGGTAATATTGTAATTCATTAATATTCTTTACAGAACCTTTGCGCTGCTTTTACACTGAACAGCCCTTTACATTCATGTAATGTCTCCCCATAACTTTTTCATTCAAATAACTTACTTAAAACATTAACTACTGTACATTACTTTTATATTACCTCCTTTTGCAATTTTGCTTCCAAAATTGCTATTCCACCCTCTACTTGTTTTTCACTTTACATTCATTTAGGAAATTTACTCAAGTACATATTAGATCTGATCTGCACATGATTTTTTCCCCTTTTTTAAAGAAAGTGTAGGAAGAAGTGTGTGAAACCATTAAGGTTTGTCACCCTTGATCTTTTTGAGCACACTCCATTTTCTCACCACCTCATGACCTCCCACATTATAAGGGGTTATGGTGTCTCTGACTCCTGCAGTCCATTTTGTCCCAGTGTCACGTTTGCTCCAGCATTAGTTCTCTTCATTCACTTCACAAGTTCTCCAGCTCCTATGAAGTTTTTGTTGTGTATAGAAGGTCAGAAACATTTCAGGGAAGGGGGATAAGTTCCTTCCTCAAGGCTCCTTCAACTCTCTTGTGGGGTTGTTATAGCACACCCATCATCATCTTCTACTCTTTATATAAAAACCACAAGGGCACAGATGGGTCCCAAATAACTTGCATTTATTAAATATACACAAAGGGCTACTAAATTCATAAAAGGAGTTAGGCCTTGCAACACTTAACTTTTAGGCACCTAGAAAATCACTGGGATTCACAAAATCTGGGTTCAGCCCCATATTTCCTGCATGGGGAGAAATAGGCACTAAGAATGGAAATTACAGAAGCCAGCTCATTAGGCACCTGCCTATGCCAGCCAATGGGAGATCTGATGAGAGAAGTGTGTCCTAACGCTCACCTTTCTCAGGGGGAATTAGATGCCTAATACCAGGCTGCAGGAAGGTCCCAATCTCTGCTAGCAATCCACAGCCAGAAACCCTTCTCCTACTATCAGGCAGCTAAGCCTTTGTTTCCTCTCCTGAAAAAATGGAGGCAAAGAAGACTTTATGAATTTTAGGGTACTCATCCATGATGTAGGATTCAAAGGAGAGACCCAGATTCAATCCCCGCCCCCTCTGTCCAGTGGAGAGAAAGGATTTGAACAGGAGTCTTCCACTTCTCAGGAATGTGCCCATGCTACAGAGCTACAGGATAATCTGTGCCTAAGTCTCCTATGTTGAAGCTCTTCCATTTTGGATAGATACTTACTTAGTCACTGGGACAGAGAAAGAGCAAGAACGACTCTATAGCTGGGAGGTGGGGACCCAGAACCCAGTCTCCCTGCACCAGTAATTATTTAATTATTTACACATAGTGGAACATCTTCAACAGGAGAGATTGACACAGACCCACACCAGAATATCCCATAGTCCAGTGGTTAGCGCTGTCTTCTGAGAGATGGAAAACCCTTTTACTCATCCTTCTTCCCCCATCTGGAGAAGAATTGAAGAGGTGCCCCATGTCCTGGGTGAACACCTAGCCTCTCGACTAAAAGTTAAGGTCATTGTCACCATCTCCATTTTGAACAAGGTCCAATCCAGGAGGTGTGCTCAGAGCAGACCTACTCGATTGGGCCCGAGCAGCATGATAAGCAGGGAGATGCCTATCTTCCCATGTTTTGAGGATCACAGTGAGGCTTAGATGGGAGATAGGCATCCATACACGTAGAGTGAGGCAGCAGTGCACACACTCAGAGGTGAAAACTTAGGCTTCTACAGAACTTTTACCGAAAAAACTTAGCACCTTCAGGGTTAGGTGGCAGACGAGCAGGACTTTTGTGGGTCACATTGCAGCCTAAAACTGGGACTTGTGCACCTAAATCTGGGTTTAGGAATTTAAGTTCCTTTGTGAATCTGGACTCTAGAATGTTAGGGTAAGTTAGGTCTGTGGATCAATTTATAGTAAACTGCCCCTATGCCAAGATTCTTCCACTTGACATCTTCTATCTATACTCATAAATTAGAGCTCTTCTTACATCCCTTAAAAACAGCATATATCCTTCCCTCTTGCTCCTGTACAGAACTCAATATATTGCAATTAGCTCATAGTATCACCTCTAGTAACTGAGCCCAGCCTTTTTTTATGACTGCAAACAGCTTCCAGAACATGCTCAATTGACTGACATGCCCATTCCAGGGTGATAATGCCACTGTTTTTCATTTACACCTAGGTGCTGGTTCTGTCTCTATGTTCTGATTTGATTAACTCTTCACACTCCGTAACTAAATGACATTTTTCTTAGGGAATCTATTCTAGCCATTTATTTATATTTTAATTGTACAATCTACAAGAAATGCACAAGAGAAGAAAACTACACAGTTCTGCAAATACAATAGTTTGTAACTCAACTGTTTTCTAGTGTTCTTGCTGAAGAGCTATCAGATGATCTTTATAGTTTCTTCAGAGTCAGATGCTTTGCTCTTAAACTATATAACTGTGTTTGAAACATGATTTTGATCTTTGAAGACGGTGTAGCACCTAAAGTCTTGGGGTGCACTAATTCAGTCCTATCTCTGCATCTAGTTTTCAAAGTATCAAGGGAGCATATGGGTGCTCTTTGGTTTGTTCTTTCAGAATTAAATCAAAACAAAAAATTCCACCACTTATTTGTTACTAGGGAATTTGATTTTTGCACAGCCTTGAAAAGCTATAGAGTAGCAAGGCTGCAGCCTGAAACATATCTCCAAGTGCTTGAAATTTTGCTGCTAAAAATGGACTTTCATTGAGCAGAAATTGTTCTGTTGGAAATGTCATTAATTACATTTCTCAATGGGAAATTTTGAAACAAAATAATTTAAAATTGAAATTGTCACTTGCTTATAGAAACCTCTGCACCCAACCCCCCAAAAAGGAGTTTAAACTGTTTTCTCCCTTTTCTCCCCCTTTCTTCTTTTTATGCTCCTTAATGCAATGGAATGAATGTCTAAGGTTGCTTTCTATTTTACATTTTTTTTTTGCTCTGTAACTTTTCCAAAAAGTAAAAAGGAAACACTAACTCTGTAGGCTGAGGAAATTTTTTAAAATTCCAGAAGGCAAGATTAGAGTTTTATTGTTCCTTTTGCCACTCTAACTTTTCCAGAGTTGAAGACGGCTGAAAAGGTACAGAATGGAAAAGGGGGAAAGGAAAAAAGGAAAAAAAGAAATCAAAACCAAAACCTTCACCCTGGATATTATTTATTTTATTGCATTAGTGAAAAAAAGGGGAAAGAATGGGGGATAAAGAAACATTTTAATTGTTTTGAAAAAAATATTTAAAGAAAATTAAAAAATAATTAGTTGCAAACAATTTCAAAATTTTTCATGACTTTTTCTCCCATTTTTCATCCAGTTCTAATAAAACCTCCTCTCAGTGAAGCTGTGTCCCAACATAAGGTATACTCATAAGGAAATGCTCTGAAGTGAGCCTTGGATTACTCAGAATAACCACATTATTGGGAAAAGGAGTCCAGAGAAACATCCACTTAAAGAACACTTGTGACATGATTGGTGTATATACATACATACACTTATTCCTTCATGGAATTACTACACACCGTAAATCTCAAGGGTTAGCAGGCTTCATATTCCACCCAAACTCTTTTATTTTAAAGGCATACTTAATCTATAATACAAAAATATTGTATTCAAATCAATTGCTAACATAATTTGGGATTTAAGGAGTTCCTGTCTCAGAATATTCAAACTATTAAACTACAACATTCTACACAGGATTGAATTAAAGTGAACATGTTCTCGCCCTTGAATCTTCCTGGACAGACAATGTCATTGCCAGACAAACAATATTTGTGGACCAGGCAATTTAGTGACTGAGTGTACTTAACATGTCTCCTGACTAATCAAGTTTAGAATGAAGTAGAAGATTCCCTAGATCAGAATCAGTTCATAAATTCTGAGATTTTTCATGGCTAGAAGAGAGCACTATGGCAGGGGCTACATCCAGCCCTCCAGAAGTTATACCCATTGAATCTCATGGCAATCACTCTGGATGCAAGCCCGTCATAGAAACCAGAATGTGGGTCATTGTGTCTTAAACTAGTAAGTTGCCATGATTTAATACTTGAAATTTGGTACGGAGATACTATGGTGGTAGGTATATTAGAAATAGCTAAAAATAAATTAGTTTAAAATAGAAAATGCTTCAACAGATTTGTTTGGAAAAATGTAAAAAATACAATTTTAAGAGATTTCTTTAGTTACGAACTCTAAAGACAAATATCCACGCAAATAAACTTTAACAGAAAAATATTGTGTTTTAAGATAATATAATAGAACCCATTAATTTTTCCTTAAATCAAGACATTATCTCTTTACTAAAAATAAGAAATACACTTCAATACAAACTATTAGTGAAAGAAATTAGCACAAATGTAATTATAGACTGAAAGAAGCCAGACTAGAGGAAATAATCATCATTACCCCCGTATTTTTTATATAGCAGTATTTGTTGAATATTAAAATATTTAGATGTTAAATTTCCTTTTTCCTCAAAGGCATTAAACAGTAATATATATGCAAAATATGCAAACAAAAATAGATTCACCAACAGATCAGAATTCTAAACCTTCATTAGCATCAGGACAAACAAAACTCCATGTTCCATTCCTTTCTTCTTCATTTGTAATTTGTGCATGGTGAATATCATCAGGCAGAACTCTAGAGTTCATTAAAAAAACTAAAGTTACCTTTTTGTCATAAGAACATAAGAATGGCCTTACTGGATCAGACCAAAGGTCCATCCAGCCCAGTATCCTGTCTACCGACAGTGGCCAATGCCAGGTGCCCTGGAGTGAGTGAATCTAACAGGTAATTATCAAGTGATCTCTCTCCTGCCATCCATCACCACCCTCTGACAAACAGAAGCTAGCAATGCCATTCCTTACCCATCCTGGCTAATAGCCAATAATGGACTTAACTGGATAAATTCATGGAGGTTCTCTTTTAAACTCTGTTATAGTCCTAGCCTTCACAACCTCCTCAGGCAAGTAGTTCCACAGGTTGACTGTGCGCTGTGTGAAGAAGAACTTCCTTTTATTTGTTTTAAACCTACTGCCCATTAATTTCATTTGGTGGCCCCCAGTTCTTATACTATCAGAACAAGTAAATAACTTTTCCTTGTTCACTTTCTCCACACCACACCACTCATATCCCCCCTTCGTCTCCACTTTTCGAAGCTGAAAAGTCCTAGTCTCTTTAATATCTCCTCATATGGGACCTGTTCCAAACTCCTAATCATTTTAGTTGCCCTTCTCTGAACCTTTCTAATGCCAGTATATCTTTTTTGAGATGAGGAGACCACATCTGTATTCAAGATGTGGACGCATTATGGATTTATATAAGGGCAATAAGATATTCTCCGTCTTATTCTCTATCCCTTTTTTAATGATTCCTAACGTCCTGTCTCCTTCATATTTGTGTGTGTGTGTGTTTACAATAAATGCAATAAAAAGTGTGGAGGTTTTAGTTCTGGAAAGCAAGAGACTCTGGAGGTAAATCCTTGCATGGATACAAAAATGTGGATCCACATCGGATCCACACCTGCCAGGATCAACCCACGACCCGACCTGCCATCCACTACCCGTCTTTTACCTGTATCCACATCTACATCCGCACCCATAGCAGCAAGCCATCTCACAAGGGCTAGTGACAGGGGCAGGGGTCTTGCAGGTAAGAGGCAGCAAGATGGGGACTAGGGGTAAGGGCAATGCAGGGGCAGGGTCTCGAGGAGAAGAGATGGAGGGGAGAGGGCCCGGGGGGCAATGGGGTGTTGCATCGCATGCTGCTCCCAGGGGCTTGCAAGCGATGGCACATGGATGTAGCAATGCCTGTTGCATCACAGTGAGGCGTAGAGGGTGGCGCCAGGGCACTACCCACTCCAATCCCCATGGCTGAGAGTGGGCTCTTCTGCCCAGGAGCCAGTCCCGGGACTGGGAGCACGGCCAATGCTGCCAGATCATGGTGTGGATGCTGGTGCTGCCCGAGGGCCTGAGCTTCTGGATAGGAAGCAGCATGGCAAGAAGGTGCTGGAGATCCCTGACTCCAACCTGCCGCCCAGCCCCAGCCACTGGCTGCTGGTCACAGCCCCTGAGCGTGCTGCACCTCCGTCCCCGTCCTCATCCCCCAGCTTGCCCGAGCCAGATGCTGTGGGCCAGGTGCTGCTAGTGAGTAGAGTCCTGCGGGGTTGCATCTGCATCCGATCCACTATCCGCAAAAATGGTCCATGGATATGAAGCTGATCTCCACGGATTTGCAAGGTTCTATCTGGACGAGAACTATAGTCCCTAAGTATATGACACAATCCAGCACACCAACACCATAGTGGCTGCTCTTCCTGCTTTTCGTAGGTATATAGCCGCCACTTGCTAATGCTTTTCCAACTGATCTCCTACCATTCCCCAAAGCATATTTTGCTCATTCTTCTTGCTAGTGGTCCCTAGGTCTGCATCCACAAGAGTGGTATTGTTCTTTTAGGGCTCAATCCAGTGCCCGCTCGCTTCAATAAATGTTGTGTTAGGCCCTTAAACTCTAATCCACAAATGTTGGTTAAACACTTTAATAACAGAAATATTTGCACAGCTGTTTTGGTTTTCTCATACTATACCCTAATATAATAATTAACTGTGACCAGGGACACTTAGTGTGAGATATGTGTTCAGCACCAATCAGTGACAAAACCTTAATCAATGGCACTCTGTGAGGACCCAAGGACCCATGTTGATAGATTATTTTACAGGATTGGCCATATCATTATTATTTGTATAAGGACAGTTCATGACTGAGAACGTGACCAATATTTCAGGGGACAAAGTATTACCAAAAATAGTGAACATTTTGCATAGACACCAATTCAGTTAGATTCTAACTGAATTGGTGTCTATGCAAAATGTTCACACATGCTTCCAGTTAAATGGCTGTGGGTTTGGCACATCTTCTGTACATTGCTACAAATTACTTTTCCTTTACATTGATAAAAGAGAATAACTATGTTTGAGAAAAATGGCATGTATTAGTCACTTCCTTTTAAAGTGTGCAACGGACTGCCGGTGTAGAAATTTACACGATAGAAACAAAATGTGTGTTTACATTATTTCGGGTTATTGTTTGTAAGGAAGTATCTAATAGATTAAGATGAGATTTAATGGTAAAATATTCAGGAAATATATTTTTTGTCAGGTTAGGCCTCTCTCCAAATAATCAATTTGCTGTGGTCTTCATGCCTTCCAGTCATTCCCAGAAGACTCTGGTAATTATGAAGTACTCTGTTTGAAAGGTGTGACATTTTCCAATTGTTTTTTGTTTGAATAAAGTAGATATGGGGGTTAGGGGAACTAGAGCACATAAAGAAAATGAGGAGCTGGTTCTTTAAGAAATTAACAATGCCAGGAGATACTTTTCCAACTGCAAAAACAGCAGATTGAAGGGAACTGGCTGCAGAATGTTAAGACAAACTATGACAAATTAGTTTAAAATCATAATTAATCACCTTTTGTTGCTTTTCAGAGACACGCTGAGTACTTTGTGGGAAGTCCCTCCTTCCTCTTCTTCCATTGCTGGGTTATAAGATTGAAGCTTTTGTATGTGGCCTCATAACAAGTAAATTAAAAAAAACACAATTAGCTTTCCAATAATTTCAGTTCATTAACAGATGCAGTGGAACATTTTTGTATTTTGAAAACACTTGGACAGTTTTTGTCCCTTCTTCATTGCTCTGTTTTTCTGATCCCATGCATCTCAGGAGATTTTAAATCTAACACCACAGGGACTGCATACATCTCTTCGGAGGTGCACCAATGTAATATCAGCATTCAAAAATATGTCCATCATTCAGGAACTCCACTGCCTTGCATCTTGTATAGTCATTTATAATACTGAGAACTGTGTATAAAATGACACAGTTCTAATTGTGTGGCCTCTGATACACACTTTGCACTTGCATAAATGATTATACAAGGTCCCAGACACTAGAAAATCAGACCCCTGTTCTCAGCTCTCTGCCATTCTCTAAAGTATCACCAAAAGACCATCAAGGTGGGTGAGGTAACATCTTTTACTGAACCAGCTTCTGTGGATGAAAGAGAGAAAAGTTTTTGAGCTTGCACAGAGCTCTTCTTTAGGATTACCTCACCCACTTTGTATCTCTAATATCCTGGGACCAATACGGATTCAACAACACTGCATACATCAAAAGATTGTTTAACTCCAGACAGGTTGTTTAACACTCAAGCCATTTCAAAGTATATGAGAGTAGTATGTAAACATGAAGGCAGAAGAGAAGCTTGTTTCTCATAAGTTACCCAATAATTGCCAGCACCCATATGAACTAATGGACAGATTCTGCATGCGCCAAAAATGGTGTTGGTGTCAGCAGAAGATGAGGCTGTGTCAGCCTCCTCGTTATTCAGCTTACCGGTGCTGAAAGAACAAATTGGCTACTGCACCCTTGATTTTGAAGTCGTGGATTGGGCAGAATGAGTCTCACCAACTGCCATCTACCCTGACCTCCACATCTCATCCTTTTCTCTTTACATTCAAGGCATGCACTTGGAGACCCAGGAAACTGAGCAGGACAGTACATCCTTGAACTCAGACTGGGATTTCTGTCCCTGTAGTGAACATGCATAGAGGGTATAAAAGGTACCTTATACATGGAAATAAAAAAAATCCAGCTGCATTTCTACAGTGATGTCATGGGCAAATCAGAAAATTTCCTGTTGATTGTAGGATTCCTGAGATCCTGAAAATGTTTTATTTTCCCCATCCTGCCCAACAGCTTTTTTTCCTCCAGGTCCAGTGTTATTTTCTAATTCAAACACTCGAGATAGGCATAGCTCCACCTCCCCAAATCACAGCACCCAGTGCATCCTTGCAGTGTACCCAAAAAGGAAAACAAGATAGTCCTAATACTATTTATTATATTCACAGTACGTTGGATTGTTTTGGTTAGAAAAACCCATATGTAAGAGGAACAATGTCAAATAAAAATATTTAAATATAGATTACCAATATCTTTGATCAAATGGAAATATTAAAAGATGTACGGTGCTACTAGGAGCAAGCCCGCCAGCTCTGGTAGACAGATTCACACCATCTTCATCTTGAGCTAGTGTGCTAAAAGCGGCAGTGTGGACGTTGTTGCTTGGGCAGCAGCTCATGTTCTCAAGCCCAGCCATTCCCCTGGGTGTGAGCTGGGATGACTAGCCTGAGACTCTGATAAAGCCAGAATACCCATCAAGCCATTTTTAACACTCCTGCTCAAGCTGAGGTAGCGTGAATCTGTCTTGGCTGGGCTTGGCTGTTCGTTCCCAGCTGCAGTGTAGACATACGCTAAATGACCTGAGACACTGTGGTGGTTATTTTTAGTGTTTGCAATTATCTCAGCTTGAGACAGTGAAATTAATCTGACCCAATGTGGCCACTCAATTGTTTTGCTTTCATGAAGTAGCACAGTGTTGTCATTGTATCAGGGTTGCTAATACTGCCAGGGGCTGTTTAAACTTTGCACTGGCATTTTCAAAAGCACGGCAACATTTCTTTCCCTTTGATCTTTTTACAGAGGAAACATAGAGAATACCTCAGCAAACCCAGGGTCACATTACAGGTGATTTCAGTACAGATGCCTTAAGGCTAGGGGTGATGAAGGGAGTCCTTTCTTCCCCTGGCTAGCCATGCAGGAAGCAGCCATAATAATTCATCACGAGAGAGCAATAGGTGGAGCTCACTAAAGTTGTCATTTACATGAGTGGCCCATGATGTGGCATGTGTGGTGAGGCAAGGTCATCACCATGGCTTTGTGATGCCCATACACATCAGGCTGCTCCCCTCAATATTTTAAAACTCAAAAAATATTTCTAATATCGTTTTTCTGTAGAATCTGTGACAAATACAGAATGCAGGGTAGTGTGGTTTTGTACTAGCCCTCTCCTTAGGATGACCATCATTCATTGCTCATATCACCACTTGTATATAATGCAGCTATCCCAAACCCATGGTGAGAAATCCTTTATACTGTAATATAATGCACAGGCACTGACTTCTGTTTTCACCAGTGGGTGCTCCTCTGCCCTCTCCCTCCCCAGCAAATGGCAGTCAGGGCCTCAGGGGGGCAGGAAGAAACCAAACGGGGGCAGGACCTCAGAGTGAGGACCAAGGCCCACAAAAGATTAATTTAGCCATGCAGGTACTGAGCCCCCCCCCCCTATTGTTTTTTCAGTGGGTGCTTGAGCCCTGGGGCACCAACAGAGTCCGTGCCTATGATTTGTTGCTCTCCATGCTCTCCTCTCTAAAATGAACGGAGGGGGAGCTCATTTTAGAGTATTTTTGAATATAGTCGACAGCAAGCCATACATGTAAGGAACTTCCCTCAGGAGAGTTAAGTTTTACAGAAGAGGACTTCTTAGTTTTGGAAATATTCCTTTGAGAGAGCTTCATTAGACCATTCATTGAAGAGGAAGGCATTTAAAGTCATTAGTACTATACATTGCTTCTTCATACAAGTCACAGAACTCTAAAATAGAATATAATTAGTACAGAAAATAAAATGCCAACAGCTGATTAGTGTAATGAGGCTACTAAAATATTCAGAGCTAATTAGAACAAACTCTAGAAGATGGCAATAAGAATATGCTGTCGAATAGTAAGAAGAGGCAAAGTTGGTTAAACTTAACTTGCTTTCCTTTTTCTAAGCTCCAAAGCAGGCAACACGAAATGCAAACCCTTGAATGTAACCTGCACTGATATCTACAAAAGCAGGTTCTACCCCTGTATTTCTTAGTCACAAAACTCCTCATTGAAATCTGACATTACTTCTCTTTATTTTGCAACCCTCACCATACACTCAGTCATAGGATGTGACCAACAGACTTCTTGATGCCAAGTGTCAGAGAGCACAGGGGTACATAAGAGTACAGGGATCCTCTGGGTTCACTACAAAGGGTCATATAAGGTATCTAATGAAAGCGTGATCCACATTGGTTATCATAATCATTGCAAGATTCATATATGGAAAATGTGTGCAGATTAGGTATTTACAGTGAAAATGTTCTAAACCATGTAGTTAGAAGACAGGTCACTCAAAGGTAGCCTGGCTTGAGACAAACTTCTCCAGATAGAAAGTAGGACCATTGTATATCTTACAGTAGGAGTCTATTAGCATACTGAGTCAAATGCTAATGAAGAGCTAGCAGAGATTTCAGAAGGAAATTAATAGGGGGAGATGGGGTAAACCTGTCTTCAGATGAATAGCTATGGTCTAGTCTGTCTGGGTATCCAGAAAGACAACCTGGTATCCCTCAATCTTTAAAGAAAAGTGGCCAGTGGGCTTGATCTTATGAAAGTGAGATCTCAGCCATCTTGGCTGAAAACACTAAGAAAAGGACTCAGGGTAAGCTGTCCCGGAGGAAACAAGGGGATGTCTTGTGAGTTAAGTTTAGGCTCTAGAAAGAAAGTTATTTTGTTTTATATGTAACTATTTGTTTCCAATATTCTTTGAATCTCTTTGATAACACAGCTATTCTTGATTTCACTATAAATATACCTAAGTGCTGTGTGTTAAGCAGAATGGTGATCCTGAATGAATACTAAACCAGTATGTAATATTCCTTTGGAAGTAGCAAATCTAAGAGTTCTCTGTGTGTTCAGTGAAACAAGGGATGGGCACTTCAGAAGGGCACTCTGAGGACTCGGGAGTTAGAGTGTGCCTATCATTAACCTGTACAGAGTGAAGCCTGGAAAGTAGTGCTTGTATTACCAAAGGCTAGTGGAGTCATTGAGTTGATCCACAGCAGATACAGACAAGACTTCCTCATGCTGAGCTCAGGGAGTAGCAAGGTGCCTCACAACCCTGGTTACTCCTTGGAAGCATCGCATAGCCTCCTGAGGGAGATACACATTATGGCCCTTTTAATCTACATAAGAATGGCCATACTGGGTCAGTCCAATGGTCTATCTAGCCCAGTATCCTGCCTTCCAACAGTGGCCAGTGCCAGATAATTCAGAGGGAATAAAAAGAACAAGGCAGTTATCGAGTGACCCATCTCCTATTGTCCACTCCCAGCTTCCAGTAGTCAGAGGTTTAGGGACACCCAGAGCATAAGGTTGCATCATTTAGAATCTTGGCTAATAGCCATTGATGAACCTATCTTCCATGAATTTACCTAAATCTTTTTTGAACCCAGTTATGTTTTTGACCTTCACAACATCCAGCGGAAAAGAGTTCCACAGACTGACTGTTCGCTGTGCAAAGTAGAACTTCCTTATGTTTGTTTTAAAACAGTTTCCCATTCATTTCACTGGGTGGCCCCTGGTTATTGCGGTATGTGAAGAGTTTAATACCATTTCCCTATTCGCTTTCTCGAGAGTATCTTCCAAAGTCATGTAAGGGGTTTTAATATAAATGAATATCAATCCCTTGATTTTTATAAGAGCCCAAGCAACCTTACTACAGTGAGCCTCGCTATTAGTCAAACCATATAAGATAGAAAGTAAAATGCTGTCTACTACTATAAGCACTCAATTTCGGTTCTTTTTACTCTATAACACCTAACATCAGAAATCAAATACTTATACCTGACAATTGTCCAGCTTATTCTAATGGAATAAGATCTCTTATTCTAGCTGTTTAGGGCTGCATTCACAACAGCCTGCTTCCCATAGTCACTTTTGGTTCTCTAGGCACTTAAAAATTAATAGACTGGGCAAAACAAAGGACATATTTGTGGTCTGCATTGCATAAAGCTGAACAACATTGCTGATGCCACACTAGTGCATAAATGCAATATAATATGATAAACTAATTATTCTGCTCTCACTTGGCATGAATCGGACAATAAAAGTATAGCAGAGGTTGCAAGGATAGGCCCAGAGTTTACAAGATAGTTTAAACTTACTTGCAAATGTTATTAAATGATATATCAAATCTCTGTAGCACAAAACGAGATGCATTTCAGTACAATATCATAAATGCCTAGCCCAGGATGAGTAAGCAAGGAGTGAAAACGAAAGAATCAAAGCAATGCTACTGTATATTGTTAAGCCATAGGTCTAGAATGAACTTTGTGTCTGCTATAACAACTGGTGATCTAAATGATGAATTAATGTCCAAGATGTTTCTCTAATTGGCTAGGGAAGCTCCACTTTTTGTAAGTAAGTAATTATTATATATACACATGCATACATACATATGCACACATATTTAGACCCAGTTTTTCAAAAGGGTGCCCCCCCTTGTTCAGAAGCAAATTTTACCCACAACTAGCACCTGCATTTTTCCACCCATTATTGAAATGCAGGCACAAAACTGACTGAGGGTCTAGCTAGATTTGTGCACATCACTCACTTTGTTGATACAAATGTTGTGGGCACATATTGACCCTAGAATGAAAAATGTAATATAACACATACTGTCTTTCTATATATACACACACACACACACAGATGCCTTCTAGTCCTCCTTCTTCCTTGGCACTTCAACTCTCTGCTAGCTGCCGCTTCTAGTATCCCATTGCCACATAGATTTACATTCATACTGTTCAAATGTATTGTTTGCCCAGTATACCCAGGTGTCTGGCATAATAGCTCCTGATATAGGAGTAGAGAATTGTTATGTGGGCATTCAGTTTTTAGAATAATCATCATAATTGTTTAACGTTGCCGCCCCTTCTGCGTGCACCCCCCTCTCCTGGCGTCGGCTGAGTATGGACCGGCACCAGCGGCCACTGTTTACCAGTATGCTGTACCAGCCCACTTCACCCCTGCCAGGAGTGAGCCAGAGAGGCCAGAAACACTGTATGGATGGTCAGACTCAGTGGATTTAGAAGCATGCGGGATCTAGAGCTTGGGTTCAAACACTGCAGTCTAACGAGTGTCCAGCTAGGGGATCTTGACCTGTCCGTGACACTACATGACCAATTTAAAAACACAGAGATGGCTTTTGGTTTCCTTTTGATAATTATGTTAGGTACTCAGAAACTAAGCTGCCTAGAAACATTGAAGGTACTTGTGCCATAGTCTAAAATTGTGACACTAAAAACTGGAAGAAATGAAGATAAGAGACATTTTAAAACTCAATACATTCTATAGGATCCAGGACAGTACAGTATATTTATTCCTGACATATTACAGTAGAAGCTGGGAACAGAGAGGGGCTGCAAGGGAAGTAGTTTGCAGTTACTTCCTCAGCAATATGTTTAGGGCTATGGATTTAAGTAGTCTGCAGTTATTCCCTGGGAGGTAGGAGTTGGGACTGGTAAACCAAAAGACAGGGGAGCCTGAAACTGTAGGAAAGTGACCAGGAAAAGAACAACAGGATTGATAGAAGGCAGACCAGTTGCTAGACATAGGGTTTCTGGACTGGAACCCAGAGTACCGGGGAACCTGGATTCCCCTACCAGCCTCTGGAAAAGTGGCATAGACTGGGCAGTGGTGCTGAAGACTGCCTGGAACAGTTGTCTAATGTGCTTTTGATACCCTGGTAGGGGAGGAGTATATTGACCTGGCTGGAGAGCTGAGTATGAAGGAGTACCCCAAGTCCCAGAGATAGAGACCATGGGGTGAGGAAAGGGGTGTCAGACTTTTGGGAGGAGCTAAGCCCCAGACCAGCCAGGAGGAGGTACCCACCCCACTCACAACGATTCAAATTTGATTTCAGTGGAAGTCAGGAGCCTAAAGACCTCTGAAGATCTGGGCCATAGACACTGATCTGTAGAAGTGCTGAGCAGCACTGTCGTCATTGACTTCAGTTAGAGTTGTGGGTGTTCAGCATATCTGAAAATCAGGCCCTTAACTCTCTGTGCCTCAGCTAGATGAAAGGAGAGGATCAGAACCAACTGTCAGCCAACTACTTCTTGGTAATGAATATAGCAGATATACCTATACAATATTTTAAGAGGGTCTTTTTTAATGCATGAACTACTAAAAAAGATGCTATGCACCTAATCTAAGTTCCAGCCTTATGTTTAAGTTTTAATTCAGTTTTCTTCTCCGTTAGGGATATTAAAGTCACCTTGGCTCTTGGAAAGACAGAATGACTTGAGAGAATGCATAAGTCTGAGCTCAAAAGATAAAAGAAGCTGTTTTTTTCCTTTGTGAGCCTTATGGATTTGATACTAAAAAAAAAGGCAGTGTATCTTCCACAGTACTCCCTGTTACAATGCCAGATGGAAATCTGACACCAAGTACTGAAGCTGACAATAGTCAGGAGTCCTGATTTGTAGTGTGAAAGGCTAAATAATGCTCAGAAATAACTTTCAATCATTAACAGACAGATAGAACCATTTTTAGTAAAAAATATAAAAATGGGGGGATTAGTAGCGCATCTGAATAAGTTATAGTGGCAGCATAGCCTGAAGATTTCAGTTCCCTGCAATTACACTATAAGGCTCCATTAAAGAATACAAAGTACAGAGAATAAAGCAGAGCCATAAAGCTCAGCTACTAAGAATAAAGAAAAAGTGTTATTGGGAGACTGTCATTGGATATTGTCATTGAAGTACAGAGTCCTTTGTGTGTGCAGGTTCAAGCCAAACTTTTCAAAGTTGGTGTCTGAAGTTAGACAGCCAATTAAGTGTCCTGATTTTCAGAGGTGTTGAGTATCCAAAAATTCTGTTGAGGTCAATGACAATTGTGTGTGCACCAAAATTCAGAAAATCCAGGCACTTATTTAGGGGTTTCAGTTTGGAGCTAGATGCCTGACCTTAGGCACTCACATTTGTAAATTTTGGCCTAATAGCCTGAGGTCTCTTATGGAAATCATGAGAACCTCTGCTCTGTGTATTTTTTTTATGACACAATAAATCTATCAAATAAAAAATAAAATACTGTGAACACCTGACTTCCAAAGTTGGATTTAAGTGGTTCCAAATAATAACAGACAGAACAAAGTAAGTCACCTAGTAAAATAAAACAAAACACACAAGTCTAAGCCTAATACATTAAGAAACTGAATACAAATAAATCTCATCCTCAGAGAAGTTCCAATAAGTTTCTTTCACAGACTAGATTAATTCTTAGTCTGGGCCCAGTCCTTTCCCCTGATAAAGTTCTTGTTAGTTTCAGTGTGCATCTTAAGTGAAAAGCAGGAGATACCACATGACTAGGACTCCCTTTGTTCTGTTCCAGCCCCTTTAATAGCTTTGGCACAAGGTGGGAATCCTTTGTTTCTCTCTGGGTTCCCACTCCTCCTTCTAAATGTAAAAGCACTAAGCTAAAGATGGATTCCAGTTCAGGTGAGATGATCACATGTCCTGTGAGACTTCATTACTCACTTGCTGGCACACACGCATACAGGAAGTTTTACAAGTAAACAGAGCCATTTACAACCAATTGTACTGGTTAATGGGAGCCATCAAAATTCCAAAACACCATTAATGGCCCACACTTTGCATAATTACAGTAGGACCTCAGAATTATATTTCATATTCCTAGTTTCAGATACAAGAGTGACACATTCATACAAGTAGGATGACCACACTCAGTAGATTATACACTTTATAATGATACCATACAAGAGACTCTTTGCATAAAGCATATTCCAGTTACATCATACCCCACTTATAAACATATTTTTATAAAACATATGGTGCACAATGTTACAACCACAACAGAGATTGTGAATGGCTTTGTCAGTACACTAATTGAATGCATTTCCCTAGTTAAGTTCCCTTCAAACGTTCTTATCACCTGTCAGACACAGATCCATTACAAAAGTTTTTTTTCTCCTGCTGATAATGGCCCATCCAAATTAAACAGCCTCTTAGAATTGGTATGGTAATGTACAACTTTTTTTGCTTTCTGTGTATATAAATACATCTTACTTCTGTTCCATTCTATGCATCCGATGAAGTGGGCTATAGCCTACGAAAGCTTATGCTGAAATAAACTGGTTAGTCGCTAAGGTGCCACAAGTATTCCTTGTTTTATTTACAACCACCATATACTTAGAAAAGAAAATACCTGCTATGATTATTAGCAAACCAAGTCTCAGAGTATTAGTTCCATTGCCCTTGACTGTATAGAATACGTCAGACCTGCTCAACAGTATAGCATTTTATTTTATCAAGAGTGTTGATAGAGGACTAGTTTCTATAGTATTTAGGTTCTACCCTATTGACAAGCTGAATAAGAGGGAATAACTCATATTACTAATATGCAGTGTTGTTGTCTCTCTAATATCCTGGCACTGACAGCTACAAGGAGGATGAGATAATACCTTTTATTGAAAGCTAGTCTCTCTCCAACAGAAATGGGTCCAATAAAATATATTACCTCCCCTACCTTGTCTCTCCTATTACTAGTGACAGACGATGTGTTTTTCTTTGACTAAAGTCCAAGGGGCTGTCTTTTATACAGCAATTTTTTAAAAGTAAAAGGTTTTAGAAAAAACACATTTTTTTAAAAGAGAAGTCCAATCACAAATGCAGCTCTTGGGGGATGTGGTTCAGACATGGGTCCGTGTTTGTAACAGGCTAGCGTGTGTCACAACCAGGCAAGGTACTGAAGTCCCAAGCTGCCAGGAAAATCGGGCTTAGAGGTAGTCCCAGCAAATCATGTGGCAGTCCCAAGGAGGGTTTCTGTGACCCAACCCTTCACAACTGGTTTGTAGGACTTCAGTTTAAAATGATTGGTGAAGGTATAGCTAAGTAGGATCCGAGTTTTAATTGAGGTATTGGAGGAAGAGTGGAGAGGCCAATGGAGTATCAGGGCACAGCTGCTTCTAACATTTCCCTTTGATTATGGGAGGAGGGAAGGCAACAGTGGCTGGGTCAGAATCCAGGCAAGGCAAGGGTGAGAGTATAGCATCTGCTCTCAAATACAGTACTGTTATAAAGCAGGTTTTATTATTGGTATTGTAATCTAATCCATTGACAACTGGTGTATGGCATAGTAAAGGGTTAAAGTCTACAGTGTGTTTATACATTTTACTGGGATGCTATCATTATAAAAGTCATTCATTTTACTTAAATTCTTTACCTGGATTATTAACTGGAATTTTTTTTTAATAAGGAAACAGCCATTGTGATAACATTTTCTACTGTAATAGCCAGATTAGCAGCAGTATCTAAGGATTAACCAAATCAGTGATACAATGATTCTCCCCCAGAATAAACTTTCATAGCACCAGATGGCCAGCAAAGAGAAACTTTGATAGCTGTGTTTTTTAGATCAGTTTTGTTCAACACTATGTTATGCACTGGCTCTTAGGATTGAAAAAGTGTATGAAGAGTCCATGATCATAAAACCCAAGCTGTTCTAGTGATAACTTGTTAAGATTTTCTTGTCTCTGATATCCTGGGTTTCTAGCAATAACTCTGCCAACAGATATTCATCAGGCCTTCTCTGAGTTGCTTTCATCTTCCTGGAGCTCTGAAGAAACTGTAGGATGCACAGGTCACTCGTTTCCTCTAAAGACTTTACAGTTCTTTCAAACATGAGTCAATCAATATCCCTGTGAAACAAATGAGGGAAAGTTAGCCACCAGCTTCCCTGGTCAAGGCATGCAGCTACCTCTGGAACTGAAACATGGGAATTGTTTGACAGCTTACTGCAATAGTACTACATGACATTTTATGACAGGAAGTGAACAAGCACTGCACTGATGGTGCAATTTGGCAGGTAAAATGTATTTTCCCAAACTGAAATCAGGTTGAGTCACTGAGATTAAACATGGAAACTTCTTCAAACTTCACAAACAGTTTAAGATTTATTGCAGAAGTAAAAGTTGGAGAATATTTTATTCTAATTAGTTTATCCCTTTCTAGTGTTATTTTGGGTAGTAGATTAAAAATGATTAGGAAGCACAGAGGTTTTAGTGGTGAAAAGAACAGTTCAAGCCCTGAACTCTGGCATAAAGAAAACTGAGCTCTAATTTTCTGTGCTGCAGACTTTCACAAGAAAGAGAAAAACCTCATATAGTTCGAAGCTGACCACTGCAGTAAAACTCCAAAAGTCTCACTCCTAGGTCAGTTTAACTGCCCACCCCAAACTGAAGAAACAAAGAAAGGTTTGCCTTGTAGTTTTAGGGCTATTTATGTTCTTTTTAATGGCAGATCCCAAAGGGAAGCTTTTCTAAATAAATTTCTGACCACGTCCCTGATTTAAACTATGACTATATCTACACTACAAATTACTTTGGATTACTTACATTGCTCACAGGTATGAATACTCCACACCCCTGAGCGACATAAGTTACACTGACCAAAGTGCCCATATAGACAGTGCTATGTCTGTAGTAGAACTTCTGTCTCCATGAGAGGCAGCAGGTATGGTGGTGGGAGAAGTTAAGCCAATGGGAGAGCTTGGAGCGTCTTCACCAGGAGCACTATAGCAGCATCAGTGCAGCTACGCTGCTGTGGTGTAGACGTAGCATATGTAAAATAAGAGCTGGCTTAGCAATAAAGTTAGTCTATTTATCCTCTGATGCATTATCAGAAGTATCTTTAGTTTACTATAATTGTTCATATATGTGAAAGTAAATTTGGGCCATTTAGCGCTGAAACATGAATAGGTTCTCTGTATTTTCTTGAATCAGTCAGATGCTCAGCTGTGAAGGTCAGGCACTCTGGACCAATAACTGGTCTGTGGATTGGCACTGGTCTCTGAGATTTCCCTGGCACAGCTAAGGAAGGCAGCAAGCCAGACCCGGTTATCAAAAAGTTTGAGGAACACTACTTTAAACTTTTATTTTTCACTATTCCTATGTACTGCTTGCAATACATGTAGAAATATGGGCACTATGTACCTTTCCGCTGAATAACAAGGAAGGAAGAGCATAGTAATCCCCTAGGAATAGCAGCTTATGGGTCCATGCTGAAAAGGATAGCCGTACAGTATTATCCTCTACCATTCTTCATCTGCACCTGCTCACCATGGATATTTACTTGGCAAGGGTTTGTAAACCTGTTATAACTTCCTTAAAAAGAAACAGAGTGAAGGGAAGTGTGGGCTGGCACAGAAGGGTAAGGACTTGGGGACAGTCACTCTGTGCCATATACCCCCTGCTGTGCAACATCTGTCCCTGCACAGATCCTTGGGGAACTCCATTGCTGACTAAACGTGGCTGGGTAAACATCAATGAAACCATTTTCTTCAAAATCTGAATGCTTCAGGAAAACGTGTGGGTTTTGCCAAAATTTGTTTAGGAGAAAAGCCCTGGGAAAGAGTTCCAACAATATCAAATCATTCTGATGCTTTTGGAATGAAACAGTCAAATTTATAAAAAATTCAAAATGAAAAAAAAATCTGTTTTACAAAAAAGTCAAAACAGTGTTTTTATTGACCCAAAAGGATTTTTTTCCAGAATAAACTTGGACAACTTCAAATTGTTGAGTTTTGTTCCAATTCAGTAAGAAGCCAATTCTTCACAAAATGGAATTTGTCCTCTGCACAACTTTAGTGCTGACTTTTTGCCATGTTTAACACCAACCGCTCTTTGTTTATGATCTCAACCAATTTCTAACAACACTTTGCCCCTTTCTGTGGTACCTATTTTTCCCCTTCAAGTTTGCTACGCTTCTTGTGACCTTTAGAACATTTTGAATTGGTTCAGACAGATTTGGATGACAGCTCAGTTCTCATATTACTTCAACTGGTCTGGCGAGGGTAAGTTCACTGACTGTGGGCCTGATCCTGCACTCCTCATTCAGGCAAAATGCCCACTGCCTAAAATGAGAGTTTTGCCTCAATAGAGGATGCAAGATTGGCACATGCCTGTGATTTTGTAAAATGTATCTTTCTATACTTAATAAATTTAACATATTGTTTTATCTTAACCAGTGTGTTTGGATTAAAAAGCGTGTGGAAAACTCCATTTAAGATAACACGGTTGGTGCATTTCATTTTCCTTTGATGAAATGAACTTTCTATGAGCTTGCATTGTTCAGCAAGGTACCGCTCAGTACAAGATGTACATTTCTGGGGGGAACAAGGCTGGGGCTAGGAATTTATGGGTGTCACGCTGTATGTAGTTCATGAATCACTGGTCAGAGTGCCCATGTATTTAGCTGTGAGTGAATTTGGATGCTGACGGACGTGTGAACAGGCCAGGAGTGGATGTTCTGACAGCAAAGCAGTGTAAAAGGCATCCCAGGACAGAAAATTAAGGGGACGCCACTGTTGAGTCCTGATTGTACCCTACATAATGTCACAGCATTATATTTTATAAATATTTTAAAGCCATCATCAGTCAAAGGACATGTGATTTTAAGGATCAGCCATAGGTCTTAGTATATTGTTTGCATTGCAATGTATACAAGGACAAGAAAGCTTGTGCAAAATAGCTTGACTACTGGATCTTTAGAAATCTGCATTCTTTTTTAAGTTAAAAGACACCAAATATAATCCTTTACAGATACATATTTGCATATGTGAAGGGTTGCATTTGATGTGAGTTTTTTAAAAACATTTTAAGAATGCAGATTTCTTTTACTTCTCTGTATGAAAAACCAGTAAAAATGCAATTCTCTTGACTCCTTAAAAAATTTAACAGGACAGTTTCTTTGCACTCACAGAAAAATAGGAAACAACAAAAATAAATGTAATCTCAGTGATTTTCCTTCACGTGTACATATGTTTAAAATGCCTATTATGCAGTCCAGCCTATTTCCATTACCACTACCTATTTCCACACTGCGTGGTTGTGTTGATATATTTTAACAGATTTATATACATTTTATTTTCTATTTTCAAGTATTTTCATCAGTTATACATTTGCATGATTAGCATAATTGCATAATACAGGTAAAGTATAGCTTATAATGCTACTATATACATGATTTTCAAAATTATACTATCAAATGAAATTTCATTTCACATTGATTTGTCTGATTTCATATAGCAAACTTTGATCTGCTGTTTCTAATGGAGCCTTAAGTTGTGTAGTTTATAGTATGTTTGTTTTTCATTGTTACTTCCATATTTGTGTATAACTTATAACGTCAACTGGGTTTTCACTATTAACGCTGTCATCTGTTGAAAAGTAAAATGAGGTTTCACAAAAGTTTGTACTCATTTGCCTGACTCTTTCCAAGCTTATCTAGCCTTCCACTGATTTTCAACAGGAGAATCGCAAGTCCTATGGTGGGTTCGTTTTTTTAATTTTTATTAATTTTCTGAACTGCATTGTAGATCACATTCAGTGTAGCCAATGGACAGACTACAGGCCATAGGTAACTTATGGAGTTACATGATATACCACAACCCTGTCCTTGGTCCCAGTCCAGCAAGAACAAAACCACATGCTTAAACTTTTTGTGGTGATGTTCTTAAATGTGGTGCATACTTTCTATCCTTCCTCCGCCCCTCCCACCATCACCACCAGCACCAGCCCTTGGATCAAGGACTTATTATTCTGTTCCATTCATGTTGCTGGAAAGCCACAGAAGCTTTTCAACCCCCTGTCTGATCCTTTCCCAGTTTCTCTACCCCAGATCAGGAAAGAATTTCAGCAACACTTACGTGCATTCCTCTTCAGCAAAGTACTCAAGCAGGTGCTTAACTCTGAGCACCTGCTACATTGCTTTTCTGACTAGGGATGGTCTGCTGAATTGTGGCCTTAGAGGTAGTAATTCCTTTCAATCCCCACTCTTAAAACATCTAATCTTTTCTCCCTCTGGTTCTTGAAACCTTCCAGAATTCTAGTACACACCCCTGGCAAAAAACCATTACACAAATCCCTGAACATAGAAAATGTGGATAGATTTAAACAAGAACATTGCACATTCTAGAGTTGTCCATATTCCTCCAATGGATGTGTTCTGAAAAGACTCAATATTTCCTAAAACCCTTTCTAGTCCCTTCCCATCATATAATGGTGCACAACATTTCTAGTAGTAGTCAGGGATGGTCTAGATAATATTTAGTCCCGCCACAAGTGCAGACTGGACTAGATGACCTCTCAAGGCCCCTTCCTATCCTACAATTCTAGTAGAGCTACAACACCACAACAAATTGTACTCAAGTCATGTTTGAAAACACTGTGTCTTATTTATCACCAATCAAATGAAAATAGTTCTCAGTGTTATACAAGACTTAGAATAAGGGACATTTTATGCCCCAAAGAACTTGCAGTCAATGGAGTTATACCATAGATTAATTTGGCCCTGAATGTTGAGGTATATGAGCTATTACCTTGACCACTGGATCACTACGTTGGCCCTGTTCTTAAAGGTGTCAGCTGTTGGCCATGCATTAGGAGTGACTGTCACTTTTACTTTACATCCTAATTAAGCAGATGTCTAGGGACACATGCAGGTACAGGCACAGTGCACCAGAAGGCGTATGTTTCATTGCCTTCAGTCCTTCCAGATATTCTAATGATGCCTGTGAAGTGGGATGGAAGAGAGGCACACATTCACAAAGAAACAGTACAGTAAAACCTTCAGTGAGACAATTAACCATTGAAAACCTGCTAAGGGGAACTTCTTATGGGAAGACTTAGCGCTTGTTATGAGCAAGAAATTCTGTTGCGTATAAGCAGTTGACTCTCAAGGAATCACTACTGAATCTCTTAATTTTGGTTTTATTCCTAAAATATGGGTTAGTTATAGACCCCATTAAGGAAAATAAGGCATTGCTGAATGTTTAAAAAACCTAACTAATGCAAACTGGAATTCACTTCTTAAACAGAATATTGATTATATTTTCTCTTAAATTCAAATAATTTTTTAATCTCTTAACATAGGCTGGAATGACTGTGTTCTGCATTTTCTTGTTCATTCTACTATTGATAACACTGCATGAAAATGTTTGCGTATTCTTACTATTTTGTCAGTAGCAAGAATAGCCTGATTTCTTACTTTATTGGAATATTTTTGTGATGAATAAAGCCTACCAAATTTATCAGGATATCACAACAGGATTTCATTAAGAATGCTTTGGTCATATATGTAGGTCATTTACCACTAATATGAACCAAACAATATCAAGGCATATGACTAACTAAAGTTGACTGCAACATTGTTTTGTATTCTATTTATGAATTTCTAATGTGCCCATCACTAAGAAAATATACTACTAGGTAAATCATCAGTTCTGTCTTCCAAAACATAGTTCTGTATATTTCTTTATTTTAAGTAGCTATACCCTAATGGTCTGAGATAGAGAACAACAATGAGTTAAAGTCTGACAGTCACTCCACCGAGGGGGAAAAAGGGTTCATTTATGAGGCTCTTCCATTTTTCTTTTCCTTTAAGAACAGGAATTCTTGTGGGTACCTCCATGAAGTATATTGGTCCATGTATATTGGTCCATGACTATATGAGGCCTTGCTACTGACAATATTACTGACATGTGCATATTTTTGTCTAGGAAGGGTAGATGGTGAAGGTTTTGTTGTTACAGAATCATAGAAGGTTTGGGCTGGAGGAGACCTCAGAAGGTCATCCAGTCCAACCCTCTACTCAAAGCAGGATCAACACCAACTAAATCATCCCAGTCAGGGCTTTGGCAACCCAGACCTTAAAAACCTTCTGAGGATGGAGATTCCACCACCTCCCTAGGTAACCCATTCCAGTGCTTCACCACCCTCTTAGTGAAATATTGTTTCCTAATATTCAACCTAGACCTCCTCCACTTCAACTTGAGACCATTACTCCTTGTTCTGTCATCCGCCACCACTAAGAACAGCCGAGCTCCATCCTGTTTGGAACCCCCCCTTCAGATAGTTGAAAGCTACTGTCGAACCCTCTCCCCACCCTGCCCCGCATTCTTCTCTTTTTCAGACTAAATAAATCCAGTTCCCTCAGCCTCTTCTCCTAAGCCCCAGCCCCCTAATCATTTTCATTGCCCTCTGCTGGACTCTTTACAATGTGTCCACATACTTTCTGTAGAGGGGCGCCCAAACTGGGTTCAATTCTCCAGATGTGGCCTTATCAGTGCCAAACAGAAGGGAATAATCCCTTCTCTTGATCTGCTGGCAATGCTCCTGCTAATGCAGCCCAATATGCTGTTAGCCTTCTTGGCAACAAGGGCACACTGCTAACTCATATCCGGCTCTTCACCCACTGTAATCCCCAGGTCCTTTTGTGCAGAAGTGCTGCTTAGCTAGCTAGTCCCCAGCCTGTAGCAGTGTTTGGGATTCTTCTGTCCTAAGTGCAGGATTCTGCACTTGTCCTTTTTGAATCTTATCAGATTTCTTTTGGCCCAATCCTCCAATTTGTCTTGATCACTCTGCACCCTTTCCCTACCCTCCAGTGTATCTACCTCTCCCCCTAGCTTACAGTCATCCATGAACTTGCTGAGGATGCTATATATCTCATCGTTCAGATAATTAATAAAGATATTGAACAAAACCGGCCCCCGGACCAACCTCTGGGGCACTCCACTGATACCAGCTGCCAACAAGACACCGAGACGTTGATCAGTACCCATTGAGCCTGACAATCTAGCCAGCTTTCTATCCACCTTATAGTCCATTCATCCAATCTATGTGTCTTTAACTTGCTGACAGGAATACTGCAGGAGACTGTATTAAAAGCTTTGCTAAAGTTAAGATATATCCCGTCCACCATTTTCCCCATATCCACAGAGCCACTTATCTCATCATTGAACACAGTCAATGGTTTCTTGAGAACAACACAGACCTCTCATGCTTCTGGATATCCAGTAATTTGCTAAGTGAGATCAGAGATCACCTCTGTCTGATGAACTTGGTGCATTTCATGTGCTTTCACCAACCAATGGACATGAGGGTAAGTTTCACATGTGATGACACAGCTACCTGTGGTGCTGTCCTAGCCTCTGTGGAAGTGAGCAAAATCTGTCAGGGAGGACAGACTGAAAACAACCTTTTGCCCCATACTAACTACCAGCAAGATCAATTCTGATTCAGTCAATCTGTTCAGGCAAGTAGGATTAGTCACTGCATTCAAAACAAGAAAAATCTATAGTAATTAAATGAAGAGCTGTCTCCAGAAAAGCTAGATGTCATCAACATAGTATGTAAACGATGTGTGTTTTATTATAAAGCACTCAGAGTAAAAGACGCAGTAACAATTTATACTGAGGTTTAATTACCATTTTATTTAACCCAGAAGAACAGATTTAGACCCCGATCCTGCAAAGACACATGCTTAACTTTGAACTTGCAACTAGTTGCTAGCCACATTCTTAAAGCTAGGTATGTATGTAGTATTTGCAAAATCAGGGCTTAAAGCTATATTATTTAAAAGAGTCTGATTTGTAATGTATCCTTATCTTAAGGATATGAAATTATAAAGTCCTTATTACTATTTTAAACCTAAATAAAAAAGAACAGAAAATAGCATAAAACAGCATAAAAAGGAACAGAAAATAGCATAAAACAGCATAAAAAGGAACAGAAAATAGCTTTGTTACAATTAATAAAGATTTTTGGGGAAACAAGGCCACAAGAGCAGGGCATGTAGCTCTTGTCCTTCATTGGGAAGAAGGCTGAGCTTTTCATGATTTTTTTTTTTTTTTTTTTTTGGACATTACCAGGACTCTTAGGAGTGAAATAAGGACATTTCTAATGAACCAAACTTAATTAATTATAAAAGCCAATGATCCCTCAGCACAAGACAGACAATAGGGTCCCTGTCTCTGCAAGACTGTGTAAAAACTTTCCGTATCTGTCCTGCTGGAGATACTTAGGGTAGAGAAGAAAAAACAACGAACACTACAAAATACTTCAACTTAAAACAATAGATTCAGACTCCTTTAACTTCCTAAAATAGCAGGGACTTATTGGTCTGGTGCTACCATGACAGAAACTTTCGGCATAATATCCTGTACATCCTCAAAATAGTAAATGTCCCAAGTAGCTGTACACCTTGAGTGGCACAGCCCAGTTTGAGGAATTGTTCGCAATTCTTTCATCTTTTCTTAGAGGTAACTACATTTTAAAGTGTTGCTAATGTGTTTATGTGGGTCCCATGACAAAGGAGCACTGATCTTGTCAGAGGTCTCTGGGCACAGCTGTAATAATAATAAGATGTTGAATGTCAGTGTTTTAGGTAAAATCTCACAACTGAAACATAACTCCAATTTAGAGCTCATTCCTGCCCGCACTGGAACTTGGGGTTTTGTCTGTGACCTCAATAGGAGCCACAACTGGCAGGGTGTGTTTTCCTGAATGGATAATTTATTTGCCCATCGTTTGTATTTATGAGAACTTTTAAGCATGTATGGTGAAATTTACACATGTGCAAAGGACAAGCTTAAGTTTCACTGTGGCCTTCTTTTGAAGGCTGAAGCGAGCCTTCCTGGACGGGGTAAATTTCACCTTTATTTAATTGTTGATCTGAAGATCCCTAGCAACTATTTCACAACACTGTATTTGAACTCTGCCTTTAAGTCAGTGTTGACTTCTGAGTAGGTTTGTCTAGCCCCAGGGAAAATAGATCTATAAACCAAAGCTAAAATTAGACATTACTTCAAATCAGTTCAGCAGAACTGCAGGAGTCTCTTCAGATGGCGTGACCTCCAGCCCCTGAGTGGACTGGATACAGCAATAGCCAGGACATTGCTGTAACCTGCAGAAAGTTTTAGATAATGGTGGCATAGATGACAGTAGCAGTTTTTTTGTTAAGCTAAGCACATTCTGGGCAAATAATGATTTTTATAAAAATCTGTTGATAATGTTCAGTTACCAATATCTGAAGGCTAGATTGAGAAATTGTTCTCACCTCTGAGCATGACAGTTCTCAGATACTTTGTGATGAGTCACCCTACACAAACTTAAACAGATAACACACTTGACCCTGTGGAACCATGGTAAACCATGTTCTGGTAAATAGGGAGGAAGTAACGTACTGAAGTCTTTTAAAGGGTGCAGTTTATACATGCTGACTTATGTAGGCTGGCCAGAGCATTGAGGGAGGAGGGAGAACAAGAGTATGTCTTCACTACCTGCCGGATCGGTGGGCAATGATCGATCTATCGAGGATCGATTTATTGCATCTACAGTAGATGTGATAAATCAATCCCTGAGCACTCTCCCCGTCGACTCCAGAACTCCACCTCCGCAAGAGATGGAAGCAGAGTCAACGAGAGAGTGGCAACAGTCGACTTGCCGCCATGTGGATGGCCAGGTAAATCGCCCTAAGATCAGCTATGCGAATAGTGTAGCCGAAGTTAGCATAAGTTGCGTATCTTAGATCGACATCCCCCACTTCCTGAGAAAAAGGTTCAGACTCATCCCGACCTACTTTTTCACATGGGGAGTTGACTCATGGACTAGGTAAGCCCCTGCAGGTCCACTTGGAGAGCGAGAGAGCTTAATGCTTTCTTGCTCCCCTGCATGGTTCCACAGGGTCAAGTGGCAATCTAACCCTAATGATTAAATCAATAACAGCCAAAGAACATCACAGACAAATCATCTCGTACATTTTACAATTTGTCTTGATAAAGTGCTCACATCATTTTAAGCCAGATTCAGAAAAAATATTTTCCCAAGAAAATAGCCAGAAAGAGGGAAAATAAAGTTATAGTACAGCAATGAAAGGTTATATAAAAGCAAATACTGCCCCATATTACAGCTAAGTCACTTAGAATAGATTTTGCCATAAGGCTGTAAGTACATTCACTCATCATTCAGTCTATCAAAATATCATATGAAATTATTTGCATCACAATGAAATAAATAAAAACTTTTTTCTATCTGCAATCCTAGCAAGAATAAAGCAAAGAAGTTACATCAAAAGCTATGCACCCATGTAAGCATCAGTATTCCTTTCCCCCTCAACTAATACTGAGGAATAGATAAAGTTTTCTACTTGGAAATGACACGGTATCTTTATTTTTCCCATGCTTACTAAGCAGATCTTCCCCTTTCATAGAATCAGAGGACTGAAAAGTTTAAGATTAGCAGCCGTGTTAGTCTGTATCCATAAATAAGACAAGGAAGACTTTGTAGCACCTTAGAGACTAGCCAGTTTATTTCAGCATAAGCTTTCGTGGGCTATAGCCCACTACATCGGATGCATAGAATGGAACAGAAGTAAGATGCATTTATACACACAGAAAGCAAAAAAAAGGTTCCTTGTTTATGGATCTTTTTTTTTGCTTTCTGTATGTATAAATGCATCTTACTTCTGTTCCATTCTATGCATCCGATGAAATGGGCTATAGCTCATGAAAGCTTAAGCTGAAATAAACTGGTTAGGACTGAAAAGGACCTCAAGAGGTCATCTAGTCCAGTCTCCTGCACTCACGGCATGACTAAGTATTATCTAGACCATCCCTGGAAGGTGTTTGTCTAACCTGCTCTTAAAAATCTCCAGTGATGGAGATTCCACAAGCTCCCTAGGCAATTTATCCCAGTACTTAACTACCCTGACAGGAAGTTTTTCCTAATGTCCAATCTAAAATGGCCTTGCTGCCATTTAAGCCCATTGCTTCTTGTCCTATCCTCAGAGACTAAGAAGAACAATTTTTCTCCCTCTGTTTTGTAACAATCTTTTATGTACTTGAAAATTGTTATGTTCCCTCTCAGTTTTCTCTTCTCCAGAATAAAAACTCAATTTTTTCAATCTTCCCTCATAGGTCATGTTTTCTAAACCTTTAATAATGTTGGTTGCTCTTCTCTGGACTTGCTTCAATTTGTCCACATCTTTCCTGAAATGTTGCTCCCGAGAACTGGACACAATACTCCAGTTGAGGCCTAATTGGTGAGAAGTAGAGCAGAAGAATTACTTCTTCTGTCTTGCTTACAACACTCCTTCTAATACATCCCAGAATGATGTTTTCTTTTTTTCCCAACAATGTTACACTGTTTACTCATATTTAGCTTATGATTCACTATGATCCTCATATCCCTTTCCATGGTACTCCTTCCCAGGAAGTCATTTTCCATTTTGTATGTGTGCAACTGATTGCTTCTTCCTAAGTGGAGTACTTTACATTTGTCTTTATTAAATTTCATTCAATTTACTTCAGACCATTTCTCCAGATCATTTTCAATTTGAATCCTATCCTCCAAAGCACTTTCAACCCCTCTCAGCTTGGTATTGTCCACAAACTTTATAAGCATACTCGTCATGCCATTATCTAAATCATTGATGAAGATATTGAACTGAACCTGACCAGAACTGATCCCTGCAGGACTCCACTTGATATGTCCTTCCAATTTGACTGCGAGCCATTGATAACAACTACTGTTTACTCAACCAGTTGTGCACTCACCTTATAGTAGCTCCAGTTAGATTGTATTTCCCTAGTTTATTCATGAGACGGTCACATGAGACAGTATCAAAAGCCTTACTAAAGTCAAAATATACCATATCTATCGCTTTGCCCCATCCACAAGGCTTGTTACTCTGTCAAAGAAAGCTATTTGGTTGATTTGACATGAATTGTTCTTGACAAATCCATGCTAACTGTTACGTATCACCTTATCTTCTAGATGTTCGCAAACTGATTGCTTAAATATTTGCTACATTATCTTTCCAGGTACTAAAAGTAAGCTGACTGGTCTCTAATTCTCTGGGCTGTCTTTATTCCCTCTTTATAGATGAGGGCTATATTTGCCCTATTCCAGTCCTTTGAAATCTCTCCTGTCTTCCATGACTTTTCAAAGATAATTGCAAATGGTTCAGATATCTCCTCAGGTCAGCTTCCTCTTGCTTCTAACGTATTTGTAGAATGTATTCTTGTTACCCTTTATGACTCTAGCTAATTAATCTCATTTTATGCTTTGGCCTTTCTAATTGTCTCTACATACTTGTGTTGTTTATATTCATCCTTTGACATTTGACCTAGTTTCCACTTTTTTGTAGGACTCTTTTTTGAATTTCAGATCACTAGTTATGCCATGGTTAAGCATGGTCTCATGCCATACTTCCTATATTTCCTACACAGTAGGAAAGTTTGCCCTTGTGTCCTTAATAATGTCTCTTTGGAAAACTGCCAACTCTTTCAAACTGTTTTTCGCCTTAGACTTGCTTCCCATAGGATCTTTTATACCGACTCCCTGAGTTTGCTAAAATCTGCCTTCTTGAAATCCATTATCTCTATTGTGCTGTTTTCCCTCTTACCATTCCTTAGAATCATTAACTCCTCCATTCCACTCCTCCTAAGTTGCCTTCTACTTTCAAATTCTTAGCCAGTTCCTCCCTATCTGTCAAAACCAAATCTAGAGCAGCCTCTCCCCTAGTAGCTTTCTCCACCTTTTGAAAAATAATTGTCTCCAATACATTCCAAGAATTTGTTGAATAATCTGTGCTCTGCTGTGTTATTTTCCCAACAGATGTCTGAGTAGTTGAAGTCCCCCATCACAACCAAAGTCCTGTGCTTTGGATGATTTTGTTAGTTGTTTAAAAAAAAAAGCTGCTTCCTGGTTAGGTGTTCTGTAGTAGACCCCTATCATTACATCACCCTTGTTTTTTACCCATTTTATGCTTACCCAAAGGAGACAGGCTTGTTGAAAATCTATTTCCATTTCAACCTCAGTTCAAGTGTGTACATTTTCAATATAAGGCAACACCTCCTTCTTTTTTCCCTGCCTCTCCTTCCTGAGCAAGCTGTACCTTTCCATATCAATATTCTAGTCATGCATATTATCCACCAAGTTTCTGTGATGACAACTATGTCATAGTTATGTTTATTAGTTAGCATTTCAAATTCTTCCTGCTTATTCCCCATAATTATCACATTAATATATAGGCATTTAACATAGTGATTTGAGTTCACACACACACACGCTCCATGTTCTCTCTCACTTATCCCTGTTATAATGGCCCATGCTCCCCTCAGACACTGACCCTTCTCTCAGGTCTGCATTGTTTTGGCTTTCCTGTGGGCTTTTGTCACCTGCCACTGTCAAACCTAGTTTAAAGCTTTCCTCACTAGGATACAGATTGCCTAACCAAATATGCTCTTCCCCTTCCTTGATAGGTGGACCCCATCTTTGCTTAGATACCCAGATGGGTATCTTCCCAGAACAGCAACCCATAGTCAAGGAAGCTGAAACCTTTCTGGCGACACCATCCTCGCAGCCAGGCATTTACCTCCAAGATGTACCAGCCTCTGCCTGGCCTCACCCTTGACCCGAAGGATTCAAGAGAACACCTGCACCCCCAACTCCTTCACTCTTACTCCCAGAGCCCTGTAGGCACTTCTGATCTGGTCAGGGCCATACCTCACAGTATCATTAGCGTTCACATGGATGAGTAGCATGGGGTAGTAGACAGAGGGATGGATAATCCTTGAAATCCCTTCATAACATCTCAGATATGGACACCTGGCAGGCAGCATAGCTCCTGGGATGCCATGTCACACCAACAGATGAGTGTGTCTATCTCCAACCACAACTACCCTACGTTTCCTCCTGAAAGTGGAGACTGTGATCCTCCCAGCCTTGTGGGAGGGTCGATGGCTTTGCCTTCTCCACCTTTGTGTGTTCAAAGCCATGGGTGCTCACTGCTCTGCTAGGCTGCCAGAGTTAAAACAGTTAAGAGAAAGTGAGCTGGATATTATCTATCTGTGGATCAGAATTGTTACTAAGTTATATCTGGGCATGGGGTGACATAGGTACCTCAGTTATGATTATAAAATGACAAGGCAAGTAACCACCTTTTTTCTCATATCCCAGGTTGAATTGCCATGGCTGTTTGGGGGGAAATAATTTCTTGAATCACTGAGAAACAAACATTGTTATTACTTATTATTTGTATATCCTGATGGGTATCTCCATCCCCTCTGAAGACAGTCATGAACCAAGACATGGACCAGGATCCCGTTGTGCCGGGGGCTATACAAACACAGAACAAAGAGATAATCCCTGGAATGCTTACAAGGAACCCCACTATTCCCCAATGTGAGTCACTTTTCTGAGCAGAGCCACACTTCAGCAGTCTGTCAATGTAGTTTAAATACTTATTCTATTCCTCCTGCCCCCACTGTAAAGAAAGCTTGTTACAAAGTTATATGCCATCTAAATATGATAAGCACAATATCCAGACAGTACAAGATTTATTATTTTCAAAGACCTCTAGTTTTCTATAAAGTAAAGCATCATTTTCTATCAGCACTCTTCTAAGGCTCTTATAAATGTAAAGTTCCATTTGCAATTCATTAGTTTTTACTTTAACCTTATTATCAGAAGGGGAAGAAGAAATGTCTGTGTGCAAATGGGTTGCTGACAAAATTATAAGGTTTTTTTAAAAATATTTCTAATCTGCAGAATTATAAACCCACACTTGCATTATAATCAGCCCCTCAGACATTTCAGTGTTTACTAAGTGAATTAGCCTAGCCTGAATCTTGTTTCCACTGCAGTTTCACTAAGTGAACTGTGATATAACATTTCCAATGTGTGTTCATAGTAATATAGGGACTTACTTATTCATGATTGCCTTACACTGTGATTTACAGTCTCAGGAGGCAACTATATTTTTTGTTTAGAGTTTATCACCACGGGCTTTTTTTTAAACAAGAGACAGAGAGGAAGGCAACACACTTACACAATTAACTTGTTTTATGTTGTGCACCTATTATGTTTCTAAGCACACAAACCTAAATTCAAGCATATAAAATGGATCTCAACGGTAAAGGGTCAGCAGCCACAGTTCAAGTGACAGGGATCTTCCTCACTGATCAACCTCATCAAGAAAATCCTGTGTAATTAGGTGTGCTTTGCCATGTTCCCAAAAGAATGATAGACTGCAGTTCTGTTGGAGGGCCTGTCCCCAGTCCCAAGATGTACAAATAACCTATGGCTTGTCAGTTTCAGGGTCCCAGCTGATTTCAGTAATCAGATTTAAACATGAGGAAAAAGGTAGTACTGTATCTGAGACTCAGAACCCTAATGACAAATGAGCTCTATAGGTTTAAACCCACACCTGAATTGGATTCAGAAATTAATTCAAAGGCATTGCCGTCAGCGAATCACAGGTCCCACACGTTCAATAGGATTCTCTTGTGAGTAAGGGAAACTGTTGTATTCTGGACTAATTGGAGTTCCTGAATATTCTGAAGTATAGACCCCAACAAAGCATGCTGAAGTATTCCACTCAGAAGGTAACAGAGGCAGAGAGCACTGCTGTGAGGGAAAAATTCACCTTTTGCCGCTGTAGCTATGGCCCTCCAAGGTTCCCAAAGGAGAACTTTACTAATATAATACCTCAGCTGAAGGGACTGGTATCATTCCTACTATTTCCATGGCTGTTTCCATCAGATAACCACTGTCACCTCTTATTTTTATTGATCTTCACCGAGCTCATTTTCCTCCAAATCCCAATCTCATGCAGATACGTAGAACAGGCTATACATTGCATATATATTCAGGATTGGTTTGTACCCTAGTAAAGAGCATGCTCCATTCAGAACACTTCATCTGGAAAGATATTCCTAAAACTAACTCACAAGCCACATCCTACTAGTTTTCTATGGCTCCAGCTCAGCCAGACTCAGGACTCTTCTCTCCTCCTCCCCATGTGCAGGTTATGCAAGTCCACCTGGAACCCTGCTCATCTCTAGACAACATAGGCCAAACTTTTAGCATTTTACCGTCACACCTCCCACTTTTACTCGGTCCTCACAGTATAGGGACCCCCATGCTAGTATGAGCAGGGAGATAACAGGTCTCCTACAATGGCTGTTTTCTGCATAAGTATTCATTATCAAAGGTGTCGTGTTCTCTGCAGTGTAGAGGATTAACAAGTCCACCACAGTGATGGTAATTTTTTTCACAAGGTCATAAAGCACTTCTTCCTGTTAAGGGAGAAGGGATCCCCGTATAGCACCACTGACATTAATGTATCATGTTAGATCATTTCCTAGTTCGACTGCTCAGAATTAACCTCCATAAGGAATGTCAATAATGCAAAGCCAGACTCACAATAATGTAAAGTTATAGATTGCCTGAACCTATTCTTAATAAGTAAGATGGCTTACTTTAGTGAACATACAGAGAAGTTCAAAGAGATTCTTAATGTAGCTAGTATTAGGTTTTTCGATGGGAGCGAAGAAATGCCGTGATATATAGAACTAGCTGTTTGATCTGAGTTTGAACCAGAAGCCTTTAATTAAAGGAATACATTTGTTTCATCCAGAACTGGCACATCAGAAGCAGTACTTACAATTCAGCATATGGATTGCTAATATCTGCCGACATCTAGGCTACTGAACTGTTATTTCTTATTGCAACAGAAACCGTCACTGCAGCATTTAACTGAATTTGTAACCAGTTACTGGCATAGTTGGATCTAAACATAGTTTGGATCCATACATGATTAATACTGGTAGACAACAATGTTTCATCCCACGGAGGTTTAGGCTGCTACATAATTGTCTTTCTACAATTGCCTTGTTGGAGGAAAGAGAGGGGTGTGTGTCTGTGTGTGTCAGTCAGGGGTTGGAGAAAAGGGAAGGTGTTTGAGGAGGGTTGTGTGATGGAGGGGATAAGTTAACCATGCCTGTGTCAATGGTTTGGCCAGTTCTTTTTCCTCTTAGCTCTCTGCCCATCTGATCCCAAAATGCACTTTTCATACATCAGAGTTCGAGGCCAGAAGGAGCCATGAGGTCATCGCTAGTCCAAAGTCCTGCATATCACAGACCGTTACATTTCACCCAGATACCCCTATATTGAACCCAGTGAACAGCAAAGGTTTTACGGGAGCTAATTTATGTTGTGACATCACGCTGTACAACATTAAGAGTATGAGAAAAACACCCAGAGGCAGTTGGGTTCCAAATAACCATCTTTACTAACTATATACAAGTATACAAACATAGTTTAATATACCTACTGCTGTTCTCACAGGGCTCTGGTGGCTTCTGCAATATAGGATATAGCCCACTAGAGGATTCTCAGATTAAAGGGACCCTACCCAATCCCTATACACTAGACTTTATAAGAAGATTCCAAAAAAAGATGGGAGGAGCATATGGCTGCGAGTTCTGTATAATAACAAAATGATTTCTTTAAATTCCTGAAATATCCTTCTGACAGCAAATGGGAGTGGATGTAGGGGTTTGCAACTCAGTGGCTCTCTCAGTACTTGGTTTATAGTGTTTATTGTCTCACTGTGGCCATCTATTACACACACTGATTTCCGGGAGATGACAACTGACAATTTTCATTAAAAGACAACAATTAATGCTAATTACAGCCCTGATCATACGCTTATACACACACTTAATTTGAAGCATGTGAGCAGTGCCACGGAAGTGAATGCAATGGCTTTCATGCTTGAAGTTGAGCACCTGTGTAAGGCCACATCTACACTATGGGGGCTATATCAGCATAATCCCGTAGTGTTGATGCAGTCTATTTCGATGGAGGGAGCTTTTCCCAACAGTGTAGGAACAGGCAATGATAGCTAGGTTAATGGATGTATTCTTCCACCAAGCTAGCTGCATCTAAACTGAGGGTTAACTTGGCATAGCTAGTTTGTTCAGGTGTGTGGATTTTTCATACCATGGAGATACATGGCTATGTCTATTTAAATTCTAAATGCAGACCAAGCTTACGTGAAAATCAGGGCCTCATATTTTTATTCTTTTTGACTTACAAAAGACTTCTAGAGAATCTTTTTTAAAATGCTTTGTCATTCACTTCAAACATTATACATTATCTGCAGAGTCTATTTTCAAGCAGTTAGGAAACATCTTTTCCTGGCTTTCTGAGACACTATCTATTGACCAGAGGGAAGCTTTATTTTTTAAAGGCTATAATAATCATTGGTATTTTTGATAGGTATGAGAGAGAGATTTTTCTTCTCTTTGTTCTAAGTGAATATTACACATTCATTTCAGCTTAATGGTCAGAGTGAAGGTCCCAAAGCAAATATAAAGTTCCTCTTCTCTAACAGATTTAGAAGCTTAGCAGCAATGATTTCCATGTGACAACTCTCAGAGGAACAGCTTTATATAATCTCCAGGCTTCCAAGAGCTTCTTGCATTTACTCTGAGCCTTTTGTGAGAAACTGAGGAAGTTTTAGTGCATCAATGAGCAGTTAACATCTGTGCCGTCCTACTGAGTTGTGAAGTTTAAATCAATTAGTGGTAACTGGGACTGTGCAATGGGCTTTCATGCAGAACAAGGATATGCTGGAATTTTAAATTAAATATTTAATCTCCTGTGGAAAAAGGCCAAAGTTCATTCTTTTTTTCTTGTGATTTTGACTCTGTCCCATAGTACTAACCTGATTATTGAGTCACTGATGCATTGTTCTTGGTAGGATCTATTTCTAGTCTTTTAAACAAATCCTTGAAATAATCATCGTTTGGAGGAGCAAGTGAATTATTTTTCTTTTTTGTTTTTATGGTTTGGATTTCTCATCATCATACTGTTTGTACTCACCAAGAAACACCTGAACTAGAATTAATTAAATGTAAAGAAAGAGTACATCTCATTCTGCGTGGACTAAGCTGTAGAATTTTCTCATACATGTTAAGGTAATAAATCAACCACATCAAATCACACCCAACAGTGCTATATGCTATTTTCATAGAGAACCATAAAACTGCTAGCAGTACCAAGCAAGCACTATGAAGCAAGCAGTAGTGGAGAAAACAAAGTAGAATTGCATGGTGTTGTTTTCAGTAAAATTGCTGAATTTTCAATACTAACACAGGACCAGGCAGAAGAGTTAGCTGAAAGGAGCTGGGGTATCACTTCCTGACAAGTCAGAGAGAGCTAGGAGTGACCTTCTGAACTGCATTCTGTCCAGCACAGCAACAGAATAAAAATATAGTATCGGCCTTCAAATCTTTAGATTAAACAATACTACTAGGATCTTTTCATGTGTATTGAGAAACTGCAGCCCCAGTGACTTCAACAGCTTGCTGATGCTCAGCACTTCTGGAAATCAGGTTCATATTTTGCACTGATAAAGTAATTTACACTCAATTAATTAAATCTCCCTACACCAGTTGGAGGTAAGTAAGTATTATTTGTCTCTATTTTACAAATGGAGAAAATAAAGTACTGAGAAGGTGACTTGCCCAAGTTCTCATTAGCCTTGTCTACACCAGCAATATTTAGGAATTCTTCCTCCTTTGCACTTCCCCAAAATGGCTAATATACATGCAATTGTAGCAAGGCAATCAGCAGAATCAGAATAGAATGCAAGAGTCCAGAGTTTCATCTCCCTTTACTAATCACCAGGGTGGACAGAGGGCTGGTAAAAAGTTCACAAGTGCTGAATGGAGAGATTTCATCTCCCCCTCATTTTGTAGTTTATTCCATGGCTTGGGAAATAGAGCATTTAACGTGATGGATATGTCATACCACATACAGTACTTTTATAGCATCAACAAAATACGTAATTGTGTGGTTTCATATACAGTTCTTACAAGCTTTTCATGCAGTGACACAGTCAGGGCTTCCCAAGGGGAATAGAGGTTTTAGCCTAAAAAATAAGCAGTTAAACCAACTGATTACATAAAGTATTGTTGTACTATAGAAGGAGATTGAGTAAGGTCTTTTATGAAAGCTCTTAAGGTTATGAACTTGATAATCATTGCAAGATATGTGTACAAACCATGGTTATGAATTCATGTATATAGAAAGCAGTACTCAAACTTCAGCTCCACCTCAGAGAACAGAGTGGTGAGCAGGTAAGCAGGGAGAGGCACCTCCCAGTGTAGGTGTTTACACAAAACTGGCTTCAAACAACAATCCACTGTCCAGCACAGGAAAAACAAATGATGGATCATTATAATTAATGGAAAGAGACTGAGAAATCCCCAGCTATCTTGTCAAGATGGAATTTCCCCAATCTGAATAATCATGAGTCAACATGCTTCAAGGAAAAAGAAAAAAAGATGCTTGAAATAGAGGTTTGTCTTCTAGAAAGTGAGGGATAGCCTCTAGGTAAGAAGCAGTCTGTGAAGGCTGGATTCCCCTCCCCTCCCCACACACAGACACGGCAGGGGCCGCACTGGGAAAATGTTCAAAAGCATTAGGTAACTTGTATTAGAAAAGGCTTTTTTCTAACATGAAAGTGTAAAGCCTTAGGTTGAGTATGTTTATTTTCCATGTAATTTGTATGTTTGCTTTCCTTTACTATTCAACCTTTGGATCTGTGGGGTTTTCTAATAATTACGTTTTTTAATAAACACTGTTATATTTTTATCCCAAGCAGGTCCGATGGGCAAAGTGTATGGAGTGCATATGCCTGTTAGAAGGTACTCTACTCACCCCTAGGCTGACACTTCCTCCTGGCCATTCTGGGGGAGTAACATCACAAGGTCAACACCCCTTCCCACAGCTGATGACTTCTCACCACTCCGTCTGGGGGCTGCAGCCCCTCTCTCACTCCACGAGCTGCTATTATCTCTTCATAACACAGTCCTCTAGCCAGCTCACTACAGTATAAGCATTTTCCCCTTCCAGAGTATCAAAGTATTTCTGTAGCAAACTTCGGCTCTTCTATTCACTTTCCCATGGTACCATCCCCTCAGTGGCTGGCAGGGGAACCCAGGCCCACCTCTGCTCTAGGCTGGGGCTCAGGAACCCTCTAACTGGCAGACAAGGTGCCCCCCATTAGAGCTTACCATCTAGCAGTCCCCCATCCCTGGGTTACTAGCTTCCTAACTCCTTCCCCCCAGGGTGTAATTGAGGCTGCTTGTCTCCACAGACATAAACACTCCTCCCTTCTCACAGGAATGATTGCAGACTTTCCCAGCAACTCCCTCCCTAGACCAATTTCCTGTATAGCTCCTTCCTTCTCAGCCGGCCTCCCTCACTCTGTCAGGGGATTACTTAGCCACCTGCTTCCCCTCAGCTGTGGCCTGTCAGGTTAATTATAGCCCCCTCCCCGCCCAGTCTGCATTAACCTTTTCAGGACAAGTGTGCCAAAGTGACAGTGCTGGCTCTAGGCACCAGCAAACCAAGCACGTGCTTGGGGCGGCACATTTTCAGGGGCAGCATTCCCGCCTCTTTTGTTTTGTTTTTTTTTGCTTCAGGGGGCAAAAGCCTAGAGCCGGCCCTGCCAACACCAGCATGTCGTGCGTGAGGGGCGCCTTGGAGCCGCTGCAGTTCATGTCACTGGCCCTGGGCGAACAGCACCCACATCTTGTGGCTGGGCTGGGTGAGCTCCAAGTGGAGGACACTTGGGCTGGGGGCTGCCCATGCAGGTGCCGCAGGGAGGCTGCCCCCCCCCCCAGTGCCACAGCTGGGACTGGGCAAAGCAGCCCGAGCCACCCAGGGGCTGCGACACGGCAGCCAGAAGCAACAGCAGCAGCAGGGGCCACAGAGGGCCCAGCGCTGCCGTGCGGGGCTTGGGCCGCATCCTGCTCTCTGGGGCTCCACTCCCTCTGGGGCTGCCTTGCCCCGGCTCCTCAGGCACCTGCCGGGGCAGCCCCTCCGGCTCTGCGCTCCTGAGTCCCAGCCGGTTCTGAAGGCAGGAGCCCCGGCTGGAGGGACGCTGGGCTGAGGCATGGCCCCAGAGCCCTGCTCTTACCCCGACTCTGCCAGCGCCAGACCAGCTGGAGGTGATGGGGGAGCTCAGAGCTGGGACAGCAGGGAATGTGGGTGGAGTGGGAGGGAGAGCCCAGTGCTGGGGCAGCAGAGGGTGTGGGTGGGGGGAAGAGACATCCCAAGGCTGGGGTAGCAGGGGGTGCAGGTGGGGGAGGGCACTTGTGGGTGGGAGTGAGAGCACAGGGCTGGGGTGGAGGGCAGCCAAATTTATTTTTGCTTGGGGCAGCAAAAAACCTAGAGCCGACCCTTCAAAGTGAGCTGGAAACTGGGTGGGTGGTTTTACAACTTTAGGAATGATGAACTAGAGAGGAATGGTCTGAGTTTCTGGTACTTAAGAATGCAGGGAGGACAGATTTGGGGAGACTCGGAACTGAAAGGGCTGTTGGTGTCATATTGCAAGGAGTAACTAGACTGGTGAGAGTCAGGGTGAGACCTCGTACTTGAGGACTGGCTACTGCTATAAGGGATCTTAACCATAGCTGCATGACACCAAAGCACCCCAAAGTAAAAGTGCCATGATGACAGAAACCCTTCTCTACCTAGGTCAGTGGTACTCATCCTGTGGTCCATATGAGGCCAATATGTGGGCCAGCTGTAGCCCAGCTCAGCTGTGTGCAAGAGGCCAGCCTGTGTGGCTCCAGGCTGCTTGGTGTGGTGGGGTCTGGGCTGCCCAGCATAGCAGGGTTGCGGTCCGGGGCCAGTCAGGGGTGTTGCTCCACATGGTCAGGGTATGGGGCTTCCAGCTGGCCCCACAGGGTCTGGGGTCTCGGCCAGCCTTCTGGGGTTGGGAGTCTGGGGTTCCTGGCTAGCTTTGTAGAATTGGGGATCTGGGGCTCCCAGCCAAGCCCCTGGGAGTCAGGGATCCGGGGCTGTCACCTGGCCCAACATGGTAGGGGTCCAAGGCAGTGGCAGGTGGGAGTCTGGGACCTGGGGCAGCCAGTGGGCTCTGCCTGGTGGGGATCTAGAGTGGGCAGCCCACCAGCCCAACAGAGTCAGGGTCCAGGCTGCCACTACCCTGCCAGCTGGCCCCTGTGGCCCAGCTAACACATTGTGAGCTGCATATGCAGCCCACAATGATAAATAAGTTGAGAACCACTGATCTAGGTGATGTCACAGCAGGTCATCCTAGAAAACTAATTTATGGCTCCCCTATTTGGTTCAATGTGATCATCCTAAACTCTTGCTGGTGAAAACTGAATTATATATTCTTTTTCCAAATATTTGTATATTGTATACTTCTATGCACCATGTTTATTTCTCTTAGTTCACCTCACAAAAGGGCTGTACATGTCTGCAATCACACACAAATATATAGAAAGCTCAGTTTCCTTCTCGGCTTACAGTGTAGGTATAAATTATTGCCTTCAACAAAAATAAAAATCTTGGGGAGATTCTTAATTTCCCTTCATCACTGCATCTTTTCACCAATGGTTATTCAGATCTAATTTGGTCAGAAGCTGACAAAAATATTGTAGCCTGTCCCATTTTCATTATAAGATGAGTAAAGATCTGTAAGAAAGCCAGTAAAAAAAAGATTTAATACTTACAGTGAAGAGAAAGCTAGAGGAATACTGTTGATATAAAAATGACTCCTGCATACCATAGTCAAAATTGAAAAATGAGCAAAAATCTCTGTTTCCATATTGTTACATTGACAAAGGACTGGAAAATAAACAACACCATGGCTAGAAAAGGCCAATAATAGTTCAACTGAAAAATAATGTTAAAAATAAGGAATGAAGGGAGACATACTTATCTTCTGTTCTGGTCAATAAGCAGGTAGAGAGCCAATTCTCCATAACAAGTAGCATCTTGTCCTCTCATAATGAACAGTGTTCGGAGTTGGTTTAAGCGACAAAGTCCTGTGGCACCTTAAAGACTAACAGATGTCTTTACATCTGTTACTCTTTAAGGTGCCATTGGCCTCATCGCTTTTGCAGATCCAGACTAACACGGTTACTCCTCTGATTCTTGAGTTGGTTTAGTAACTGTAGCCTTCTTCAGACTCATCAGTTTGACTGCTTCAAGTTTAGCATTTAGAGCTGGGTAAATGAATACATATGGATGTCAAAGATATTCAGTACCAGAACAAAACAGAATTTTCAACTCAAGTGTAATCTCAGTGCTAACACAAGGCGGTGAGATATGGAGCTCTATTAAAATGCTACACGGATGCTTTTGAAAAGGAGTGCCTATGAAAGATTCTGGGCATTGGATGGGGAGACTTTATAACCAACATAGGGATCTGAGAAATTACCAACTAGCATCTTGTCTCCACTAGAATCAGAAGGACGCATTGGACATATTTGGGGAATGTACACCAGTGCACAGACTCATATCTGAAGTTGTCAAGTGGAAACCAACTGGGTGTGAAGAAGCAAGGGCACCCAAGAGAAATTGTAAGAACTATTAGCAAGGTGGGTGGAATACTGGTCTCAACACCACAGAGAAGATGGAAGCAACAGCAGCTAATGACAAAGAGGAATGGAAGAGATTAGTTTTCCCATCTACATTGGTATGAGAAGGATGTAGTAATAAAAATAATAAATGAATACTGAAAAATCTCTTTCTTAGAGCATAAGAATGGCCATAATACTTCAGACCAATGGTCCATCTAGCCCAGTATCCTTACTTCCCACAGTGGCTAATGCCAGATAATTAAAAGGGAATGGACAATACAGGGCAATTATGAAGTGACCCATCCCCTGTCACCTATTCCCAGCTTCTTGTAGTTGAAGTTTCAGGGACACCCAGAACATGGAGTCGGGGGTCTGGATCCTCTTAGCTAATAGTCAATGATTGACATATCCTCTGTGAATTTATGTAATTCTTTTTTGAATCCAGTGACAATTTTTGGCCTTCACATCATCCTCTGGCAATGAGTTCCATTGGCTGGCTGTACATTTTGTGAAGAAGTACATCCTTATTTTTGTTTTCAGCCTGCTGCCTATTAATTTCATTGAGTGACCCCTGGTGCTTGTGTTATGTGAAGGGATAAATAACTCTTTCTTACTCATTTTCTCCACGCCATTCCTGATTTTACAGTCCCAATCTTTTTAATCTCTCCTTGTACGGAAGCTGTTCCATACCTTTAATCATTTTTGGTGCCCTTCTCTGTAGTTTTTTCCAATTCTAATATATGTGTTTTGAGATGAAGCAACCTGATCTGCACACAGCATTCAAGGTGTGGGTGTATCATGGATTTATATAGTGGCACTATGATATTTTCTGTCTTATTATTTATCCCGTTCCTAATGGCCCCTAACATTCTGTTTGATTTTTTCACTGCCATTTCATGTTGAGTACATTTTTTCAGAGAATTATGACTCAATATCTCTTTCTTGAGTGATAACAGCTAATTTAGACTCCATCATTTTGCATCTATAGTTGGGATTACGTTTCCAATGTGCATTACTTTGTACTTATCAGCACTGAATTTCATCAGTGATTTTGTTGCCCACTCACCAAGTTTTGTGAGGTAACTCTTCACAGTCAGCTTTGGATTTAATAGCTTGAGTAATTTTGTATGGTCTGCAATCATTCCCATCTTACCTTTTTACAGACCATTTATGAATATGTTGAATGGCACAGGTCCCAGTACAGATCCTTGGGACCCACACTATTTACCTCTCACTGCTGTGAAAATTTATTATATAGTCCTACCTGTTGTTCCTATCTTTTAACCTGTTACTGATCCTTGAGAAGACATTCCCCTTTATCCCATGACTGCTTACTTTGGTGAGGCGCCTTTGGTGAAGGATCTTGTCAAAGGCTTTCTGAAAGTCCCAGGACACTATATCTACTGGCTCAACCTTACCACATCTTTGTTGACCCTCTCAAAGCATTCTAATACATTGATGAGGCATGATTTCCCTTTACAAAAGTCATGTTGACTTTCCCCCAACATATTGTGTTCATCTATGTGTCTGATAATTCTATCCTTCACTGGAGTTTCAACCAATTTGCTTAGAACTGAAGTTAAGATAGTGGTCTGTAATTCCCAGGATTGCTTCTGAAGTTTTTATTTAAAAAAAAATCAGCATTACATTAGCTATCCTCCAATCATCTGGTACAGCGGCTGATTTCAACAATAGGTTATACATAGCAGTTAGTAGTTCTGCCTTTTTATATTTGAGTTCCTTCAGCAATGTTCCTGTGGCTGAAGTTAGGTTTATCAGCCAGTAACTGCCAGGATGGCAGCGTAAAGAGGTGTTAATCGGAGTTGGGGAAAGGATGTAAATTACAGTTAAACCCACTTTAAGGATCCTGCTCTGACAGGGTATGGGTGTTTTAAAGAAAGTGAATAAGAGGTCCATAATCTTCCTCTAGTTTAACTGTAGGTAGATTTTCCCTAGATTTAGTACAAGCAAGAGGTTATGGCAACTATTTTCCATCTTGCTTTCTTGGGGCTATGGCTTATTGCCTGAGCACTAACAGCAGGGGTAGTCATATATTTTGCTCTGTGATGTTTCTCAAGGTTATGGAGGATAGTGTCAAATTTAGAAATTGGTCTTCTATAAATCTTGCATTACATGTCATTCACAACTCTTGCACTGTGCTGGCTATCTTTTAAAGCCAGATTTGCCTTTATTGTTAAGGAAACAAATCATCTGTAGACATTAGAATGCTCATAAAGTTGGACTGTTGTATTTTCCTTTCATATCAACCTACTTGATGACCCTGATTTAATGACATATCTATATCTTTAAAGATGATTTGACTATATTTACATGTATTTTTCATTATATTTTTATTAATGATTTCACTTACAATAAGCCCTAAATTCTTTTCTCCAGTGAACACTACTAGGCAGATATTTGAGTGACTAACGGTAATTAATCACCTTTATTAAATATGGTTTAGTACCTCAGGAATTCATATGGGGTGAATATTGTAGCTCCTGTTTATTAGCCTCTATTCTGTATGCAATTTTTCTAAATGGCAAACCAGTGCTGATAAAATTCTCATTACTACAGCTGGCACAGGAATTGATGATGTTTTCATAGTTCTTAATATGCTTTTGAGTCACCTTACTGACAATAAATGGAACATGGATACATTAAATACCAGGCTGTCTGTATTTAATAAAAAAATATGCAGGATATGTAAATTGGTGTCCTAGTACCCATTATACCGTCCATATACTTGCAATAGCATTAAATTCCCCAGGAATTCTGTGTTTCCAGGCCTAACGACTAGATCACTGTAATCCCAGAGGAGGCAATGGGGGATCCAGGCCTTCCCTCTCCACTGGGTTCCAAGCCAAGGCCCTGTGTAGTTTAACCCCTAAACAGGGGAAGATGGATCCTACTAGTCCAGTTGCCCTGCAGTTGGGCCAAGGGAAGCTTTACTTGCCTCACATAGCTGCACTGGCTGGCAGGTCTCTGATCTGTCCTTTCAGGCAGGCAGACAGAGAGCACCTCTCTCCTCACCAGCCAACCCTCAGCTGAGTCAGGCTCCCTTCTTTGCTCCCCGCTCCAGACCTGGCATTGGCTGCAATTATAGCAGTGCGGGGCTAGCTGAATCCAAAGGTTTTCTTTAATCCTGGCTGTACTAGATGGCAGTTTTTCTGCTCCCTCACACCAGCATAGGGATTAAATGCTGAAGTACACTGTTTTGAAGTTCATGAAAGATGTGTGGTCATCCATGATGCTGCGAGCTTGAGCCACAATTGTGAGGGAATCAGATTATCTGTGCAAGTAACAGTACTAGAACCACTATGTCTTCAGCAGCTAAGAGCCCACAAAAGGTATTTTGGGAAAAAGTGTAACATATCCTTCCCCAACCAAGGTCATGCCTCCTCCCCATTGTGAGATACTTCCTCAGATAATGAGGACTGTCAGCCATGCTAGCACTGCCCCAAATACAGAGGGCAGACAGTTGCATTATGGTTGTCTCTTGAGTGGGAGTGCTAGATTTTGCATAGGAAAATTGGAACAGTACCAAAACGTTTAAAGATCAGGATAAAAACCACACAGAGACACTAACTTAGGAGGAAGGATACAAGATACACATGTATTTCCATGTTTTTTTTTGTTTAGCGATTGCCAGTGATATTGACCTTTGCTGTTTTTACAGTTATGAGTGAACAGATAAAATAATGGTTGGTCTGAGGTGATTACTGGTAAGCTAGTTGTACACCATACACAGCTGCTCAAGCACAAGAGTGTAAAAAAAATGGAAATTAGGATATGTCCACTTTTCACACTGAGGTTTCAGTGTACTAGATGGAAATAGAAAAAAACCCCAGCAAGATTCAAGTGAGCATTAGAACAGTTACAATGCAACAGCACTAGGTAGTTATAAAAAATGTTCATGAAACCTGACTATTTTCAACTTCAGCGTTTGCTATTGTTAGAGTGAAAGGGACATGCAGTAGAGCTACCATGAGAAATGCTTTGCTGGCATAAAAGTAAAAGTCCAGTCCACTTTGCATGTGAAGTCAAATAAGGATCAATTATTTTGCTTAAGATCCCTGTGCCCTTGGGATGCTCCATTTCCTGTGTTTCCTTTGAAGCATTTAATATGCTTCTAGACTGGGTGATGGATGAGTGACAGCAGAGCTGACAGTTCTATTAGCTGTAGAAACAGGACTGGTCAGTCAAAAGATATCGCACCTATGGATAATGAGATGGATTTCTGAATGCAGCCTAGATTCTTGCAGGATAAGCTACAATGTGACTATAAATTGTAGATTTAGCAATAGATTTTCAAGCATTTATTTTATATTTATGATCTTTTCTAACAAGCTTGCTATATTGAGTCTCGAGATAGGAGGGACAATCTTGTGGGACATCATGAAATCAGATTCATGCTTTGCCACAGATTTTCTGTTCCCTAGATCCTCATCAAAAATGATTACTTCACAGGAGTATTGTGAGAATAAATACATTGTTTGTGGGGTGCTCGGATAGTATGGTAATGAGAGTCAGAGGCAGGTAGATTGAAGTGTCATAGTGAGCCTAGTGCGAATGATGCTTGGCAGCAGCTACTTCAAACACAAGAACAAAAACAAGAGGGACGAACAACTTCACTGTGTTAGAGTGTGATAGCACGGTGCCAGTTTTCACATGCAGCTGTTGCAGACACACTAGCGGGCAAAGGGTTCAGCATATGATCACAGAGTTTCTCATTCCAGTCCACTGTGGTCAAATCAGGTAGGACAGAAGTGGACAAGTCTAAAGCTTTGTCAGTCTTTTACTCTATTGACATAGCAGAGACTCTTCCCTAGAGGGAGTCAGGCTGCTGAAGAAGTTGTTGAGTGTAAGTGAAATTAAAGGCTGTAATAAACTTGTTTCTGGATTTTTGTTTTTTCTTTGTTTTAAGACCATCTGATCCATAATACTTATTTCAAGGCCATAGGGCCATATGTTGCTGCCAGCCTCTTTCCTAAATCTAGAGATGCATAATATACCCGTCATTCAGTCCATTGACTTCATTATTGAGATGTTTAAATTCACACTTGGGTCAGCCAGAATCATCTAAACATGTACTGTTTCTAAAGCTGGACCCAAAAAATGCCTTTTTTGGTGGGGGAGAGAGTGGAATTAAAACAATAAAACTGTTTTTTAAATTTTCCCAAGGAAAAATATTCACTTGGGAGGGCAAGGAGAGGTTCTCTTTGTCTCCCCCTATTCTTTTCTCATCCTTTTCTAGTAATAAAACACAAAAAATGAGAAAAGAATAAAGTACAGGAAGAGAAGGAAAAAAGAGAAAGGAGGAAAAATATTTAAAAACTGAAAAATGTGTGTGTGCTCATGCATGCGTGTGTATCATTTTTGCAAAAGAAATTAACATTTTCCATTAGGTGAAAAGGCAGCAAATATAATGGGGCTGCAGGAAGAGAGGTTACACTTATTAGGTGTATTAATTTTACTTCTCAGAAGTATTTTCAGATGGAGACTACTGGATTTACTGTACCTCAGTTGAAAACAAGGAAAAAATACATTGCCTTGAACAGTGTACATGAAAGATGATCATCAGATAGACCAGAGTGAGAAGAATTCCAGAAACAGCAAGATATTAAGGAGATGTATTGATTTATTAACTATAATATCATTTATCATGCTAAACTACTAAAAATACACTCTTAAATAAAACTGCAGTTTGAAGGTCACAGTCAAATGTAACATATCTACTAAACCACATAAGTATCTAACTGCATTTAGGTGATTTTTTACATGGACTAGAAAATAAGACACGTTATTGTAACTGTTCCAAGTAGCAGTTTGAGAGCTAATTGTCAGAGGCTTCCATATAAATAAGAGTGGACTATACATTGTAGTGGATCAATTCATGCCATTAACAACCTGCAACTTCTGGATTTCCTCTTGCAGCGCTCAGTGGATTTACATGTCAGACATAAATAGCAATGATTTATTGAAACCTGGTTCTCTCTAGTAAAGACTGAATCCTTACAGCTACAGAATATTTTATTGTTTATAATAATGGGTTCACTGCCTGTCAGTCATTTTTTCCCCAACTGCTTAGATCTGTTCATTATTCAGAAAAAGACTTTAACAGTAAGGCTCTGAAAAGAACTCTCCATAGTAAAGAATTTCTTTACTGACGGCAAGTTTATGATCTCAGTTTTCACTAGTGTAAATCCCACATAACTGATCTGAAGTGAATGGAGTTACTTATATATCAGGATAAATGAGAGCATAATTTGCTCCTAAATTAGAAACACCCTGTCATAAAGGGGTTTGGGTAGAATACAGACAAGGTGATGCCCCTCATCCCTAGATATTTTTTCCTAATGAAGGATTGCTTTTCCAGTATGAAATTATGTGATGTTTAAAATTAAACTGTTAATGTAACTTAATATGTGTTTATTTTTTTCTGATGTATAATGTCCTTGACTAGTGCCTTGCAGATGTTTCAGCATGGGGAGCCACTATATTATTCTAAACAAGTAATATTTGATTGACATTTCTACAAAAATGACATAATGAGATCTATATTTATTGTCCCTATATTTACTGCCCTACTTCCTGATCCACTGTGATTAGTTTACCAGTATAAAGCTGGTTTTTCTGTCAGTCCTGCAACCTCAGTCTGGAACAGAAAAGCCCAACTAAGGAAAGATTACCAAGAACAGATTCATCAGAAACTATTTAACAATTTGGCTGATAACATGTGATCAGGGGGAATCCATCTCCCTGCACAGTCTCACTGAAGGCATGCACACTGACCACAGACCAACCCCTATGGGGATCCACAGGGAAATTAATGCTAAGGCTACCTTAAATTCTCTGGAATCCTCTCCACATCATCAATGCCCTTTGGGAGAGGGAGGATTACTAGGGAATCCTTAGCAAATTTGCAGGAAAGGAGCTAGAGGGGCCCTGGATGCAGATGATTAAACAAAGGGAATCTGAAGGGAAGGAGCTGTGCCTCCAGAGGATGTGTAGACTGAGAATACTGAATCACTTGCTCATTCCACAGGAAACAAAACATGGCCCCAGTAGGCTAATCCAATAATTTGTGCATGGGGAATCCCAGAAGAGGAAGACTCAAAACAGACTTGTAACACCATGAAATTGATCCACCTGCTAAAAGCACTCATGAGTTAGGGCAGTGGGAGGCATGTTTTTAACTCAACACCTACAAAAGTGACAATCACATGGGGTTTTGTACAACAGCTGGAGTGTTACTTGGCTTCCATGATTTAACTTGTGTTTATGCACATTTTGGATTCCTCAGAGTTGGAAAAATGATGCTCAGAATTAAAGAGCTCACAAGCTTGTTTAGTAATTCTATTGCCCACTACTATTTTTAAACTTCCTTTGCAATCAGTGCACAGGAGATTTAATCTGAAGGACATTTTCAGCCAAGAAGAGAAGAGGTTTTTATGCTGTTTTGACTCTTATGTGCAAGAACACAAAACTCTGATGTCTTTATGTGGTTCCCATGCTTTTTTTCTCCCCCAAGCTCTTTTAGGTTTGCTTCATGGTAGTTGGATTTTTAAATTATGCTTTAAGATCAGTACAATAATGCGTCATATCTAGAACTAACCGGCCAAAAATAATGACACAATAAAGTTGGTGTTTCTTTCTGAGGTTTTATCTTATTTGTACATGATAGTCATTCATTCTTAATGTCATTAGAGATCTTGATGAATGGCTTGCACAAATATAAAATTATTGTAGGGTGCATTTGTGAAGAATACAAAAGAAAAGAAAAGCCTAGTAGCTATGTATAAGCTACTTTATAATAAGGTATTATATATAATAAGGTCTTATAATAAGAATTCAGGTAGTCTGGTATGTTTCACTATAAAACACAAACTTGTCTTTCAGAGTATTTCTCTGAAGATTTGCACATAACTATTCATTGTTAACTCTGTAGCTTCCTCACCCTGCCCTCTCCTCAGAAGCTTTCATCACCCTTTCAAAGTATGCGAATAGCACAGGAACATCAGTAAATGTGACAAATTATTGTAACTTTTGAGAACAGAGATAGGGGTTTTTTTGCCTCTGATAACTATCCATCCTAATCCCCTCAAAGAGGGATGCACATCATAGGTAATAAAATACTAACCTCACATTTTGTATATCACCTTTCATCCCATAGGAACTCAACGTGCTTTGCAGACTTAAACCAGAGTACAAAATGTACAAAGAGAACACCACTGAAATACAACTATATTCTGGCATATAACATGGCAACAGTTCAACACGGTACAAAGATACTAAAGTACAATTTGTGGAAAGAAAGGGAAACTGCAGGGAGAATTCTAAGCAGGCCAAATGCAATTAAAGGTGAAATCTCAGCTAGACCTCAGGGTTAAAACTCACATCCTTGTGGAAATCCCTTGGGATCTGAAACGACTGTAAGTGGTTGGGACTTTATACATACAAGGAGATACATAGATTAATGACTCTACAAGCCTTCATGCTTCTGCTTTCTAGATATTTAGAGCTCAGTGCTGTCTCCCAAGGGTCACTTGCCTTGGGGAGGGAGGAGTGGTGTGGCCAGATCTGGAAGTAGTCAAGTACTGCAAACACTTTCCATGAATACTTGGGTCCTGCCTCTGTCAAATTTGCTGCTGTAGGGGGGGGGGGGGCCCTTTCTGTTAATTTTCTGTGAATATTCATGTGAGCAAATGTTTGGTAGCTAACAAAGGAAGCCTCACAAATACCTGTGTGAATGGTGACTTGCAATGGCATTTCCTGGTATCCTGAAACCTGTGTTGAAATGCAAAAAAGGGGAATGCAAAGAAATGCAAATGAAGAGAAGCAGCACTGAGGATGTGGGCTTGTGCCTGTAGGGCAGCAGCAGAGTGGTGTCCATAGCCTGGTCGCAGCAGGGTGCTGGACCACATCTGGAAATTTGGCTGAATGCCTGGAGTACAAGCACATACTGATTTAGGTAGAAAATGGGCCTTGTGGGACCCAGGCTTCCAGAACTGCCTGGAACAGTGGAATCTACAGATGCTTGCCACTTGGCACCCAGCGTAATCATCACTAGGTCTCAGGCAACACCCTCACTGGGGAGAAAGGGAAAGGAAGAGTAACAGCAATCAAGAGCATCCCAAGAGGAAGTAGGGGGAACAGCAGCAGGCAGATGTGGTAAAGCAGCAGGAAAAAAGCCTCCCCTGAGCATCAGATGCCAACATTTACCAGGTGCAGGGCCAGTGCCATCACTAGGTGACGGTTTTTTTAAGGGCAGCGTTTTGGCGGCAGCTCTCATGGCAGCTGTGCGCTTCCAGGAATGTCCGCCGAAATGCTGCAGAAGCGGATGAGGGCCCTGCGAGCAGCTGCTGAAATGCCGCCACCGCCTAGGCTGGCGAAAAAGATTCTGCCGGCCCTGACCAGGTGCTCCCATAAACTACTAGGGTTTAAAGAGCTGTTCAATTTCATTTCTAGCTGCACTGGTTGTTGTACTTGTAGATTAGACTGTAAATTCTGAATTACATTGCAATTTCCTTGGAGTGGTGACTGTTTCTGCTGATGTGTCTGCAGCATCTGAATGGGGACTACAAACACTACATAATATTGCCAAAAATCATTCCAAGTCATTTGGAAGCAGCTATTTTGTAGACCCAGACAAGGCATTTCTGAGCAGTATAGCAGGAAACTCTATCTGGCCCTCCAGACTAGGGCACTGATAGACACTTTATACCTAATTGCTGCACAGATTCAGTGCGACCCCAGCACACTCACATGGGACAGGCAAAATTTTACCTCTTAGATTTGAACAGAAAAAGTATGTTTGCAGTTTTACACTTCACTTAACTCCTTTACTTAAAAAGGGATTTTCCCAGCCCATCATTAAGGCTGCAAGTCTGTCATGAAGATCACGAAGTCATGGATTCTGTGACTTTCCAGGACCTCCGTGACTTCTGCAGCAGCCACTGTAACTGAGCCCAGGGCCACCTAAGCAGCTGTGGCAGCCTGGGGCCAGCCACACCGGCCCCAGGCAGCTAGTCCCAGGGCCCACTGGAGAAGCAACGGTCATGGGTGTGGCCACAGAGCAGCAGCAGTGCCCTGGGTTACACACACACCTAAGCAGCAGCGGTGCCCCAGAGACCCCCAGAGCACCTTAATTGTGGTGATTTATAGTTCAAGTCACGGACAGGTCACGGGCCCTGAATTTGTTTATTGCAGGTGACATGTCCATGACTTTCACTAAAAATACCCATGACTAAATCTTAGCCTTACCCATCACCAAACCAGTACATACAATTCACAACACACTAAAGTACTTTCTACTGAATGAAGAGAAACAGTAGTATGAATTTTAAATGGTTTAATTCTAAGTCAACGTGACTAAATATAGGATGTCGCAGAATACAAAGCAGAATTTTGTAGAGCATCATAAAATCATGGGGTCACAATGCCTGGAGAGGCTCATGACAGAGTTGCAACCTCAGGGCAGACTGTCCCAAAGCCAGAGCACAAACCTCAAACTGGTTGTCTATTCTATAATTAGATTTCATCAACCCAGTAACAAATGTGAATTCTTGGATCACTGTAATAGTCTTACCATGTAGTCACAGACAGTCCCCTTGGGCTCTCCAGTCTACCTTGCCACATAGACATGCTGCACTTAGTGATAATTGGTCACTTACACACACACACACACAATTCAGGTTGCTCCCAGTCCCAAGAGATTAGTCACTTACCCCAGATTAACTTGCACCTTATATCTCCAAAGACAAATGTTTTTAGCCAGCCCTGTAATAAACTAACTAGTTTTCCTAAACTAGGAAAAACAAATGAGTTATTACACTGCTCTACAGCCAAAATGCTTCTGAAATAAATGTAGTCAAACGTGACTAATTCTGAGTCACTGAGAACGAAAATGATGCTTAAAATTGTTGATTGGCTCTAGTTTTCAAGATATGCTATTGGGTCACTATATACGACCCTTGACATGGGAATGGCGGAGAATAAGTGAGTTATAAAGGGAAGGGATCTCAATTTAAACCAGAAATGACTAAAATACATCTTTGACGGGATCTATGAATAAATCTATGACTGGGTTTGGACAGTACTTGCTTTTTAGGCAAAACAATGAATGATGCAATCTGAAGCTGGTATTGCATCATATGTGATATGAATTGCATCATGTTATTCCTAGAAGTCATGGATGATGCAATCATAATGAAGCTTACATCACTCTGCTGAACAAGTTGCCCTATATCAGCTATAGAAATCGTACAGTGTCGTGCTCTCTTATTTGTCAGTGTTTGATTTTGCAAAGGGACACATTTCTGTTTAGCCAAAGTGAGCAGAGATGCCTCGTACTTGTGTGAACAGTGCAGATAACTTCTGCTATGTTTGTGGTGAAGTGACTTTTGCATCACAGAAGCGCAGTATAACCACTATGGTTAAGAAAGCCTATCACCTTTATTTTGGCTGCAAAACTGGAGATCAGTACAAGAGGTGGGCCCCACACATATGCTGCAACACTTGTGCAACAAATCTTCGCCAGTGGTTGAACAGGAAAAGGAAATCTATGCCTTTTGCAGTGCCAATGATTTGGAGAGAGCCAACAGATCATACCAGCAATGGTTAATTCTGCATGGTGCCTCCAGTTGGGAAAGGTGTGTCAAAGAAAAAGTGGACTGTGCATTATCCAAACATTCCATCAGCTATACGCCCAATACCCCACGGAGAAGGGCTGCCGGTTTCTGATGCACCAGAATCAGTCTCACTTGAGTGAGACGAGGAAGAGGAAGAGGATGAAACTTCTGGTCCTGAACCATCAATGTCACAGGACCCACATTTTCTCCCATCCTCCTCCTCTGAACCACACCTCATAACACAAGCTGAACTGAATGACCTTGTCAGGGATTTGAAACTACCCAAGAGTAAGGCAGAGCTGTTGGGCTCCAGACTACAGCAGTGGAATCTCCTGGCAGGTGATGTTAGGGTTTCCATGTTCCGTGACCGTCAAAAGGATCTTGTCCCATTCTTCTTCATGGAAGGTGATCTTGTAGCCTGCAACAACATCGATGGTGTGATGGCAGCCCTCAACATCATTCATGATCCAGATGAGTGGAGACTCTTCATTGATTCATCGAAGACGAGTCTTAAGCTGTTTTGCTGCATAATGGCAATGTTTTGCCATCAATTCCAGTTGATGTTTTAATCATATGCAGTCCATATGAAGGAAACCTAGGACAACATGAAACAACTTTTGAGGTGCATAAACTATGATCAACATCAGTGGCAGCTTTGTGGCAATTTGAAGGTTTTGGCTCTCTTGCTTGGTCTGCAGACTGGATACACAGAGTACTGCTGTTTTCTCTGCAAATGGGATAGTCGTGCAAGAGATTCCCCACTACATCAAGAAAGATTGGCCACTCCGACAGTCATTGGAGCCTGGGAGGAAAAGTATTCAGCATCCACCACTTGTTGAATCAAGGAAGATTTTGTTACCACCCTTACACATCAAGCTGGGTCTGATGAAGAACTTTGTCAAGGCCATTGACAAAACACAAGCAGCTTTCAAGTACCTCTGTGGAAAATTTCCAAGGTTAAGTGAAGCTAAGATAAAGGAAGGTGTCTTTGCTGGTCCTCAGATTCGTGAACTTCTTCGAGATGATGCATTTGACCATGCACTGCGTGGCAAGGAAAAGATGGCACGGAAAGCCTTCCAGTTAGTGGCAATACATTTTCTCGGAAACAAGGCAGACAACTACAGGTTGTTGGTGGAAAACCTCCTCAAGGCATACAAAAGCCCTGGTTGCAACATGTCACTAAAGATGCATTTTTTGCACTCTCATCTAGATTTTTTTTCCACCGAACTGTGGAGCAGTGAGCGACGAGCACGGCGAGTGATTTCACCAGGACATTGCAACAATGAAGAAACGCTATCAGGGCAAATGGAGCCCATCAACGCTTGCAGACTATTGCTGGACAGTGACAAGAGATACTCCATTTAATGAATACAAGAGACAAGCCAAGAAGCACCAAGTAGACACTGAATAGTTTTTTGCCTTTTGTTTCATAATACATTTATATAACCCTTTTGCTGATTTTTAAAGTGTTACATAATCATGTAAAGCAACCATAAACACATGAAAATACCTAGGTTTACAATTTATGATTAAAACTCTACTATCTACACAATATACAGACATAAAATGTAAAAACTTAAATATCTTAGAAACAGTAGCCAGTTGTTTTAATTGTCATATTTGAATTCAGCACATCAAAATACATAATATCACATTTTATCTCTGAAGCAGATGACTTCTAAAAAATTGTAGACCAGTGGTATAGGTTAAAGCAAACAAATTATATATATGCATATACACACACAAATGAGTTTCAGTCTGTGATTCTAAAGATGACAGAGTTGTAATCTGTCAATTCAAAATATCTTTCAGAGCTAACTCATGAGAAGCAAGGGGATCTTTTTGCTTATGTTTAGGAATCTTTTCCCTTCAAAGTCCAGACAGCAGAGGTACAGTTGCTCCTTGTCAGGGATTTTTATCCCCTCCACCCAAAAGTTCAAGCAGATGAGATGAGTTCATTCAAAGGTCTCTACTTCCTGCAGGGAGTTAGTAATACAGTTAACAGAGCCTCTGTCCTTTGTTTCTGTGCAATACCTCATTGGCCTATCTTTATGCAGGCTGAGCCTCAATTCATCAACTTTCCCTTAATTAAATGCTTCTCTTGTTTGGGGAGTTACACAATGAAAACACTCAATACAACTTTATACTATGGGCTACAGAGGTTGTAAGTGGGAATCAGGACATGCAGCATCCTACAAGTATTTTATAAGGTTTAAATATTATACACATTCTTATCAACTCCAATATTTATGTTGGTAATCCCAACACAGGTAAGCAAGACTGGTTTCCAGCTATGCCTTTGCAAGTGTTCAATGAAGTCTGGAGCCTTGGCATGAGCTGGCCTGCCAGCATCCCATATGGTTCATCAGCAAATAGGCCTGAATACATCTACAAACTTCATTTGCAATAGAAACCTTGTTATTTCCTTGATCTACCAACAGCATAAACTGTGACTGATAACATCTAACGTCACTGAGATCTCAGAGGGTTATAAAGGGAGATGTCAGCTATTGTTAGAGAATTCAGACATATCAAAGTAATGTAACTCCTCCCAAAAATATTCAATACATCCATGTTTAAAGCATTCTCCCCAAAGAAATTGTATTGGGGATTAGAGTGCTGAAGATTTAGCTCTAAGACAATCATTTTGGTGTACACTGTGGCAAATTTGCTTGCACTATTATGATGGGTCCCATGCTTTCTCTTCTTGTGGGGGAGGAGGGTTCAAGGCACCATTTCTTGCCCCTGAACAGGGTATTAACTGCCCCACTAGTATCCTAGAGTAGGGGAATGGAGAGGGAGGGACCCGGGCCCACCCTCTACTCCAGGTCTCAGCCCAGGGGCCCTGAGGATAGCAGTAAACTACTTGAACTAGCTATTCCTTCCCTGGGCTACTTCCCTCTCCTACCCTTCAGCTTGTGGGGCCTCCTGCCCTCTCTCTGCACAAGCCAGGTGTCCCTTTACCTATGGTCTGGGTCTTCTTAGCTCACCACAGCACTTCTTCAAACTCTCCTCTGCTTTCCTCCAAACTGCTCTAACTCCTTTCAACTGACTGATTGAAGCAGGGGGTTTTTATCATGGGCCTGGCTTCAGTTACTCTAATTGGCTTCAGGTGCCTTAATTGGTTCCAGGTGCTCCAACCAACTTCTAGTAACTTGCTTCCCTCTACAGGGAATAAGACTTTCCTCTAACACTCTCCCGCTGCCCTCTGGCCATGCTATATCACAAGGCCCACAATCCGTCCTCTCCCGGGTGTAGCACTTCAGCTCTTATTCGTAGTTACATAAATCACAGAGAGTATAAATGCATTACAAGTTAAGAGAAGGAAACAACATCATCTCCTAGCAGACACTTGGAAGAGGCATTCAAATATGTGCTCAAACGCCTAGCAATTGTTAGTGGAGGCTAAAATAGTTAGACATTTTTAATAAAACAGTGCATGGTGAATTAATGATCTATCAGTCTATTGTATTTATAACACCTCACAACCTTTAATGTATTTTATCCTCACACCATTCCTGTGAGTAAGGAAAGTGCTAATATTCCCCCATTTTACAAATGGGTAACTGAGGGGCCCAAGGCAAAACAGAAGGTTTCTAGCAGAGAAGGGAATTGAACTCAGATCGTCAAGTCCCAGCCTAGAGCCATAACCACTAGACCATCCTTCTGTGCTGATCAGAAAAGATGTTGAATTAAGAGCTCTGGAGGATCACGTGCTTCCCATTTTCTAGGGAGATAAAGCAGCAGCTAGAGAATGACAAGCTTCCCCAAGTGTCCAACAATGAGCATCATCTCTTTGATGAATGAACCATGTCTAGGGATCAAAAAGGGTGCTTAAGTCTCCATGCCCACTCTTTTCTTGATCTGTCTGCCAAGACTGCCAGTAAGAATAAACATGATTTATTTAGGGGAGGGTGAATTCTCCATGTGATTTAACTGGTCTATGTTGTATATGTACAATCTTTTTAATAAATGTATTTCTTATCAAAATGTCCCAGGCTGCCCTTTTCCAAGCTAGATGAAAAAAAATTAAAGACAGAGAAAAAACAACAAAGATCAAGCGAGCACCAGTACACTGCATAGCTACCAACTGTTTAACAGAAATAGAAGTTTGTCAATATGTGGCATGAGCCACTATGTCATATGGCACACATGAAAAACATGGCAGCTAGACACTTCCTCTAAATAAACTGCCTTCGTAATAGTGTCTGAGGCCAGCCATAAAGCACACCCATGGCTTTAAATAGGTGGCTCGGGGTGTTAGGTCATATAGTGGATGTACTAATAAGTATCAGATTAGAATAAATTTCCTTTGACAAAGAATCAGCAGTTATTGAGTACCTGGCATGATCAATATCTAAGGAATTATAAAAAGGAGAGAATTGTATAGCTAAGGCCTTGAAAACCAACCAATAATATTTTCATCATAATCATAGGGAGAGTAAATGATTGCAAAGCTTCTAAAGTTCATTTGACCCAAGGAGATCACTAAGGGAAAGCTGCATTGGTCAAAGATGAGAAAGAACATGCTCTGATGTAATTTGACATTGAACAAGTGTTGACAGATTAAAGTCCACAGATATTTCTGACAGGTAACAGCTCCCTCAGGGTGGTGGATACACCTGAAAGTGAGTGACCGACAGATTGTACAAAATTCACTGCCTTGTCCTCATTTTATGATTATAAATCAGTTTTTGTTGACAGAGCTCATTTTTCACCGCAGCATCTTGGTCTCCAAGCCTGTGCCAAACTGTTCTAACTTCATCAGTGCAGTCGGGAATGCATTTCACAAAATTGCCCTTTGCTGACGATAGTACCAAAGCAATATAATTCTGCAAAACATTAAAGGAAAGGCAGGAGAGAAGCGATCTAGAGAAACTAGTGCAGATGGCTTTCAATTTTCTAATAAAACACCTCCAGTATCATGGTCTTTGGAGAGAATAATTATTTTGCTCCTGTTATCATAAACTCGATTTCTGGCTGTGAGCTGCTATGACAATTAGGTTACAGAAGAAACTGTTGAGTTATATATTACTGACAGTATTTGGTTGAAATGGAAACTAGTGACATGTAGACTGGTAAAATCACTGAAAACAACCACCCTGATTCAGCAAGACTGTAAGAATACTACTCATGTGCTTAAAGTTAGGCAAATGTTAAAGGCCTTGCTGAATTGGGGACAAAATCTTGATGACGGGAAAAGATGCAGATTTTAAAGTGTCATAAAACAACCAGTGTTTTCATATATTTATGAACATAACTCAATACTACTTTTTTAAAATATACCAGCCAGTCACATGGTGACACTGAAGAATCATCTATATCTAACTATTTATATATTCTATTCGCAAATCATTTCTATTCTCAAATTTAATCCCCCCTCACCACCACCAAATATCCTTCTTCAATGACTGAATTTCCTGTCAGGAAAAAAATTGCAGGATTGGGCAATTCAAATAGGTGGTTTATTTTATTTTATTTTTAAGCATATTCTGGAGCCCACTGCTGCATCATGCTCAAAGGTATACTACTGGGTTCCCCTGTGCCTTGTTTGCTTAGCTAAGCAGAAAACTGCATAAATGCCAGATCCGCCACAGCTGTGTTTGCTGGACGGGAACATTGCTCTTTGTCTATTGAAGATAAGAGCTCACAACAGTCAAGCCATGTTTGCACATCACAGGCTCAAAATATGATTTTAATAATTATCCTGCATCAACTAAAATAGCAGCTCAAGCCCTCTTAATAGCCATTTATTTACAAGATACACTTAATTTAGTGCATTTTCAGTTTGCTTCATCAATTCTGGAATATGTGTTTCAGCAATTTGACAAAAATGCTTTTCTTCTTCTTCAGTGACAAAGCGCAAGCTGTAAATTGTCCCATACTCAGATTCCTTTCAAAGCGCAGACAAAGGACCATGCTTGCTCTGCTCTTATTAGGTTCACATAAATCAAAACCCAGTAAAAGGCATGTCTGGTAATCTGACAAAACAGTCTATACTAACCACGCAACTGGATCACGGTGCGTCTCACCCTTCGTATTAGCTGCAGACAGTGCAACGGCTGGCAAGGTTGCCAAAGCAGTTTGGAGAAGAGCCGGGACACCGCATCAGTTTATAAACTCAAAACCCGTTAATCTAGAATGTAACTGTAGAGCGTTGAAGGGCATTGACAGGATTTCTCTCTCCCCTCTCCTTATTTTACAGCCAACACCTTTCTACAGGGGTCAGTAATTATGAGCTGCACTGACCCTTCAAGCCAACAGTATGAAGATCATACTTAAACCATGTCTCCTTAGACATGCCCCATGCCATGCTACTCGTTTTTTTATTCTACACTGTTGAAGGCAAGAAAGCGGGAACACTAAGGGCTTGTGACTTATGTTCATCCAGTGCAGAGGAACTGGCCTAGGGAAAGATCCTCAGTTGGTATAAATTGTCATCGCTCCATTGAAGTCAAAGGAGCGATGGCAATTTTACAGCAGCTGAAGCCTTGCCCCCTACTGCTTATCTTCACTTGTGCTGGTATTTAATCTCCACCCACACTTATACTGGTGTGAAGCAACTGTGTCATCCCAACTCACTATGCACAGCAGGATCAAGGCCTCTTTGATGCTCATAACAGTTTTAAAGGAGAACATAGTTTCAAATTATGAATGAAGCTTGACACATTTTTAAAGGACAGGCTCTATATTGATAAGATTTAGATATATTTTGCAGCTCTGCCAGACTATATGTTAATGTTTGTAAGATGCATAGAAATCCGCAGATGTAACATGACAGAAAACGACAAAGTGGCATTTTACAATTAAATTAAAACCAATTTTATACATGCTCACATTTCAAACACTTTTTTTATCTAGATTTATTCTAAGTTAACAGTCGATTAACTGTTAAGAGACAGCACAATATGGAAAAGGGAACTGACGAAAGCATGTTAAGGTATGTCTACACTGCAATGAAACATTTGCTGCCAACCCTTGCCAGCTGACTCAAGCTTTCAGGGCTCAAGTTGCAGGGCTATCCAACTGGTGGAGACATCCAGGTTTTGGTTTGAGACCGGATGTCTACACTGAACTTTTATAGCTTCGCAGCCTGTGACAGCTGACAGGCCAGCCGCAGGTGTTTTAGTGTAGACGTACGTTGTGTGTTTAACCTCAAAATGGTTATCTGCGGAATCACTCTATTTATTTTAAACCAGAATTGAAAAGCTTTTTTCAATCTTGTAACTAAGGGCTTGTAGATTTTGTGGAAAAAAAAATGTATTCAGGTGTATGAGGTCTTCTGATATGCACTCTTTATAAACTTGAAAAATAAGCAATATTTCTATATTGGACACATATAAAAGTGGAATTTAAAAGATGACATGAGATTTACCATTAATCGTGAATGATCACAAAGATGTTGTGACAAGAAATAATGTGCAAAAATAACCTGCTCACATGAAGATTGCCACATTTTTATAAAACATCATAATTATAACATCACCGCATGCATCCGATGAAGTGGGTATTAGCCCACGAAAGCTTATGCTTCAATACTTTTTTTAGTCTCTAAGGTGCCACAGGACTCTGTCACTTCTGCAAATCCAGACTAACACAGCTACCCCTCTGATTCTTGACATCATAATTAATGAGTTTTTAAAACACAACAACTGAACTCATCAGGATTGAAGTACACTAGTGCTTATGAAAAGAGATTTTAAAAATGCTGAAAGATTAAAAAGAAAAAAAAATTAGACAACTTGTCTATAAAAATAGTTACAGTCGGAATAATGCATCACCTGTCATCACAATGAATCCTTTCAAGGGAACATTATTGACTTTTCTCCCCATCTTCTGAATACTAGCAAATAAACCCATTTTCAGACAAGCACACTTCTGATACATTTATACATTACTGTACGTGGGCTGATGTTTTCTAGGTTCCTGTTCAAATAACTTAATAATTGCGGGAAAGATAACCCAACCAGAACCAGAAAAGCTTGTCTTTGGCAGCTCACAACCTTCACCTTCCTGGGGACAAAGACCAGGCCTTAAAAAAAAAATAAAAATCGTTTTTCTGAAGAGCATGGTTTTGTGAGGCTGCACATTTGGCCTAATACTACCTCTGCTGTCTCCTCTCTCATATGCTTCCCTAGGCATCCTTTTGAGCTGAACACACTTACAGCATGACATTTCCCTGTGATATTCCACAAGGTTTTCGGAGAGTGATAAACCAGCCAAAAGGGGTTTGATTTAGATTTATTTATAGTGCCCCACTTCATGCAGACTTTTTTCTTCTGTATTGCTGATAAATCAAGTTAATGATTTGCCTGCACCTGCCATCTCAGAACCTCATTTTCCATTAGAAGTATATTAACTATTTATGTCCCTAATACCATATTAGGTAGGAGAAACTGACACAATGACAGATTTTAAACATACAAAGCATAAATACTCTCTGGAGCAGATTGCTCTATTGATGCAAAATCACAACAGGGAGCATTTAAATAGGAGGAAAGTGGCTTTACAATCACAGTGTAGCAATCTGTCATTTCAATGTTTTCCGTCCTTGACTGGCCTAATCATATTCTGGAAAGCAGAGACCAGTATACAACAGAGCAAAACAAAAATAGAAAAAAATTAGTGAAAAATTCATTGTATTCATAAGAGAAAAATTACCGACTAACCATTGTTATATAGACAAATTATCGTGGAAGTATACAATATAGCCACAGAATATATATGTGAAAAATGTCCCACTTCTGCTTTTATTTGAAAACTCAAATCTAAAATAATGAGGAAAAGTAGGGCCTAAACTAGTTGCTGAGTGGTCGTAACTCCCACTGATATCCCATATCTCACAGGAGATGCTCAGCATCTTGCAGTATGTGTTAGAACAATATTATTGGCAAACATGTAAAGGAAGTGCTGACTTCTCCTGGAATCCCAGGGTTTTAAAAGAAGCTCTTTGTAACAAGAATCTCTCCCTCTAAACCCTCTTAAAGAGTTGTCCTTTGACAAGCTCACGGTTTCTTATTTCTTAATTGTTTGCAGTGTAGTTGTTGCTGTGTTGGTCCCAGGATATTAAAACAAGATAAGGTGAGTGAGGTAAGCTCAAAAGCTGTCTCTTTCACCACCAGAAGTTGGTCATATAAAAGATATTACTTCATCCATTTCGTCTCTCCTATTTCTTAATTATTTAAAGATGAGTACTGAAAAAAAGCCAGCCTGTACAAACAGGATTTCTTCCATTATTTTGAGTAGAAATGCTTCTCCCAAGCATCTTCGGCATCAGACCCATGGCCCAGCTAATCCAGTATTCTGTATCCAAAAGTGGATGGCACCAGATGCTTCAGTGGAAGGCACAAAACAGAATAGAGAAACGTGGGCTAATCTGCATCCTATATTCGGTCTCCTCGTAACTCCTATACTTAGTGATTAGTTTACAACCTGAATCATGGTTTTTAATACCTCTAACCAAAATGTATGGTAGCATAAACCAGTATAATTCTGGGTCATCTAGTTATCCATATAAATGTGTGACCCATTTTTGAATTGTGCTAAGTTTTTGGCCCCAATGGTATTCTGTGGCAATCTTGAGGATGCATAAGAAAATAGACTTAGGTTACAAAATGGGCAGGGTTCCGAATGTGTTAATACAGGGCTCAGATATACACTATAAAAGTGATTCACAATATGAATTTTCTCATACAGCTCAGCCATAGCCTTAACTTAGGCAGAGTACAGGGTGGCTGCTGAATTATGGTAGTAGCGGTGCTTATGCAGAGATGAATAGCTCATCTTTCCCTCCACTGCCCACACATAAAAAAATCCTCCCTGACACTCTCACTGCACAACGGAGACCAAAGTGATTACTGACAACTAAAGAATGAGAGGTCCATTCCAAAATTGGAAACAGCGCAAGGTTATTTGTTCCACATGGAATGCATTTGGTGGTATCAGTCCAATTACAAGTAGATAAGTGTCTACAACACAGAAACTGCCACTGACTCCAATCAGCACTAACTCGCTTGTCAACTTTTGTTGACAGTCTCATAAGGGAAAGTACTGAATGGGCCATAAGGACTGAACTATTCCATAGATATGGTCCCTCCAAGCCAGGAGTGAGGCACCTAGGAAAGTCTAGGAAGGGCTGTGTGGGGAATTTTATATTGTCACAACCTGAGATGCACGTGCCTCGCAAACAGAGGATTTCTGTCTCCAGGACTGTCAATTCAGCAACTTCTATAAGCCCTATATTCACAGACACCCTTCTTTTTGTATTGCAAGAGCATTTATTTTAAATAATCACAAAAATGTTTTGTTTGTGAACTTTAACCAATGCATTATCAATTTCATTCAGTTTTACATAGGCTGTAAGCATGTAAATACTACCTTCTGTCTTGATTAGGGAGTAGGATTTAATATGGAAATAATGTATATGCTACATACATAAGGTTGCTGAAAACAACAATTTACATTTTATAGTTCTAGTTGTCTGACTACCTCTGCCAACTCAAAAAAGTGAGAAAAGTGGTAAAAGTTACATATATATTTCTTAGAATGCACTATATTAAATATTTTATACCCTCTCCTGGCTGCCATTTTGTCATTTTCCACATAAAATGCATAAGTTACTATCAGCCACTGCTCCATCAAGATAATTGACTTCTTCTCCCTTGGTGATTAAGAGGTCATCATTAAGGTCACCCCAGCCTTCAGACAGAAGTCACTCTCAGAACTCCTGTCTCATAACGTATGCCTGTCTGATCCAACTTTCTCTGTCATTGGCTTTGCTCTTTCAAAACCAAAAATCCAACAACTATCAAAGCTAAAATAATAATTAAATCTTATGTTGAGTTTTTGCATCTGCAGTGACTCTTGCTGGAAAGTCATCCCAATGGAAATGATGCTTATATTTCTGTATTTTATTTGAAGGGTAATTTGAGAATAATTTTCAGTTAATGTGTCTGGATTCTTCACATCTTCAAAAAGGCAACCTGTAAAAGAGAACAAAACAAAAAAATGTTAGTTCCAGCACAGCGAGAGAAAGTACAAAAGACTCCTGCACAACATGTGGCCCGCGCGGGCTCACTATGCAGCCTGCATGGGGTGAGTAACTGGGCTCACTGTGCGGCCCGCAGGGGGTGAGTAGACAAGCGGCAGAGTGGCAGCTGGCTGGCTGGTGGGCGGGGTGGTGAAGAGGCCAGTGGCAGGCGGGGGAGTGAGGGTGAGCCAGTGGCAGGGCACGGGGGCAGGGAGAAGGTGAAGAGACCAGGCAGAAAGTGAAGCAGGCGAGCCAGCGGCAGGCAGGCAAGTGAGCTAGTGGTGGCAGGGGGAGGGGGCGCCAGGGTAGTGGAAGATGGAAGCATGAAGAGCCGAGGGCCTGGGGGGAGGAGGTGCTGGGCGGAGGAGGCATTGGGCTGCGGGGGGTGAGTAGGCAAGCCGGGTGGGGGGGTAGTGAGGGGATGAAGAGCTGAGCAGGGCAGTGGCGGCGAGTGAAGAGCCAGCGGGCGGGGCAGATGAGTTGGCGGTGGGGAGGGGGGCTGAGGATGTGAGTGGGCATCAGGGGGTGAGTAGGCAAGCCAGAGGGGGCAGGGGGATGAAGAGCCAAGCGGTGCTGGGGAGTTATGGGTGTTTTGCGGGGGCTGGGCAGTGCTGCGGGGGTGTTTTGGCAGGGCTGGGTGGCACTGGGCAGCGGTGTTTCATTGGGGTGGCGCTGGGATAGGAAGGTGTGTTTCCGCGGGTCCAGGCGGCAAGGAGGTGTTTTGCCGGGTGGTGCTCAAGAGGTGTGTTTCATCGGGGCTGGGCGGTGCTGGGGGGGTTGTTTCCGTGGGGCGGGGGGGGTGTGTGTTGGGCCTGCAGCTGTTTTCTTTGGAGTAATATGGCCCTCGCCACTTTACGAGTTGTGCAGGCCTGCCTCAATATCTTCAAACTCCCTTTTCAATCCTTGCTGCTGAATTAAATCAGTTGTAGGAGTTTTCACAGTTGCAACAAGGATTAGCAAGATCCTTTGGTCTGTATTTCTGTGAGGGAAAGTCATGTATACACATTTTTCTCCTTGCATCAGAAATACAGTTTGTTTCTAATGACAAAAGGTGTTCATCTTGTCTAACTTAAGAAGACATTTGACAGTATTCTGAAACTAGTTTTGATTTTAATCCCTGATAGATTTCCTATTTTGCCCAAAATATTAGCTTGATTTAAGGCCATTGTGTCTATTGGCTATGAAATAGTGATCTCATCAGAGTTAATGGAAAAACTCATTCAGATTTCAAAGGGACTAAGATATAGTCCAAGACACATCTGTGATGGTGCATAAGAAGGAAGATAACTAACTACACTAATACAGTTGTATTACAAAGTTGCAATAAATCTTGTACAAAGTATGTCATATAAGGAATCAATGGAAAAGTTACAGACTGCTAAGTATTATTATCCAGTTTAAATACACGTGTCATCTATGTATATGAAGCTATGAATACTGGCTAAGAGTTTGTATCTCAAACATGTTGTTTTCTTTGGACATGCCCCAAGTGGGCTACACTATGCCGGGGGAGGAAGGGAGTCAACCTAAGATATGCAACTTCACATAGCTGAAGTCGCAGTACCTTAGGTCGACTTACCTGCCCATCCCCAGTGCAGTGAGTCAACCGCAGCCGCTCCCCTGCTGTCTCTGCTTACTCCTCGTGCAGAGGTGGAGTACAGCAGTCAATTCAGGGATCGATTTATCACATCTAGATGAGACACGATAAATCGATCCCCAATACATTGAGTGCTACCCGCCGATCCGGCGGGTAGCATAGCCGTACCCTAAGATTCCATTTCTTGCTGGTAACTTTCCATACACTTGGGCTAAAAGTCTAAAAGGAGACAGTGACATCACTTCTTTGTCTTCAATCCTACCCATATCTTTGGACACGATTTCTAACAAAAGGAAGCTTTGGACAATAGACTGATGACACCCAATCTATTTGGGTGAGTCAGAGAGAATTTCTATAAGATAACAGATTTAACATCACTGCTACTATTCCTGACCTGCAAACTCTGAAACAAGTGTAATGTACATGTTTCATTTAACTAATTAAAAACTCTTATTTTCTTTTTGTATTAATAAACCTTTAGTTTTTAGTTACTGAAGGACTGGCTACACGTGTGGTATTTGGTAACATCTAAGTATCTATATTGACTTGCGGAGTGACTGATCATTAGGATTATAAGAACCTTCTATATGTTGAATCTGTTTTTCAGTAACCTCATCACAAAGATCAGATGTCTGAGTGGAGACAGAGGCTGGATTGCACTAAGGGGATTGTATTTTGGCTTCTTGTTACAGTGTGGTGATACAGGAGCTCATTTTTGGCGTGGTGAACTCTAATGTTAGAATAACCACCAGTTTTGGGGTATGTCTACCCTATTTTTTACCAGTCTGCGCTGAATGTGGCATTCTCAGCTGTGACTCTCACCAGGCATGGTTCACAGCTTTCTTTCTTTCTTTTTTTTTTTTAAACAGAAAAATTCTGGAAGGAGAATGACAAACACTGCATGGAAAATGATCCACCTTCTTCCCTTTGGTGTGCAGGATTAATGGCAACACAGAAGGGACAGGGAGTGTGACCTGCCAAATACAAAAAGCCCAAGGATTTGTGGGAGTAAATGGACCCATCCTAGTGGCTACTGGTTCATCTGAATGTAGTGGCTCTCTCTCCATGTTCTTCCCAGCCTTCCTCAGAACTGGCAACCTATACTACAATGCATTTAGAAAGTGACCTTAAACAGCTGGGAACAAAGTATGAGCAAAGTGGACCTCCAGAGTAAGCAAAACAGCCAGCTGTTAAACTGGGGAAGCTTAATACTATGCTGATCAAAAAGGGAGTTCAGAAAATGCACTACATACAAAGACACTATGGAAGGATGAAAAAGCCAATAGGCAATTTAGCATATTGCTGAAAACACCCAGGGAACAGAACTGATGCCTCATAAAACCACAGCAAGAAGAGTCATAAGACACATGCTGACCTTTTTCCTCCATGCTCCTTGAAACTCCACTGGATCAACTACACAAGCAATTACAGATCCAGTAAAGCTCAATATCATCTTGGGTTTGGAAACTATTAGACTACATGTATGTGGATGTCATGCTGATCTTTAATTCCCAGACTGTTTGATATTTAAAGCAGGGGTGGGCAAATTATGTCCCGCGGGTCACATCCAGCCCGGCCCCTGAGCTCCCGGACAGGAAGGCTCCCCCGGCTCCTCCCCCTCTTTCCCTCCTTCCTGGAGCCTCAGCGTGCCACGCAGGCAGCACTCTGGGGGACATAGCTGCACACTCCTGTGGGGCAGCTTGTTTGGCTCTGCGCAGCTGCCAGACACAGTGCTCTGAGCAGCATGGTAAGAGGGCTGAGGATCCCGGGGGGCACTCAGAGGACACGGAGCTGGGGGCGGTTGGATGGGGCGAAGGTTCTGGAGGAGTGGTCAGGGGATGGAGAACGGGGAGGGGGGGCTTGGATAGGGCATGGGAGTCCTGGGGATGTGTCGGGGGCGGGGGGGGGGGTGGATGGGGATGGGGCAGTCAGAAGACAGAGCAGGGGGGTAGGGTAGGGGGTGAGGTCCCAGGGGAGCAGTTAGGGTGGGGGGGGTGTCTCGCGAGGGAGTGGTCAGGGGACAAGAAGCAAGGGGGCTTAGACAGGAGGTGAGATTGAGGGGGGGTAGGGGGGGTTCTCTGGAGGTGGCAGTCAGGGGACAAGGAGAGGGGGGGATGGATAGGTCAGGGATTCTGAGGGGGGCAGACTGGGGGCAGGAAGTGGGAGGGGGTTGGATAGGGGGTGGAGTCAGGATGTTTGGGGAGACACAGCCTTCCCTACCTGGCCCTCCATACAATTTTGCAACCCTAATGTGGATCTCAGGCCAAAAAGTTTGCCCACCCCTGATTTAAAGAATGTACTAAATACAATGAACCGGCAGGGACTGATTGCAAATAAAGCAGAAACTATATCAAATAAATAGTCAAAATGTAGAGCTGCACAGAATAAAAGATTTCTTTCTGATCAGAAGGCCAAAAGGAATACTCAAAAGACACTCAAATGTTTGCTTTGAATTGAGAAATATATGCCAGGAGCCAGTTATTCATGGAGATGGTGCCTGGACAAGATACAGATGGTTTGCTCCTTCCACTTCCTGATCTACCTTGATCTTACGCCAGTGCAAACTGAGCACAAATGTTGTGAAGAATCAGAAGGATTAAGGCCTTGCCTACATGCAAAAGTTGTTTCGCTTTAACTTTACAGTTGTAGTTAAATGAGAGAGAACTTAAGTACATTTCAACCTGTGAAGTGATCATGAATAGGGGTTGTATTGGAATGCCATGTATACCTGTTTTATTTTACTGGTCTGAAACTTATAGGTTTTAGAAATCCTGTCTCTCTAACCTTTAAAAGCACACACTCCCCTTTATTTATGCAGCATTCTCTCACTTTGGAGTCAGTAAAAAATAGGAGCAGTATGAAAGTTTGTGATCCCTCATGATTATACACTGAAACTCAGCTTTTGACTGAGTTGTTTTTGTGTTTTGATGAAATAAGCATGTAGCTTAATCTCTGCTTCCTAAAGCCGATTGCCTCAAAGACAGAACTGCTTGTCCTTTTTTTAACAAAGAGGAGAATTCTCTACAGCTCCATCTTCTTTATCTTCATCAATTCAGACAGCCCCTTTGCCTCCACTGCTCATAACTCTGGCATCATCATTGACCTTTAACTTTTCTCTTACTCCTGTATCAACTGTCAGCTCCACAGAATTGCCTGCGTACTCTGAACACACAGATCTCGTGGGTTTTTTTTTTAATACTCTGCTCATCTAGCTTGAGCCTTGCCTCTGCTCATCTAACACCAGACATCCTCTCTATCTGTTCTATCCAGAATGGTAATACTGTGCAAAGAGATTTCTTTCCAGCAGCTTCTGTCTTCTGGAACTTCCTTCTTTTACCTCTCTGGCTCATTGAGTCTCCACTGCTTTTCATACTTTTTCTATAAATAACAGCTATTCTCCTTCACCTATGCCTCTTCATTTTTTTATTGACCTATGACCAAATCCTTAATTTATTCATTCTGGATTGCCTTTACAGAGCTGTTTTCTGGTGTTCTTACTAGACACTCTCTTGTATTCTTTAACTCTGTGAAACACTTTGAGATTACAGCTTGTATGAAAAACACGTGCAAAATAAAATGTCATCAGAAAGTTTAAAGAAGGTCTAAAATTAAACTGTATGGACATCTATTCCTTCCTGAGCAAACCACTATTGCTAACACTATTTTTAACTACATGTATATCTAAAAAACGTATGTTGGCACTCAATTGTTTTAATTTTTTTTTTTAAGTACGAACAACATTAAAAGGTCCAGTAATTACCCCTGACATTCCCAACTTATACCCAATCACTTGTAAAAATTAAGGCACAAGTTTCAAAAACTTGACAAAATAATTCATCTGGCATTAGGGTTACCGTACATCCAGGTTTTCCCAGACATTGCCTTTTCTTTTTTTTTTTTGAGGCTCCGTCCTCTGTCTGGGCAAATTTATCAACTAACAGGAAATGTCCAGAATTTTTGCAGAGCAGACATTGCAACTCAGAAAGAGTCCCAACTGGTCCACTTCCTGATTGGTCCCTCCTCTGCATCTGTAGCTGATTGGTCCACAGCTGCTGGATCCTGCCTACCTAGGCCCCATTCCCAGCCCTTGGGAGGGGGTCCCACAGGGAGGCAGTGCTGACTGCTGTTGCTGCATCTCAGACTTGCACCTACCAGCATGACAGACAGTGACACTGCCCCTCACTTCAAGTGAGTATCTTTGTTGCAGGTACCTCCTCCAGCTCCCCCATCCAAGAAGTGTTCTCTTTTTGGGAACCTGAAATATGGTAAACCTATCTATCTTCCATTGTACGCTGAATCTGGTTACAGCTCCGGCAGACCATAGGAGGAATCAAGTCCCAGGGGTGTAAGATCTCTAGTGCAGATAGAGAAATTAACCCCAGGAACCAATAGTGAGATCAGCCCAGTGGCTCATAAATGCAAAGGAACATGGAGAAAGAGACTACTTGGGGCTTTGTACTTCATGACTAACCATGTTGAACTGTGCCCAGAAATAAACAGGATGCCAAAGCAGGTCATAAAACACTGGTACTATGGGCTCATAGCTATTTGTCCCACTGGGTGATGAGTGTTGGGCTTTTTCAATGCAAAGCTCAACTAGAGAACATTGCAGTAATGTAGCTTGGGGGTTACAAAGGCAATGATTGCTGTGATGAGGTCTGCAATTCAGAGAGACATGGTCACAAACACTAGCACTTCAATGAAAAGATACTACCTGCCACCAAGACTGGAACAGCATCATCAGTGGACAGAATATGATCATGAAATTGTGACCAGATTGCTGGCGGTCTGGCACATAGAACTAACATAAGTGGACTCATTATCCAGTTAATTTCTTCCTATCTATCAGCATCATTTCCCCATTTTATCTGGAGCCATCTTAACACAGTTTATTCCAATGCCTTTGTCACAGTCACTGGAAGAGCAAAAAAATGGCAGCTTCCCGTCGTGATGACGATCAAAGATATATTGACTCTTGGTATATATAGAATAAGCCACCTTTCTTAGCTTTCTGAGAATTTGTGTCAACATTTCTGCCATTTTACTATTTACAATGCAAACAAGCTGTGTGATTTATTTTCTCTCTCTCTCTCTCTGTGTGTGTGTGTGTGTGTATGTATGTATGTACGTATATGGCTGTGCTGCACAGCAAGTGGATACTGAGCAGTTAAAATGTGGGATTCACTCTTCACACGTGATGAACCACAGACAGAAATTACAACGTCTGAGGAGAAATGCTCCAGGTTTATGCTCAGATTGGAAAGTTTCATGGCATACTTTGAACATAATGCACTGATGACTCAGGCCCTAAGTATGTATCAGAATATGAATAAAAGTTCTTTACATAATTACTTTATCTCTGACACTTACTTCTGCCCTAAGCAAACTGTAGAAGGATCAGCTTGGACTCGTAGGGCCTGATGCACCAAGGGTGACAGGATCGTTCCTCTAGCATGATAACACCAATCTAATTCTTTACTTCTAACAATAAACAGAATTTCAAATACAGGAACTCCTCACTTAACGTTGTAGTTATGTTCCTGAAAAATGTGACTTTAAGCGAAACGATGTTAAGTGAATCCAATTTCTCCATAAGAATGAATGTAAATAGGAGGAAGGTTAGGTTCCAGGGAAATTTTTTTCACCAGACCAAAAAAACCATATTTTATATATATATATATATATATACACACACACATATATACACACACACACACATATATACACACACACACACACAGTATAAGTTTTAAACAAACAATTTAATACTGTACACAGCAATGATGATTGTGAAGCTTGGTTGAGGTGGTGAAGTCAGAGGATGGGATATTTTCCAGGGAATGCCTTATTGCTAAATTATGAACTAGCTTTTGGCTGAGCCCTAAGGGGTTAACATGTTGTTAATGTAGCCTCACATTCTAAAAGGCAGCATGGCAGACAGAAACACTCACTGTGTGTGTGAGAGAGAGATGCGCTTTGCCCCTTTAAGTACGCTGACCCCACTCTTAAGTACATTGTCTTTTAAGTGGATCCGGAAGTTGAGACAGCAGCTACTGCCACAAGCTCTCAGTCCATGTCCCCACCCTACTCTATATGGAGAAGGGGTGAGTGGGGTGCAGGACCGGGGGGAGGGAGAAACCCTGACATTAGTCCCTCCCTCCTCCCCCCCACAGCAAGCAGGAGGATCCTGGGAGCAGCTCCAAGGCAGAGGACAGGAGCAGCACATGGCAGTGTGTGGAGAGACAGCTGAACTGCCAACAATTGATAACCTGCTGGGCGGCTGCCACACAGGGAACTTAGGGGAGCAGGGAGCTGATAGGGGGGCTGGTCCACGCTGGTTCCAAGCCCCCGCCAGCCATCTCCAACAGGCTGCTCTTCCTGCAAGCAGTGGAGAAAGCAGGCTGTTGCCAAACGATTTAATAAGGGAGCATTGCACAACTTTAAACGAGCATGTTCTCTAACTGATCAGCAACGTAACAATGAAACAACATTAACCGGGGCAACTTTAAGTGAGGAGTTACTGTATAAAAATCTTACCTGAGGGATAAGATACCATGAAGATTTTCATGGAACAATCATAAAAAAAAAATCACTAAAAAGCGTGACTATTAAAAGGACACTGCCAGTTTCAAATGAGTTCCAAACACCGGACCTTATAAAAATATAGTTTTACAAAACCTAGGACTAACAGAAAAGTGTCCATAATCATCATCATTTTTCCATTCCAATGGCACTGTGTACTTTAACAAACTAATCTATTTCCTTGAAGAGAGGAAACTAAACATTACTGCATTGTGCTAGTGCTGGGAAACACAAACATGAAATTAAACAGAAACCATAAAGAAAGAGACATGATGGGATTAAATAGCCCAGATGGGTTACAAGGAGAGGGAAGGAAAACCTAGATCATTTGGGGTTAGGAGCAGAGGAAGAAGGAATTATGGCTTTATGAGACTGTTCTATCATCCCTACACACACACACACACGCTCAGCTGGTGCTCCAGATGTTGAAGGGAAGGGAACCCACTGTGAGATACTCCATCTACTCAGCCACATGGGAATTTGATAATGTAACGCTGACCCTATCAGTATATATTTATCTGGGTCCACAGAATCATAGAACATCAGGGTTGGAAGGGACCTCAGGAGATCATCTAATCCGGCAGTTCTCAAACCTGTTGGGTCGGCAGCCCTTTTTCTCATCCCTGCGGGCCGCCGCGACCCCTGTGTGTCCACCGAAATGCCGCCAAGCTGAACGCTTCCGGTTTCGGTGGCATTTCGGCAGACATGCCGAGTGCTTCACCGTGTCTGCCGAAAAGCCGCCGAACCCAGAAGCTTTCACTTTGGGGGCTTTCCGGAGGACACTGAAGCGCATGGCATGTCCACTTCAGTGGTGCAGGGAGCTCGCGACCCCCCAAGGAATCGCCCCGCGGGGGTCATGACCCCCAGTTTAAGAACTGCTGATCTAATCCAACCCCCTGCTCAAAGCAGGACCAATCCCCAATTAAGTCATCCAATAGATTTTTGCCCCATATCCCTAAACGGCCCCCTTAAGGATTGAACTCACAACCCTGCCTTTTGCAGGCCAATGCTCAAGCCATCCCTCCCCCGCCCCCATCTGTTATACTGTAAGCAATTTGGCAGCAGCACCTGGGGGAACCCATGGGAAGTATATCTTGTCAAAGCCAGTGTTATGGAGACCCAAAGAGGGGTTGGAGGCAGCGCAGAGCCATGGAAAAGCTGGACCTCAGTAGATCTGCTGCCTAAGCAGCCAAATTCCCTGTTGCTTCTATGAGAAGAGTGAGGAGGGAAAAGTCCACATGCCAGCAGGAAAGATACAAAGAGAACCCCACAAGTGCAAACTTGTGTTGTTTCCTGTTCCTTGGGACAGGGTTAAACTGTATATGAGACAATATGACCCAGAGGGTCTAGTTACTGTAGCTTCATTGTCCAAACTGGGACACAAGTAATGTAAACAAACAACCCAGTGAGGAAAAAAATAGATTTCAGTTGTAATTTCAGCAAGATTTTTTAAAGTATGATTTTCAATCTGATAGTGTCCCTTTAAAATTGAATGAATTAAGTCAGTCTATAACTAACATCCATGCTTTCATCTTATCCCTCTTAACAGTGTTTATTTCTCAGAAGTATTGAGTTACACTAGGCTGTTTGTACTTGCAATATAACAGAGGTAGATGTGAAACAGAGAGCAATCCCTCTGAAGTTCCCGACTGCACTTTTTGCTAATATAAGAGCAGCATGCCGACACATGACCAAGCTTCAGAAGAAAGTCTAAGAAGAGCAGCCAAAGGACAGACAAAAGATCACTCTCTACTGGCTTTTATTTTACATCAAGACAAAAGTTCTTTCAGCATACTAGAAAATATTGCTTAAAAATTTAAATGTTTTAAGGGACGAAGAAAAGTGATTGTTTAAAATCAAAATTTAAATGGCTACAAACCTTAACATTTTATTTTGTCTCATTCCCAACCCCCATCGTTGGTCTATTCCCATTTTCTTTCTATAGCAGCCATTATTCCTAGTAGCATGTGTGATGTAGAGAGGCTCAGATATAGCAACAATATTTACTTCTGTTAGACTTAAATACAAACCATGGATATAGATGGAACTTGGTGCTAATGCTGCATTGTAATTACTGATCTAAATACAACCAGAATAATAATTATAAAAAATTCACAAAATTTAGGATTTTCCTTGTCAAGACCAGATTCTGGTTGCTTTATACTGTTATGAACTGCAAGCCTCAGCTAATCATGCAAACTTAAGCAGCACTTATTTTCTACAGCAAATGATTTAAACTGCTGTAGAAAAAATGTTTGCCCGAGGGCAAACGTGCATGGGCAGTCTGAAAAGACGCGTTGAACTAAGGCTCTGCTGAGTCCCAGCAGTTCCAAGCCAAGTATCTTGTGCTTTGCATTCCTGTGCAACCTTCTGTTTTAGTTGTCCCATGGGACAGATACCAAAGCAGAAACTTATCTCCTTTATGAGGGCTGTTTCAGAGAGGGAAAAGATGGCAGCTGTGCTTCTGCTGTGGTATTTAACTCTGGTCTTAGTGACATTTAAACATGCAAGGGAGAAAAACATGGAAGCTCTGAACAAGAGACTAGACATGGTTCAATCTTTTTAAAAGAAATGGACAAAACGAAGAAAGATTTTGCAAATTCAACTCATGGATTTAGTGTGGAGACCCTGGGCCAAATTAATGGAGTTGTGTCTGTCAGAGTTCCTTTGTGGTATCAGGCCACTTGCTGTAACTTACCTTGAAATGGGAACCCATGTTCCTCTCCCCCCAGACCAGGGATTTAGGTGAAATCCCTCCTGCAATTCACTGTGATCACCTGAACAAGTCTAAGGCCATGTCTACGCAAGCACTTATGTCAGCAAAACTTTTGTTGGTCAAGGGTGTGAACCCCTCCCCCTTCTCCCGAGCAACTTAAATTTTGCTGGTATAAGCACTTGTGTGCACAGTGCTATGTCAAAGGGAGAGAGTTGCCCGCCCACAGAGCAACCACCGCTCACTTAGCTCTCTCCCGTCGGCGTAATGCAGCCACACAAGTGCTCTGACACTAGCACAGTGGTATTGATACAGTGGTGCTGTTGTAAGTGTAGACCTAGCCTTAGTTTAGTTCAGCACCTGCCTCCTATTTCCTTTCAGGGGCAATGACAGGGTTAACCAGTGACCAAACGCCTTCGTAAAGAAAACCATTCAGAACAAAAAGCTTACGGTATGCTCTCTCTGTAAAAAGAATAAACAGCTTACACATATTTTTATCTGGCCATACTAATCTACTACACAATAGGTTTTAAAGTCCTTCAAACCCTTTCTGCAGGGTATGTGCCTCCTGTTCCAGTGCCCACTTCTGCAAGAGCTAAATTTAGCCCCACAAGTAGTACAAGCTCTCTGTATTTCAGCCCAATAAGGAAAATAAGACCCTTCATGGAGATATCCCAGAGAATGTGGACTATGCTGGTTATCACTATTTTCTTTGTAAAACTAGATACCTGATCTTGCTGGGAAGGGATGACAGAATCTGTCTGTCTTATTTTTTTTCCCTGAAGGTTACCATTTAAAATACAATCATAGAACAAAATCCATGTATGTGGCTTGCAGAACACTGCACATGTATAATATTATCCTCAAACTATGCAGGATTAAGAACATGGCATTCTGACTGCCTCTTCCCTAGAGTGCCAGAGGGGATAGTTTAATGGTCTAAACATCAGCAGGTTTAAATTTCAGTAGGGTCAAATCAGCTCTCGCTCCCTCCCAGGTATATTAACAGAGTACAGTGGATGATATGTGTGGAGGTCAGAGGAGAGGTCTAAAACCAGTGTGCTATAAACTCTATACAGACGTTAGAGATCCCATTCACTTTTTGTAAAAGATGGGGTTTTCCCAGGTGTGCTGTGCAGTGTGCCATACGCTGCTTAGTTGCATGGCTGCTACTCTCAAGCCCGGATGGGGGTGCCATTTGGTGGTTCCGTGAGCATGTACATTGTGAAGTATTCTGGGCTCCTCTGGATGAAAACTGCTATCTAAATGCAATTTATTGTCACCATATTCTGAACCATGCTTCAATAATTAATCACCCCACAAAAATCAATCCTTCTCCAATCAACATCCATCTCCAGTACCTCTTTGGGTTCAGGGACTTCTTTGCCGTAGCAGCAGGCTCAGTTCCCTGGCAATCCTGCTGAGAGCACAGTTCCCAAAGGCAAGGAAGACTGCTGGCCCTACAGGATCTCCAGTTTCTACTCTTCAGCCCAAGCTCCTCAGTGATGGGTAGGGACTGGGAGGCAGAGAGCCCCTTTTAGGGCCAGGAGGGAGATCCTTTCTGCCAGGTCCCAGTTCTGCTTCTGAACCTCCCTGAAGCAGCATCAGGCTCAGATTCTTTTTATTTTTATATGTAACCAGTGAGGAATCTGGAGTAGCAGTCTGGAAACAGAAGTGGAAAGCCAAAGTCTCTCGCTAAAACGCTAGAGTTTAGACAGGTCTGCAAACTAGGTCAAATTGAGAGTTGGGGGCTGGTCACTGCATCATCAAGATGCTCCTAAAATCTAGAAACAGGATATGTGGTTCCTCAGACTCTCCACGGAACATGTTCTTTCAGTATTAAGTTAATCCAGTTATCAGTAAGGTATTGCACTGACAACACATCAAAGTTATTTGATATTAATGTTCAGAGTCAATGTATTTTTGTGTTTTAACATTAATTGAAAATCTCTTTCTACCCTCCCCCCTCTTCTCTCCAACTCAAACTACGTCAGAATTTTGTTTGTCCAAGGATATGCCAAGGACACTGGTTTCACCATCCTATCAGCTCCTAGTGATGGGGACTATAGAAAACCCTAAGACAGATAGGTAACACAGAAGGCTATTATAGTTACTTTGAGGAAAGCAGTGTCACACCCAGGGCCATATCATTTTTAGATTTGAGACTGGCCAGACAGTTCTTTCAGATTATGCTAAAATTGGGTTACATATTTAAGGGAATCTTAATAAATGTGTATGGGTGGATTTCATTTTATTTACTTATAATATTCCAGCAAATATGTTTACATCAGTTAAGTTGTTTCTGTAACTTGCCAGCTTCTGGCTTTGATTTCTTCTCCTTCCCCATAAATCTGAAGGCTCAGAACGTCCACACGTTTATTCCACTTGTTCCCCATTCAATCTGACTGTCAGTAAAAGCTCTAATAAGGAGTAGGGAGACATAGTGATGTGAAGAGAAACTGTTTGGTTAATATTCCACCTGCTGTTGGCACAGGGAGAGAGGGTCTAGTTTATTTTTATTTCCCACAAAGTGTCTCATTTACATCTGAAATGAAACTGTGCACTAAAGACAGAGGGCCGAATAATAGTGTAACGTTCATATCTTATTTGTTTGAGAGTTGGTGATGCTCCTAAAAGGGATACAAAGTGATAAAGTTTTAAAAGGCTCTGCTACATATAGAAATATTTTATATAACTTCTGCTAAAAATGAAGCTATTATAAGCAACCTGTGACATTTGAATGTAGCCCAGTTTTTAGTCTCAGTTTCTGTATGCCTAACCGAAACACTGAAGAGCTGATTTTAGAAGTCCTGAGGACCACTGCAAGAAAGTAAATGTTGATATCCACAACACCACCACAGTCAATTTTTATAGCACAACCATGCTTTGGAGAAGAATGGGACTCCCTTCTGCATCACTGTTAGAAGGGAGTTCCAGGTTTAAGGAGCAGCATGGAAGATGACATGGACATGAGAGAGGGAGCAGGATACATAGGGGAAGATGAAATGGGAGGCCCTGGCAGAGAAAAAGGAGAGGAAATAGAAGGAAATCAGAGCAGTACACAAGGGAAGTGGGTAAGGTTGTGGAAGAACAATTACGAATCCATTTTTTCCATAATAAACCAAACATAAAATTAAGGTCCACAAATAACAGAATATAACATACTAGAAAAAGTACTCTGAGCTACTGTGATATATTAGGTAGAGTGTTGTGTCATTTTTATTGTGGAGAGGCCTTTCCAAAAATAAAGGTTTCCCCTTAAGATGACCATACTCTGCACTCACTTGATCTCTTTTAGAAGTTTGTTCCATAGTTTGATCCCCTTGACTGGGAATGCTTTATTCTCCATGCACACACACCTGTCTTGGACTTTATGATGTGCACTGTCCCAGAGGATTGCAGGTTTCATGGTGGTTCATAGATCTAAAGGACACCAAAAGTTGCACCATGATGAAAGATTCTCTTCCATTTGCTTTGCAATTAGACAATTTCTGTAGTTCTAAGACTTCAAGTCCCCGCTGCTTTGCTAATGGGATTATCACAGATCTGAGTGTAATGAGCTAATTCTCCCATAGGTAATGTACTTTCAAGAGATGCTTGGAGAAGATGCACCCTTAAACATAATGAACTCAAATATAATTATATTAAGACTCCTTAAAAGGCAAAAGTCATCCAGCATGGACAACATAAAATAAACATCTAAAAACTGCATTATTAAACTGCCTAATGAGCCATTCCGCATGCCACTGGAAGTTTTTAAATAGAGAATGATAAAAAATGACTTTAATAAAACTTAAATACCCATTACCAGAAGTCACAGAGTGGATTATGGCTCAAAAGTAAACATGTTTGTTCACAGAGGGAAAGACAGTGATAATAGACAAGACAGATGATTTCCTGTGTCTCCTATTGGAGTAGGTTATAATTTTACTGAAGATTCCACACTTCATAAAAATAAATATCAGTTTCTGAAACAGCAGAATACTAACAGAAATCACAAATATACCTCTCAACACTTCCACACCATCAAAAATTACTCTTTAAAATGCAGTGGCCATACACTTTAACATTTCTATTATTGTGACATATCACACCACCACCATGTCTTAATGATAGCTCTTTTGGTGGTCATTGAACCAGACACTTTCCTCCTCCTCCTCCTCCCTAGGATGTTGCTGGGGAATATTTTGCCTTTTAATGTATCTGTGAGCATTTGCTCTTTACAATCCGCTCCTCAGACAATTCGCAATGCTCATAAACAGTATTCCCCCTTCCAAGCTCTTCTTTCTCAGCCTTTTTTTTTCTCTCTCTCTATGGTGTGTAGTCATTTCTGCTGTCACTTTTTGTGTGAGTTAACTTAGCATATACTCTCCTTTCAGCACAGAACACACCTTTATTTTTCAGCAAAATTCCATGCACAACTATTGTCTATAATAAAAATAAAACAATAATTATTATTAATAATAATTATTAATAGCTGATTTTCCATGACTCATTGCGAGACTTATGGCAGAGTCAGGACTTCCTGGCTCTCAATCCTATGCTCTGATTATGCCTCTCATGTTACAGATTTACAAATGCACTATTAAGATGTTCAGATAAACAAACTGTACCAACAAATAAATAAATAAATAAAGGATAACCATAAGAAAAGCAAGAATTCATTCTCTCTTTGATTTGGCTGACTGATGTTGCAGCAACAGCCAAATTTCTCTCTGAGTAAAAATCTGTTTGTAAAAAGTGTAGTTTATCGTATGGAAAAAACATGAACAAGGCAGAAAGACAAGAAAGGAAAAGAACCGAATAATATTTTACGGAACCCTCACTTCTTAGTCCGGTTGTGAACTGGAGCAAAAGTTCTTTGGGTTTTCTCAAGAGAAAAGGAATGTAACAATTTTGCTTCACAACTCTGAAAATGAAGTGTTCGACTGGGAATGGGGGTTGGAGCAGGACATTCACATGCTTAAAGAGTTAGATTTGGGATGCTTGCATTTCAGAGGGATTGCTGGATGGTTACAGTGACACTGAACACCCCAGGAATTAAGCAAAAATCAGCTAGGACATAGTCAACTGTTTCAGAGGCTAATTTGACTACATTTCAAAAATATCCCGAGAGTATCCTGCACTACAATAGTCTGTTTGACTTGAAAAATCTGTTCCCTCAAGACCACCTATAATTAGCAATGGATGATGCACACTTGGAAGACAAATATAGACACCGCAAAGGTGATGCATCACAGCTTGAAAATAATTAATGCTCATCCTAGTAATGCCACCTACACCAAGAGACTTCGGAACAGTTTACTAGGCCCATAATGTCACAAAGGAATGGGGAAATCATTTTTCATATCCACAGAAATAGGTCACCATAAACATTTTGAAAAGAATCTGAGTGAAAATAAAATGCGCTTTGTGACAAGTGGTATGCATTATCACAGAAAAATAAGATTTGCATGTGGACTTTCAAGGTACTCCAGCCATCCTGCTTCAAACATGAAACACATTCCAAAACAAAACAGATAATAAAGCAATTAAAGTATATATAGAGATATACCTATCTTGGAGATCTAGAAAGTTCATAGAGTCCACTCCCCTGTCTACACTAGCAGAACCAAGTATTGTCCCCTGACAGATTTTTTTGCCCCAGATCCCTACACGGCAGCCTCAAGGATTGAGCTCACAACCCTGGGTTTAGCAGGCCACTGCTCAAACTGCTGAGCTATCCTTCTCCCTTGTAATTTTGCACTTAAAAAAACATATACATCATTCAGGAACTGAAGAGCTCTAGTGACCTATAAGCTATGTAGTGACTGTTGCCTCTAGGTTACAGGTTCAAATCCAGTCCAACACACAAGCTACCCAAAATCTTTACTATTTGTTCAGCAATTTATTTTTATGCCTAAAGATTCAGACTTATATGTGAAGAACATTTGTAGTCCCAGCCCAGCTCTTAGGGGATAGGTACCCAAATCACAAAACAACCACAAACAATAGCCATGTTAGTAGTCCCAGAAAGAGTTGAATGAATCCTGAGGTCTGAAACATTTGTTCACACTTTTAGGTGGTCCCTTTCAGGTTAGCAATGAGTAAGGCCCTACCATATTCACAGCCGTGTCATGGACCATGAAATCTGGTCTTTTGTGCTCTTTTACCTTACACCAGAGGTGGGCAAACTTTTTGGCCCAAGGGATGCATCGGTGCTGGGAAACTGTATGGAGGGCCAGGTAGGAAAGGCTGCGCCTCTCCAGGAAAGCCTGGCCCCCACCACTATCCGCCCCTCCCACTTCCCACCCCCCTCAAAAGCTCCAACCCAAGCTGACTGCCCCCTCCCAGGAACCCTGCCCCTAACTGCCCTTCCGGTACCCCACCCAAATCCAATCCCCTCCCCCCAAAGCCCATTTCGGAATGTGGTCTCCAAACATGGGCGGAGGACTCAGGAGGAGCAGGAGCTGCCAGAGAGAAGCAGTGGTTTCCCCTTCAAAGTGCCATGTCTCTTCGGCCGGCTGAGGCCTCTGGCCCGTGTTCACTGTGCTCTCGCCACCTGCACCTCCTGACCGCTCCCCTGAGGCCAAAGGTGAGTCTCCCGCCCTGCTCTTCCCTGCCCCCGCAGTGCAGCCCCTCCCCTCCATGGGGGGTGCACTGATGCTGAGCTGCCTAAGTGCCCAGCCCTGGGGCCCCTGTTGTTGGAGGCCCTGTGCCATGGCACCCTGTGTTCACTGGTAAATCCGCCCCTGAGCCACGCCGCCCAACCGGAACCAGCTATGCCAAGAGCACTGGCGGCGCAGCGAGCTGAGGGTACGGGGGAGTAGGGACAGTAGGGAAGAGGCCTGGGGTAGGCTCCTTGGCTGGGAACTCAAGGGCCTGGTAGGAAGGTCCCGTGGGCTGTAGTTTGCCCAGCCCTGCCCTACATTATACAGATTTCATCAGTGTTTCTCATATTAGGGTCCTGGTTCAAAAGGGAGCCACAGGAGGGTTGCAAGTTTATTGTAGGAGGGTCACGGTATTGCCACCCTTACTTCTGCCTTCAGAGCTGGGTGGCCTGAGAGCAGCGACTGATGACCAGGCGCCCAGCTCTGAAGGCAGTGCCCTGCCAGCAGCAGTGCAGAAGTAAGAGCGGAAATACCATACCATGCCACCATTACTTCTGCGCTGCTGCCTTCAGAGTTGGGTGGTCAGAGAGTGGCTGCTGCTGGGCTGGAGAAGGCCCATATCTGAAGGCAGCAGCACAGAAGTAAGGGTGGCAATACCATACCATACAATACCTGCCCTCAGAGCAGGGCTCCTGGCCAGCAGCCACTGCTCTCTGGCTACCCAATTCTGAGGGCATTGCTGCTACCAGTAGCAGTGCAAAAGGAAGAACGGCAATACCATGACCCAATACCCTTACAACCCCCTTTCGGATCAGGACCCTTACAGTCACATCACTGTGAAATTTCAGATTTAAATATCTGAAACATGAAATGTATTTTTAAAATCCCATGACCATAAAATTGATCACAATGGACCGTGAATTTGGTACGGCCCTAGCAATGAAGCTCAGTTAGCAGGTCAATGTATTGTTTACTTGAACACAGTTTTGCTGCATTAATTTTAAATGTTATTCAGAGTGAATTAGCACATTTTAAAACCCTGATTCTTAAAGTATCACAAGGCACAGGGAGTAAAAGTTCTGGAAGTTTTGTGGACACTGAAACATTTCTGAGTTCCTCCATATCTATTCACATTTTGTCCTTTTTTTAGGATCTCACGTAGCTCTTGAAATTCCAGCTACTCTCTCCAATTAGCTCCCTAGTTTTCCTTCCACATCAGGTTCTTTGATTTATTAGAATGATACTCTGCTTGCTTATTGGATAAAAATTAAAAAGCCTCTAGTAAAACATCACTCTGAAGTGACAGTCACCTTGACTTATTGTCTCCTCTCTCTCTCTCTCTCGTTTGCCCTTACATTCAAACATACTGATAAATCTATGCTTCAGCTCACACACTGTCTTTTTCCTCTTTTTAAGTTTTTCATAGTTTGTTCTTTTGCTCTCTTCCTAGCAGTTCAATTTTCTCCAGCTTCAGGTAATCACAACAATTACATCTCACTTGTCGGTGACCACTTCTTGAACTGATGTAATGCTAGAAATAGTATTATTCAGAACAAAGCTAATGTTTCTCTTTCACAATGTGGGATTTTCCAGGTTAGGGTTGCCAATTTTAGTTGGATGTATTCCTACAAATTTCATCACATGACATAATCTTTAATTAACTATTAACCTTTAATTCCTGGACACACCAGGCCAATCCTGGAGGGTTGGCAACCATATTCCAGATTCATTTTTTATTGACAAGCCTGTTACTTGGATATGGTATCAGATAAACTACAGTTAACTACACACTGAATTTTAAAAGAACACAAGATTTTAAAATTATCATCAAAATTATATTAGCCATTATTGTTTTGTAAACATGAAGAGCTAGCAAAAATTGAAAATTGATTTATATGAAATGTTTGTATGAAAAGCCATTCTCTTTAAAATAACATTTTATTTACCCCCTGAAAGAAATGAAAAGATATTTTCATCTTACAGTGTAAATTTTTTATTTATTTATTTAGACAGTGAGAGTAATTAGCCATTGGAATGATTTAAGAACAGCCACGACAGACTCTCCAACACTGGAAATTTTTAAATCAAGATTGGTTTTTTGTTTTTGTTTTTTTTTTAAAGATATGCTCTAGTTCAAACTGGAATTATTTTGGGTAAGTTCTGTGGCATGTTGTATAGAAGAAGGCAGACCAGATTATTACTGTGATCCATCTGGCCTTGGAATTTGTGAATTTTATTTGCTGTAAATAAGTGTACTAAAAAGATCCTGGGTCAAATTCTAGGAGTTGATAAAACTCCCTTTGACTTCAGTGAGACCAGGACATAGCCCACACCTCACAATATGCTGAAGAAGTGCATTGTTTTGGGGGCAGGGATGCAAGGAAACCATTAAACAGAAATATTTCTAACACAGCAAGTTCTATAGCTAATATTTAGCCACATTCTAAGTATCACCTTTAAACAGAAAAAACAGCTACTACTAATGGAATATATCCCCAGGATACCCATAAGGAACAGACATTTGTGATTAATTTAACTAGTCACTAGCTACTGCTCTATAAAAATACAGCTGAAAATGCATTTACTCTCTCTGACAATAAAGAATGCAACTTAAAATAAGAAGTTTTTTCTGTTTGTTCAGCAAGTCTCCTACACTAACTTTTTTTTTTTTTTTAAAGAAGTAATATTGGTTTCACATTGTTACACAGAAGAAAACATTTTTTCCTTCTCAGCTTTTGTGCCTTTCTTTAAAGGGAGGAGACAAGTACAACTAAACACTGCAAGCATTAAAAGCTAGTTTCTAATTTCTGAAACAGAAAAACTGAGTTATGAGTTTCTGCTTAAAAGATATAAAAGGAGCTAATCGAGTTGACTCAGATGATGTAACAAGACATGTCCAATACTGCTCCATCATAAGCCTACTGAAATCCACCTTTATCTTAGTTTACACCAAGGAAACAAAGTAAAATGGTATATAATAGAAATGAGAAATGCATTTGGCCACAAATCATTGCTGAAAACCTGAGATAGCAACATAAAGGAAAACATGGAGAGATTTATGGGCCATCTTTTCAAAGCTCCTTGCTGAACAACATGGAGCCACAGACTGTCTGGAAAGCAATTCATGAGAAAACAAAAATTTGTTGGGCCAAATTATTAAGTTATCTGATATTCCACAAATAATTATGTTAAATATTGATTGGATGGAGAATCTCAACACAGAAACAAAAAAGGGTATCAGTAGTTTGGAGGACCAACAAGCAAAGAACATTATATCCAACATTAAATGATCAGTATAAAGTATTTGATGATGTAGAGAACAAGATTAGGACAAGAGTCAAGCACTATGACTAAAGGTAAGGTCCAACTACATGGAGAAGATGATCCCAAAGCTTCTGGAACAGTATCATTTCCAGCATCACTTATCACAGGGAAGTGTTCTGCAGTTCAGTGCTGATCCCAGGAGTGGGCCAACCAGCCAATTGGTGGTCAGACAATTACATGCAGTGCTCATAAGATTAATAAAGACTACATTCTCATCAGAGTACGTCTTCACCACCCACTGGATCGACGGGTAGTGATCGATATATCGGGGATCAATTCATCGTTTCTACTGTAGATGCGATAAATCGATGTCGAAGCATGCTCCCCATCGACTCCAGAACTCCAGCTCCGCAAGAGGCGGAAACACAGTCGATGGGGGAGCAGCAATGGTCAACTTGCCGCCGTGTGGACGGCCAGGTAAGTCACCCTAAGATACGCTGACTTCAGCTATGTGAATAGCGTAGCTGAAGTTGCATATCTTAGGTCAACAACCCCCGTGTAGCCCAGGCCTCAGTTACTTGATTCAATAGGGCAGAATTTCTTTTTCAGGGAGCAAGGTATTTAAAAAAAATACTTGTAGTTAATTTCCTCTTATCTACTTTTCAGGACCAGATGTCAGGTTTTATGTTTCTCCAGCAAGGGTTGATAGCATCAGTACTACTGAAAACAGTATAAGGAATACAGCTCCCTGACCTGTTTTACGTGCTTGTTATTCCTACAAGCTTTGGTATCACACAAACCCAGGATTGAGGTCTCAGCAGGTAGAAAAAATGGTATCAAATTTGAGTCTATCAAGTGATTAGTTAATATATTAATGCATTTTTTGGTATTTATTTCCTTTCCAAAAGACAAAAATCAGTTCACCTTTAAGGTGTTAGGCTGCTGTTAAGCAGAGTAAGAGGAAGGAATGTTAACCCAAATGGCCTGGCAAAATCCCAATAATTACATCTGTCTACTCAAAACTCTCCCTGCAGTTTCAATTGGCTATGGCCTTCTTAAATTGCTGCAAGTTGTTCTGTGCACTATTAAATGGCTGCCAGGCTTCACCTTAGACAGAGAGCAGCTTCTGCATTGAGAATGAATTAATCCTTGTGTATTAGTGGGCTTTGTTGATACTTAACAGCTGTATTGTCCTTTCCTGCAGAAAAACCCATGGAAAAAAACAAAACAAAAAACCCAGTGCTCACTTGACAGCCAGTAAAATGAATCAGCTATATTGGAATACCTCTGTCTCCTCTCACACTATGTATAAGAACCTTTGAATTAAAGAATCATTCTATCCTCTCTTTTGATGCTGTTGCATAAGAAGCTGTTGCATTTATAATTTTCCATTATTAATCATATCAGCGTACTGTTTAGAGAGGAGGAAATTAGTGCCCAATCCTAATCACAGTGCAGTGTATGGGAGTTTTGCCATTTACTTCAAAGGGAGCAGGAATAGACCATTGGCTAGGCAGCTTGGCCATCTCACCTTTTGCATCTTTCTTCAAATCCTTCCCTTTTACTTGTTGGACAGTCAATTCCTTTTTCTGTTTCTTCATATACTTACTATCTTTTCCTTTAGAAACTTTAGTTTGTTTTTTTAGAATCATCCACTATATTCATTATCATCTATTAATCACAGATCAAGGACCAATGATTTAAATGAGGATGATGTGATTAGATGACAAGATTCCTAAAACTGCAATGAATGATGGCAGGCAAGTTATAGGTATGTCACTGGAGGCATTACGTCAAGGCCATGATAAAAAGCATCACTCATGATAAAATGCATCAGTTGATTCATCTTCAACTGACAGTCAAAAACAAAGTTTTAATAACCCATCTTTCTTCCACAGTGCACTTCACCAGAGCCAAACTGCTATTCCATTTCATTACTACAACATATGATACTTGGTAGTATGCCCCTTTCATTTGCTCATTTCGCCATTTGATTCTTTGAAGACTTGTCATTACCACTTCACTCTCCTTCAGATGCTGTGTTCTCAAACTCCTCTGAATGTCTTGTCAAGCTGCCTTGCCTGCCAATAAACTCTGGAGTTGAGAAGCAGCTTCTTTTTACGAAGACACATTTCTCCAGGTCCTTGTAATCTACAAGGAAATTTGCCCCATTATGAACTATAGCTACAATTTGATATAGTTGAATACCTGTACTTTCAAAGCATCTTTTACTCTGTTCAAAAACACTATAATGAATACATCTCGTTTCCATATGTTCTAGAACACCCATACTCTTAAAGGAAGCAAACAGCAATATAATGTAAGCTTCTGCAATGACTATCATCCATACAGCACATACCAAGTATATGAAACATTAAGGAGAAGCCTTCATTATGGAGTCATTGCTTTATAATTTAAGAATGACTCATTACTCCCCATTAAATTTATGGCTGAACAGCTTGTTATATATGGATCTCATGTCAGATCTCTGTGCAGTGTTGGCTGGCTGACAGACTAAAATACCTCTCACTTAATCAATTTATTAATTCTGAATTTTCCAGTGCTAAAACTAGGTATCACATTGCTTCACAGAATCATAGACATGTAAGGCTAGAAGGGACCTCAAAAGATCATATAGTCTAGTCCCCTGTGCTGAAGAAGGAACCAAGTATGCCTTGGTGTGGTGGGGTATACGAACCCCACATTGGGCCTGAAAGGGTTAAAAGGCAATGCTGGGTCCAGGTATCCCTGCCCCTCTGGGCCTACCTAGCATGCACTGGCTGGAGGTGCCAGTTAAAAGGGAGCTCAGCAGCCCAGGCAAAGTGTGGGTGGACAGGCTGCAGAAGGGAAGGTCCTTCTCTGGGAAGCTAGACAGAAGGTTGAGTCTGAAAGGGGACCACAGAATGGGTAAGGCCTCCCGGCAGCGCCTTCCCCAATTACCACCCCACTTGAGAAATAGCAGTTCCTGCAGAACCTCACTCCTTTGGACTCTCTTGTTTGTTGAGAGACTGATTGAACTAAGGGACCTATAGGTAGGAAGTAGCCCGTAGTACTGAACATGGACTTGCAGCAAGGAGGATCCTGCCAGTGTTGTTTCTCACTGAGCCAGGACCCAGGTCCTGCTACCACACCCTTTTAAAGGCCAAAGCCCAGATGTGGGTGGAAAGTTGAAGATTCCCAGCTCAAGGTCACGAACAGGCATCTCTACTGCCCTAACAAATGGGCAAGAGGTCAGAAGGTGGGTGCATTAACACCTAACCTGCCTGGCCTTCCAAGTCCCTATTATACTTGGTTTTAGGTATCTTTTAATCCCTTAATTTAAAAGTGCCTGAAGTGTGCAAGTGAAGTTTTATTTGTACATATATTTGTGGGAAATGATGCCAACATTCTTTGAAAAGTAGATTCTATGCTTTGTCCAGATAAGACGGTTTATTTGCAGTAGATCACAAAATTCTGCAACTAGCAGCAGCCTGAGGTTGTCATGAGGAAAGTATTCTAATAGTGTCTCTGTTAAGTGCCACACAGACAGAATGGCAGAGTTCTAAACATACCTTTATGGAGAGTTCCTTTCTCACTGTTTCAAGCAGAACAATGAATAGTCAACACAATAGAGACACAGGGATGTTGAAAAGTTCCCTAGAATCTCTGATAAGGAGACTCTTATTTTATTTATTCAGACTAAAATATAATATAGAGCATTGACTGAACCATTTCCAACACACATACTAGTACGTGAAAATTACCATTTGCCCATGACTTTGGTGAATGGTGGTGGATGATAGAAAACGAGATGGTGCCTACCATACTGTAATACAAATACTAACTAATTAGGATATAACAACTACCTGCACAAGTTCTGAAATTTGGGAGAAATGACTAACAATTAGAACCATCTTAATGAAAATGAATACGAAACTATATCAGATGTGGCACTTTGTTTTTCTGTAGCTCCAATATCATTCGTTACTGTGCATCAGGTAACATGAACTTAATCAGATTAATCCACTCCAGATTTTCATAACCAAACCTACACTATTCTTACCTAAAAAACCATGAGTATCATTCCACGTGTTTCGAGAATATTGTTTTGGAAGATGTCACCAGACGACAAAGTTGCACAAAGGCCTAGGCTATACTAGCGGAGGGTGGGGGTTCGAATTGAGGTACGCAACTTTAGTTACGCTTAGTTCGTCAGTACTTTAGTTCGACTTACCTGGCCGTCGCCATGGTGGCGGGTCGACTGCGGCGGCCCCCCTGTCAACTCCTCTTGCGGAGCTGGAGTTCTGGAGTCGACGGGAGCGCTTTCTGGGATTGATCTATTGCGTCTAGGCGAGACACGATAAATCGATCCCCGATATATCGAGCACTACTCGCCAGTCCGGCAGATAGTGTAGCCCTACACTGAATCTTCCAAATTCTTTTTCTTAGTGTACAAGCAAATACTCAGTCTTGTGATGACATGCTGTGTGTTGTTATACAAGATTCTGGATAGAAGAAGAAGGGTAGAGGGAGTTGGAGAGTTTACTGAACTGGGTAGGGTGAGTGGGAGAGTGTGCAGTCTGTCTTGGTCTCTGGCTGGGGTTAATTCTTTGCTCCATGGCAACCAGGCACTCGTATTAGGCTTAGATTTCTGAAAAAAAGGGAATTGCTTGTGTGCTTTTAGTAACCGCCTCTCTTTCAAGATGTGCGTAAATAAAACAAGTTATATTTAGAATATACCCAGACTCCATCTCACTGATTTCTCCTCCTCTGCAAAGCTGACCTGCAAAGCCATGAACATAAGAATGGCCGTTCTGGGTCAGACCAAAGGTCCATCCAGTCCAGTATCCTATCCACCGACAGTGGCCAATGCCAGGTGCCCCGGAGTAAGTGAACCTAAAACGTAATGATCAAGTGATCTCTTTCCTGCCATCCATCACTACTCTCTGACAAACAGAGCCTAGGGACACCTACTGCTTAGCAAAGGGGCAACACTATAACTTGGTTCCTGATTATGGATCCCAGTTTAGGATTTGATTGCTGCTTTCTGACCCCTGACTCACCATTCTCACCATCTCAAGTAATTACAAGAAATGTGTTTAGACAACCAGGAACATGGGAGGCTTTAGCCACCACAAAAACTGAGGATTTGCATTCATAAAGCAAGAAAAGCGGCCTGCTGGAGCCACACACACCACTGCAGCGCTGCCCAGCAGAAGCAGCGGGCCAGAGCACTGCCCGTGCAGTGCAGGGAAGGGGTACAATGGGGGAGGTGGCGAGGGGAGCCTCCCTGGCCTGGAGCTCAGGGGCTGGGCCCAATGTGGCCCACAGGCCGTAGTTGCCCACCCCTACTCTAGGCCTTTCCCCCCAAATACAAAGTTATGTACGTCCCTGGAAAAATGTTTTACATACAAAGTACAATCACACATTACCAAACTAATGGATGGCTCAAACAGTTGCTCAAATAAATGTTATGGCAAACTACAGAAATATCAGAGTTTGAATGATGATTTAATAAAATCAATTTAATAACGTATAATAAAATGGTAGAGGCACAAAAAATAGCATCGAAATCTGTTAATTAAACATGGGAACCTCTCTCAATCTTCAGAGAAATATTTATATTCGTGTAATTCTTCCAGTATTGCTTGTTATTTCCAGTGATAGTTTGTCATATTACCGTTTTTTCTATTTTTTCTTAAGTGTTTTTAATGCAGTACAATAACATTTTATATTTTTAATAAGTGTAGCCTTTGTAATTGTACTAAACTTCAAAACTGAGGCTTGCATGAAAGACATAAAAGTGAGGTAACGATACGGCATAAATCACCATAAATAAGAAATAATCAAGCTTAAAAAGAGAGTACATAAGTGTTATCTAAATCATAATAAAGAACTTATTTCAGATGTAATGCAAGACAGAGTTGGGTTTGTTGTTTGTTTTAGATCATTCACCACAGGAAATAATCTGGTTTAAGAGGGAACAATAATACGGTTCCAGACAGGATTATGTCTTACATCACCCCCTTTAATACTGATACCTTGGGCAGAATTAGCTGAAACCAGCAAAAACTACTACAGCAGGGGTTTCCATGCTGGGCTGCTATAGTCAAGATAACCTTCTTGGAGCAGCCAAAAGAGACAGGCACTAATGTGATTGTGATGTCTCACTTTAAGAATGATTTTAGCAAAACTAAAAAATACGGTGACTCCAAAGAAAGAAAACTGAATATATGTATATCAAAGAAGCTATGTTCTGGGTATTAACAGCAGTTTCTCTACTTGATTATCAACACTGGTTGAGAACTTGAAAGCACCTATGCAGTCTAGGAGATTTAGAAATGAAAATTAATGGAAAATGTCTCTAAATCCCCTAGATGGTTCAGATTTTCAAAACTATTTTCTGTAAATGAATCAAAGGGTATGAATCCAGATGTTTGCAAAATATAAACATCCACAAGTACGTACATAATAGAAAACATCTCCATTCCATTCCATTCCATGGCAGAACCCATGCCTCGTAGCTATTGGTAGGAACTCCCAGTTTAAAAATTTTTTAAACATTTTTTTTTTTAAAGAAGAGGTGCAAGATATATATAAATCTATTTCATTTTCCTTTCTAGTATGGGTGGGTAAGAGACCCATTTTTAAAGTCAATTCCTGTCCTCAGTCTTCCCTACCTCACTGCCTGTAAACCACTTTGAACAGCAGTAGCAACAATATCTTCTTTCCCTGTCTCTAATGTTGCTTCTCAAAATGTTCAAAGGCAGCAGCAGAGTCAATCTTACAAGAATATGGATTAGTTCACTTCTGCTGCTCAGATTGCTTAGGAGGAGCAAGAAGAGTGAAACTGACCACATCCTTCAAAGTTTTATTATGCTATTGCTCCAGAAAGGACTGGAAGAAGTAATAGAAATGTCCACACATGTCCTCTGAAAGAAATTTTATTATTTGTGGGAGAATGTGCAAGTGCTTTTTACAAGCTTCAGGTGATGGGAAGCCTCTAATATATCAAGGTATACATTTCAATTAAGCCCCTGTGGCGCATATACATTACAGAACGTAGTAATTCTGTATTTATATCCATTCTGTAATAATTGTACAAAATGGAGTTATCAAGCTGTAACGAATTACCTTAAAAAGACTGATAATCCCTAACAAGTAACTTGTTTCTTGATCTACCAAATGTTATTGTGCATCAAATTATGAATAAAGAGCATCAAATATTTCCCTATTAACAGACAATTCAAAATAGTTACAGGTTTAAAACAATAAATAGATTCAATTTTTTTTAAGGTTAGGAACTATTATATTTTTTAAGGTTAGGAACTTCGTTCAACCTCCTGCCTGACCACAAAATTTCAGCCAGTAATTCCTTCATCCAGACCACAGTTTATGGTTGAGTGAGAATATACATTTTAGAAATACATACAATCCTGATTTAAAGATTTCAAGTGATGGAGAATCCACCACAATATTGGATAAATTGTTAAAATATGAATTTATTCACCAGGACACACTGCTGGCTGAACCTTAACTATAGAGGCACCATTATAATAAATAATACAACAACAAGGTGAAAATGATCCTTTTGTACTATCAGCTAATTTCTTTTGTCAGAAAGGGCTAGTGCAGCTACAAAACTTTCACTGACACTGGATTAAACAGAAAAGAAATTCCAGAATTATAGTAAATGAAATGCTGACATTGCTCTACAGTCCTTAAAACACAACTTTCTTTCAGATTCATGCAACTGTAAAAAATAAATACAAAACTGCAGTAGGTTTAACTCCCAGAACCTCTGTTACAGTCTATGGCCATAAGAACCGATGCTTGGAACTGAAGCCTGTTTTTCCACAATAACCAAATTGAGAGAAATATGCTAAACAACCCCATATATCATGATCAGAATTCAGTATATAAGACATTTTCTGTTCAGTGTGCCGAAACTCAAAAAAAGGCAAGATACGTTAGCAAAACAGAACAGATTACTTGTCCCTTTAAAGCATCTCCCAGCATTAACTGCTTTGTGCTGTACGTACAAACTTACCAACATACCTAATAAGCTTTTATGCTCAGAAGTAACAGATGAACAGTTCAATGACAAAGTAGATGATGGGTCAAATAGGTGCTAGCTATGGGCACTTGCAAGTTTTACAATTAATATACGAAGAGAGGTTCACCCAGATAGTAAAGCAAAGAACTGCCAGCTCCTGAGTGAAGAGAGGCAGAAAGATCAAGAGCATAGTGAGCTAAAGCAGTTTTCTGAACAATGTCAATGAAACAAAAATGGCAAAATAAGGTTCAATGCAAACACAAGATAGGAAACTTTACTCATAACCTTCTGAGTCTTACGCCTCAGCTCTTCATAAATCCTCTCTGTCCTGCTTCAGAGGAATCCACAGTTGGCTCAGTGAGCCCTACAGCATCTGCCAGAGGCCCCCTTGGTAGAGGAGATGGGCCATGGGTTTGTCAGGGATAGAAAACAATGTTCCCCAGTAATCCTGGTTGATGAAGGGGCTCCTTGGAAGCAGTTATCTTCCAGAGCAAATTAGAGCAGCCCCGGCTGCTGGACTAGGTGAGACTATGTTTGACTTTTTCCTCTTTATTCCTGCCATGCATTTGCCTTCCTATGTCAGTGACAGAGAACAAAGAATTTCAGTGCCATTACACAAGAATGAAGAATATATGACCCACAAAAACTGTCAAGAATCAATGTTCTGCTCTCATGCAAACACGCAATGTGGAAACCTGCTGTAGTGTATATACTCGATCAGTAAATTCAGACAGCTAGTGTTATGGTGCCTTCTGGTGCACTCCTGTCACATGCTACTTCCATGATACAAACCATACTGAAACATTTTCACAGCGTAATACCAGAATGAAAAAAATATTTTAAATATTATTTTATTAAGCAGTGTTAAGCAAGCAGTAGCACACTGCAAGAAAATAGAAGGCAATTTATAGTGAGCACAGATATGAAGACCACTAAACTGGCCCCAGAGAGCACTTTTAGAGCACAAGGCAGAACAGTTTATTACTGAGATTATCAGCAATTAAGCATATTTCCTTTGTGTGCCTTTTTATACCCAGACTTAAGGCAATCAACAGATTTATACTGTCTTCAACATTGTATTGTAACATAGAGAGGATTCTACATAAAAATCCACATCCTTTACACAAGAACTGATCTCTGTTCGCACTGGGATATGGAAAGGATTACTCTTTGTCTACTACTTCCGAAAGCTGAATACATGAATCACACCTATGCTACAGATGAAATCGGGTGCTAACTTGTACCTTGTCTAATTCACCACTTAGGGATTCAGAACTACCTACTGATGATATATATCAAAGTAACCCCATTACAGTCAATAAAGGTACACCACTTTACACCAGCTGCAGTTCTGGCCCAATATTTCTTTTATGGGCATTTCTTTTCATTTACTTACTCTGATCTTAACAACAGTAAAGACAATTAGTTGCATCTGAAGAAGTGGGGTATTTTTTTACCCACAATAGCTTATGCACATATAAATCTGTTAGTCTTTAAGGTGCCACAGGACTCCTTGTTGTTTGTGTGGATACAGACTAAGATGGCTACCCCCTGATACTTGACAATTAGAAAGAAATCTCGGTAAAATAGAAAAAATTGTTTATATAAATCACTTAAACTATAGAATGCAATTTTAGGTTAACTCCCAAATCAGACACGGATTTAGATACATTTATTGACCTAAACCATCAGCTATTGATTAATATAACTGACAGACTGAGTCAAGAATAGACAAAGCATATTTTAAAGGAGGCTTATTATCATGAGTTAAAATGACTATGTATTTTATTTGTAAACTGTACATGCTCATTCGTAAAGAAGATAAAAATTATACAAATCTTTCATATTTTACGTTATATTATCTTCTCTTCAATAATTACTTCATTAGAAACGTTAAAAGCCTCATTTCTTTCACTGGAGAGGTTTTGGTGCTGTTGAACAGTAATCTACAATAGGACAGATTGTGACCATTTCATCGCCACGCACACACACACACTTGCATGAGTGATCCCATCATTCAAGGAAGTGATCACCCAGGGAAGTAAGAGTTCATAATCTGATTCTTTGTTATTACCACAATTACTTTAGCTTTCTTTTTTATAAGGGCTTTGGCATATTGCTGTGTTTTAATGGAGTTGTACTTTAAATGTTCTACCTATTCAAGCTTCCCCTTTTTAAAAGGTCATTGGTGGCATTAATTTAAACATGGACAGTTTAAAAATCTGCTATACTTTCCCACCTTGGTCTAAATATTAATATTCTGAGGAAAACTGCATACTAAAAAAATAAATTCTTCATTGCTGTATTTAGTATTGCAACTAGCTGTGCAGCCACAACTGACAAGCCTTCAATTTGGAGGGTTTTATGAGTCCCCAGGGAACCTGCTCTTTCCTACAGGTAACACCCCTATATTGGATGAAAAACAGTTCATTACCTGGAAGGAGTTCATGCAGCGTAGTGAAGGTGGCAGACAAGCATTACTCAAACTCAATATCAACAACAATTCCAAACAGGTTTTTGATGGAAATGTTAGAGGATGAACTCCAATATCATTTTCCCACTCATAAGCAAGGCTGGAAAGTAAGAGAAATCCTGTTAGTTAATTCATCTAAAGTTAATTCATGTAAAATAAATAGTGCACACATGGTTCAAATAAATGCTAAAAAAAGACTGTTCTATTTTCTGTACCCTAATAATTCTACTTCATGTGCATTGTTTAGAGTCACAGACAATGTATTTTCCTTACAAGGTTGGTAAATGTGAGAGGTATTTTGCTATTATGACCAATTTTACAAAAAGATACATAATGACACAAGACAATTTACCACCCATCAAAACAATTCATTTTTACATTTGTAATTCTGAGTTTTAACAATATTCTGTATCAGATCTCAACTGTCACTACCAATTTCCTATCATACAGTACTTTTGCACATACAATATTGTAAAAAGAACAGCTAGTATATTATTAGGAACCCTTTTTATTTTTATCCAGTAGGAAAACTGTCACTTATCACTGATGAAAGGGTAGGAGGGCAGGGACTCTGATAGCAATTGATTTTTATGATATAGCAATGGAACAAACCTACATCAACCAAAATCAACCCCTACTTAACTTCATGTGGCTTTCTGGTTTGAAATATAAAATGCACTGAAATTCTCAGAGCTAATCACACTCAAGCATAGAAACAGCAGCCAACATAACTTTTTTTGTAAATATTTTTGCCAATTTATGCTGAGGAATAACAAATTGTTTAAGAAAAATCAACTCAGAATGCCAGCAAAACCAGTTTGCTAACCCATGTCAAGCTAGACTTCCTTTTCTTCCACGTAAGAATTGTCAGATCAGATTAATGGTCCACTCAAGTCCAATAATCTGTCTCTGACAGTGACTAGTACAATGCTTGAGACCAAACTGCAGTTACAGATTTAAATATATATTTTTATTTGCAGGTCAACCACTTCATTCTTGTATTTCTTCAGCAATCCTGGAAACATATCAACAAAACCTGGTGATCTGTTGCTGTTAAATTCACTACTTTGCCCCTTCTTTTTCAATAGCTGAATCTCTATGAATACCGGAAAAGAACAGGTACCACCCCACCATTCTCTGTGGCATAGACCAAGACAAAGAACTCACTCATTCAATCTCAATATCCTTACCTTCCTTAATTGCTCCCTTTATCATTGGTCCTCTAGCCGACCCACTGATTCTGAGACAGACTTACTGCTTCTTATATACTTAAAACATTTCTTATTATCTATTTTCTCTTCACTCTCCCTCTTAGCTCTCCCAATTTTCATCTTATGTTTTACCTTCCACAGTTTATGCTCCTTTCTACTGGATTCTCAGGGATGGGTTTTTTTACTTGAGAAATACCTGTTTAGCTTGAATGGCCTCTTGAGCCTTTGCACTTGACCACACTGTTTTCCTCCCTCGTTGCCTCCCTTCTTCCTTTTTTGTTTGGAAGTTTGGAGGACTCCTGTGGTTCTATTACAGGGGTGGGCAAACAACTGCGCGTGGGCTGGATTTGGCCCACCAGCCATTTCAAGCTGGCCCTCGAACTCCTGCTGGGGAGTGGGGTCTCGAGCTTGCCCCAGTCTGGTGCTCCAGCCATGGTGTAGAGTCAGGGGGCATGGCTCTCAGAAGCAGTGGCATAGCCCCACTCTGGCGCTCCAAATGGGGAGCAGGGTTGGCTTGGCCCCCGTCTGGCTCCTACACATAGGGACAGCCCAGAGGCTCCACTCTTCACGCTGCCCCTGCCCCAAGCGCCGGGAAGCGCAGCCAATGGGAGCTATGGTAGGGTGCCTGCGGACAAGGCAGTGTGCAGAGCTGCCTGGCTGCACCTCCCAGCAGAAGCCTAAAAAGGGACTTGCTGCTGCTTCCGGGAGCCACTTGAGGCAAGCACCGCCCAGAAACTGCACCCTGAGGCTCTCCCTATGCCCCAACCTCCTGCCCCACCCGTGATGCCCCTCTCACCTTCCAAACTCCTCGGTCCCAGCCTGGAGCACCCTCCCACACCCCAAACTCATCCCCAGAGCCTGTACCCCTAGCCGGAGCCCTCACCGCCTCCTGCACCCCAAACCCAATTTTGTTAGAATTCACGGCCCGCCATGCAATTTCTATTCCCAGATGTGGCCCTCAGGCCAAAACGCTTGCCCACCTCTGCTCTATTACATGAACTATGCTGAAGTAGCTGCCATACGGTATCCAGGGATTTTAACTTTCTCAGTTTTGACTCTAGTAATTTTTCACTAGATTCATTTTCTTTTAAATCCACCTTTTAAAAAATGTCTGTATGCTCATTTCTGGAGATGTTTCTTTCGACAAGGATGTTGGGGAAGATCTACGGCCTCTGTTATACAAGAGATCAGAATGGTCCCTTCTGGACCTGGAAGGTATGACTGTATGGATTTAATTACATAGTGGCTCAATTATAGTTATTTCTTAAACCAACTCATATGAACTCCTTAGTACTAAATCAGAAATAATGTCTCCTTTTGCATACTCTCAGTCCAGCTGATCCAAGATCTACATTGCTGAAAGTTGTTTCTCTACACTTTCCCTGATGTGACATTTGACCAGTTTATATGTGGGCAGTTACTATTGTTTTATTAGACTCTCTGCTTCTTTGTTTTTCTTCTGCTCTCTCACTCAAGGGAGTATTAAAAAATGTTTTTCTTCTTCTGTAATTGTTCTTGTGGATGAAAAAAAAGCTCTTCTTTGCTAAAAATGGAGCATTTCATTCTTTTCTAATACAGTTATTGATTTTACAGAGCCTGTTTTTATTTTGCATAGACTAGCTGTCTCAACTGCCATCTAGGAGAAAGTATTGCTTGCTTTCACGTCACCAGCTCTGGAAAAGGCCCAGTTGTGTGAGGTGAGTGCCTCCAGGGAGGTACTAAGCATCTAGTGTGAGCAGCATCGCCAGGAAGCATTCTGCTCCTTGAAGGATCAGGTCAAAGGTGCGAGCACAGAAAGAGTACCTCAACACTGATCATTATTTATACACTGGACCCTCGCTATAATCTGGGGGTTAGAATCCATGCATGGTCCCACGCTAACGCAGGGACTGCATTAATGTGGGGGACACATTGCCATGGATCCCAATTTAAATATTTAAATCTGGGATTCATGGCAACGACTACGCTGTACTCAAACCCACGCTATAGCAAGGGTCCGGTGTATTTCCCTGTTTTGACTAGTGCATGCATCCCACTGCTACTTCCTCTTCTGCCACAAAATTCCATTAAGGTGAACCCATATTTGAAGTGGATAATAGAGGGGTATAAACACAAGTCTCTAGTTTGAACTAAATTTTATGTCAGGAGAACTCACTGCTGAAAATAAACCTGGACAGTTGACATGAGTCAAGTTTAGAAACCAACCCCTAAATCAGGCAGATATAGTAAAATGTATTCAACAAAATGGTTCTGAATTAGGAACAGCACACGTCTTGAATTAAGCAAAAACGATTCTTGCTTAGTTCAAGAATTTAGTGTCCAGCTGCAAAGCACACATGTCTTCATCCCAGAGCTTCAGAGATCTTTCATTTGTTTCATCTTTCATGAGTGTGCTTTGCAGCTGGACACTAAATCCTTGCTTCTATCCTTATACATCGTTATAATTCAGTCATGCCTGCCAGCTATTTCAAAAGGAGGTAAAAAACCCCAAATCCCTGAAATACTCCATGTGTAACTTAGAAATCGATTAGAATAGTAGAAATTAAAAGTAGAATATACTCTTACTGTAGAGATCACCTAGTATGCTCATTGGGAAAAAAAGACTTACATTTAAAGTAGCAAAGGCAATTTTTCAAATTACTTGAATATCCTGAGGTTAGCCTAGTGTGAATTTCAGATATCATCCAAGACAAATTCTTCTACTTTAACCAAAAGATATTAATTACTCCCCAACCCTCTTATTATAAAGTCTTTGCTTCACAGATAGCTAGATTCCCAATGAACGTTAGTGTGAAGGGTTATTATATATAAAAATTTGTTCAGATACGGTTGGTTACTTATAGCAGATCTCAGTCTTCATGTTGCATCTCTTTTTATGGGAAAGTAAATTTCTTAAAGAGGCTTGCCACAGAGCTTAAAAAAAATGTGCATCATTACCCAAAAGCAATACAGCATAATCTTCTTAATCAGGCCATCCAATACTGGGATGCCTCTCTGGGCACCTACGTAGTCTAGCCACAGGGAATGGCAATGAAAAGTGCTTAATTGGGATAGTATTAGTATGAATTTGCTAACACAGAAAGCAGCAGTGCATTCCTTAGCAACAGGAACTACAACAAGTACATCAAACCTGTCCTTCACTCTCCAACAGGCTTCCCATTTATCAAATCAAATTCGAGGTCTCAGTCCTGGTCTGGGCCCAGTACAAATGAAAGATCTCTGAAGCTCTGGGATGAGGATCATAGCTGACAACTTGGCTCCTCCTCAAGTACAATGAAACTGTCCATTGCAAGGGCAAAGCTCATTTGTGCAAGAGTAAGAGCTTATTCTGGGGCCACTGCAAATGCAGTGCAATAACTTTCACAGAGTCTAGGTATGACCTCCAACATCACCACATTCTGTGCCAACTGCAAGGTGTACTACTTCGACCTTGCTTATACTCCCACTCCCAGCACGGAAGACATAAAAGAAAAGAAATAAAATAAGAACCACACAGAACTTTCTGGAGAGAACCGAGTGTGTCACATGACAAATGCTAGTCACACTGCTTAATGCACTTCTGGGTGGTGCTCCAATACTACAGCGATGGGGGAGGTTTAAGAGTCTGAATGGAATAGAATTCCACTTAATGGGGCCCACAAGACTATTGCAATAAAGTATGTCTTTCTGTGCTTTTATCTTTTAAAATAGAGGATACAAAATAATAAAAGATTAAGAAATAAAAAATTAAATGCCATGAACAATATTTTACTCTTTTTTTCTAGTAGTTCTGTATATTGTGTCTTTCCAGAGTTTTCCCTAAGAGCTTAGTCCCTGCAGCAGGAATTCAGGTAGCGATGTGATATAATCATGTTACCATACTGGGCAAAAGATACAAAGCAAGGAAAATAATGTTGCTGTTATATGTATGATAGAAAAAGATTTAAAACACTATGAGAGATGTCTCGAGGATCTGCCTGTCTTCAATGAAAATCAATAGAAAATAGTGTCTAAATCACTTAGATTTAGATTGCTTTGAAAATGTCAACCAGTATTTTCTGATGTTTAACAAATTGATTCTAACTGCAAATGTGAACTTTACAAAAAATGAAAATGACGATTCAGATTCGACTAGTGGTGAAATTGTCAAAGATCTGCAACCAAAACAGTTGACCGGATTCTTTAGGTAAGCACATCCAACATTCTATACTCTGGAGAACAATGATACCATGCCAATCATAATTATGGGTTACACTATGTGAGCAGCAGAGCACCCTCTACTCCAGGTATGGGCAAACTTTCTGGTCTGAGAGCCACCCTGGGGTCACAAAATTGTACGGAGGGCCCGGCCAGGCCTCCCAAAACAGCTTGCCCCCCCCATCTGACCCCCTCCCATTTCCCGCCCCAACTGCCCCCCTCAGAGTCCCCGACCCATCTAACCCCCCTGCTCCTTGTCCCCTGACTACCCCCTTCAGAGACCTTCCCAGTCCTAACCACACCCCCCCGAGTGCTTCAGTAAGGGGTTCTAGGACTTGAACAATTTTAAATTTTGCTTGTAATTTTCTAATTTCTAACACAGAGCTTCAGAAAATACCTTAAATACTTCCCAGTGCTAAAAACTGCAGTAAGAACTGTAGATTATAAAGTATTTAGTTTGTATTAAATGACTTAATACAAGTCTCAACTACATCCATTTTCTTATATATATGCATTTTTAAATTGTTTGTTACTTCTCAAAGTATTTTACCTAATACAGTTATCATTTAGGAGAAGCTGGACTCAGAAAAGACAAACCATTACATCTCACCTGCAAAGTATAAAGTCAATCTTGCTCACTTTGCTCCTGTGAGTGGCTTTACTACGCATAATTCTGCTCTTAGTTATTCTGGTGTAACTTTATTTGTTTCAAAGGAGTTGCTCCAGATTTGCAACATGATAAATGAGAAGAGAATTTGGCTTGCTGACCTCAAATTTTGATTACAATAGGATTACTCATATAAGTGAAGAAAACTGAAATAACGAGAGGAAATGCCTGAATTTGGGATGCATCATCAGTTCACCAGTTCACCTTACCAAACAGTTACATCCTAAAACACAATAAACAATCACATCAGGAATAGTGTTACAAAATTAGCAATCTACATGAATTAGTACATTTTAAAGGTCAATTTGATCTAGCGACTAAAATTTTATAAATCTAAAAATCAATCCCAGTAGTATCTACTGTTACCAAAACTGCGGATATTTTTACACGGATACGAATCTCAAAGTGGAAAGGGGGAAAAAAGGGTGTGAATTCTTGTAATGTAGTGGCATAGGAGGCAGCTAAGAAGCAAAGCACAGGAGTGTAGGTGCAAAACAAGGAGGAGTTCTGTTCAGCTTTGTTGTTCAGATCTTTGTACATAACTATTTTCTTTCCTTCCTTTTTTCAACTGTCATTCATGATTTATTTCCCTGAACCTACTTCTTAATTCCCAACATCATTTTTGCCTAGGTCAGGTACAAAAATAGAACTTCCACTTTATTTTAATGCAAAAGCTCTGGTACTCAGAGCCTACAAGAGCAAAAAAGTGCAAAAGCTCAGCTCCTTCTGGGCACTGGCTGAAGGCTATTGCATCTGTTCATAATTATCTACAGTATGCAAAGTTATTGGCATAGTTCCAGAGTACAATGTAATTTGCAGAATTCTCAGCAGTGAACCAATGTGCCTCCCATTAAAAAGGGAGCCATATTACTCTCATAAATGTTGTGTGGACAGTGCTTCACAATGTGCTGTCTTTCAGTTTAATGGGTCTGTTCTGTGAAGAAGAGGCAAGGCTGCTATGCTTTTAAGTCACAACTTGTTGAACTTCTTGTTGAAACAACTCCAGTAATTCTGACTGGAGCCGATTCAAACATGGACTACAATAGCTGCATCACTGCCAAGGAGGAATGGAACAGTCAGTGATAGAAGGTGACACTTCTGATTACTGTTGCTCTTTTGAGTATCTAGGATTAACATGTGTTCTAGCATTACCCAAGGCTGCATTTTCCTTGCCAGCAGGAGCATAAATATGTCCACAGCTCAAAAAGAAATGGTGGCATTTTCCAATGCATTGAAATGTTTTCCTCTTCCATCTAGTACCACTTCATTCTTTCCTGGATACATCTTAACTTACATGAGAACAGCTGGCTCATTATGTCCTTCCTGTATGGCAATAACCGTAGACTGTGCTGTCTGGAATGAATGAAAACAAAGGAGCACGTCACTGACACACTGCTGACGTCACAACCTATATCATAGAATGAAAGAAACACAGGGCGGGAAGGGGCCTCAAGAAGCCAAAATCCAGCCCCCTGTGCAGAGACAGGACCAAGTAAACCTAGACCAGTGGTTCTCAACCTACAGCCCAATCAACACACAGCTGCTATCCTCAGGGCCACACAGGTACTATATTTATAACATGTGGATGCAGCCCATGTAACATCTAGAGAGCTGCATATGCAGCTCACAATGGTAAATAGGTTGAGAACCATTGACCTAGACCATCCCTGACAGGTGTTTGTCCAACATGTTTTTAAAAACCTTCAAAAAAAGGAGATGCCGCAATCTTCCTTGTAAGCCTATTCCAAAGCTTAACTTCCCTTATAGTTAGAAAGTTTTTCCTAATCTCCTTTGCTGCAAATTAAGCCCATTACTTCTTCTCCTACCTTCAGTGGACCTGGGGAACAATTGATCACAGTCCTCTTAACATATTTGAAGACTGTTAATAGGTTCCCTCTCAATTTTCAAGACTAAACAAGCTTAAGTTTAGAGGCTTTTTCTTTTTTAACCTTTCCTTATTTTTGCTACACTCCTCTGTCCAATTTGTCCACATAGCTCCCGGAACTGGACACAGCAAGCCGGTGAGGCCTCATCCGTGCTGAGTAAAATGGGAAAATTAACTCCTGTGTATTATATACAACACTTCTGTTAAAACACCCCATGGGCTTGCCTGCTCCCCCGACGGAATGCCTGGTGGGCGGAGCGAGCCCTGGTGCTCCAACCCCATTCCTGGACTGAAGCACTAGGCAGGCAGAGCAGGGTAAGCCCCTGCATCCTGACCTTGCTTCCCAGCAGGAATTCTGGGTAGGCAGAGCAGGGAAAGCCCCAGTGCCCCGACCCTGCTCCCCGAGTGTGTGCCTGGGGCTGGGGTAGGGTGACCAGATGACACGATTTTACAGGGACAGTCCTGATTTTGGGGTCTTTTCCTTATAGACTCCTATTGCCTCCCATCCCCAATCCCTTCACTGTTGGTCCCGGATTCCTATAGCCACTCTTATCTGCTTGGGGTCATACATGGCAGAATCATTACTGTTCATCTTGATGAGCACAATGAGGTAGTGGTCAGAGGGATGGATAAGTCTCAGCAACCTTTCTGTAACATCTCAGACATAAGTTTGCAATTGCTCCTAATAGTTGTATATGGATATCAAATATAAGCAGTAACGGCACTGACCTATACAGGCTCCATAGGTGTTAAAAGGGAATTAGAGTAGCTGGTTTACTGTCATTACATAATTTTCTGCGAGGACATATAGGCAAAGAAGCAGTATCTTGTGATCGTGTCAAATGCAGCTGAATCAAAATCAATATATCACTCCTATCCATCCCAACTAAGTGGTTTCCCAGTCAATGATATTTCTGTAGCATGATGTGCCCTGGCAGAGAAGGAAGCTAATGGAGGGCAGATGCTGCTAGAGTTGGTTTGCTACCTCTTCCTGATAATCTTGCTGAGGAATGATGTATATGAGTCTACACAGTAGTAAGATGAGGGCTCGCACTGAGATTTCTTTTCAAGAACATCTAGACTAATGTGTCTTTCAGGGAGGTTGGAAGAATATCAGTCTCCCTGACAGAATGCACTCTGTTACAGTAATGGGCTGAGGCATTCCTTGCTAGTTTTGATCAGCCAGGTGTGCCGCAAGTCTCAGCTTGCACTGACATCTTTCAGTACTTTTAATACTGCAACTCCCTCTGCTAGGGTGGGATTTTTTTTTTTAATGCTTCTAGTCCCTATGATTGGGGAGATTTTCCAGAATGTAAATGAATGTAGTGATTTCTTCCTGAGTCTGCATACAGACATCTTTAGTGCCTCTGCTGTTCATCAGAACTTTCCCAAGCAGCAGGAGAATCAAGATACTTTTACACTGCTGCTGCTTGGAAATTCTAAAAGCAGCAATGGAGAAGCATCAACATTTTTGTCAGAAACAACACAGGATTATTGCTCCTGGCACCGGCAACGCCCTCCGAACTGCGGCTGGTAAACCATTATGCTCGGGCACTGCTGCTATTGGTATGAGGCTGGATTGTGACGTGGCTGATTATAAAGTATAGACTATGATGGTGTCGTGCGGGGAGGTGGTGCCTTATCCAATCCCAGGGGACAGGTAAGCCGCGGTGTTGGGTTATAGTCTCCCCGAGGTTGTTAGCTCCCAAGGAACAAAGTGCCAATGTCCGTCCTGCACCCAACCTCTACAGGTATGACGGATGACCAAGATTTAGGGTGGAAACTAGTTTATTGCTTATGACCGCCAATCAGTCTGGTCTACAATAGACCCAACTATCACAAGGTTACAATAACATTTACGACTATGATCACGGACAACACGATGCAACAATGACAACAATTTCACATTCGAGATTCTGCATTCATTCTGTACTGCCTCCCTAGAGTTTCTGCCCTGGTGAGGCCTTTGGTCCCCCTGGCCTGACTACCGGCTACCGGGTCTCTGTCTGATCAGTTTATGGACATCCCTATCGGCTCCGGGGTCCTATCGGACGGCGGTTTCGATCCCGTCTCACCTACTCCCACTGACCTGGGTCCCTCCCAGCGTGGCTACCGGCCCCGTATGCTCACCCTCCTGTTGGTATTTGGTGGATGAGATGAGGTTCCCTTCCTTCGGGTCGTGAATCTTAGTTCAGGTCTTGAGTCTGCTCTCCTGACTGATCTCTGGGGCGAGTCTGCAATTTGCTGGCCCGTTCCCTGCTATATTTATCTAGGTGCCTGCGGGCTTTTGCCTGTTCTGGCCTTCCCTCTAATTGGTCCCGTTTTGGTTCCCCTTTTTGGGCCCTTCTCTAAGTGGTTGTTTTTTGGTTCCCCTTCTAACGGGGCCTTCTGTGATTGTTCCCTCTTCTAGGCTGGATACGGCCTGTTCTCTGATTGGTACCTTTTGGGTGGGCTGTCCTGCACTTTCTGTATCTCCTTTCTGATTGACCCTTTTCTCTGGAGGTTCTGGGTTACCGTGACAACGCGACCGCAACTGGCCGACCGCTGTCAGCATGACGCGTACATCTCGACTGCACAGACCCCCTATGTATACATTCCTACTCCATTGCTACATATTTACACGCCATTGCTACATATTCTTACGCCATTGCTACTACTGCTATATTGCTAAGTTATTAAGCCTTTCATTAAGCTAGCCTATACACCTAATTCCTGGCCTCCAGATCCTGGCCTGGCCTGAACCAGGAGTCACGACATTCTCCTCACAATTTTAACAAGAGGATCTCAAAATTGCTACCCTTTACTCAGTGAAACTCATTGTCTTATAGAAGCATGTGCTGAGAAACAGGAGAAGGGAAAGACTGGGGTACCTCTTATTTACTTCTTCCAATGTACGATCTTCCATTGTATGATTGTAGCAAAGCTTTTGATATGGTCTCCCACAGTATTCTTGCCAGAAAGTTAAAGAAGTATGGGCTGGATGAATGGACCATAAGGTGGATAGAAAGCTGGCTAGATCGTCGGGCTCAATGGGTCGTGATCAATGACTCCATATCTAGTTGGCAGCCGGTATCAAGCAGAGTGCCCCAAGGGTCTGTCCTGGGGCCGGTTTTAGTCAATCTCTTTATCAATGATCTGGAGGATGGCATGGACTGTACCCTCAGAAAGTTTGCAGATGACACTAAACTGGGAGGAGTGGTAGATATGCTGGAGGGTAGGGACAGGATACAGAGGGACTTAGAAAAATTAGAGGATTGGGCCAAAAGAAATTTGATGAGGTTCAACAAGGAAAGTGCAGAGCTCTACACTTAGGACGTAAGAATCCCATGGACTGCCACAGACTACGGACCAAATGGCTAGGCAGCAGTTCTGCAGAAAAGGACCTAGGGGTTACAGTGGATGAGAAGCTGGATATGAGTCAACAGTGTGCCTTGTTGCCAAGAAGGCTAATGGCATTTTGGGCTGTATAAGTAGGGGCATTGCCAGCAGATTGAGGGATGTGATTGTTCCCCTCTATTCAACATTGGTAAGGCCTCATCTGGAGTACTGTGTCCAGTTTTGGAGCCCACACTACAAGAAGGATGTGGAAAAATTGGAAAAAGAGTCCAGAGAAGGGCAACACAAATAATTAGGCGCCTGGAGCACATGACTTATGAGGCGAGGCTGAGAGAACTGGGATTGTTTAGTCTATAGAAGAGAAGACTGAGGGGAGATTTGATAGCTGCTTTCAACTACCTGAAAGGGGGTTCTAAAGAGGATGGATCTAGACTGTTCTCAGTGGTACCAGATGACAGAACAAGTAATGGTCTCAAGTTGCAGTGGGGAAGATTTAGGTTGGATATTAGGAAAAAATTTTTCACTAGGAGGTTGGTGAAGCATTGGAATGGGTTACCTAGGGAGGTGATAGAATCTCCTTCCTCAGAGGTTTTTAAGGCCTGCCTTGACAAAGCCCTGGCTGGGATGATTTAGTTGGGGATTGGTCTTGCTTTGAGCAGGGGTTTGGACTAGATGACCTCCTGAGTTCCCTTCCAACCCTGATATTCTATGATCTCCAAGAGTAAGTCATCACCACTCAGTATGATACAGCAATGCATAAAAAGCAGGGCTGAGTTTCATTATACACAAGGGACTCCAACCCTTCCACCACAAGGTGGTGGAATTTTTGCAAGGAGTTGCCATATATTTCTCCCAGTACACATCTCCACCAGAGGTAAGTGCAGGAGCAATTCCCCAGGGGAGCAGCACCAAACGAATGAACCCAACGTGAGGGAGAACAGACCATGCAGTAAAACTGCAGTTTCTCTAGCCATCCCCGGCAGCAGTAATTGAGTACTTCACAAATGACAGCATAGCCTAAAAAGGCAAGTTGTCCAAAAGAATGAAAAAAAGGAATCTAGAAACAAGTAGAAATGAAGAAACAACTGATGACATTATAAATCACATCAGAGTACCAGGAGCGATGCGAGTACCAGCACTACTGAAAGAGGAAAGGATTTTAGAGACTGGAGAGGAGAGGTTAACCCTACAGTTTTTCCATTTCTAGTTTGATTGACAAGGTCACTTAAGATGATCTCAGAGTCTTTTGTTAAACCTGTAATAACACTGCAAGGTTCACTCTGTGAAAAGTGGGCATGTGCTGCTTAATGGTTAGCTGCATTAGCTGAAACATGCAATTGATAAACCCATATGCAGTGTATCCTTTCCCACATGCCACTCTTTGGTGGTGAACAGCCAACCTGCATGCACTTCCTCTTGTGTAAGGAGCAATCCATATTGATGAATACCATCTCTTTCAGCAGATGCTCCTTATATAGCCCTTCAGAGCCACATACATGGAAACCTCAATGAATGAGATCCTTCACAGTGAAGATACAATGTATTAGTGTATTTTACACTGTCAAAGTCCCAAATAAGGTTTCTAACATTGACTTTAGAAAATTCGCCTTTCCTTGAGTGCTTATACCCTTAAGGCTCTCCAGCAACTATGCAGTTGTATGGATTTTTCTCCTGCTAAAAGGAGTCTGATGTTTGAGAAAAGATTTACTGTGGAATACCCTATCTAGTGAAATCTGGACATGCTTGCAGAGGGGATGAACTCAGTTTCAAGAGATTGCAATATCAATTTCCCTGATGCTTCAGCAGCCCTGCTGGATGATTACAGCCTGGAATTCATCCATTAGCTTTGAAATGTTAGCAAGACACACAGATCATGCAATCTTTGGAACTAAGGAATAGGAATAAGAGGTTAGAGGAAAATCTTATTCCGAAACAACAGATAGTGGATGAAAATGGCAAAAAATTGCACAAGAATAAATATATAAAAAGAACTGATATGGTATAGGCATTTATGAATATCAGTCTGCTACAGAGGATAATGTTAGAAATTAATAATTCATTGAGAGAGGAGAAAATGTGAGGGTGAGGTTGTGTGTGCGCGTGGGGGGGGGGGGTTAAATAAAAAAAAAAAAATCACAAATAGTATTTTCCAATAGCGAGATGTCAAAATCAATGACAGAATAAATATATTGATTTTAAAGCATGTTTGGAACTCTTCATCCAACTGCACACTGGATTTTTATGAAGTCCCTTTTTCTTAATAGGGGATTTTACTTGATTTAATTTCACCACTTTATTTTAGATCAAATTTGTTGTGTCCCGGCCCTGCCTGGCGCGGCCTTCATTTTCTGACCTACATCTGGGGTTCAAAGGTGGAGCTAAGAGGATAATGTCCCAGCAACTACATTCCTCTCTAATTCTCCATTCCCTACAGATCCAGCAAAAGAAAGCTGAGACAGCACCCACAGCTAAAGGAGGCACCAGTAGAGAGGTGTGTGAAAGGAGTACGTGAGGTCACAAGCCAAGAACAGGAAGTAATTCAAAACAAAGGGGTCCCTGGAGGTTGAGTGGATGAAGAGAAAGAAGTAATTATACAGAAAAATACAGTCTTCTGCTAGGGCTTGGGGCAGGCTCCTCTCTACCGATTCCTGCTACTGGTGTCTCAAGCAGTATCCAGCTCATTCTTTTGGCAGTGGTAGTAGTATTTGCCATCACTAATTCCTCTAACCCAGTGAAATGGCCTTAAAATTCAGGATGTGCTGTCAGTGTAATTCTTTTACAGTAGTAAGTGCTTACCTAGGCAAAGTATACTTAGTGAGAAAAATAACTTTTTTCCTTGATTTTTGCTACACTCCATCAAATCCTATTCAACTTCTAAAACACACTGCATGTCTGAGGAGGAACTGTGCTTTGCATGGCTAAACACAGAAAATTTTTTGTGTTTAATAAGGGTATAAATAAATAATCTTAAATCCCAGTGGGTCTCATTAAAACAACATCATAAAATTTTTACACTTGCATATGAATTCCGGGGGAAAAATGTCTATCTAGCAGTTTGAACTCATGCTGCCTAAGGGAAGTGATTCTTGAAATTCATGTGTCTGTCTATTTGAAATAGATTTATAGTAGCCAATTACGATAAAGCATTGCAGAAGCTGACTAATAATAGGTTATTTTCAGACAAAGTAGTCCATTTCAAATACACAAAATACAAAACCAAACTTTACATACTATTAAAGCTGATTATCTGTTGCTTCTGCAAATTGTAAGCACATAGCATTTAACTGTCCCAAAGGTGTGAACTAACAGTTTTACTGTCCAACGGATTTGTATGTAGGTTCCTCCCATCTTGTAGGTTCCTCCCAACCTGTAACATTCTACATCTATTTAGTTTCGTTCTTATATGAACCTCAACCCCTCTATAGTACCTGAGCTTCCTGATGGAGCCCTAAAGATCCCTTTACTTCTGCCTGCGTGTCCCTTCCCCATTTTACATCCTGTGTCATATCTTCATCCTCCTCCCAGCAGAAGACTTAAACAATCTCACATGGATTGGGCTCAATCCCACATTTCAGGCAACAGACTACTTAATGTTGTAAAAACAACACACACACATATATATACACATATATATACATATACACATATATATACACATATATATACATATACACATATATATACATATACATACATATACACATATACATACATATACACACATATACACATATACATACATATACACATATATATACATATACATACATATACA
>ML677333.1:40920114-41145977 GCA_007922305.1 Dermatemys mawii
ATATACATATACACACATATACATATACATATACACACATATACATATACATATACACACATATACATATACATATACACACATATACATATACATATACACACATATACATATACATATACACACATATACATATACATATACACATATACACATATACATATACATATATACACATATATACACATATATACACATATATATATACATATATATATATATACACATTATATACATATATATATATATACACACACACACACACACACATATATACACACACACACACATATACATACATACATATACACACACACACACACACATACATACATACATATACACACACACACACACACAGAGTGTATTTTAGTAAACACACTAAACTAGTATCACACTCTTACACACACAGCTGTGACAGAGCTCCCTCTGGATTGACACTCACCACCAGGATCTTCTATTTGGAACCCACCTCACTGGGACCCTTGTGCTTTAAGCGTCCTGAGTCTGAACAGATCCCAGGCACTGGCCAAGAATGGGGTCTCTAAACATATTCTCAGAGGGAAGAGTCCTGTCTTTCACCTCCTCCTGAGAGTTGCAAGCACACAATCCAATTCCCTTGCCTCTAGGACCACTGCTGATCCCTCAGCCTCTCCCATAGCTTAAACATACCCTTTCCCAGACCTCCAGACATGTGGGCTTTCTGGGTTTACTGTTTACCTCATCAGGGGCACATGATAGTGAAGTAAAACAGATACACAAACAGACCTTCCACAGGATCCTAAAGCAAATTACTCTTTACTTAGATAGCATGAGAAATGCACAGATGTAGACAAAAACACCTGTATGCATTTCCCTGCCTTGGGTACCTCACCACTCTGGAGAAATCTTTGGGCATGGGCACAGTCCTCTGAGGAGTCCAGATTCCCCTTTCTGCACATGGCTTCTCCTCTGAATCATGGAGTGTCTCTCTCCCCACTTAGGTCAACTAGCTTCCATCTTCCTCGGCTGGTCTCAGAATTTAACAGCACCCCACTGCTACAAAAGCATACCTCTTTCCTGATTAGCTTTCCTATGTGTCTGAGAGTCCCTTGCATTTATAAGTCCCACCAACTACACCTGATTTCTTTGTTCTGCTGCTGGGGATTTTCCACTCTGCACTTCTCCCTTTCTACAAAGAAAATGGAGGAACTAGTCTCCTCTCTTCAGCCAGTCCTTTGCCTCAAGATGTTTCCACCTGAAGATGCAACCATTACAGTTAACAGCCCACCTCTAGCCTTCGTCTGCAAACCTGAAAGCAAGTGGTGGAATCCACATACACTGAGGCATTCCATAATGCAGCAATTTCATACCATTAACCAGATATCATTAGATATACACAAATCCCCCAAATCACCACACACACTATTTTAATAAGTGTACTTGAGAGTCCACAAAATTATAGAATATGGCCATCTTTACGGTTATCACTGAAAGATATTGCTCAATGCAGAGGAAAGAAATAGTCCTTGTGAAGCTTGTTGAACTCAGAAATGCAAAGTGCATGCACTTGCTGATTTTTTAAATCTTCATATCCATATCTCAAGGCTTTGATTACACACACACCAGAAGGACTAAAAAGATACAGAAGTGTCTTCTTTACTTTTGTAAACTGAAGCTATTCTTAAATTATAAAAATTTGTGACGCTCCCCTCTGGTGTCATGCAGACCAGTGATCTGCTAGGTCATGCCAATCCTTGACTCTGGGAGCCAGCCTTACCCTGCTCTGCTGTAAGAACCCTCACTCCTGGTCTATTCACACACAGCCTTTGGCATGTAAGCTGCTCCTTGGATTGTGCAACTGAATGACACTAGCCAATACCTCTGGTCTCAGCCACAACCCTAGGAACCCCCGTCTTGCAGTGTCCAGTTATGCTTGCAGGACACTGCAAGCTTATATGAGTTCGTCAATTTAACAAAGAAATTGATATGCTCTAGGCTTGTTATCCCAAGAGGAGCCTCTGACATGCTTCAAGCCAAATGCACTGCTTCAGGTAGAATAAAACAAATAAATTTATTAACTATAAAGAAAGATTTTAAGTGATTATAAGTCAAAGCATTAAAAGTCAGATTTGGTCAAATGAAATAAAATCTAAGTTGATCTTAACACTTTCAATGCCCTTACAAACAGATGCTTCTCACCACAGACTGGCTGGTTGCCCTTCAGCCAGGCTCTCCACTTTGATCAGTGCTTCAGTTGCTTGGCGGTTATGTCTGTAGATGGAGGTGGAAGAGAGAGAGAGAGAGAGCATGGCAACAAATGTCTCTCTCTTTTATCATGTCCTTTCTTCCCTCTTGGCTTTGCTCCCATCCCCTCTTTCAGAACCAGGTGAGCATTACCTCACTGCAGTTCCAAACTGACTGAAGAAAGGAGGGTGACTTACTTGAGAATCTAACAGATTCTTTTGTTGCTGCCTGATCCAGCATCTTTTGTTTTTGTGAGGCAGGGCGGGGTTTGTCCCATACCTGTCCTGATGAGTGTGAATTACCCATCTGCTCTTGGAGAGTTTTTGCCTGGGCTTATTTTAAGCCACGAGGACATGTTTTCAGACTTATAACTACATATATGAAATTATAATCTATAACATCAGTATAATAACCATGCTCAGTGCACTAGGAGACGTTCAAAGATACACAACATGATACACTTTGCATTGGATTTCACACACTCGTTTTATAAAGATGAGCATGGGGGTGTAGGGTGTTCCCCCAAGGCATAGAACATCACAGTATCTTAAAATGGAAAGTTCAGTTTTCTTTTAAGTACTGATATAACTTCAATAAGACAAAATAAATTTTGGTTTAAAACAAGCAAAATTAAACAAAAGACAAGGTGCAGACTCAGGACACATCCTTGCATACTACTTTTTGAAGGGCCTACTACTCTATGCAGGAGCCTTAATTCATACTGTCTCAGATGAAAGGCCAGGAATTAGAACTCATGAGTTCTTGGCTCTCAACCAAAGCTGAATTCTGTAGCTTCCTGAAACCTGCCCTGTTCCCCCAACTTCTTTCCCTGCCGTCCTTGAGTTTTCCTTGAACACCACTCAATCAATCTGCTTTCTTAAGAAAAATCTCAGATGAGAGTCCAGTGCTCCACTATACAGGATTCTCCACTCCTCTCCCTATTGGCTACTGTACTGAAACTATTTGACTGAAATAGCCTCTCAAGTAGCAGCTTCACATCAACTTTATAGCCTGGGAGGATTGATTCCTTCCTTCCTTCAGGATTCTCCCCCAAATCCACACATCCACAAATACTGGCCAATACTGTGCCAAGTGCCTAAGATGGATACTGGGTCCCTGGATTTTGGCCTAAGCCAGTGGTTCCCAAACTTTAACAACCTTGAACCCCTTTCACTAAAATGTTAAGTCTCGTGAACCCCCTCCTAAAAATAAATATTTCCAGGGATTTTCTCCTTTATCTGGGTATAAATAAATAAATTGGAAATATAAAATGTGTTTATTACATACTTATTACACACTATTTATTAATTATTTATCATTACAGTATTTTTATTACACCATGAAAACAGCAACACTCTTTCCAAGATCTCACTTTCGTAACTTGCATCACTTTGAATAAGCCTGTTATAAGACAAGGCTCCTATGCTTCATTAAGGAATATCCAACGTGAAACAGCATGAAGGTATTTAAGAAGCCAACTCAAAGAGTTCCTCCTACACAAGCATTCAGGTCTTGAGCAGTCCAGGTAAACAACGCACGTCAAAACAAAGTTTAAACTTGTTCTTCATAATAATTTTAAAAACATTACTAGCTGCCTATTTAATTTTAAAAACAGCAAAAATTATCCACCTCCCTTTCCATTTCTTATAAGGAGTCTTGAAGTTTAAATCTCCTCAGTGTGATAGATATCCTTCCTTTCATCTGCTTAGCTCTTGGAAGTCCAGGGGCTCTGGGCTGCTGGCCCCATTGTGCCTGGGCCTAAGGACAGCTCTGTCTGCCATTAGGGAATTTTTTTCCCTGAGAACACGCTGTGGCATTTCACAAAACCGCAGGGAACCACCGGCCTAAGCTATAAATGAAACTTGAGTAAATCACTTGTTCACAAACAGAATAGGTCCCTTTGAATAGAAAACGCCAGAAAAATCCCCAGCCCTGATTTTCTTCTCTAAGATGTTCTTCAAATGTTTAGTTCCAAAGCCTACTTTGTACCCTGGATTAATGCGACTTTCCAAATAAACATCATCATATAACAGCAGCATTCCCACATGCAACATAGTGAATGAACGGAATTATTCCCTAAACAGCTTCTGAAATTAGCTGTGATCAGACTGAAGTTGTACGGCATCTGCCGTTCTCCCAATTTCTGCCTTATTGAAACAGAAATTAAATGCAAACTGAAATTAGTGACCTAAGTTATTTTGCCAACAGAAGTAGCATTAGTTTATGCAGCCTCTGGGAGTGGAATTTAACAGAAATAACTAATATTGATTAATTTAGAACTGGGCAGTATTTTGGTGTTCTGTAAATCAAGAGTTGAGCTTTAAACAGTTCAGTCAGCAGTCTGCCTAACAGATTTATAGAACGTGATATAATTAAAGGCAAGTTTTATCTTGTACTCTATACTCATTAAATGATTCAGCTCTCAAACTCTGTTACCTAGACATTGCTATTTGGATGACATTATTGGAGTTATGCATTTACAGTTGCCATATGTGAAACAGAGGCCATATATCTAGCTGCAAACACCCACAAACTGTATGCTTTTGAGTATACTACAAGCTGCTATCTCTTGGCTCACAACTATATAAATTACAATTATAAAAGTACCCTTGCATAATAACATTACTATCACATTTAAACCACTGGCTCTCAAAAAGCAGTGCTATTAATAATGTGGAATAAATATCTATATACAGGCCTCAATGGTTACTTTAATCAGATCAGCAGAAACCAAAAACAATGCTGAGCAAATAAAAATATACTGTTGTTTAACTCGTATGTCTCAATGCTGATCATCTCCGTATTCACTGAGTTCTCTCTCCGTACACTCTTTCAAGTCAACAGCTTAAGAAATAAACTATAAGTGAACCACTAATGTCCAATTTAGATGAGTTTGTGCACTGTGCTTAAACACAAAAGCTGTAGATCTTTTATTTCCAATTATTCTTAATTTTAAGCAACATGAGTAGAAAAGTAAGAAAAGATTGTCTTTTCCCCCCATCATTTTATTTTTCAAGAAGATTTGTGCCAAACAGTTTTTAAAAGCAAAAACAAAACAAATGTATGCAAAAAACTTTGAGTACAACTTGTTCAGGCGACATTTTCTTCATCTTATCTGCAAATCACTAAAGAAACCGTTGGGGATGACTGATTCCCAGGTGCATAGCAGTCCACGCCTGCAGAGAATAAGTCCTACAGCCAATTACCAGGACACAGTTACCTGCTTTTCCAGTGCTATAGAAGTGCAGATTAGTAACCAGCCAGTTGCAAGTAAAATACTAGGCAACTTAGAACAAAACCACAGGTCTCCAGACACACTTGAATGACTGGGAGTACTAATATTATAACAAGTACCTCTTATGCAGTGCTTGCTTATCATCAGTAGATGTCAAAGCATTAGCTAAGTCATTGCAGTTTGTTTCCTATATTTATATATAACCAGTTTTCATGCCTGTCCTGGAAACCCCAAGTAGGGGGATGTAGCAAAAAAAAACTGGATGGGGAACGCATCAAAGTACCCCTAAAAGGCTCAGACAGCATCACCTTCGAACAGCTGAGCCTAAGTAGTTCCCGAGCCACACATTCCAAGCTTTGGGACTACAGAGTCAAACAACCGGTGTGTCATTCAGTGCTCTAGAGATCGCTCTGGGATACCACATACATATAAGAACAATCTTGGTCTACATCATTCAACAGGCTTTTTACTGTGAGATGTTAAATATGAGACTCTCAGACTTGCTGCCACAAGTGGTTGTGTTTTGTTTTGCTGTCTAGATGTACCCCAAATAACTCCAAAGATAAATGCTAATTAATCTTTTTCCAAAGACTTTTTACCCAGTCCACTAGAGAGAGAGAGAGAGACTTGTACATACACCTGGCAGTAAGGCCTCAAATAAAGTTCTGTGATGGAGCCTTTGACAGAAAAGAACCTCCCTCTTTTCTAAATTCTCACATTTTTCTTTGCCTTTGCATCCCTAAATGATGTGCATTCTTGTTTTTGTAAACAATCCACAATAGGATTTGGATATCTAAACAGCAAGTGATAAGCATATATGGCTGTTATCTCTGCATTAAGCCAAGGTAGATAAATCTTCTTTTTAATACAGAATAAAAAATGAAAACCCGCTGAAAATGCAAATATTTACTCCTTCAAGTTTTCAAGTTGATGATATACAATTTCTTCTGTTTTGAGAAACTGCACTGATTCCAGAAGTATTCCTCATCTGAAGTTTAAGCAGTACATGTGAGACTACTGTAACAGAGATTTAGGGCCACTAAATAGCCACTGTATCACACACAGCAATAACTGCATTAATAATTTTCATTATCATCACATCCCTCTGTGGGGAAAAAGATATCTCCTCCACAAATAAGCACTGCTCACAGTATCTGAGCATTCTTTCTATGAATTAAGTGGAAGATGATGTTCAAAATATTTAGTATTTGAATTGTTTTTATGTATATTGGGGATGAGGTCACTATACAATCAGTGGAAATATCATGAGAGAGATCACAAATTCCCACAAGTTTTTAAGAAGTTCATACTTTTCTTTTATAAAATATGAGCACAAGATATAAAATTTACCAGAAAATATAATACCTATTTAATCCACCACTTTTTCTCTCAAGAGTTTAAGCCCCATCCCAGAGCCCTCACCCCCGGATGGAGCCCTCACCCCCTCCACCAGCCTGGAGCCCCCTCATTTCTAACCCCTCATTTCTAAACCCCTCATTTCTAACCGACTCCAGAGCCTTGGGGAAGCCCCGAGGCTCCACCTCCCTCCATACTGCAGGGCTGTGTGTGGCCAGTGACTAAGTTTTTCAGTGGGTTAGTGGCTCTGGATAGAAAAATGGCTCCCCAGCCCTGGTCTAAAGTGTACCAAGAAGGCTCATTAGAGAAACACTGTTGTTATGGACTGTAAACCCAAACAAAGAACGGAACTTAATAAAAGAAGAGCTGATACTTACTCCTTATTCCTGTTTTTAATGCAGGGATGATAAAGAACTTTGACTGCATTCCATGTGCCTGAAGACCTGGAATCATGCCTCAAATTATCTTCAAACAATGTAAAAACACTGCTGGATGCTGAATTTCCCATAGATTCCACCAATAAAGTGTCAGAATTTAAAAGCCACATCTGTGGATAGAGAATAGCTTATTTATAGAATATATCAGCAGCTTGAACTTGTTCTGTTACTCCGGATTTAAACCTGACCTGCTATGAGTAGGTGACATTAGGCTACATAAATCATGAAGCTTGATGTTTACTAGAGCATGACAATTTAAAACTAGATTTTAACAAATCTTTAATGGATGTGAACTAACATGTTATGTTAAATAATCTTAAGTGTTCAAAGTGCTGTTCAAAGATAAATCAAGGGTTGTATAAATGATGCAGAATTTCTTGGGATCCAAGTGAGGAGCAACAGAACTGTGAATCTGCATTTCCTTTTTGGCAGTAGCATGTTCCCTCCACTAGAAAAAGAAGAAACAGCCAAACACTATTGTTCCAGTAGCTAATGGATGTTATTTCTAATTTTATATTTCAGTGATGTGTCAAGCAAATGATGCTGAAACAGTCAAGTCCTGAAGACAGAACAGCAGTTGAGAGATTTCCCACTGGAAAAGTCAAGGAACGAGAGAAAGAGAGCTGTTTAAACAGACTGGATAGAGCTAAAACAAACAGAGAGGGAACGGGTAGCACATTAGAGTTTACTGAAGATGAGACAAGCCCAATTACGAATAATGGCAAAGGCTCTAGCCAACACCTATTTGGAAAATAAAACTAATAAAAAGAGCTATTAATGGGAATTAGGTTTCTCCATACTAATTGCTGGCACAAAAGTGCTGGGAGTCTATATTAAAAGAAAGTTTTGAGAAATCTCAATTCTTTTCACTGTGGGGGTTGGGATGAGCACACAGGGCTGCTGGGGGGTTGGTCACATAGACTGGGGTTTAAAAGGGCTGGGGGTGGGAGACAGACTGAGGAAGGGTATGAATGGGAACAGAGGTGCATGGGGACAGGGTACAAGGTTACCTGAAGACAGGAGAAGGGGGTAGCTGAGTGGGGGTGCAAGGCCACATGTGGACAGAGATGGCTGAATGGCGGTCCAGGGACACATGGGAACAGGAGCAGATGTTCCTGACTGAATGGGAGAGGTTAGGGGTCAGCCAGAGTCTGGCTTCTGGAGGCTCCCCAACAATCCCTCTGCCCCACAAAAAACCTGTTCCATACTTCTCTCACCCACATCAACAACCCTCCAGGTTCACTCCCAGGCTCCTTCCCATTACTCCTCTCTCCCTCAGCTCCACAATTACCTCCGATTCCCCCAAGCCTTTGCACTACTTCTGAGGGGTGTGGGAAATAAGTTTTGTTAAGTTCTGTATTAACATGCCTAGCAAGGAATCTGTCAAAAAACATTTCCTGAAACTTTTTTTGTTACCTGTACTGTTACAGACATACTTGCTGGCATGCATTTTGAAATAAATTACCAAAATAATTGAAACTGCCATGATTATATTGTGTTATTTTGACAAAATATGCAGAATTTTGCAAAACGTTAAAAGATTGTGTACCGTTTTGTTTTAATATTTTGGCACAGAATTACCCTAGGAGTAGAAAATAAATAGCATCCTTCACTCTACTCTAAAGAATACACCGTCAACATATGTCTACTCCTTTCACAGTTTCTTTTTCACCCTCTTTTAGAGATTACTAATCAGTTTCACGTGGTAGCTGGATCCATTTGAAAAGTGCTTTTGTTTACATGTTGTAATACTGTGGAACAGAAGTCACAGATAACCACCACTTTGTCAAAGCATGTCTCATGTTAGCAAAGATCAAACAGATTTGTACTGATGTTTGAGTATGCATTATGTAGCAGAAATGCTGAGTCTGTTGGAGGAAAGGCACTATTGGTTATGTGAGAAATTTCTGCATTTTCTAAGCCTGTCAGTTTCTGAGCTAACATTTATTTTCTTTCAGCATTTTCCTTTTCCCCAGCATTAATTATTATATTTCTGACCTGGTTGCTGACCCTGTATGAGCAGTCCCAAATTCAGTCTCAGTGTTCTGATTCTAAGCATTTATACATGTTACTTCTGGCTAATATAGCTGTATATTTCGATCTGAGCTTTCAGCTATTTTATGGATACTACACAGATTTTTCTCTTCCCCATGAAAAGAGAATGTCTGGATCCATGCAACGTCTGGATTCCCAAATTTGCTTGAATTTAACCCTTGGTAAGAAAAAAAAAACTCCTAGATCAATACTTAAAAAATAAAGTAAATTTAGAACTTATCAAGAGAGTGTCCATTTGACAGCTCTGGAAAGCAACATACTCTCTACTAATAGAACAGTTACAGCTTACATAACGAAAACCTAAGAAAAAACAGTGCTAGCTTCTCCATATAGTCCTGCTACTATGTCACAAGCATGACACAGAGGGATTACCATTTGGGACGGTAAGGTACGTCAACTTCTATACCCATTCAGTCTCACCACGCTGCTCAAAATGACATCAAGGATGCAAATTAAAGCCAATTATGATGGTGATTTGTGTAACAGACATTTATCATGTAGATTTTGGATTGACTCGTCACGTAGACCAACGCACTGAGATATGAAAGAAATAAGTGCCTCAGAAATACACGCCTCAGAAATACACAACATAAAGAGAAGTGGTACAAGAACTTTCAGTGACTCTTAGACTGTGTTACACTGTATAGAATATGTAATACACTTTTTGATATTGATAACATGGTTATAAAATTGTAGTGAGTCTTACCAGATATGTAGGGCCCTGTCAAATTCATAGTCCATTTTGGTCAATTTCATGGTTTTAGGTTTATAAAAATTGTAAATTTCATTATTTCAGCTACTTAAATCTGAAATTTCATGGTGTTGTAATTACAGGGATCTTGATCCAAAAAGGAGTAATGGGGGGGGGAGGGGAAGAGGTTGCAAGGCTATTATAGTGGGGACTATGGTACCCGTACTTCTTTGCTGCTGCTGGTGGTAGCACTGCCTTCAGAGCTGGGCAGCTGGAGAGCCATGGCTGTTGTCCAGGAGCCCAGCTCTGAAGTCAGAGCCACCACCAGCAGAAGCACAGAAGTAAGAATGGCATGGTATGATATTGCCACCCTTACCCTCTGCACTGCTGTCTGCAGAACTGGGCTCTCAGTCAGCAGACACCACTCTCTGGCCCCCCAGGTCTAAAGGTAAAAGCACAGCAATATGAGATTCATGGTATGGTATTGCCGCCTTACTTCTGTGCTCGTGCTGGAGGGGCGCTGCCTTCAGAGCTGCGTGTATGATCAACAGCTGCTGCTCACCAGCCACCCAGCTCTGAAGGCAGCACAGAAATAAGGGTAGTAATACCATGAATCTCCCCACCCCCTCCATTCCCACAACTCCCTATTGAGTCAGGACCCCCAATCTGAGAAACACTGGTCTCCCCCGTGAAATCTGTATAATATAGGGTAAAAGCACACAAAAGACCAGATTTCACGGTCCGTGACACGTTTTTCACAGCCATGAATTTGGTAGAGCCTACAGATATGCCATGTAAGGTTTCAGTGGAAAAGTTATAATTCACTATGTATGGTAATAATGTATATATGTATCACCCCCGTATTGTGAGTTATAAATATGTATGGTATGTTTGCATTTCAAACTTCTGCTGTCCTTTTGGGTGACACTCTCCCACACAGATTGGCATCAGCACTCTCCAGCCTCCTTGATTGCCTATCAAAGGCAATCAGATATACAATGATCCCATTGAGAGAAGGCAGGGGTTACACTTATGAGTCAGCAGGACATGTAACGACATGCTGGTGGATGGGGGACTCTGCTTTTCCATGCCCATGTGCTGTATGCTGTATGCTGCATGTACCTTTGTGTTTTGGGACAAAGGAAGTCCAAGCCACATAGCAAAGGATATAAAAAAGCAGATGCATCTTCTCCATTTTGTTTTCAATCCTGATTCCTACTTCTGGAGTAACCTTTCTACAAACTGAAGCTCTGAACAAAGTTCTGAACTGAACGGCCCATCCAAGGTGTGGATGTGTTTCAAAGGGACTTTCCAGCCAGCAAACTCACCAATATTGTTAAGAACCTGAGAGCTGGACTTTGAAGTCTTATGTATGTATCTGACCATTTAGCCTTTTGTTATCCCAAAATGTATTCAGAACCTTTATTCGTGTGTGATATTTATTTGCCAATTCAGTCCAAGACAGTGAAACGTTAAATGCTTAAGGGGGCTCCACTATCACTGCCATAGAATCAAAGTGTCTCACCTTGCTAAGCTAGCATTTTATGCTTAGTTAGAATCTGTGTTAATTCCTGGAATGCTGTTAACTGGCGATTTGTTTTTATTTGTAACCACTTTGCAATGCAGCACATATTCGGACATCATATAAATAGCCTTTTGCGCTCAAAATTATTTTGTGCAAAGAAACTGCAAAAATCTGTTGGACCTTGTAGTGAAGCGGTGTGGTTCCCCGCCGCCCTGGAGAGAGACGAACTCCTCTGGACACCAGAGTGGGCAGAGCTAGTGAGTTCTGAGCCCGCCCCCCAGAGGGTCAGGCGTTGCCCCAGAAGTATAAAGGCTCGACTCAGAGCTCTCTGGGGAAACAGCCGCCGGAGTGGCCAAATGCCTCTGCCCTAGGCCATGACGGGGAAGCACCAGTGGCCCATGGTACACGCAAGGACTGGCCCGACCTGCCCTGTGCCCGCTACCCAGAGGAGTTGCCAGGCCTACCTCTCGCCAACTACCCTGAAGAGCCGATGGTGCTGGACTCCACAGAGGACACCATCCCGACCAAGGTACTACAAGAAGGGGAGGTAGAAACTAGCTTGGGGGCAACTGACCCTAGTCTGGCTGCAGCACTGCCAGAGCCTATGTTGGTGTGTTGCAGCCAGGATCCGCACTGACACAGCAGCGGGTCTTCTGCCACTGCTAGGGCCCAGCCTGGGACGCAGTTGAGTGGGAGGACCTGCGTTCCCCCTGCCACCCAACTTGTGGGTGCCAGTCTCCCCCTCTCCCAGACCGTTTGGAGGCTTGGGCCTATTGTTGTTGCTCAGCCCTGCCTGAGGCCTGAGCTCTTGACCCATTATTACCCCGCCCTGACCAAGGGCCTGGGCTTATTGCTATTGCTATAGTGTTATTGCTCAGCCCTGCCTGAGGGCCTGAGCGATTGTTGCTCCGCTCTTACTAAAGGTCCGGGCTTATTACTACTGTTGTGCTGATATTGCTCAGTCCTTGCCTGAGGGCCTGAGCACCTGAATCATTGTTGCCCCACCATAACTGTACTTATTTCTGCCTCTACAAGAGCTGTCAGGGAAGATTCCCCAATTCGTCAGCAGCGTGTAGTGAGGCGGTGTGGTTCCCCATCGCCTCGGAGAGAGAACAGCTCTGGCTAGCCTCTCTACAGACCTATACTAGTGATTAAAGCTCACCAACCCCACAAAAATTGAGCACTTGAAGTTGAGATATCTCAATCAGCCAAAACTTTAAATGTTAAATTTTTTTGGTGTATATAGTTGTGTGGCATATCTATGGAACTCTTCTTAAAAAAAGGTTTCTACATTTAAAAGTAATTGTGTAAATTAATGGGGAAAATATTATTATCCAGTCCCGCTTCCTGCAAATACTAGAGACAGTTCTGACTTCTCCACAAGGCTCCAAAGTCTGACTGTGCACTTTGCAGGAGAGAAATGCCTACAAAACTATAATGAAACATTTAATTCTGATTGCTCGATAAATGTAAATTTGGAATAGCAATGTGTTATTCAGTTGTGTTAATGGACCTTGGTTGGGTGTAATAGAAAAAGAGTCTGGTCCTAGGAAAACAATTAGGTAATCAAGTATCCTTTGGATCTTCTTATCCACAATCCAAGATATTTGGGACACAGTGAGCAAGAAGTGAAAATTAGTAGAGACGGAGAGAAAAGCAGAACATAACCTGTTTGGCTGTGGGCACAATGTAATGGGTCCAAAAAGCTTAGATCTCTGGTACTATGACAAATTAAAGCTGGTAATGAAGATATGCCTGGTTAGCCTTATCACACCAGAAGACCTTGATTCAGTGTAGAATGGGGAACAAATATTTAATAACGGGCTCTTCAATCTAGCAGAGAAAGGTATAGTAAGATCCATGTCTGGAAGTTGAAGCTAGACAAATTCAGACTAGAAATAAGGTGTGAATTTTTAAGAGAGAGAGTAATTAACCATTGGAACAATATACCAACAGTCATGGTGGATTCTCCATCGGTGACCCTTTTAAAATCAAGATTGGATGTTTTTCTAAAAGATTTGCCCTAGGACTAGCCTGCATCATTCAGGAGGTCAGACAAGAAGAGCCCAATGATCCCGTCTGTAATCTATGATCCACGCATTCCACAAGCCTAGCACAAAATCAGCAGGGCCTTGTCCTCCATTACGCAAACATTTCTGAAATACAAGGATGCATCCCTGAGGGAGCCCAGATCCTCTTTTTCTGAAAAAGGAGGTAAAAGAAAGAATGCCATTCTTCTTACCAATGTACCATCAGACATTTAAAGACATGGGAGAGAACCTTGGACTTTCTGCTTTTTGAAGTGGGTTTAGGGCAATTTTGGGGCTCAGCCCTGCAGAATCCCCAATTGTGAAGTTGGTTTAGTCCAAGTTGAGTCCCAAATGTTGAAGAGAACTGAACAGTTCTTGTAAAGATGTCACCAGAGAAGTCTTGATTAGCATTGGAGGATACAGAGATCCCAAAGCACTACCTATTTCCTTGAGAAGTTGAGGGTCTGCTGACTGAACAGCTGTGGCAGACTTCCCCACCTGTGGCTTTCAAGAGGGCCTCCTCATAATGGGAGAACCTCCTGGCTTTCCGTCTTCTATTAGCATGACCTGCTGCACTATAACAGGGATTGGGTGAGTGGAGATAAGATTCTCAGCAGCTGGTTCTGTTCAGGGGTCACAGTCCCATACATTTTGGGCCCCTCTGGGGAAAAGAGATGAAGGGAAATGATTCTGGCAGTACTAGTTGAAGTTAAGAGTTAAAAGAAAGGACGATAGTAGATAAGGCAGAACACTGAATTACTACTCTGTTTGCTCTTCCAGAGACAGGATTAATTGGGATGAAGACAGACGGGATGTGCCTATACCCCAGAGGCCCCTGGACAAGTCTGAGCTATTTCCAACATTTCCAGGAAGAGGGTGCAGCCCAAGTGTATCAGATATAAGGCTCCAGAATATTTCTTAATTTCTTCAGTCATAAATATATTGTAAACAGACAAGACTACGTACTTCTATGTAAACAGCATATCTGTATATGAGTATTTTGGACTAACTGCTTGAGACTTCCAGGAACTTTTAGTTTAAAAATTCAAGTGGGTTCTTAACTTCCATTGCAGACTGCCCCGAAATAAAAAGAAAACACACAAAGAGAATCAAAGGCAGGCAGGCACAACAACTGACAAATGTGAACGATCAGCTCCTGTTTCTTATTTCTCTTACACACATAAGTAAGCACATAATAACCAATGAATAAATGTCAGGAGTTCACACTCATGAATATATTCCTATACAATTATAAGACAATGCCTTACCAAGACGTAGACTTTTCCATCATGCCCTTGTATTCTGAATCTAAATGTGCTTCTAGTAGAGGACAGTTCCACGAGACACTGAGCTATAATGCTCTGTACAAACTGAGACCTGTTTTAAAATAAATCAGTCTTCACAGAAGGTTTTCATAGTAACTACATTTTACAAAACTAGCCACTGATACCCAGTGAGCCCCCAGTAAACTTTAAATATATGGCATCTAGGTTTCTCCATGTTGTCAATTCCACTACAATCTGGCATGGAAATAATGTCCCTAAACTTAAGTCATTATTGTGTGGAGATAGTTTCTCTCTCTTCACCTCCACCTCTCCTGTCTTTCCGTTACAATAATTGAAGTATTTTCCTTTTTCTGCATAACAAGAATTGCCATACTCAAGTAGACTAATGATCCATATGGTCAAATGTCCTGTATCTAACACAGTCCAATGCCAAATGCTGCAGATAAAAGATTAAAAACCCAATACTGCAGATTATGCACTATGTGTACGCACAACATACAAGTGGATAATGTAATACATATTTGAAATATCTTTGAGTTTGCAGAATGGAACAGTAATTCTCTTCACAGCAGGCTATATTTTGTGTTAACCTCAACATATAAGCCTGAACTTTAATTTGGATTGCCTGAAAATAAAAAAAATAAAAAAAGTACAAGTATTAGCTCAAATTAAAGGCTACAGACAGGACAGAAAAAGTGTGGTTTTAGATTGTCACACACCATCTTGTAATTAGCAATTATATGAAAGCATTGCATAAATTTAGCAAAATAATAATGTTTGCATATTTAGTCACCAAAAGTCAAACTATGCAAAAAAGTTAAGATTCCAATTACAACAGTAATTTAGCTTTCCGTAATGCCATCTGTATTTTATGGTATACAGTTTACAACAAACAGTAATATATACAGCTAAGCATTTAATTAGAAAAGAGATCACAAGACAAAGCAGGTATACTATATGGTTCAGTTAAGAGTGCTTTTGCATTTCCTAACTTTGTTATTTTAATAGTGCAGACTTAATACTTCATTGGCATAATAATTAAATACCAAAAAAGTAACTATCCAAAAAGTTTAATCTTTACCACTCAACAACATTGTTCTAATAACCAAACTGAGCACAATATCTGATTTCTGTACCTTGGTATCATGTCAAAATGTTTTCCAGATGGCTGAATAATCATCTCAGTGATGTAATATTTTGTAGTTCCTAAAAATTAGACAAAGGGAAATTTTAAAAACTCAACAAACAGTACACTTATTTTCTACAGCAAAATATTGCATTGCCATATTTATTAAACTCCTAGATCAGCATTCAATTAAATGGTTGAAGAGATGTCTAAATTCTTGTTTTGACATGTAGGAGGAGGAGCTGAGTAACTGGTAAAGAACTCAGACATGGCCAGAAGGAAATACAGTAGAACCCTGCTATGACAAGGCAGTTGGGATCCAAAAAATCCCATTGCGTTAAAAGCGGGGTCGCCTTATAGCGGGGCTTTCTCAGAATATTTTTTTTTAAAGTTTCTGAGTTCTCTGGATAGAGAACTCAGGGGCTGGGGGCACCCATGTTCTCTGTCCCCGGCAGGCGCAGGGCCACAGCTTCTCTCCGCCCTGCCCAGCAGGGGAGAGAAGCCGCGGCCCGCACCTGCCGGAGACAGAGGACAGTGGCGTCTGCAGCCTGCAGCCCCGGGAGTTCTCTGTCCCCGGCAGGCGCAAGCCGTGGCTTCTCTCCACGGTGCCCAGCAGGAAGGAAAGCCGCCGCCTTTGCCAACTGCCAGGACATAAGGACATATCCAGGGAGCCACAGTATGATCGCGCTATAACCGAATTTGCGTTATCGCGGGGCATGTTATACTGGGGTTCCACTGTATCTCTTTAGCTCTTTTTGGAGCTAATCACAAAATCAATATTTTACCATCTGTATCATTCCCTACTTAACATCAGGCACACATTTCACCCTGTACCCGATATATATCCAGAGTAGGCAGGAGCCAAAATTTTTGTAGTGATCATTTTAAAAACATGTTATGAATTTAAATGCTTGCTGATACCAATTAAAAATTCTTCTCCATTATTATTGCTGCACCAACCTTGAACGAGAAATGGAAAACACTTAATGGACTGAAATCAGTGCAACTTATGTCAGCACTTTAGTATCCTCTACCAGCCAATGATTCCCCAGTGAATAACAAACACACAGCTCTAACAAGAATAAACTCAGGGGACTAATTCTCTTCTTTCTTCAAAGAGTGGAAACAATACTTTCCTGTAACAAAGTTAGATTAACTCAGGACACTGGCTCTTTCTGTACTGATACATACAGGACCCCACCTCAAGCGCAGGCTTTAAAAAAAAACAACAGTCAGAAGAGGAATTGCTTCAGCTTTGCAGACATAGCTACTTCCACCCAGGTCATCTTTTTCTTTCAAAATATTTTTGTAGGTATAAAAGAAAAAAATGTATTTATAATATAAACACAGATTGTATTTTTTTACAAGCTATTTATAAGTTGTTACATAAGTGCATTTATTAAATGCCTAATTCTATAAACATAAACAAAGATTATATAATGTTTTAAATGGGGAGATGAAAGGAAAAAGGAAAAGGAAAAAAGGAAAAACTTCCCCCCAACAGTTGCATCGGATACACCTTTGTACACAAGCATCTAGTACAATATGGCTAGTTCCCAGTACAAAAACAAGTACACACACCTGTAGCATTGCTATACATCGGTGAGTAAATATTGCAAATCTGGGGTTTCTTACAGGCAGATGCATGGATATCTGGGGCAGAGTTTTTCTGCATGAGTAACAATATCCCAGTTGAGTGCCTTTATTTCTCCTTGAATGCTAGGTACTAAAATCTGAAAACTTTAGCCTGGTCTTAGGACATTGGGATTTGAGCACAAGTTTGTTTCTTCTATTGTCTGAAGCAACAAATCACAATTTTGGGATTCTCTTTCATGAGAAGTAATACACCTCCTTACGGCTATTAATAGTCTGAATTAGCATAATTATTTGTTACGAAGGTTTGAAGAGAATCCCTTAGAACTTTTTGCTTATACCAAAGTGTACGTCAAAAGTTCCATGTAAGCTTTTATGCTTGTGGGACTAGACTATCTGGGTATGTGGGCAGTCCCAGAAAGTTTGTATGCAACTAGTGAATCATTTGCTCATATCCTTTTTAGCAGAAGTTGTGAATTTGTTGGAGAATACAGAGATGTAGAAGTAGTATGTGACCACATGACTTATGCACTGTATCTTTAAAGTTAGACACTGGTAGCTGTATGTCTGCTCAGGCAGCTGGTGTGGAGAAAGTACTAAAAAGAGATAAAAATTCATATTTCTAAAATCAGATTTTTTGAATTTGTATGGCTGTACTTTTTGTTCAAACGATTTCAGGTCTGAGAATTACGTGAGTTGATCTAAGGGAGTCGATTTATTCTCTTGCCACCAAGTGATTTTTTTCATAGGAAAGACAAAGGGCAAAGTCTGGGATTTTGGCAAAGCCCCTCCCAATCATTTCCCCCTGCACTGAACCACAAGAAGTGCCAGAGCATCAGAACTCCATGATGCACTAGTTTGGTTAGAAATTCCTGTGCAGGCTCTTCAGATCACAGCTAGCTCTTTTCTGCAGCAGAAACATGAGGTCCACAAGGTCAGAGCCTCTGTCTGTCTGCATCTGTTGTCTCTTATCTCAGACTGAAGGTCTTTGGGGTATGGACCATCATACGTTCTGTATTTGTACAGCGCCTAACGCAGTGGGGACCTGGTTCATTACTAGGCTCCTGGCACTATAAACAAACGAACACCACTTATTTATGGCTCTGTTCCCTGCAATTCCCCCCACTGCAGCCTCAGAGATGGGGAGGCTTTCTCTGGGCCAGCAGTGAGCATCAGCCTCCTTGTGGGCTTAAGGAGGACATGGTTGCAAATTGGTTAGACAGAAGGATTGAACATTAGCCTATCGGCTCCTGCATACACACAGGGAGCACTTATAAACCCTTGCCCTTTCTCTAGGGCACCATTCTGCTCTAAGAAGAAAAGCTTCCCCTTCCCTGATCTGGGATTAGAACAGGACCAGCTGTTGGGTCTTGATCTGGGCATCATGCTAGTCACCATTTCCAGGAAGGGATGGAATTTTCTTTCACTGTGAGATTGGCCTGGGCAGTGTGGGTTTTTTCCATCTTTCTTTTATGAGCCTCAGGATTAGATGGTAGGTGAGGTTGTAAAATTTATTTTGTCACAACTTGGCAGGTGTTCAGTACAAGTACTCAGTCAATAGGGTGTCTGGTTCCCTAGACTAGAATTGGAAGCTGATTAAAAGGCATCTCCTAAAGAAGGCAGGAAGCAAGACTGGGGTTTCCAATGTCTTGCACAGTGAGCAGACAACCACCTCTTCCCCAACCCTCTTACTCTTGTACAAGGAGAGGGCAGCAGGGGTCCAAGCAATTGTGCTGAGACTAAGAAGGTGAAAGGCTGACGGTAGTCCCCTAGGAGGTGAAATGGAGGAGTGAGGGCGCTGAAGCAGCTCTTAACTAGGATTACAAAGGGTGGATGATCTCTGGATGAGTTATTGTCAAACAGACCCCAGATGTGTTACTTAATAAAAGTTGTGGCCTAGTTAAACCACATTCCTAATTAAACCACATTCTAATCTTTCTTTCAGTGTTGACTGGAACAATGCATTGGCAATCCAATTAACTGAGACTTAAAATAGTTTTGTACCAATGTTGTTATCCATGTTGTCATGGGTGCCAATCAATTGACAGTATGACCTAAAACAGAACCTCATCACAGAACCAGTTTGATACAGCAGCACATTTAGCATAGATTAGGTCTCAAATACAGAGCTACTTATTCTACATTTAATGCAGCACTGACATTTCTTTCCTTTTTACATGTGTCAGTCCCGATGTAGGAAACAAAAAACTTAATGAAAATAATAAATAACCAGTCTGCCAAACACTCCTCAGGACACCAGGAGATTGGCCCAACAATGTAGAAAGTAAAATTTTAAAGTAAATGTCAGGCACAAAAACTGAAAAACAGAGGGAAGTTTTATTTTACATTTACCCATGGTGGTTGACACAGGATTTTTAATAATAGTGAGAGAAATCTGATTGAACAAAAACAGAAGACTCAGAGGACAATTAAAGCTGCAACGCATTTAGGACAAATATATTTTACAAGGTATAATAGAGCATGTAGATTGGAGGAGTTTAAACTCTAGTTAAAACCAATCCTCCTGCAATGAAAGCGTCCAGTGGGCAGTAATGCCCTCACTCTGCAGAGTGCAGCCTTGTAAAAGGTTTAATTAATATACTGAAAGTAGGAAATATTTAAAATTAAAAAAAGAAACAATAGGTAAGGATTAAAAACCAAAAGTAACAAAAGTAACAAAAATCAGAACTGACAATGTCTAGGTAACTCTTATACCTGCATATTAAAATGAACATTTATAATTATTTAATGGAACTGATAGCCTTCACCCTGACTACACTGCTTATGTGACAAGTGCTTTTCTCCACCCTTTTATCTGTCTTTGTCTTTATAGATTTTTAAGCTTTTTGGGACCAAGAGACCTTATCTTCCTATAGATCTATACAGCATCTTGCACATTTTATATTCCTTATAAAATATAATGTAATCTAAATACATAAAACATGCCACTCCTAGGCAATAATCTAAATTCAAGTGTTTATATATAAAATTACAGATCTATAGATATACGTACCAGTATTAACAGAGTCTGGATACACACATTATGTACTCTTATTTTACAATATGTTTTTTCAAACATGCATATAAAATACTCCTCTGTACATTAAAATATTGTCTCCAAGACTATTAACTTGAACATTTAGTCCATATTTTTAAATACACTAAGATCAAACACCACAGTACTTCAATGTTAATGTCTTATAGATTGATCAATTGAGCTAACAAATTTCAAATAAATCAACTTCACAAAGTTTTTGCCAACTTTTGAGCAATGAGACTTTATAGCCTTCTCTTCTGTATAAGTTATAGTTGATAAGAAGTAGATTTTTGTTCGAAGAAATTAACATTTGCACATGAGCGATAAGTTTATTCTATCTTATTTTGTTTAGAGGGGCTATTTACGAATGATGAACTGCATACCTGAGTTTATATTAGTTATGTAATTCAGACCTAATCTATACACTAAACAAAATTTAATAAGGTACACAAAGTACACATTTCACGATTAATTGCAAATGTGTCCATGATACTCTAGGTAGACATCTTTTTAAGACTAAAACTAAATGCTTGTGTTCATATTTAAATCTCTAACCATTATTTCAGCTCAGGGTTATTCATATCACAACTCTGGGTCTATGCTACAAATCCACTTTTTATATCAGAGCAAGCAGCATGGTTCAAATGTATAAAAAGGAATGCGTTCATTTTATGAAATGTTAAAATACAGAGAACAATATGGCCAGATGCACTACATAAACAAGGATCAAAATAAATTACTGAGGCCAATAACCTCAGTTTTGACAGTGGAAACAATCTCACCCTTTCAGAAGTGAAGGAGAAGAACCTTCAGGAATCAACTCAGCATCCTACTGATAAATTATTTTTTTCCAGAACTTTTAACCTCTAGTGTTTAGTGAGCGAACCAACCAAGTATGGTTTGCTTGTGTAATCCGTACCTGACGATACCATCTCTCCCAGCATTGCCTTGCAGCGCTTACAAATTACTCTAGCATTTTCCTTTGATTTCTGTAGGACAAGAGAAATGTCATTTAAATGCCATTCAACTTTTCTAAAAAAAATTATAATTTTAAAAAACTCTCCAGAGTGCATAGTGAACTTTATACTTCACTCTTCAAAATGTTTATGTACATAGAGATGTGCCTTGGCTATTTCATTCACTGCAGCCTTCTAAACTTTAAGTTACTTAGAAGTTGTGCGTTTGATTTAAATCTTACGCTACACTTATGACACTGTACAAATTAAACCCAGAATTCATATTTAAATTGAATATTGTTTAAAAGATATAACTGAGCTCAACACTTACCTTCATTCATACTATTTCATTAGCAAGATTTGTCCATCTAGTACCTACACAATCAGCATTATGCCTGTTCATTTGGGGTATATGTGCAGCAAATATGTTTCACATGGGCATTTGTATAGGCTTAGTAAAGTTTAAAAAAGAAACCTTTCAACTTGAAAAATCATATTGAAGCCTAACTTGTACTGCCACAGAAAAGTAACACTTAAGACTATAATAAATAAAACAAGTTAGTGAAAAAAAATCTTTTCCCCATTTATTTAATGTCCCTAATAAAAGATGGTCATCATCTTCCATTGTTTCCAACTGTAATGAAGCTTTAATGTATGATACAAGCCACCAAAATGTATGATAAATGACCAAATGTAATTTGTGTGTTGCTGCCTACTGTACCATAAATGACAGATCATCTTTTCTCATAATGGAACATTTTTTAAAAAAATGTTTCCTCATTGTATGATGTAAATACATGACTTTAAATTGTATTATAATTACATCTAGGAACAAAGAATGTAGGCAATACGTATAAGATTAGAGACTGTATCGTAGAATGCAGTGACTTCAGAAAAAGGACTTAGTGGTAATGATAGATTACCTTGGGAGCTCATGTTGGTTATGCTGTAGCTAAGATTGTGAACATGGTCCTTCCATGTATAAGCAGAGAAATATTGAGTAAGAGTAGAAAAGTGGTATTACCTCTGTATACAGAATTATTGAGACCGTTACTGAAATACTGTGTCGAGTTCTGGAGTCCATACTCAAAAAAAAGGAAATTGGAAAGGGTTCAGAAAAAAACTACAAGAATGATTCATGGTCTGGAAAACATCTCTTATGAAGCTCAGCCTACTTTGATTAAGAGATGACTTGATCACTGTCTACAAGTATCTACAAGAGGAAGAGATTTCTGACAGTAGCTCTTTAACTAGCAGAAAAAGACAAAATCCCAAGGTTGAAAGCTAAAGCTAGACAAATTCAAGCTCGGAATAAAGTACAATTTTTTTTAACGCTGAGTGTAATTAATCATTGGAACAACTCACATAGACACAGGGTGGATTTTCTGTCACATGAACTATGCTTTAGCATAGTTTATCTAAAATCTATGCTAAAGCTCAGGTTATGGGTTTGATGCCAGAAGTACTGGGTGAGATTTGTTAGCTTGTGTTGATCAGACTAGATAATTATAGTGGTCCATTCTGGTCTTAAAAATGTATCCATCTGGGAATATTAGAGATATGGGTTCTATTCCTAGTTTTGCTAAAAGGAACCTTATGCAATCCCTCAATTAATTAATGATATGGGACTGCACAGAAATATAAAGTGTGTGGTATAGATGAGATTTGAATTCATGATCTCCTGGCTTTCAGCTTTGTGTATCTTCTCATAGGCTAAACAGTATTTGGATGGAGATGGGAACCTGATTCAGCTCAAACATTGTACATTTGAGAATTCTACTTGCCAGGTGAAAGTGAGGCTGCCCCTAGTAAGAATGGCTGCCTATTGTACTGCCCTAGCTCTTGTTTCTAATTACACTGAATCAATGCTGCCCTCAGGGAAAACAGCTACTTCCTATTTCCTATGATTAGGAAACTGAGGACAGTCTGCAAACCTCAACTGAGCCAGGAAACACCAACCAAGATTCCAGTGGGAAGGCAAGGGTTGGGAATTCTCTAGCCTCTGCTGACTTTTTATACCCTTAACAGGATACATTACATGGGAAAGGTGGATCCCATTGTACTTGCATTACAGCCAATGAAGACAGATGCACCGTTCGTCCCCTTTCCCAACTCCTGCCCCCTACTCTCTCCTAAAAGTTGTGGAGTAGAACTTACTTTTTTTCTCTTCTTCTTCCTGACAGGGAATAAGGAGACTGGGTTTCTTAACACCCAGTAAATAAAGGCAGTGTCGGGGAGCTATAAGCACAGTATTCCTCAGATAACTACTCTTTGAGTGCTTTTTTTGCTATAAGTTGCATGCGGTGGCTGAGAATTGTGCAGTGTGGTACCTGAAAACACTGAGAACTCAGCGGTATCACTGCTTGAAGAAAAAGGATGATACTTTTAGCCAGACTAATTAAATCAATATATCTATGTGACAACTTGCAGCTGCTGGAAATCTGCAGATGGAGGCAGATCCTCTCCTAATATTTTTTGTGCGTGTTTTTCTATTTCTAAGGATCCTTGATGTTGTCTTAGGGAAAATATTTTCCCCAAGAGATATTATTAGGATGCTGTGTGACCATGTGACATTTAAAATCCGTGTTATATCGTTAGACTAAAATGCGAGCAATATGTTTTCCATGGCAGAACATTATCTTGGTCCCACAGGAGGCTGCAGAGGATTGTTTAAGTATCGCTACTATATTCCTACTACTGTTTGGTCACAGGCAAACACTCTCCAATGACTGTTATGCAATTAAAAAGGAACTTTCATACTAGTGCAGAATGTGTGAATATAGTATAAAATGAGAACATTTGTGCCAACAGCAATCTGTGTTATCTGTAACTTTCCCCATATTATGAAAGAATTTTGTATTTCAATATGAATTTTTCCCTGATTAGTCCAGTTTCTGCTTGATCTTAAGGTTGTGCTCATTTGATTGGCAACTGACTGATGCTAGAAATCAATGAGTGTAGACATTAGAATTTTGTGCAAGCGTGATACAAGGATTTTCAACCAACCAAGTATCAAATCTTGATATCAAGGCAATTTTTAGGACGTGAATATAGAGATTATCACACCCAAAACAATCTTCGGGTGCCTCTTCACTGAAGACTTGTCTCATTTCTAATGGAGCTCGCAGGACTACACTGGTCTAAATACCAGTATGCAGTGCATCCAAATTAGCCATTTTGTTTCAGGTGCAGCTTCCCAATGTTTACACCTGCAAATGCTTCAGCTGTGCCCCTCCCCCAGCTACCTCTCCAGGGTCTTTGCGCTCCCGATGGAAGCAGTTGCTTGTGGGAGATTTGACAGTCAAAGCGTTTGTGGGAGAAGGGGGTTGTACTGCCCTAACTCTCTTGGAATCACAGATATTTCAGCAATGTATTCTAAATATAGAGCCACACTGAACAGACAGAGATTACTGTTTGTTCAGAGAGAGAAATTTCTGCTAATGAATCACCTAGCATCTCAAGAAACCCAGAAGAGGACATGTCCATTCAAGCATAGGAAGGGGCAGTGACGGACACCAGCAGTGCATGGAATTCATAGTGCGACTCACTGAGAGACTCAGCCTGTTTAATCCTAGCCTAGCAAGCCCAGTAAGTTACTTGAAGGGAGTATTTGCCAGGCAAGTGCAGCTTTTGCATCAATACCATGACAAAGTGGCAGGACAAAGATATTCGCAAAACATGGGTCCGTCCTCGCATTGCTAATCTTTGCCCCCTTGCATTGTGGGAACATAAATAAATATATCTGAACCGAAACCACATCCTGATTTTGACAAGTTCTTGTATAGCCAGACTGTTTTGTTCATATTTACTTCTTAATGTCCAGCAAAGTTTCAGCAAATGTAGCTAACCCTTGATTCCACCCATTTTTAGCTTTTGGCTTTTATTTTGCTATTCTTTGATTGACATCTTCCCATCACATCAGAGGTACAGTTTTAATTAACTACCCATCTGACTATACAAAGCCTATAACAAGAGACCACTATTTTCATTTCAGTGAAATCAAGGATGATTCAAAGATTTTGCTGTTTCACTGTCTGACAATATGAAACCCCACTTTGCTTTAGCTGGTCTTCTTTGCAAGTACTAGATTCTCTGAACAGTATTTTTACAATGATTCCAAGTGTGTTTCAAGGGAAAGGTTTCTGAATAACTTCTTGTGTACCTAAGTGATATTAAGACTAGTAGCAACTGTTCTGAAAATGCTAGAGTTTAGTCTGGTTTCTAGACAAAAAATGTCAATAACTCCAAAAACCCCAAACTTCATAAAGATCTTCCATAGAAATGTCCACTCCCCAAAATAATTTTTTTTAAAATAAATAAATAAATAAATAAATAAAAATCACACTTTGAGACTGATTAAAACAAAATACTTTACCAAGGTAGAGCCCCTCTCAGAAGCAGAACTTTCAGTCTCTGAATGGACTATTTCATTTCCAGGCACATGTAACTCACTTCCTGAATTCACCAGAAAGTAAGTGTGTTCAAGGAAACAGTCGTTATTCTGAGGGTGAAGAGCGCTGTTAGCAAAGGGATTGGGATGGCAGCACCACTCCTCAACCAAAGCACTCCAGTTTTCACTTGGCAGGGGAAGAACTCTGAGAAACATCCTAACAGAGAAAAGAAAACAAGATATTCTGATATATTACAAGCAGACCCATCATCAATGGGTCTGAACACACTGGGAAAAAAAGAGATTCCTGCTAAAAGAAAGAGCTGGCCTCCCCATCTCCAGTAAAAGGCACATACTTATTACAGACATTGAAGCCCATTGGATGAATTCTGAGAAGGCAATGGCAGCAACTCATGACAAGATTATTTGGGAAATGGCTGCATAAACAGGTGAATCTTACATCAGGCCCAACAGATGATAAGACTCAGCCTGATCTCCAGCAATTATACTACAAAAATTGGCACTGACAGCTAGTGAAGTGAACCATGAGATAAAAATAAAATACACCAAGTCATAGTCATGAAAAACACAATAATGTGCATTTTAAAAAATTCCCTTTAAAGTTCTCCTCACTCTTTTTTACCTCAGACATCCATGCAACATCAGTACAGGTCTCTCTGCAGTATACACTCAGCAAGCTCAGTTATGCATTCTGAAGGCCTTCCATGCGCACAGTGAGGAAATCAGACTTTGAAGCAAAACAAAGCAAACAAAATAAAAAAATGCTATTGTGCTTTTACTTGCACTGGATAATGCAACCTGAGTTAGACTCAAAACACCTTACTATATTTCATGATGCCTCAAAGCCAGAATACAGACACACACAGGTGTACAGGAACAATTCTATTTGTCTGAAACACCTACACACTATTTTCTTGCATACAGCTTCTGTTTTGAACATCTGACCTATGAAATGCAAAACTTAAAATTTCTCTTTTTTTAAACAGTAATTCTTCTCTTATTCCTCCTCAGTGCATAATTTTATGCCTACTTTAATAAAAAGTCAAATATTTGAAATACCGTAGTTACTCTTTAAACCAATATAATCCAAATATACATACAGAAAAATGTTTCATAACATCTTTTTGATTTTAAATGGTCATATTACACACAACCTCCTAAGCCTGACCACAGTTCCCCAGATGTGTTCTTCTTAACTGCACAGAGCTATCAATGGATTCCTTCACTCATTTACAGTGAAGCAAATTCTACACTTTTGGTCAAATACTGGACAATGGCTAGATGCGCAGTCGCTTCCACGCCTCCCATGTAATTTTCTAGGCTGTTTGTTGCATGATTTTGAGGCCATTCTTTGAGCTTCTGTGTGTATTTTCCCCTCATGTCTACCTCTCTCATTCTGCTGCCTTCTACTTACAGTTTCTCGTCGTCTTACTTAAAGCCTGCACTTATAAATTTGCAACGTGGTAAAGCAGGCAAAATTGCATTTTTTTTCCGAAAGTTAGCTCATAATTTCTGAGTAGATGCTAACAAATTTTCCCATCACTGCAGTCCACCACCACCATGTCTCTCATCGGGGGTCTCTTAAGAGGCCAATACTTTCCTGGGTACCTTCTTGTGCCTTCTGTATTCTTGTACAGAAGTGAAATATTTCATAGGTTTCCTTCTTTCTAGATAACACAATACATTTCAGATTGTGTTAGCACCTTACCAAAATCAATACTGTCTGTACAGGAGAGCAGAAATATATTTTAAAAAAATCTATCTAAAGGTCAGCTTGTGACAGCCTGACACCCCAAAATTCACACTGTCATGTAATTATGTCTTATACAAATTATGCTTTGTGAGATGTCATTCTAAAAAGTCTTGATCTTCCAGACAGTAATATCTCATTGGATTGTACACGCTATCGTCATATGTGAAGTAACGAAGTTTGGCTCTATATGTGTTGCTGAAACACGTTCTGAGGTTGAAATACCCACAAGCAGCCTTTCAGGTATGAGAGTAAAAAGGCCAAACAATGTTAATGGCTTATTGAGGAAATGCACACGACACAAGGATTACCCCAGGAACTGTATACAATAAAAATAGGGTGACCAGATGTCCTGATTTTATAAGGATAGTCAGGATTTTGGGGTCTTTCTTATGTAGGCTTCTATTATCTCCTACCCTCCCTCCCGATATTTCACATTTGCTGCCTGGTCACCCTAAATAAAAACCTCTCAGAGATAGCACTACGCAATGCAAACTGTTTGACCCAAGTCACAGCAAAAGAGCTTTCCAGCAAGTGGGGAGAAGATATAAAAGTGGAAAAATGACATTATGAGGGGACCTCCCGAAAGGGGGCTCCAACCCGTCACACAGCTATCCTTACAAACTTTGTAGTGTAGTTACGACAAGGCTAGGCAAGCCAGTCAATTCACCACCTATTTTTTGACTACTGTCAAATGTTCCAGCATGAATGCCTTGATGCAGACAGCGGTCTACTTTTTTGATTGGATCTTACTTCCATTCTCTTACTTTTTAAAACTTCATTTTATTGTGTTTGGCATTTTTCTGAGTTAAAATAATTTTAAGTAACTTTTTTTTTAAATTAGGTGTAATTACCTTTCTAAGATTAAGCCTACTGGAGACCATCAAGTCTCCATCTTACTGTCTTATCACTGTTCTAATAAATTAGTGCTTTAAAATATTTGATCACTTTTGGCATTCTCATAATAGTCAACCAATATTTGTCCCGTCAACTGACCAGTTATTTTGGGGCTTGTCACATGCCCTGTCCAATCTTCCTTTCTGCTCTCAAATCCGTCCAGTCCGATCACTACATGGTGTTCTTTGCGTTACAGCAAGGAGAGTTGTATTTAACAATTATATTTGTTTTCTTCAAGCATTACATAACAGAAACCAACAAAGCCTGCTGCAAACTGGAACCTGTCAATGTCTGATCTGCTCCTGCAGTCCAGAGCTCGCACCTTGCCTTCCCAGACAGAGATATTTCCCCCAAGTACCCCAGACAGCCTTACATAACAATAGCAGCCCCAGCGTTGCCACAGCTTGCCTCATATGGGGGGAGGGGGCGGTTGCAGAGCCCTCCTAAACAGATCATCTATCCCCTTGGCTCGGTTAACCTGGGCAGAATACAGCTTTTCTATTACATTTTGGGCCTTGTACATCTGGGAAACCAGGATCTGAGCCCTTATCTGTCTCTAGAACTGGATAAATGACAGCAAATTAATGCAGCACTAGTTCAGTTTTAGAAGAGTTTGAATTGTATTTAGCAATGATTCACTCAAGCCCATCTAATACAACATGGGTTTACTAGGGGTCCAGTCCTTCAATGGGACCACATGCTATTGTAAGGCTCTACCACACAGGGCCCTTGTTCAGATTTTCTTCTCTCTCTTAATTTATACGATAGCCCAAAACTGCAGTCCACCATTAACATTTTTGGTGTACTTTTTGTCTATAACTTCCTTTTCTACAGTAAAATCAGTAGGGAAGAAAGCAGCATCTTGAAATCTCTGCAGCTTTCAAGCCATGGAAAATTGGAATATTCCCTCTGTTGAGTAGTATGGAAGGGGCAGAGGGCATGATTCTGTATTTCTGGAGAGCCATGAGACACGTGGAAAGAATCAGGCTCTAACCTAGTGGATCTCTGACCATCTGCAAGGAAGACCTGCCCTCCACTCAGCTCTGCAACCCTCTCCCCTCACTTGCACTTCCTAACATCTATGTTATCATAAGCAATCGGTCGTACATTTGCATGCTACCCCTCTCTCTCTGGTGAGGCCAAAGCCAGAGAGAACTAACATTGTTTCCAACAGCATTAACTTCAATAGTGACTTCAGCTTGGAAATGAGGCAGTGTGGGAAAGGAGAACGCCAGATACAGTGGCAGCTACCCTGCTCCATCCTGCCATACCTTCCAGATCTCTATAGCCCAACCAAGCACCAGAGGCCCCCTGAAAGGAGAAAAGCATGGTGGAGAGCCACTGCCATGCCCCGCACACTTCACCCTTTTATTCCAGTTTGATCTCCCGTGTGCTCGAGTGTGGAAAAGAGTGCAGTATCCATTCATATGCACGTAGTAAATGAATTAAAATTTGAAACAACGTGTATTTGGGGATGGATATGCCTCTGATAGCTTTCAACTGAAAATATCACAAATACTACTGACAAGAACTTAACGAGTTCTGGTCATTCTTTAAATATATAAAAATAAAGCACAAATTAGCTGCTAAAACACTTCATAAGGAAAAGCCATGAAATCACCATTTGGTTACACTCGAGTAAGTCATAAATCAGTACAGCTGATGGCACTATAATAGAAACAAATGACATTTGAATTGCCAGTTTGATTATTAGGAGTGACACAGATCCTAAGAGATAGCAAGCACGTCTGTTAGAATGTGCACATGTTCAGCTGAAGCTGTCAAATTGCTCATCACAACAGCTAGACAACCCAGCAACTCTGCACTAAAATTCACATGCAATATGCAGACTTTGTAAGAAAGAGAGATAAGGCAGACACACAAAGTTCACGGTACAGCTTACCTACTTCTAAAGGTTCAGGGCTGCTCAAATCTGGGAAGCCGATTTGGCCCATCTGGCAGTATGAGTCCAATAAAAAGCTCGCAAGACTAACTTTCCCAAGTTTGGAGGAGTTTGGCTCTAGGGTTTTGAAATCTTGGGAACAGGGGGAATGGGCGCGGGTATCCTAACAGCTACAGATGTTACTGGTCACAGGCCCCATCCTCCACGTGCCAAGCTTCAAGTCCTGTAATAGAGGGTGCTCAGCACATGAGGTTCCCCAGGATAACACTAACCACTACAGAAAATCTCTTCAGAAAAAACTGTATTATACTTCTTTATTATGACTCTTCCTTATTATGACAAGGGCTAATTTTACCCTTTCCCTGAGAGACAACAGGTAGCTTTCCACCAACACCTACTCTGGTTGGTCACACTATAAGTAAAACTTGTTTGACAAAGGAGAATTGATAGGACAGAATGAGCAGAATCAAAGAGGATTCCTGAAATGCAGAAGGATATAAAAGCATGTATACATTTACATTAAAAGAGTACTCTTAAAGCTATAATTAATTAATCATTAACATTTCTTAAACAAACAAACAAACAAACAAACAAACAAACAATCTCTTTGACTTAAACTTTCCCCTGCAGTATTTGCTGTACAAAATACTGAAGTGCTTTGTTAGTGAAGGAGAACCAGAAAAGGAAACTGACTAATAATACGCTTACCTCTTATCTAAAAACCTCTATACCTCAAAACATAGAAGAGAATAAGACTCATCATCCTCATTCCACATATGGGGAGTCTGAGGTACAGACAGTTGAAATGGCTTGCCTCGTACAGTGCAGAGCAAGAAAAGGAACCCAAATCTCTTAAATTCCAGTCCAGTGCTCTAACTATTGAAAATGCGTTGTCTCCCCATGTCTCTTGAGTGACATGCCAAAAGTCAACAAATAGCATAAATGATGAAAGATTTGTTTCAGATAAATTCACTTCTAACAATCTCTGGTGTACACGAGTAACAGGTGAGGAGGCTTTTAAAAATATGACTTTTAACCTTCCATCTTAGCGCATGAGTAACACAAATAGCAACCACTGCTAACAGAATGTTAGAAAACATTAGGAAAGGGATAGATCAGGGGTAGGCAACCTATGGCATGTGCGCCAAAGGCGGCATGCGAGCTGATTTTCAGCAGCATTCACTCTGCTTGGGTCCTGGCCACTGGTCCGGGGGACTCTGCATTTTAATTTAATTTTAAATGAAGCTCGTTAAACATTTTGAAAACCTTATTTACTTTATATACAACAATAGTTTAGTTCTATATTATAGACTTATAGAAAGAGATCTTCTAAAAACGTTAAAATGTATTACTGGCATGTGAAACCTTAAATTAGAGCGAATAAATGAAGCCTTGGCACACCACTTCTGAAAGGTTGCGACCCCTGGGATAGATAATAAGACAGAAAATATTATATTGATTCTATAAATCCATGGTTCGCTTACAGCTTGCATACTGTATAAATGTGGTTGCCTCATCTCAAAAAAAGATACGGAATTGGAAAAGGTACAGAAAAGAACAACAAAAATGATTAGGGTATGGAATAGTTTCCATATGAAGAGAGATTAATAAGACTGGGACTTTTCAGCTTGGAAAAGAGACAACTAAAGGGGGATATGATAGAGGTCTATGAAATCTTGACTGGCCTGGATAAAGTAAATAAGGAAGTGTTATTTTCTCCTTCTCATAACACAAGAACTAGAGGTAACTAAATGAAATTAATAGGCAGCAGATTTAAAACAAACAAATGGAAGTATTTCTTCACACAACGCAGTCAGCCTATGGAACTCCTTGCCAGAGGATGTTGTAAAGGCCAAGACTATAACAGGATTCAGAAAAGAACTAGATAAATTCATGGAGACTAGGTCCATCAATGCCTATTAGCCAGGATGGGCAGGAATGGTGTCCCTAGCCTCTGTTTCCCAGAAGCTGGGAACAGGAGAGGGATCACTTGATGATTACCTGTTCTGTTCATTCCCTCTGAAGCACTTGGCACTGGCCACTCTTGGAAAACAGGATACTGCGCTACATAGACCTTTGGTCTGACCCAGTAGGGCCTTTTTTATGTTCTTATATTATGCAGCATTATTAATATACAACATATGAAACTGTATTGCTTACCGTTCTTTTATTATGATTTCACCACAAGATTGACAGTAAAAGATGCAACTCTTCTGCGCTTTCAGACTTTCACTCAAAGTTGAAATTAATTCTACAGATATTAAAGAGGACATAATAAACATCAAGTTCCTGTTAAATCTACATAAATTTGCACATAAAAAAACAGGATACGCACCCATTAGCTTCAGAAAGCTGAGATTCTAACTACTACAAGAAGAAAAATACTGACATTCCACACACCAAATTCTTTTTACACTTCAACATCCTGCCTACTTACAAGAAGAGAACAGGCGAGCAGAACTAAAAGAAGACCCATATTCACACACCTAGCATTTACTAGGTTACATATACATACTGTATTTGAATGGTCATTTTTAAGAGTTTTGTAAACTTCATGTTGGAGTGGGTGAAATTTTGTCAGGGTCTTGAGGATCCTTTTAAAGTTACATTTAGGTCAAATTAAATCTTAACCCTGTTAATGTAAACTCTACTGATCTCTGGCTTTGCTGTGTGATGGTGCCTCCCTTAACTTACCACACTAGATAATGGGGGTTGGGGAGAAGCAATATTCTAAACTCTGAACAGGTATATAGCGTAGTAACAAAATATGTTCTCTCTCAAAGAAGAAAAATGACAGTTTCCAATATAGCTATACCCTCTGCTAGCCAGCAAAGAAAAAGCACGACAACTAAAGCCAGTTCAGATAGTATATTTTCCCAATTATAACAGAGAACTAAAAATAATCAATAAATATGACTGAATCAAAACAAGCTTATCTACTGTGATGCAAAAATAGCCAGCAGATTCCACATTTTCAGAACTGGAGCCCAGAGCTGGCATAGGGAAAAATTAGGGCTGTCAGTTAATCACAGTTAACTCACACGATTAACTCAAAAAAATTAATCACAATTAAAAAAATTAATTGTGATTAATCACACTGTTAAACAATAAAATACCAGTTGAAATTTATTAAATTTTTGGATATTTTCTACATTTTCAAATACATCAACTTCGATTAAAACACAGAATATAAAGTATACAGTGCTCACTTTATTTTTATTACAAATATTTGCACTGTAAAAAGCAAAAGAAATATATTTTTCAATTCAACTAATACAAGTACTGTAATGCAATATCTTTATCATGAAAGTTGAATTTACAAATCTATGATTATGTACAAAAAATAACTTCATTCAAAAATAAAACAATGTAAAACTTTAGAGTCTACAAGTCCATTCCAGTCCTACTTCAGCCAATCGCTCAAGAGAGTTTGGTTAAAATTTGCAGGAGATAATGCTGCTCGCTTCTTGTTTACAATGTCACCTGAAAGTGAGAACAGGTGTTCGCATGGCACTTTTGTAGCTGGCATTGCATGGTATTTACATGTCAGATATGTTAAACATTTGTACGCTCCTTCATTCTTCAGCCACCATTCCAGAGGACATGCTTCCATGCTGATGATGCTTGTTAAAAAAGTAGTGTGTTAATTAAATTTGTGACTAACTCCTTGAGGGAGAATTTTATATCCCCTGCTCTGTTTTACCCTCATTCTGCCATATATTAGCAGTCTTGGATGATGACCCAGCACATGTTGTTCGTTTTAAGAACTCTTTCACTGCAAATTTGACAAAACACAAAAAAGGTACCAATGTGAGATTTCTAAAAATAGCTATAGCACTCCACCCAAGGTTTAAGAATCTGAAGTGCCTTCCAAAATCTGAGCGGGATGATGTGTGGAGCATGATTTCAGAAGTCTGAAGAGAGCAACACTCCAATGCAGAAACTACAGAGCTCAAACCACCAAAAAAGAATATCAACGTCTGCTGGTGGCATCTGACTCAGAAAATGAAAATGAACGTTTGCTGTGCTTTCATCATTATCTAGCAGAACCCATCATCAGCATGACCCTCTGAAATGGTGACTGAAACATGAAGGGCCATATGAATCTTTAGCGTATTTTGCGCCTATCTTGCAGCACTGGCTACAACAGTGCCATGTGAACAAATGTTCTCACTTTCAGGTGACGTTGTAAACAAGAAGTGGGCAGCATTATCTCCTGCAAATTTTAACCAAACTTTTTGTCTGAGCAAGTGGCTGAAGTAGAACTGAGTGGACCTGCAGGCTCTTAAATTTTATATTATTTTATTTTTGAAGACAGTCTTTTGTACAAATTCTACATTTGTAAGTTCAACTTTCACAATAAAGAGATTGCATTATAGTAACTGTATTAGGTGAATTGAAAAATACTATTACTTTTTTTTTTAAAGTGCAAATACTTGTAATCAAAAATAAATATAAAGTAGGCACTGTACACTTTGTATTCTGTGTTGTAACTGAAATCAGTATATTTTAAAATGTAGAAAACATCCAAAAATATTTAAATACATGGTATTCTATTATTGTTTAATTGCACGATTAATTTTTTTAATCGCTTGACAGCCCTTGTTATTTTCTCACCTTGTTTTTCTCTCATGTTTGAAATAACTTGTAAAGCCTCAGATTATCTGTAAACAAAAATTATATTTTCTAAACAATGGCCTTGACTTTCTTTTTCTCAAGGAATTTAATATACAGTTCTAAATCAACGGAAAACAAAATAATTGGTCACCCTTACTTGTATTTGAATCTACTTGAACTTGCAGCCTCACATGTAAACCATCTCCAGCTATATATTGTAGTCCTCGGCAGGAAGAAGGAACAATCCTGACCTCTGCAGGAAAGCTGATCATCTTGCAAGCTTGATGACTTTTTATCTCTAATGATCCTGGAGCCACTATAATATCCACTGGCAAATTTCCTGCTTTTGGCTCGCTAGAGATTTAAAATACACATACATTTTCATATCAGTTAGAAAGAAAGATTTACAATGAGTGTTTAGTCATATATAATATTGACTTGTTTAAATAAACAAATTTTCTCAAAGTTGAAATACTTCTGACTTTTATTTACTTAGAATTTGTCACTGTGGATAATGTAATTTTTGTTGAGTCCAACATTAAGAAATATATATGGATTAAAACTAAAAATTAATGCATGCTTTTCTACAATCCACAAATATTTGTCGCCAAATTAGTATACAAAAGACTGATTTATTGGGAAATAAGACAGCAATATAACTGTTTTTCTTTAACCTAAAATCATGAAACAAAATGTGAAGGAAAACAGTTTCAACTGTCAAAAATCCCAGTTGCATATCAGAATCAAAATTACACAAAAATGAGAGGCAGTAAAATGGTCATAAGTTTAGACAATAATGTGGCTGGGGCCACAGTAATTATAAATAAAATGTCCAGTCTTGCTCCCATTTAAATCATCAGCAAAATTCCCATCGAATTGCATGGCTCCAAAGTATTTGAACCTGAATTCCTTGCACTCATAAAACTCACTGAACCCTCAGAGTAGATTAAAACTAGAAAAGGAAATGGATCAGTTCCTAATGTTAATAGGTGCCTGTTCCTAGACCATACTACTTTATCAGGGAGGCAGAAAAAATGATTAGAAGAAACCAGCACATTAAAATGTGGAAAGATTTTTGAAGAAATCAGAGGAAAACGTCACTTTTATTACTACCTGTATAGGCTTGATGTGCCTTTGTAATTCACTGGGCCAACTTTTTCCAAGATTCGTAGCAAATAGTACGATATTCATTAATTTTCATACATTTTACATGTTTTATTACATATGCATATGGAATGCATTTTGCTGATTTCTGAGATCAAAATATTGAACTTCACAAATCATGTACAGTGCCAGCCTAGTAAATTCTGACGCATTCGCAAATGTTATTGTTGAAAGTTACTTACATATTTGTTGAGGGAGGGGAAGCCGAACAAAGAGGTTTATTTGCGCAATGGAACTCAAAAAATATATTAAACAGAATCAGATAAATACCGCAGTAAACCCATGAACACCATCTAAGTGTTTTCCAGTTGACATGTAATGACTTTTAAGATTAGAAATTACATGAGGAGCCACATTAGAAACTATGGCTACTTTGCGAGATTACGCAGTGCTGGGATAGCAGCTGTGCATGCACAAGGGGAATGATGAAGGACTGTACTTAGGTAACACCAGTCCAGAAACACAAGGAGCGTTGGTGCATCAAAATCCCAACAGGAGAGTAAAAGTTTAGGGGGCACGTTCTTGTCACCCAAGCGGTTGCACCTGAATGACCCCAGAACTCCAGCCGCGACAGGAGCCCCGCTCGCAGATGCGCTGTCCCCACCGTGCCCCCCAAAAGCCCCTGAGCAGGACTCCTGAGCAGGCAGGGCTAGGCAGCCAGCTAAGGGGCTCGGCCCCGCGCAGAGAGAGGGAGACGGACAGAGCCGCTCCTCTGCAATACCGGATAATCAGCAGCCCGCTCTGCATCCTCCGCCTGATCTCCAGGAAAACGGACTCGTCCATGTGGGCGCCGCCGGAAACTCTGCCCGGGCCCCTGGTGTTACGGGACCACCCGGGCTACTCCGGGTCAAGCCGCCCGCCAGTGAAACCACGTGCAAAGGGGACGGTCTGAGCCCAACGCCGGAAGCTCTTCCGCCGAGGAAGGAGCAAAAGCCGAGCCCGCGTGAGCCGCCCTCCCGGCCGCCCCGCACAGCGCCCCCTGGAACCGCCCGCCACAAGCGCCGCCCAGAGATAAGAGCCTCCCGCAAGGCGGACCTCGCTCCTGGGAAGTGCCCCGCTGTCCCATACCAGTAACAGAGAGAGCGAGCGCGGTTCTTGCTCCCAGAGTCCCAGCTTTGAGTGCCAGTAGCTGCTCTGTTCTGCCAGTTACCCACCTGCTGCCGGACAGCAAGTGTGAAAAATTCGGACAGGGGGAGGGATATAGGAACCTATATAAGAAAAAGACCCACAAATCAGGACTGTCCCTATAAAATCGGGACATCTGGTCACGCTGTGGGAGACCAGAACATATTCAGGGCTCGGATAGGAAGTGCTGCTTCACCTGAGTATCCCCAATGACCCTGCTCAGGAAGAAGAGTTGCAGGAATTAAACTTGTGTTTATAATGCCCCTTATAATTTTACAGCACTAGAGAAATGTTTCATAATAACAGTTAAATCCCAATTTGTTTTGAAGGACATTGGAGGGAGAAGGAAGGGAAGTTTCTTCTTTGCCTAAACAGTGTAGCCAACTCTTTGATTTTATTTTTATTTTACAAAAATGTTGCATATGTGGTGTTTTTCTTAAAGCACTGTCTCCTAATTCTCTGATTTTTCTCCCTTTTCTATAGCTAGCAGCCTGTCTGTGGGCTGAGTCCTGCTCCTTCAGAAGTCAATGAGCTTAGTATTGGGTTCTATGTTTTAACTTCCTCACATTTGTTGGTCTTCCCCCCACCACCCAAGCTACTTTTAATTCTTTTTACATGTTTGATTTTCTTTAAAATGCTGTTTTTAAAAATCCCTTTTCCTTTTGTGATATTATTTTCTTCTCCAATATTCATCTTCACTGTTCTTCTCACTTTCTCTCCAGCTCTTAAAGGCCCCAATCCTGCAAATAAATAACATGACTATCTTTACACATGTATGTAGATTCACTGAATTGAATGGGACTAATCACATGTGTAAAGTTATTCACATCAATAAGTACTTGCAGGATCAAAGCAATAGTCCTCCCTCTGCTCCATTTCAATCCCAGCAATAACTTTAATTTATAGAGACTAAGACCAAAAGGGACTAACTCTAACCTCCTCTATATCACAGGCCGTTACATTTCACCCCAGTATGCACATATAGAGCCCAATAACTTGTTAAACAGCTTATGTTTGGCTAAAGCATATCTTCCAAAAATGCACTTAGTCTTGATTTAAAGACCTCAAGAGATGGAGAATCCACCCCTTCTGGTGGTAATTTTGTTCCAATTGTTAATCACTCTCACTGATTTAAAAGAAAAGTGTGCCTTCTTTCTAATTTGATTTTTTTCCATCTTCAGCTTCCTGACATTGGTTCTTGTAGCCTTTCTCTGATAACTTAAGGAGCCTTTTAGTATCTTACATTGTTTCCTGATGACACTTCTTATTCTACACCATAATCAAGTTATATCTCACTCTTGTTTTAGATAAACTAAACATACTGAGTTTGTTAAGCCTCTCATAGTAAGATGTTTTCTCTATTCCTCAAATTATCTTTGTGGCTCTCTTCTACACCCTCTCCAATTTTTCAGCATCCTATTTAAATTGTAGATGCCAAAAATGGACACAGTATTCCAGTATTTGTTTCACCCATGCCATATACGTATACTCCTACATTCCTTTGTTGCTCTTCAATGATAAAAAGGGTGAGTAGATCAAAGGGAATTTAACTTCAAATGCAGGTGAGTTGAAAGCTAGTAAAAATATAATTTGTAAAACAGAATGTGGGGCTCTGTTTTACCTTCTCGGGGGATAATGGATAATCCAAAAGCAAAACTCAGAATCTTCACCACCCTCAGCTCTGTTTTCTTAATGACTTGCCAAGAGCAATGTCTGATAAGTACAAAACCTGATTTGTTCATGTCACATAACCCATATAAATGTTTTGTTTAATGCAACGATTCGTGCAACGATTCTGTTCCATCTATGAGGGAATGGAGTACAGTTCACGTTTGTCACTGGTGGCAATTAAAAAACAAAGTCAAAGAACTAAAAAAGAGCCACCGTGGCTTAAAAGCCATGTAAAAGAAGCAGTGAGAGATAAAAAGGCATCCTTTAAAAAGTGGAAGTCAAATCCTACTCAGGTAACTAGAGAGGAGCATAAACACTGCCAAATTAAATGTAAAAATGTAATAAGAAAAGCCAAAATGGAATTTGAAGAACAGCTAGCCAGAAACTCAAAAGGTAATAATAAAATGTTTTTTAAATACGTCAGAAGCAGAAAGCCTGCTAAACAACCAGTGGGGCCCCTGGATGATAGAGATACAAAAGGAACACTGAAAGATGATAAAGTCATTTCAGAGAAACTAAATGAATTCTTTGCTTTGGTCTTCACAGCTGAGGACATTAGGGAGATTCCCAAACCTGAGCCGTCTTTTGTAGGTGACAAATCTGAGGAATTGTCACAGATTGAAGTGTCACTAGAGGAGGTTTTGGAACTAATTGATAAACTTAACTGTAACAAGTCACCGTGACCAGATGGCATTCACCCAAGAGTTCCGAAAGAACTCAAATGTGAAATTCGGAACTATTAACTAGGGTTTGTAATCTGTCCTTTAAATCGGCTTCTGTACCCAATGACTGGAAGATAGCTAATGTAACGCCAATATTTAAAAAGGGATCTAGAGGTGATCCCGGCAACTACAGACCGGTAAGTCTAATGTCCGTACCGGGCAAATTGGTTGAAACAATAGTAAAGAATAAAATTGTCAGGCACATAGAAGAACATAAATTGTTGGGCAAAAGTCAGCATGGTTTCTCTAAAGAGAAATCATGTCTTACTAATCTATTAGAGTTCTTTGAAGGGGTCAACAAACATGTGGACAAGGGGGATCCAATGGACGTAGTGTACTTAGATTTCCAGAAAGCCTTTGACAAGGTCCCTCACCAAAGGCTCTTACGTAAAGTAAGTTGCCATGGGATAAGAGGGAAGATCCTTTCATGGATTGAGAACTGGTTAAAAGACAGGGAACAAAGGGTAGGAATAAATGGTAAATTTTCAGAATGGAGAGGGGTAACTAGTGGTGTTCCCCAAGGGTCAGTCCTAGGACCAATCCTATTCAACTTATTCATCAATGATTTGGAGGAAGGGGTAAACAGTGAGGTGGCAAAGTTTGCCGATGATACTAAACTGCTCAAAATAGTTAAGACCCAAGCAGACTGTGAAGAACTTCAGAAAGATCTCACAAAACTAAATGATTGGGCAACAAAATGGCAAATGAAATTTAATGTGGATAAATGTAAAGTAATGCACTTTGGAAAAAATAACCCCAACTATACATAAAATATGATGGGTGCTAATTTAGCTACAACTAATCAGGAAAAAGATCTTGGAGTCATCGTGGATAGTTCTCTGAAGATGTCCATGCAGTGTGCAGCGGCAGTCAAAAAAGCAAACAGGATATTAGGAATCATTAAAAAAGGGATAGAGAATAAGACGGAGAGTATCTTATTGCCCGTATACAAATCCATGGTGCGCCCACATCTTGAATACTGTGTACAAATGGGGTTTCCTCATCTCAAAAAGGATATACTGGCATTAGAAAAGGTTCAGAGAAGGGCCACTAAAATGATTAGGGGGTTGGAACGGGTCCCATATGAGGAGAGATTAAAGAGGCTAGGACTTTTTAGCTTGGAAAAGAGGAGATTAAGGGGGGATATGATAGAGGTATATAAAATTATGAGTGGTGTGGAGAAAGTGAATAAGGAAAAGTTATTTACTTGTTCCCATAATAGAAGAATTAGGGGCCACCCATTGAAGTTAGCGGGCAGCAGGTTTAAAACAAATAAAAGGAAGTTCTTCTTCACACAGTGCACAGTCAACCTGTGGAACTCCTTTCCAGAGGAGGCTGTGAAGGCTAGGACTATAATAGGGTTAAAAGAGAACTGGATAAACTCATGGAGGTTATGTCCATTAATGGCTATTAGCCAGGATGGGTAAGAAATGGTGTCCCTAACCTCTGTTTGTCAGAGGGGGGAGATGGATGTCAGGAGAGAGATCACTTGATCTTTATCTGTTAGGTTCACTCACTCCGGGGCACCTGGCATTGGCCACTGTCGGTAGACAGGATACTGGGCTAGACGGACCTTTGGTCTGACCCAGTAAGGCCTTTCTTATGTTCTTATGTAATTTGTGGAAATGATAGACCAAGAAATATATTTTTTATTTCAGAAATGCCTATATGGGAATTTTATGTGTTTTTTATTTCACATGGAATTAGGACTACACATTATCACTGCTGCAATGGATCCATTAAAGGCCCACTCCTGAAGCCCAAATACAAATCCATAAAGCACAATCACAGACATCCACACCTGTCCATATACCCATATACATAAATCTGTAGAAACTGACTCCCACACACAGATACACATATGTATTCATGTTACACAACTACATGCACTAACACATATATTTCCACACTATTTATTATTACAATTGTTGTTTAGTGCCTAGAGGCCCCAACTAAGATTAGGGCATCCTCTGGCCCAGACACCACCATTCTCCTATTCCCCACAAAGTCCAGCTGTGGGTTCATTCCCTCAGACACCAGCTGACACCCCCAAAGGCCAACTGTGGGGCAGCCCCCAAACACCAGCCTTCCCTTTCCTCCTCCCCACCCCAGAGCCCAGCCACAGTGCAGTTCCAGCCCAGATGCCAGCACTCCCAGAGCTTTTACTCCCCCAGCTTCTTTACTGTTGCACCCAGGGACATGGTGTGCTGAGGCTCTGCCCTTCTTCACCCTTTGCCAGAGCTGGCAGGATCTCCCAGGCCCTCTCCTATCCCAAGAGAGTGAGGATCAAGGAGCGTGCAGCCTCCAGTCCTGCTAGGCTGGGCACTTTGCTCACTGCGAACTGGGGTCTGCAGAGTCCAGCAGCCTATAGTGGCAGCCAGAAATTCTGTGGGGGAAACAAGGAATTCTGCAAAATTCTGCATTCTGCAGTGGCGCAGAATTCTCCCAGGAGTAATTTAATGTAGCCAGACAAAGGTGGGGAGAAATGCATGATATTTTGGCTCTTCTCCAATTACTAGTCAAGAACATTTACTTTGTAAGAAACAATACTTTTTTTTAGCATTCCCTTCTCTTTTAAAAACATGTTATGAAATGAACACACACATTTTGTCATCAATATTTTTCCACACAAGCCAACAAAAGGATTAAAAGTTGAAGAGTTAGGATGCAAATTTTATTTACACAGGCATACACATATGTGGTAATACACTCACCTCCCTATCCAAAGACACATAGTCTCTTACACACCTATGCACAAATACATACAATGTTGCATGCACACACTTGCCTACACAGAGACCTTTTTTCATACAGTTTCTTACACACAAGGCATAGACAACAGACCTCCATTACAGGGACACACAAGCCGATGCACATTACACAATAGAGCACATACACACACTTCCCCTGCGCAGTCACACAGCGTGCATACACACATATCCCTACAATCATTCTTGCAGATACAGGGAATGAATGCATCCCTCCCCCTACACAGAGACACGCTTCTCACACGCAGGCACCCACGTTTCGCGCCGCAGGGGCCAGAGCGCTGCGTTGCCTGAGGCCCGGCAGGGGGCGCTGTGGCGCAGGCGGCCTGATGGGAGGAGGGGAGGAAACGGGAAGCCGCGCTGCGTGCTGGGAGCTGTCCGTGGCTGCTCCGGTGCTTTCCGCTGTCGGGTTCTTCCGGCTCTTGTCGCCCAGGTAACCAGCCCCCTGCCCCGGTTGCGGTACCGGGCTCGGGCACCGCGCGCTGTTCCCCCTCCCTTTCCTCGGCTTGGGCCGTTCGGCGGGTCCCGGCCCGGGGGCGCGAATCAGCTAGAGGCCGCAGCAGCCCTTTCCCCTCCTGGCCTTGCTTCTGCGAGCCGATGGGCGCTGGGGACGGGCGGGGGCGGGGGCCTCTGCTGCTGCTCCCCCTGGCGCCACAGCCGGACACGTCCTTCCGTCCCGGGTGTCTCCCGCCCTCCTCCCCACACCCTAATCCCCCCAGCCCTGGGTGTTTCACCCCTCCTCCCCGCCCCCTCTGGATACCCCCGATACCCTCCTCCGCCCTGGGTGTCCCCCTCCCTCTTCTCCAGCCCCCACCTTACCCCACCCGGGTGCCCCCTTCCACCCTGGGTGCCCTTCTGCCCAGTGCCACGGGTGTCCCCCTCCTTTCATACCACACCCTGACCCACCCTGGGTGCCCCACTGAGTTTCCTCTCCCTTTCTCCCCCACCCTGGATGTCTCCCCATTTCCCTGTGTGCCAGACCCTGAGACCCCCACCCCCGGGTGTCCTCCTCCCTGCGCACTACACCCTGACTCCCGTGCCACCCCCTCCACCTCTCTCCCCCTGTCCTGTGCCTCACCACCACTCCATGTAAAAAGGGGAAGGAAAGAAATCCAAAATAATGCAATAATCTGAGGAAGGGCTCCCTGTTCCCTGGTGCTCAATACCTAATTGAGGTGCTGAGGTGGAGTTGCAACTTCTGGCCAGTTTCCAGTGCAGTTAAGTGAATAAAATGAAGGTAAAAGACTTGGGATTTTGTTGATAATTCTTGGGCTCATGTGATGGGGTTAGATCTTGTGGCTCTCATGGGCCAAGGTCCCCACCATGCTGCACCTTCTGTCCCCCTCATGGGAGGGGAGCAGTCCTAGGACTCAGAGAGCTGAGTCTACCCCAGATTATGGATTATATGTCAAGGAGCCCTGTAACCCTGGAACTAGTTAGGGATTATACAGTAAGGAGCCCTGTAACCTCAACACTGGAACCAGTTAAATCCCCAGAATAGGATAGTATGGGTGATGGGTTAAGTTTAATAAAAGGTGCGGCCCGCTGCTTAATTCCATGTGTCTGTCATGTCGTTGCATATATAGAGAAAATGACTGAATGCCAGCTGCTTAGATAGGGAAGAAGTGATATGGCTACTCTGAATGCAAACCTAAAAGTGATGAGGATAAAATCTTTAAATTGTATTGGTTCCCAGTATGGCTTTATAGTCTAGGTTTAAGATATGATAATGAGAAAAACACCTACCACTTTTGGAATTTTCCCAAAAATATTGATGTAGTTATCCTAATGACAGTAAAATTGGAGGAGAGAATATTTCAGCTTTGTTTTCTTGCCACCTTCTTTGAGGTACAGTATTTAGGATATGTCTACACTACCCGCAGGGTCAGCGCGCAGCCATCGATCAAGCAGGGGTCGATTTTATCGCAGTCTAGTCTAGACGTGGTGAATTGACCCCCGAGTGCTCTCCCGTTGACTCCTGCACTCTACTGCTGCGAGAGATGTAGTGGAGTTGGCAGGAGAGTGGCAGCAGTTGACTCACCGCAGTGAAGACACTGTGGTGAGTAGGTCTAAGTGTGTCGACTTCAGCTACGTTATTCTTGTAGCTGAGGTTGTGTAACTTAGATAGGCCTTAGACATTCAAGAGGTAAAGGTGAAGTGAATTTGTTCCAGTTCAGTAGCTGATAAAAATGTTTTTTCAACCTGGAAAGAGATATCAGGCCCATTTGATGAAAGGTTAATCTGACACCTACTCAAAGATGCATAATATGAAAATTCACTGCCAAACTTTGTTAATACAGAGTTATGGTTGCCTTGTGACATGTGCTTTTCAGAACAACATTTGCAAAAGTTAACTCTCTCAAAACCAGGAAACAAAGTTAAGGAACAGAACAGCTGTTCTGTAATAAATAAGTAATATATGTATGTAGATGATCCATTTCTGAGTAACATCTGCTCTTGCTTTATTCTAAGGTCAGATTGTTAAATAGTGGTTCAACATAGAATGTTAGAAAAAAAAGTTGAAAATGATCCCCATCTTACACCTAATTCATAGTGTTTCAGTTTCACAGAATAAGGTATAGATCAGTTGTAAGCTGCTCTGTCAACCAAGGACCAGTGCAAGTGATGTGTTAAATACATTAATATATCTTGAGAAATTTCTAGATATGTAAATGATGTTAGTTCTTACAGAAGTGTTGAAATGATGACCACTGATAACTTTGAGAAGGGAGACAGGGATATTTAATATTAGAATTTGTCAGTGGAATTGTTAGGACAGCAGTCTGGAGATTTAATTAGGAGGACTTGGAGGATTAAATTTAAGGAGACAGTGGAAAATGCCTTTACAAATGACACATGTGATAAAGAAGAAATTTAAACTATGTTAGTGGTTTAAATTGTAGCAAGAAGGATGATAATAGTTCTATGAGTTGGGATGTAGAGAAACTTTGGGGAAAAAAGAGAGACCTGCTAACCTGTCAAAATAGATGGGTCATATGTTGAGTCTTCTTCCTCATATGTATTATTCAATGAGAAGGGAAAAAATATTCAATTCTGAATCAAAAGGAAACCTACTGGACTCAAGGAAAAATTACTATCCTTAAAGCAAACTCTTTAGTGTAGATAATAATATTCCAACACTGATGTAGTGAAAGAATTAATCCTAGAAGAGGTCATGCTATTCACTTATTGGACTTTCTTTGAGTGTGCATGTCTTCAAGTCTTAGTGATAGTGTGATTAAAAGTTCAAGTGACAATATTGTTTTATCATTAACACAGATACAAAGTTAGCTTGTATTCATTTTTTCATTTCCTTATTTATTTTTTTAGCAGTGGTAAATATAAAAATTATATGATTTGGATTCTGTCAGATTATTTTTAATACTAAAATTATCATTTCTGTTACAGTAATACTTCAGTAAAGGCCTCAGCTGAGATCAAGGCTCCTTTTTTCCTAAGAATTGTTACATACAGTAAGAGACAGTACTGACCCCGAGGAGCTTACCGTCTAAGTAGAAAAAACAGAGGGTGGGAGAAAGGAAGTATTGTTATCATTTTAGAGATGAGGGAACTGGAATCAGGCTTCAATTGGAAGACTAATGTTTTCATTTTATGTTTTTGTTTAAGAAAATGTATAATACTGTTTAATACAATTTTTAATATTATGCAAAACTGTTTTTAAAAAGGAGGTGGGAGGTTAACTATCATCCTAGTGTCACAAATCTTTTTCTTGTTTTTAAGAAGACTCCTGGAGACTACTGGATTTCCCACTCGTAGTAAGAAGTCTGTGGACATTTATTTTGCCCAAGGCAGTGGGAAATGTGCTTTTTTTAAAAAAAATGTAAAATTATTAAATCTGTGAGTATGTTTTAATCATAAAAATGTGTTGTGAAGCTAGAAGTAGGGAAGTTAGTTAATGAAAGTGTTTGAAATATTGATCCTTTTTATCTTCATGAGCTGCCTTAGACTGCTCAGTTAGGTATTGTTTAATTAGTTATTTATTAGCCTCAGTGAACTCTTATCGGTTACTACCTGGACCTTATAAAATAGGGATGATTTGGAGAAAGAGCCATTCTTTTACAGCTTGTATATTACAATGTATCTAATTTCCTTTAGTCTTCATTATTCTGGAATATATTTTTATTTTAATCAAATGTTTCTTCAGTGAGCTCCCATGATACATGTAAGAAAATAAATGTTGTCTTCTCCTGAATGTTGGTAACTAGGAATTGTTAGCGCATCCAAGCTTTGTTATAATGGTATCTGGATTGTAAATGCCTGAGAGTAGTTCTGTTTCTTATGCAGTGAGACACATTTCATTGGGACTAAACTGTTATGACGAATTAAATCAATTGGTATCCCGGAAAATGAGGTTGAAATGAATTTAGGGCCAATCAAGACAGTGTCTTTTTAAAGGGAAAATACAATGAGATAGTTCCTGAGTGTGAATTTTAAGTGGGTAAAATAAATCAGAAGTTTGTAATATTTAAAACTATGTTAAAAAGGGTGGGGTATGTCTTACAAGGCTACAGAGAAGTGACAGTATTTCTAACTATTGACCTAATCTTATGTCTTTGATTTGTCAGAGTAACTCATTGTTGTATCATTGTTAAGGTTAAGATTTTGTCATTGTTACTTTTTGTAAAAGTCACGGACAGGTCACAGGCAATAAGCAAATTCATGGAAGCTCATGGCCTGTCCCTGACTTTCACTAAAAATAACAGACAAAATGGGGCTGAGCTATGCCCTGTTGTGGGGAGGGAAGGGGTCTAGCACCTGCCGCTGCTGCAGCTAAGAGCACCAGGGTCCTCTGGGTACCCATAGTGGCTGGGAACTCTGGGAGGTGCGGGATCCCCTCCAAGAGTGGCTCGGAGTTCCAGGCCCCCCCCCGCTGGCTTACAGGTCCAGCTCTGCTGCCTTAGGGCGGAAGCAGAAAATGTCAGGGTGATCACAGAAGTCACTGATTCCATGGTCTTAGCCTAAGTCATGATACATGTAGCAAATTAAAAAAACCTCTAGTCTGCAGAAATAATTAAAGCTCTCTGGTAAAATGCAAACAATTATAGATAGAAGGATGACCTCTCAGAGGGGAGGACCCTTTGTAGTGAGTTACCTGAGAAATAAATTACAGTAACTAGAACCAATTAGAGTGCATTGTAAAATGTGCAACTTTGTTGATAGGAATGTGTGTGCATCCAACATCAGACTTCTCTTTTTCAAGACTAAAATCATGCTACATATTTTCCATTGTGTTCTTATTCATGCTTTAATTACATCTAATTGGTCACACAGGCTCTATTTGAGTTTCTGAAAATGCCTTTGTCCTCAAGTTCCTCCTAAAAGGATTTTGAAAGACTTGGTGAGTGAGGTACTATCTTTTATTGAACCAGCTTGCCCCCTCTGCTTCCCACCTAGGCCCAGTTGCCTGCAACAGGGGCACAGCAAGCTGGAGCCCCCCGTTTCCCACAGCATGCTTTTGGATTGCTCATTCCCTGTCAGCTGAACCTGGGTTGGGGGTGGCCTGCCACTTCCCCTCGCCCCCACCCCCTAACCCCCCTCAGCCAGATGCCAGACTACACAGAGCAGTGACCTGGAACGACTGGAGTGAGAAGCAGCTGGTCCCACCCCTTCCTCTCCTTGTCCAGGCCTGGCTGCCAGGGACAGTGGGCGAGTGTGCCAAGGCGGCTGGCACAGTGGGAGAAGGGAAGCTCCAGAGATGATCATTGGCAATTACAAGCCAGTAAGCCGGACTTCAGTACCAAGCAAACTGGTTGAAACTATAGTAAAGAACAGAATTATCAGACATGAAGGTGAACATGATTTATTGGGGAAGAGTCCACATGGTTTTTGTAAAGGGAAATCAGGCCTCACCAATCTACTAGAATTCTTTGAGGGTGTGTAACCGTGTCTTAGTGGGTCATAACTGAGAATGCCAAATTCAGGACAAAATGCTGAGAAATAGGGCAAATACAACCCAAAGCTGGTGGTTATTCTTTTATAAGATATACCAAACCATCCACGAAAATAAACTCCTGTTATACCACACTGGCTAACAAGAAAACATAAAGGCAGTTTCCTCAGGCATTCCAGTTCTTGTATCACCAACAAAAGCACTGGATTCAGAGATGAGTGGTTCTTTACAACTGGTCTCATCAGACCTTCTAATCCCAAAGGACCAGCCACACACCCAGGTTAATATAACTTAGATCTGATTAAAAAAAAAAAACCATCATACCAGTTCTTCAGTATCTAAAATCTACAGGTTTATTTATAGAAAGAAAGGTGAGAGTTAAAATTAGTTAAAGGAATCAGTTACATACAGTAATGGCAAAGTTCTTGGTCCAGCTTGTAGCAGTGATGGGATAAACTGCTGGCTTAAGTCAAGTGTCTGGAGTACATTCACAGCTTGGATGGGTTATTCAGTCCATTGTTCAGAGCTTCAGTTTGTAGCAAAGTTCCTCCAGAAGTAAGAAGCAGGATTGAAGACAAAGTGAAGGTGTTTCTAGGGCCTTTTATAGCTTTTACCATGTGGAGGGCATTCCTTTATTTTTACTGTTGAAAATCACAGCAACAAGATGGAGTTTGGAGTTACACGGGAAAGTCACATGTATATGCATTGGTTAAAAGATAGAAAACAAAGTAGGAATAAGTGGTCAGTTTTCAGAATAGAGAGAGGTAAATAGTGGTGTCCCCCGCGGGTCTGTACAAGGACAGTACTGTTTAACATATTTATAAATGATCTGGAGAAAGGGGTAAACAGTGAGGTGGCAAAATTTGCGGATGATAAAAAACTACTCAAGATAATGAAGTCCAAAGCAAACTCAAAAAGTTACAAGACGATCTTACAAAACTGAGTGATTGGGCAACAAAATGGCAGATGTAATTTAATGTTGATAAATGCAAAGTAATGCACAGTGGAATACATAATCTCAACTATACATATAAAATGATGGGATCTGAATTAGCTATTAACACTTAAGAAAAAGATCTTGGAGTCATTGTGGATAGTTCTCTGAAAACATCCACTCAATGTGCAGTGGCAGTCAAAAAAATAACAGAATGTTGGGAGTCATTAAGAAAGGGATAGATAATAAGACAGAAAATATCATGTTGTCTCTATATAAATCCCTGGTACACCCACATCTTCAATACTGCATGCAGCTGTGGTTGCCTCATCTCAAGAAAGGCATATTGGAATTGGAAAAGGTTCAGAAAAGGGCAACAACAACGATTAGGGTATGGAAGAGCTTCCCTATGAGGAGAGATTAAAAAGACTGGGACTTTTCCGCTTGGAAAAGAGATGACTAAGTGGGGATATGATAGAGGTCTAAAAATCATGACTGGTGTGGAGAAAGTAGATAAGGAAGTGTTATTTACTCCTTCTAATAACACAAGAACTAGGGGCCAGCAAATGAAATAGGTAGCAGGTTTAAAACAAACAAAAGGAAATATTTCTTCACACAATGCACAGTCAACCTGTGGAACTCCTTGCCAGGGGATGTTGTGAAGGCCAAAACTATAAGGCCAAAAAAAGAACTAGATAAATTCATGGAGACTAGATCCATCAATGGCTGTTCAACCAGGATGGGCATGGATGGTTTCCTTATCTTGTTTGCCATAATCGGTGACACTGGATGGATCAGTTGATGATTTCCTGCTCTATTCATTGCCTCTGAAGCACCCGGCATTGGCCATTGTTGGAAGACAGGATGCTGGACTCGACGGACCTTTGATTTGACCCTGTACAGCTGTTCTTATGTTCTTCCTCGACATGCCAAGCAGAAGTCTGGGGGGACACTTGATCCTACATGCCCCCCACACGTTTTGCCTATGAGGTTAATGAGTTTGTTTTAATAGGCCAGAAATAGAATATCTTTATTAAAAATGTGATTTTTAGTGTCAAATAAGGTTATGGATTTAAAAGTGTTGTATAGGTTTCTTTTGAGGATCGGGACTGGTAGGTCAGATCTCGAGTGATCACTCTTGAAAGTTTCGCTCAAGTTGGTCTAATAAAAGGTATTACCTTGTTCACCTTATCGCTCTCATTTAAAATGTGGGATTCTGCCCTAGCTAAACTTCAGAATGATCTTCAGGGGTAGTCCTATGTAAAACACATTGCAGTAATACAACATGGAAGTAAAGCAGCCTATTATGAGGACTTAATCAGAAAGGAAAGGGATCAACACAACCTCTTGGTCAGACAAAGAAATACTTCAGTTACTACTGATACCTAAGAATCTAGGACATTCAGAATTTTAATAACACTGATATTTCAAAACACTTTCACAAACATTTGTCATAAACCTTCAATAAAAGGAGAATACACAACTCTGGCTAGCTTTTCCAGTTCCTTCTACCAGTTAGCATCACATAATGATTAAACTTAAAGTACACACCTAGATGAAAGCTAACTATTTTGGATAACACTCAGAGAAAGCAGAGACTATTAACTCTATACTTTCTTGAAGAGTCATAGAGGTTGACTATCAATTTCTAGCTGTGGCCAGATTCCTGTTTAAATAGTCCATCCTCAGGTTGGGCAGGCCTTGTTGATTACATACTAGGCTGTCCTGGCTATTGGCTCCAGCCTATCCCTTAAAGAGATAATATGCTCATAGGGAAGCTAACATACACTTTGATCAGAGAGGTGATAACATGTGATGATCTCAGGGCACCCAGGACAGAGTCACCTTGTTACCCCTTCTCTCCAGTGTGAAGGAATCTTGCTTGTGCTTTCCTGGCTGATACCACCAGCTTGTTAGCCACCCAAATACTCTCCTTTTGGACTCTGTCACCACTTACTTTGCCTTGCAGGTTAACAATAGGTGCACCCCTAGCATGTCCAGCCTTTTATCCACTGAATACTGACAGTAATACTCAGTCTCTGGCCCCAAAAGAACAATATGTGCACCAGTTCATATTATTCAACCCAGGATCAGCACCTTGCTTCATGTCAAAGCTCTTAGGTATATTTATAGTGAAAACAAGGATACTTTTATTACCAGAAATTCAAGATTAAAGTGATAGTGAGTAAGGGTATTTGAAATAAATAGTTAGATATAAAACATAATGGTAAAATGCTTTCTAGAGACTAAACTTAACCTCCTGGCTAAAGTAGTTTTATGTAACCCAATGTCTTCTTCAGCTTTTCAACCAAACCTGGCTGAAATCACAATGGAACACTACAAGGACCTGTGTCTGAGGGTCTTTGGGGAGGATAAATAGTGGTTCTGAAAAACAGCATAGTTCTTCTAAAACAACCATGTCATTTCTTACCAGGTGTCAGAGGAAAGTGAACACCACCTCAACAATCAGTGGTGTTAAGGGATGATCACTAAATAAATAATATGAATAAATTATATTAAAAAGAGATCCACAACCAAAGATAACTGTAGTTTCCTTGTCAGACTGACAGAAATCTATAGGTACTCAGAATTGGCCAGTCACTGTTTTATTAATAACTTTCCCCAAGAATGGGATGTTGATGACAGGGTCAAGACTGTTAGTGACAAGCAAAGATGACTTGAACATATCCTCAGAATGTAGTTTGTAGGTCTGTTTGGCAATCTTTGTTCTTTAAGAGGCATTAATAATCCCCAATGATAATGGGCCTGGGGTCCTTTCTGTTGACAGTTTGCCAGCTGTGAAGTGGAAGTAGGTTAATTTAACAAGCAATTGAATAGATTGATCTAGAATCTGTGGGAGACTGGGTGAAACTTCATTCTGAAGACAGATTGCTCTCAGTCTGAATGATAATAACAGCAAACTAATTACTAAAATCTTCAAAGAGATAGCTGTCTCCGCAACTAAGTGAAGACTGTAAGAGACAAGCAAATAAATGATTTGTTCAGTGTGTAAGTTTGTGATGGTGAAACAGAGAAACCAGATGTTTTTCCTAAGTTATTTGTGTTTGGGAGATCAAATTTAATTATATATTTGGTTCAACTAACTTTCTAAGTTAGAAGCCATAAACAAAAGAAAATATGATATTGGGGGAAGAGGGGCATGTTTCTGTGTTAATAATGTGAATTAAACACAAACATAGGCTTATGCTTTTAACACATGCAGTGCTGAGAACTAAAAGACTTAATGTATCATATTCAGAGAGGAAGTTCTACATGAGACATATTTGTTCCATTATTGCATTTTAGTAGACGATTCCATTACTGAGCTTTAATAATGTTGTACTCTATTATTAAAACTATACCGCTTGACACCATTTTTAGTGTATCTTTACTTTAGCGGTAAATCAATGCATAGTTGTTAGAGTACGTGATAGAAATTAAAAATAAAAAGGTTAAAAAAAAATGACATTGTTATATAAGGCCTTCCTGCTGACAAAAACAGAAACGGAAGAACAAATGCATTCCTTATTTCTCACACATTAAAGTGAGACCGTAACATTTTTTTTAATGTTATGATTTCTCCTATTGCACATGTCGACAGATTTATTTGAAATTATAGAAGTTTCTTTCAAAAAAGACAAACTTTAATCATGACTACTGTATGCAAGTTTACAGCGTGAGTGTGATTACTTTTATTATAAATTAGTGTATGTTAAAAATAAATGTTACAGAGAAGCTGCGGTCTGTTGTTTGAAAATACTATGAAATGAAAAAAAGGCAAAACATTCCCTTGGAATGATTGGTTTCTGTTACTGTAATAACATGCAGTTATTGTGAAACATGCCAGAGTAAATGTCCCAGAGCTGGGACAGTTCTTTCAGGTCACATTATAGTTAATCCAGACCTTCTCTTGAATTTGTATTTATGCTCAGAGTAGATGCATGGAGGAGTACTCGTAAAGGTACAGTACACTGAAATCTATTCCATTCTAGATGTAGAAGACATTGTCACATGACATTTTGCTCTATTAACACTTCAAATAATAATAGTAATATTGTACAAAATCGATTGTTCAGAAATCACATTGGGTAGATGTTTTAATAACACTACTACTTACCAGATCATTAGTAGCTGAAGATATTTTTGTTCTGTTAATTTTTCAGAAGAAATAAATGAGACTCAATGTTAACTCATTAATCAAATGTATAATGGGTTGAAATAATAATCCCCATCTAGTACAGATTATTTTTGATAATCTAGTAGAGCAGTAATTTGGAATAAAATATCCCAGTAGTGCTTGTAAAAGGGATTGAATTTACAGCATTGTAGTTTCTTTATCCACAGAACATGTATAGCACATACAGTGGTTGGTGAAAGCTTGCCCCACATTGACAAGGTACAGCAGGGAAGTGAGTCTCAGGCTAAATGGGAGAGGGTAAAGGAAAGCAACTCTATTACTGAATATGATAAGGTAAAATATAATCTATGTATCCTAATGATAATGCAAATAATTATGAAGAAACATAGCAATGCACATATTAGCAATTAAATAATACTGTCATTTCATTAGTGTCAAGTAGTGGGCACTTGACCAGTTTCTAAATATGTAGATTATTTAATAACAGGCTACTAATTGCCATATTTGTACAGGGAAAAGAGCCAGGAAGATATACCTAACTGTTTGTATTTAAGTCAGGATTAAGGTCTCCAGGGAAAGAGACACATTGTTGTTTAAGTAACATATAATAGTCCTGATCTTTTGTTTCTAAATAAGAGTCCATATTCTTTGCTCTCACTCTTTCACACAAACATTTCTGGCTTGGGAGGCATGATCTTGGAAGGGAAGCTCCTCTCCCCACCAAAATGTAAGTGGCTTTGTTGTACATAACGTGTACCTGGATAAAGAAGAGATGCTGAAATATTTTTAACCTAAGAAACATTTATTCACTGTGTCAGTTATTTCCTTCAATCCTCTGTGCTAGTGGTAAAGTCTGGAAAAATAAGAATCCTGCTGCTTTTGTATGTTTATTCTTTCTTCTCTTTTACTGTTGTTAACATTTTATTTCATTCTTGGAGATCAAACATTGACAGTTGTATCCCTGGAACTTTGTTCTCTGCGTAAAATGGATCCTTTTTTGCATTTAATTCAAAGCAAAGATTGTTAAACAAAATTTCATTAAAGTACTAGATTTAAAGACTTTAACTTCAGTGGGGAATCCCAGAATGCATAAATTGTCACTCTCATTGAACATATTTGCTGCTTTAAACATTTGTATTATACTTTCCTCTTCTGTCCTGCCACAGAGAAAATAAAGGACAATCATTATTATTGTTCAATCCACCAGGCAGCAAGGATGCCAAAGATTTATGAATCCAGCCTTTATATATAGGTCCCATCTGTCCCATGTCCCTTCCTTCTAGTTCATTTGCCTCCTTGTATCTAAAAGCATATGTCAGTTTTCTTTCTTTCCTTCTTCCATTAGTTCTCATTCCTGTTTTATTTTCTAGGTATAAGAAAAGAAAAAGCGGGGGGGGGGGGACTCACAAAAGTAAGATAAGAAAATGAATAACCAAGTTTTCCTATGATTCTGGAGAAGAAAATAATGGTGGAGGGAATGTGTTGAAGACAACACAAAGAGTTATCCGTCTAGGTAATTATTTGTTTATTTTTATGGTCCCATTACCCTAATATCAGAGGTCAATTTTGGAGTCCTCCACCTTTCACCAGGGTTCTTGGGGGAATGGAGCAATGCCTGAAGGATTTCTCATTGTCACCAATCTTGCCTTTCTCCTGAGTATTTGAGTGGCATGCTATCTCCTAACTGCAGTGAAAGAAGAAATCCTGCGAAGACTAGCTCAGCTCGTATCTGGTGACGTCAAATGCCTGGGCAAAACTGACTGTCTTACCTTGAGAGAATCTGCTAAGTTCAAGTTGGTTCAGCTGTTGAAACCCAATGCCCTGTTTAGCTGTGTTTTTCACTGAGTATTATAATGGAAGCTTGAAGATACAGCTTTTCTCCCGTTTATCCCAGTTACTGAAAGAGCTGAGAAAAATTGGCTGAGACAGAGGTGGTGAAATTGCTTACTATTGGGTGGACTCACCACTCATATTTTTCTGGCTTGATGAGCATGGGTGATTCATCTCTCCATACGTATCCAAAATATGAGATTATCTGCCCTATGGCTTTGTTCTCTTCAGTTACCCACAGCACCGCAGGTAACTGTATTGAAGTTTCTGGAATAGTGTTCCATAGTACAGAGTTTCTTGCTGTGATTGCTAAGTGCCTGGTGAATGGTAGAAAATTCTCCTCATTTTGTGTTACACATCTTGGACAATAAGACATTTATTAGATAGTATAATTCAAGAAGTATTCATTTTCTGATTCCTTCAGAATGTTTTTTGACTCCCTCGTAGCAGTTTCCAAGGATCTACCTTTGCTGTCTTCTTCATCTTTAGATCTTGGGATATTGCTTTCCAACTTTACATTGACTTTTCTGCTTTCAGTTATTTCAGAGGCCTTTACTTTACTGTAATACATTCCCAGTAACTCACTCTATTACTTCACAGTGGAAGCTTAATAGGAGCTGCTAGGCCAGGTAATGAATGGAGTTCTCTTATTATTACTCCTCATCTTCAGTTTTCTAATTGATTTAGGTGTTATTTTGCTGTCTGCTGGGTTTCATCCTGAAATTGAACGAGTTACTTATCAACCAACTCGTTGTCCTTCCCATTCTTTGCTTCTACCCAAGACAGAAAACTGCATTTGTTGGATGTGAAATCTATTATGTAGTTACATTTATTTCATTTGCAGGAATTTGTGTGTGTTTTGTCAACTATCAAACAGAAAAGACTGCGACAAAAGCTGTAGTTGCCAGGTATTTTAGAGTAGAATTACACAAGTTTAAACTGTAATAACCAGAGGGTGTGTGGATGGTACCAAAGGAGCAGTGGAGGGGGAAAAAAAAGATGATTAAAACTAAATGTGGATACACAATACAAGTTCTGTGATGGTGTGTCACCACATTGCTGAAACCAGAGAATCCCATCGAGTTCAGTGTAGAGCCAGCAACATGCTCTTAAAACCTCTGCGTACAAAATACTGTTAAAGGTGTACCTGTATGAATAGACTTACTTTATATAAAACAGTGTACAATAGTCCCTTTTAAGAGCATAATATATGGATGCAGATCGTGACAGAATATGTCACTAAATTGGAACACCAAATGTGACATAAGTAAATGTTAATGCCCATGGGCACTTTTGAGAACTATGCAACTATGTTGCATACATATGTCCTTCATTTTTTTTCTTTGCACAGGGATGATTCAAAAAGATTGATTATCTCATGGAAAGCGGGGTGGCAAATTGTTCCAATGATGGCTCAGAGAGAAAAAACAAATTTAGAAATGTAATTTTATTACATAATGTGCAGTCATTGGTTTGAAATTATGGTGTATAGCATATTCAGAACTGCTGGCTGCCATGAGTATGAAGCTTTCAAACTTGCTGCCTCATTTAGAATGATGAACCTGAGGAATTTTTTTTGTATGAAAATCTTTGAATAATTGACATGACTGAATTGTTCAAGATGACAGGGTGAACACAAACTCCTTTCAGGAAACACATTTAATATTGGTGCAAAATAATATTTTTGTACACAACACACAGATTGTCTTAATTAGTAAACCTAACTTTATACTCACATATCTCTGTAAAGCTTTATACAGGGATGGGATCCAGCCTCTACGATGATCACAAACACTTTGCATGAAATTTTGTATCTACAATTATTTTAATATTATGAAACTTTAAGAAAATTTTCACTTTTTTACAGCTAATGATTTTACATGCATTGCAAGCTGGTATCTAGTGGGGACTCTGTAGGAGGATGAACACGGAGGAGGTGGAGCTACTGAGTGACTCCAAGTATAGAAACTATGTAGCAGCAGTTGACAAAGCACTGAAGAACTTTGAATACTCCAGTGAATGGGCAGATTTGATATCAGCACTTGGAAAGCTAAACAAGGTATGACGGTAGCACACTTCAGAAGAGGCAGCAGATGTATGGGAGGATAAAGCTTTGGGGATTGGTTCTTGACTATAACATAAAAATAGAAGGTTTCAACAGTCTTAAACCTAAAATATTATTAAACTGTTGGAAGAATATCTTAGCAGGTTAACCTCCCCATAAGTTAAATGGCTCAATGACAGCAGTTTAAGAGGTGCTAACAAGCTCTTTGATGGTGAACACTTTTTCTTGATTTTTTTCAGACTCCTGTTTGTTTCTTCTTTCTTCAATCCTAGGATCACTCCTATAGTTCCCTCACCACCTCCATAATTCCTCTAATTATAAAGAGAAAATTATAGTACCCTAGAGAGGGCTCTTTCTGTCCTTACCCCAGATATGCTTGCCTTTATGCTGAACTCTCTCATGCTTCCGGCCAGACAAGATGGTCTCTCACCCTGTGCAGGAGCCCCATTTGGTTCTCTGTCTGTTATTCTTCCACACATATTTGTCCCCTTCCATCTTAGCTGTAATTATCAAGTCTGGAAGGAATTTACAAAGCGTGTATTTATTAAACCAATTGTGTAACAATTCATCCCCAAATAAAACAGCTAAAGATAGAATCCTTGCCAAAACCAACATATTAAAACAAATTTGAAGTCTCTAATACAAGCATTTTTGGTATTACGAAAATGTTAGGAAAAACCCAGTTCAGTTTCTGAATCAGTATTTCCAAAAGTCTTTTCCAGTTTGCTCCAAATTTTAACTACAAAATCATAAATTTTACCAAGGGCTAAGATCAGGGATATGAAATTCCATGGCAAGGGGTAGGATAGTGCAGCTACAAATTGGGTTTATAATGAGAAGTTAGGTTCAGTCCAATTAGTAGTTAATTTTTAGTAGGAATTACATACAAGTTAAATCCCTTGAAATAATTTAGTGTGGAGTATGAAATATTTTGTAATTTTCAACTGATTTATATATATAAAGATTAAAGGCAAAATATGTAATTTTTGCCTCTTACTCTGTGGGTAATTTGGGACCAGAAAACTGGATAAGAAATTTTTGTCCCTGTTTCTAATGGTTCTCAGTAGAAACTACTACTATGATAAGTGAGAAAGAGAAAGCACTCTTTTTCTACAGGAGTATACTGAAAATCCTTCACTCCCTTTCTCTTTTGTTAAAGGGTGTAGCTCTGTTTATATTTAATCCAATCACTTCTAAACTTTTTAGCGAAATGAATATTTTTTTCTAATTTACATTATTGGACCAACCCTATATTTCTCATGCCCCCAAAACTACCAGTGAGATTTTTGAATGCGGTCAAGATACAGGATTGGATTCTGAACATTGGTACTGCTTTGTCAATTAGACAGCAAGATAAAAATATGTAATAACTCAGTGTACTTACATGGCAGTGCACAAGCATAGGCCCGAATCCTGCAAAAAGCTCATGTGGGCAGTCCATTGCGCTTCCATGGAGCCTCATTGAACAACTACCTGAAAGGGCGTTCTAAAGAGGATGGATCTAGACTGTTCTCAGTTGTAGTAGATGACAGAACAAGGAGTAATGATTTCAAGTTGCAGAGGGGGAGGTTTAGGTTGGATATTAGGAAAAACTTTTTCACTAGGATGGTGGTGAATGGGAATGGGTTACCTAGGGAGGTGATGGAATCTCCTTCTTTAGAGGTTTTTAAGGTCAAACTTGACAAAGCCTTGGCTGGGATGATTCATCTGGGTATTGGTCCTGCTTTGAGCAGGGGGTTGGACTAGGTGACCTCCTGAGGTTCCTTCCAATCCTGATATTGTGTGATTCTATGATTCTGTGTGTGCCCACAAGTCAGCCCACGTGGAACCCCGCAAAGGATTGGAGCCTCAGACTAACTGGTATGAAGCACTTTTATTTTGCTTTAATATTTTGTCCTGTGGAATATTCAAAATTTCAGAGCACTGGTATGGTTGATGAGGACTACTGAGTAGTCGATTTGTATAAAAAAAGCTTTAGCTTTATTTTTTAATGTTGGTTATGGTATTCCCAGTACATTCTTACACTAAATAATGATGTATTGTCAATAAAAACATCCAAACATTTAAATGCAGTTCTGAATTCCAATATCAAAGGTAACTGTGAATTCAGTTATTTCAATTCTACACTTTTTTATTTTGCACACTGCATCAATCTGTGCTGCTTAAACAACAGCTGTTGATTTTGCATGGAATAATTTTAAAAGAGGTCACAAACAGTGCTTTTTCTGGTGAGTTTCTGCTGGCAATCTGTATAGGCAGCTGGAGAGTTTTAATTTCTGTCCTGAAATACCACAATGATAGATGTGCCATAGAAACTTGAATAAAATAGAATAGACAAACTTTAACTGTGGGACCTGATGTAAGTGAAATTGCACATATTTACTCAATTTCATTTCTGACCGGCTCAGGGTAGAAGACAGTAGAACAATTTATTAAAATTGAAACGTGGGACAGTTTTATTTGTTTGCGTCGTGGAAATATATTATGATGCCCAAGTGGGATATTTTTAATTGATTAAAATTTTTTTTGACAGGTTTTACAAAATAATGCAAAGTACCAAGTAGTACCTAAAAAGCTGACCATAGGCAAACGTTTAGCGCAATGCCTTCATCCAGCCTTGCCAGGTGGGGTTCATCGGAAGGCACTTGAAACATATGAGATTATCTTCAAAATCATTGGACCCAAGCGTCTGGCTAAAGATCTTTTCCTGTACAGGTAAAAATCATTAAAATGTCATTAACTTTCATAATTTTTAGTTATAATAATAATTATAATAATATTTAGTTATCACTAAAATGTCATTAACTTTCATAATTTTTTAGTTTGTCTAATGTAGTTTAGAAGACTTTTTCAGTTTCATATTTTAAACGTTTTTAAAGACTCTGTACAGATGGACAATATATGCTGGAGCAAAATGAGCCACTTAGCTGCAGCATCTTGCAATATAACAAGTTACAGGCTAATAATAAACACCCTGATGATGCTTGGTGTAGGAAGGCAGGCTCCAAGGTGCTGAGCATCTCCATTAAAGGTGGCCTCAGCCATCTAAGGATCAAGTCTTTGAAGGACAAGCAGTGGCTTTTAGAAATAATGACATGGCACTTTTCCATATCTATATCTATAGCTATAGCTATCTATATATATCTATATAATATAGAACCCACTTCATCTGATGCATAGATGCATAGAGTGGAACATACAGTAGGAAGATTATATATATTATAGTAGGAAGTTATATATCTATATATAGATATATAGCTATATAGATATTTAAAACTTTTAGGAAGATAGATATAGATATATATAAAAAATCTTCCTACTGTACTCTCTGCATCTGATGAAGTGGGTTCTAGCCCATGAAAGCTAATGCACAAATACATTTGTTAGTCTCTAAGGTGTCACAAGTACTCTTCATTTTTATGCAGTTCTCGGTCTCCCCTTCTTGAGAAGAGACTAAGATAAGATTGTATAAACCAACTAGGGGCCTCAGTGTGCCAGTCTATTAACCTGGGACGTGCTCATCACCACAGTGTCTCATTGCCAATACAAAACACCAAGATAAAAATGTATGCTTGTGACAATGCTGGGCACTGCTATAATTGTTTTGTGTGACTTAGTTTAGGTGTGTCACATAAAAAGCTTCCTAAAACAGTATTATTGTATATTCTTATTTACAGTTCTGGGCTATTTCCTCTTCTTGCCAATGCTGCTATGTCTGTCAAACCAGCATTACTCAGTCTGTATGAGATTTATTACCTTCCTTTGGGAAAAACATTAAAACCTGGTCTGCAAGGATTGCTAACTGGGATTCTGCCTGGTTTAGAGGAGGGGTCAGAGTACTATGAGAGGTAAGTATATGATATACCGGGGGTGGGCAAACTAGGGCCTGCAGGCCACATCCAGCCCACAAGCTCTTCCTGCCTGGCCTCTGAGCTTGCCGGGGAGGCTTCCCCCGGCCCCTCCCCCACTGTCCCTCCGTGGCCATGCTGCTGCACAAGTAATGCTCGGGGGGGGGGGGAGGGGGACTGCGCAGCAGCATGTCTGGCTCTGTCCGCTGCTGCGAGCGGCATGGTAAGGGGGCCGGGACTGGAGCCTGGGGGTTGGATAAGGCGCAGGGAGTCCCGGGGGCAATCGGGACAGGGATTGAGGGCAGTTGGATGGGCAAAAAAATTTGCCCACCCCTTTGATATACTAATATATTTGTACTGCTAAAATATTGGTCTTTAATTGTATGAAGTGTTGAGTTGTGCTGATATGTTAAAAAAATTAGATATTTAAGTAACACGTTTTATCCAGAAAATAATGTGATCGGAGATAAACTTTAAGATGATATCTTTTTAAAAAGATCTTGAATATTATGTTAGAAGAAAGAAACTACTAATTAATGGCATCTATTAAAAGGAAATCAAATCAAGTAGGCCCATAACTGAACTCATTTTACAGTTTTAGATATATGTAATACACTAGAAAATCCCTCCCTTCATGATTGTTTTACTGTTTACAAACTTTGAAAACAAATAGATGTAACACTTAATCTTGGTCCAAAATGTAAATCCAAATTAAGTGCAAGGTATAGTAGTCAAGAGCAATAGGACCTTCTCTTCAGTTTACACACTAAAATTCCTATAATAGTATTGACCTTTCTGAGAGCAAGGTATATATGTGAATACAAGTTTGCAGCAGTCAGGCCCAGGGAGTAGCAGCTCTTTCTATCTGGGGAGTCCAAGCCACAAACAGGAGGGGAGGAGTGCTGTGATATTTTTGATAAGCACTGAGAATATGTGCAGCTAATGGTGGGATCTTGTCCCTACGGAGGAAGAGAGCACACTTAATCTTTGGAAAAAGTTATCTAGTTTTTTCAGGCTAAACTCCAAAGACTCTCCAAGGAGGAAGCTATTAATATGGAGTTTATGTATTCTTGATATTTAAAGTCCCAAAACTGTAAAATTCTTAACTTTCACAGTTTGAGTCCAGTAAGTGCAATGGGTCCTATCTGTTTCTTTGACATGTATATAAGTTGAACTGCAAAAGTTGTGAGGGGAAAAATAGCACTGTGTGAAAAAGTAGTTGTCCATGGAATGTACTTCATAAGTACTTTTGTCCCCACAGACATTGTGAAAGATGTATCTTGCTTTGTATTTTCTTTTTTAAATTTTGTATTAAAATCAGTGCCAGACACATCTCTCTTTCAGTGTAAATAAATTTACCTATATCCAGTGGGTGATGCTGAACTTTCCAATAGATTGTGATATTCTTGGAGGTCTTGTAGATAATATATATTCCATTGCATTGCTTTCTAGAGCAAAGAATCTCTGTCTGCAGTATTTTGCTAAATAATGAACTTTACATTGATCACCGCTTGTGTACATACAGCCTGATTTCATGTTTGGTAAAGCAGAAAATGTTTAGTTTCCAAAGGTATATACAGACTAATTCAACCTGTCTGTTCCATTTACCCCTCTTGTCACTTGTGGTGTAGAACCAACACCCTGCTGGAGAAGGTTGCTGGTGCAGTTGACCAATCAGCATTCTACAGTTCCCTTTGGGGTAGTCTTCTTACCAGTCCTGCGGTTCGGTTACCTGGAATCACATATGTCCTCTCCCATCTAAACAGGAAGCTTTCAATGGAAGATCAGCTGTATATAATTGGCAGTGACATTGAGTTAATGGTAATATATTCATTCTTTAGTGTAAGGCTCATTTACATAACTGTATAGCTTCCAGAGGTTTTCTGATGTCTTCTCAGTCTTTGAAAATAATCTTTACAGAAATAAATATATACATTTTGTTTATTTTTAGCACCCGTTAGACTGATTTAGTGTGCAAATCAAAAATTTCATAATTTAGATTTTAAAAATTGCTTGGTGTTTTTAAATTTTACTGGCCATTCATTACACATCCATTACAAAAACAGCAAAATTTCATGTTACTTCTTGAAAAATGTGTAGTGAATTACTTTGCTGATTAAGCTAAATCAAGCCATGCATATATTAAGCAAAGCTTAAATGCTTTCTGTGGTTAGTGGAAATTGTGCAAATTATATCTTTCTTCCATGTTTTCATAATTTGATTTTTATGTGTCTACGTTGTTTACATTGTATCTAATTTTGAACCAGGTTATTTTGATCTCTAAAATCTTCAGTATATTTAATAAGAGGACTGTACCTGTTTTTGAGGGGTGTATGTGTATATTTGAAATATAATAAATTATGTTATTTTAATTACAAGACTGTTTTTAATAGCAATGTTGTTTCAGGTGGAAGCGGTAAGCACATCAGTGCAGGATTCCAGTGTATTAGTACAGAGGAGCACATTAGACCTTATACTCTTCTGCTTTCCATTCCATATGAGTCAGGTAAAATTTTAATATAAAATAAAGAAATATATATCCACATTCTCCTGCATGTATAGATTGTTTTGCAATCAAGTGCTGATATTAAGTTAATCTTTATTAATGGCTTTCTCCAAAATCAGAATAAATAGAATCTTCTATAAGAGACTCAGTCTCAAGTGGTTGTGTGTTGGCATACAATGATCTCTGTCTTAGGCTCATGGTGTTCAATATGTTGACATTTTACTGTATGTACACTGAATATAAGAGAAAACATTATTTATGGAAACTTTATTTTAATGTTAGAGATGGGATCTACTCTATTAGAAATTCCCACACACAGTTTCTAACTGAGTAGAAAACAAGTTATGTACTCATTCGTGTGAGTTTTCAAGTCCTCAGTATTGGAGAACTGAAAATGAATAGTTAGACATCCTAAGAAGTTGGTAATGGGAAGGAACTTTTCACCTTCTAGATCACTTGAACAACTGCAGCCCAGTTCAGCAGTGACTGAAATTTAGTGTTTGCTGGCAATTAGCCAGTGTCTGTTGTAAAATGTGCCATTCCTAGAGGACAGTTGCTTCATTTCGTTTTTAAATAAAAATACCTTCCTATTGGCTCCTGAAGAGCGCTTTAAGCAAAATAAGTGATTGAACTTGAATGGAGACAGAACTACTCCCTCACTCCTAGTGGTGGTCCTTCCACATCAGGGTTTAGATGGCACTGCAGCTGGGTAAAAGATTTTCGTTTAATAGATTTGTTTTTAGAAATACACATTTTTTTCGTGCTCTAACACTATTTGCAAATTTGAGTCTAATCAAGCAGAAAAAAATGGAAAAATGTTGAACTATTTGTTTTGACTTTTCATTTCAAAACAGTGTTTCAAGTCTAATTTGGCCAACTTAAGATAAAATATACCCCAAAAGGGTAAAAAAAATACCCCCCACATGTAAACAGCCAAATCAAAATGAAAAAAAAAAAATTTACTTTTGAGTTGGCTAAAACAATTTGATCAACTTGGAACAAATTGAAAAAGTAAACACTTGATTTTGAATTAACCTGAAACATTTTGATTGATTAGAATCCAAATTTTATTTGTCAGAGCTATCTATGTAGTACCTTTTTTGAGCACTAAAATTCACATGGAATATCAGGGTTAGAAGGGACCTCAGGAGGTCATCTAGTCCAATCCCCTGCTCAGAGCAGGACCAATCCCCAACTAAGTCATCCTAAGTATGTATAAAAAAGCTAAGTGTGCATAAAAAGCTAAGGCTTTTTAAAAACTAATCGGTGAGGAGAAAATTATTTAAGACTGTATCCGCTGGGGATTTTTTATTGCATTTTAATCAGTTTGCTTCCATGACTTCCCCTTGATAAGCAAAGTGAAATACATTGTAGTACAGTGATGGACTATTAATAGAGGCAGCAATTTTCTACTATAGTTGCAGTGTCTTGCAGCATAGTAATAGGTGGCTGTTCCAAATAGTAATCTCACTTTTTGATTTCCTAAGACTCAGAACTTTGTGCTACTTTACTGCTGTGAATTCACTGTTTATCCAGTGAATACTTATCCATTAGTCAGCTACAGATGTCACTTTCTGTGGTTAAGCTACAGTAATGTTCCTAATTTCTTCAGGCAACGCGCCCAGACATGATCAGAATTTTGTCAGCAGCCCTTCATGTAGTACTACGCAGAGATATGTCACTGAACCGAAGGCTTTATGCATGGCTTCTAGGTAAGTTTCTACTGCATTTGATAATTATCTGTTTAATGGCAGAGAAAGGAATGTACTTGGTAAAAATAGTACCATGTACTGGTAATGGTGAAATATTATGTATATGACTTGATAAATAAAAATCAGTGTTGATTATCTTCACGCTATATTTATCAGTACACCACAGTTGATACTAATGTATTAGACCATGCAAAGAAAGACCACTATTCTTATAGTGTAGGATCCATAGGCTCCAATCAGGTATGGGGTCCATTGTGCCAGGAGGTGTACATGTTAAAAGACAGTCCCTCCCCCAAACATCTAACAGTATAAATTAAGACAAGACATAAGTCAGTGTAACTTACATTTGAAGCAGGAAGGGGTAAGGAGAATGCGGGGAACAATGATACATTCAAATATATTTGAAAGTAAAATTTTATATTAACTCCCTGATTCCACAAACACTGATAGCTGTGCTTCACTTCAGGTATGGAAATGTATACTGTATTGTGGCCTAAATAAGCATTTTAGCCTATTTTGGGCAGCTGCCATGTAGCTAAAAGTGTCTCGACTGATGAAAATAGTTGTACATTATGGATGCTTAGCATTACATTGTATAATAGTATTCATCTTGATATAATGGCGGTTGGTCAGAACAATAATGAAGAGCTATCGAAAATGTCTGTTCTAAACAGTTTAAAAAAATCTTTGAATATCAAACCAATATTTACTCATGACAGAAATTGGTTTATCTTTTTTTTTTTTTTTTTTTTTTTTTTTTTTTTTTTTTAAGTACTGCTGATTAAATTTATGTCATGATCTGCTAGATGGGTTCATTCTGCAAGAGGATCAAAAATTGCAACTTTGGAATTAAACACTTTGTTTTCATAGCTATTTCATAGTTCAAAGCCTTTATGAGCTACTTTTTGTCTTTTTAAGGAAAACAAGGAGACACATTTATATGGGTAGATCATTTCTATAATTTTTCCAAATAAAAGGAAATTACATTTAATAAATTTAAAAACCCCACAAATTAAGGTTAAATCTAAGGAACTAACCTTTTTGCTACAAAACAGAACTTGAAACTTCTACAAAGACTGAGAACAACATTTGATGCATCTTTCTCTAACTCATGGTATAACTTTACACTGTTTTCTTAAAATTATGGACGACAGGTTCCACAGCTATTCCATGTGTGCAATTTCCACAGATGGCAGTATGATTTCAGTAAATGGCGTGGCTACATAGTTCAGCATGTACAAGTTTTGCAGAATTAGCACACAATGAGTAGGCATATCCTATATGCTGTAAAATTATATAATCTGTTTTTCTTATCTGTATAGCTTTGATGAATCACTTTTTCTCTGTGTTGATCAGTGTTTTGTTGACCTGTATTACTATGACGTTTCTACTGTAAATATAAAAACACTCTTCTTTTAACTAAGTGGTGAGGCTCTTTTAGGTATAAGATTTCATAGTATAGTTCTTACATATCTGTTTTTAGCTATTCCTCATCATTCTTCTATCATAATGCACAGTTTTATGAAAACGAAATAGAAACAAAAATCTTACTAAACCTTTATAAGCACAAGTCAGCTCTCCATAGATGTCCTTAATACTAAAGTTTATTTTCGGTTGAAACTAAATGACGTGCATCCTGTAATTTTTCTTTTTTCATCGTTCTTGAGCACAAAATTCGAAAACAACTTCTGAAGAAATTAAGATGTTTTCAGCAGCTTGGTTTTTTTAAAACCAAAAGAAAAATCAGAAAAATGTTGAAATGTTGAATTTCTGTAAGAGAAGATTAAATTTTCAAAGAGGAAACTACATATTTCTTTCACATAATTTTTCAATGATCAAGTTGGTTTCCTTGGCATATGAATCTTTTTGTAAATGATTTACTAGTTAACTTTGATATTCCTTTTATATGTATAATTTAGAATAACAACATTAGGACAATAGCTTCATTGGCTTTGATCTCTGTGGTCCTCTAATGCAGTGGTCTTCAAAGTGGGGTGCGCAAGACCATCACTGGGGGTGCGCAAGACCCTGGCGCCGGTGCCAATCCCGCCCGGGAGACCGCCGAACTCCCGGGTGGTCTGTTTTTGTCCTGCCGAAATACCGCTGCGGAAAGCGTAAGCTTCCGGTTTCTATGACGGTATTTCGGCGGACATACCCTCCGAGGGGCTGCACGAGCTTTTCCTCCGCAAAGAGGAACTGCGGAGAAAACACTTTGAAGACCGCTGCTCTAATGTTTAAAATCTGCTATACAGCGTTCAATAACGTTAACTACTGTTCTTTCTAATTGTTGTTTCTGCTGCTACAGTACCTTGACTTTGAAGACACATACTATAGAACATACTGAATTTTTTGATGTCTGAATTTTTCTTGCAATAAGTAATGTAACTATCTAGCAGTGTGTTCAATGAAAACTAAAACTCCAGAGTGTACTTTGCTGTGCACTCAGCTTAATACTTTTTCCATTTAATTAGTTTCTTTTATTAAACTATGTAAAATGGTCTCTCTCTTGCCGACATTACTTGGACTACAAATTGGTAAGTTAACAGTGCAAGTGTGTTGATCCACTGTTTAAAAAATTGAAGAAGAAAACATTAAAAGCTAAATATTAATTTATCATGTCTTTTGTTTGCTTGAAGGTTTTGATAATAATGGTGCTATCCTAGGACCTAGAAGCACAAGACATAGCAATCCTGAGGAACATGCCACTTACTATTTCAATACCTTTTCTAAGGAAATGTTGGTCCAGGTATCAATAATATGTTTTTTTACGTGGCACTTACTCATTATGAAACTATTTTTTGCATCAATATAAATCCTTGTAAATAAACCTTATTTTAAAAATATTCTTTCTGTTAAGAATTGTCTTGACAAAAATTGCTGTTTCTTCATCCACTAATTGGCCATCTCAATGTATTCATGTAATTTGTATCTTTTTATAAGGAAATTTTAGAAGCTCTGCCTTTTTGTAATATATTCTTGTCTGTAAAAGAAGTAATTCTTCTAGAACTCTTAGATATCAATGAAAATCTTAGTGTGAAACATCGGCTAGCACTCTCATTTAAAACAGTAATATTATATGGAAGTATTTTAATCCCATCTCTCCTCTATTGCTTCCTCTCTGTTAGCCAGAGTAGCACTTAAAGAAGGTACTTGATTGACAGTACAGCAGACTGAAGTCTACTTATCCACAGGACAACTTTGGAGAGGCCCCCTTTCCACTTGTACAGATGATAAAAATATCCCTCCCTATCTCAGCAGTGGGGAAGAGGGGGTTTGGTTAGACTAGTGGGATGACCAGTCCCCACAAGGGAGAAGGGAGAGCCCTTCCTCTGGTCTCTAGTACATGCAGGAATATGCCAGGAAGATAGAGGTTTTTCTGCTACCTATTGTCTGCTGACTGGATGAAAATGATGGAGGCAGTTGGCCTCAGAACCTTCTCCCCTACATTTAAAGCCTTCCTGGGCATCTGAAGGCAGTCTTGCCTTGATAAATGCCTCACCCTCTCTTCCTATAGTTAAGGTAAGACCATAAAAACGTAAGAATGGCCGTACTGGGTCAGACCAAAGGTCCATCCAGCCCAGTATCCTGTGTACCAACAGTGGCCAATGCCAGGTGCCCCGGAGTGAGTGAACCTAACAGGTAATGATCAAGTGATCTCTCTCCTGCCATCCATCACCCCCCCGACAAACAGAGGCTAGGAACGCCATTCCTTACCCATCTTGGCTAATAGCCAAGGACTTAACCTCCATGAATTTATCCAGTTCTCTTTTAAACCCTGTTATATTCCTAACCTTCCTCCTCAGGTAAGGAGTTCCACAGATTGACTGTGCATAGTGTGAAGAAGAACTTCCTTTTATTTGTTTTAAACCTACTGCCCACTAATTTCATTTGATAGCCACAAATTCTTATATTATGGGAACAAGTAAATAATATTTCCTTACTCACTTTCTCCACACCACTCATGGTTTTATAATACCTCTATTATATCCCCCCCTTAGTGTCCTCTTTTCCAAGCTGAAACTTCCTTGCCTCTTTAATCTCTCCTTATATGGAATCTGTTTCAAACCCCTAATCATTTTAGTTGCCCTTCCCTGAACCTTTTCTAATGCCAGTATATCCTTTTTGAGATGAGGAGACTACATCTGTATGCAGTATTCCAGATGTGGGTGCACCATGGATTTATATAAGGGCAATAAGATATTCTCTGTCTTATCTCTATCCCTTTTTTAATGATTCCTAACATCCTGTTTGCTTTTTTGACTGCTGCTGCACACTGTGTGTATGTCTTCAGAGAACTATCCATGACTCCATGATCTTTTTCCTGATTAGATGTAGCTTAATTAGCCCCCATCCTATTGTATGTATAGTTGGGGTTATTTTTTCCAATGTGCATTACTTTACATTTATCCACATATGGTATATGGAGATGTGTTTCAAGGCTTCTGTTGGTCAGACTGACCACCAGTTTAGGGGATCAGGAAGGAATTTTTCCATTGGGCTACATTGGCAAGAGTCCAGTGTGGTTTTTTGCCTTCCTCTCAGCATTTTGGAGGCACCGTTAGGTTAAAAGGAGTAAGAAAGAATAGGAACTCTAACATTAGGACTTAATATAGAAAGTTAGGTCATCTCAGCCTGTCTTGGCTGGTGTCCTTTGCAAATAAAGGCTAAAAGGGTCAGCTCCCAGATGTAATGACACTTGGGATTTGGCTGGTCTGTTTGCCTGCAAAAAGCGGGGACTGTGAAGTCTTCACAGTCCCCCTGGTAACTCTTTTGCTCCCCTTGTGGAGGGATGGACAAAATGATTCATAAGTGAGTTAAATCCTAGTGGGAGGCTGAAAAGAGTTGACCTTGAATTATTGGTTATATGGAGGAAGCCCTGTAGCCCTGCATGGAGTCCAGTTAAATACCTGTTTGTGAGAGGGAGTGGGTGCAGATCACCCTTACCCATTGTTAAGGTAATACAGTTAAGGCCTGCAGATTAAATCCATTCCTGTGTCTTTCATTCACCTGGATGTCTTTATCTGTTTAACCTTTTCCTTCTCTCATGATGCTAGAAAGAGTGCCAATATTTATGCAATCCGTTTCCATTTTCTCTTAGCAGTCATGCTCAAGGTAGAGGATACCTGTTTTTCCCATCAAAAAGGGGAGAGCCCACCCGTATATTCTTTCAAAGTCTTTTTTAAAGGGCATGACGAACATTGGCATATCATATTAGAGTTGTCATCAACAGCAACTTACTACCATTGGAAAGCCTTTCAGAATGTTGATTGCCCCCTCCTCTTCTTTCTTTGCCAGTCTTTTTTCTCTTCTTTTGTATATTCTTTTGATTTTTGGACTTGCTTGTCCTTTGATGCCATGTCTTGAAAACTCTGCTTCTCTAAAAGCATGTTCAGGTGTAGAAGATTTTCCAAGGTACAGTGTGATGATAGTCACCTTCTAGTAGACGGAAGATCAAACTTTTTTTCTTTCTCCTCTTCTCTTTTTTTTAGAAACTGTAGAAGAAATGCACTAGCTCCTACTCAAATTGCTGTGCTAGCAGCAGAGAGAAACTAAATAGCTTGTGAGAGTCTAGTTAGTTTTATTCTGCATCTGGTGCCATGGAATAAAGTACTTCAGTATAGAAGCTCATTGTTTTGCCTTCCTTGTGAAGCTCTCATTGCTACTTGTTCCATGGGATGAGCTAAAGAAAATAGTCTGACAGCCAAGGTGCATCCTGAATAGGTAGATTACTGTTTTATTCAGCCCTGTATTTAATTTTTTTTTAAACCTTCTTATGTAGTTACATAATCACTTATTCAAAATTTCTTAAGAGTAATGAATAAGCATCTATTTGTGCTACCATACTGTTCCCCGCCCTCCTACAAATATTAGAATATATTCCACTTCTGTGGAATAGAATGTTGTGTTATTGACATAAAGGGAATGCCTAGGTATGGAGAATGAGCTTCAAGGAGGTAAGAAAACAGGGTGTCCTCCACTGTGAGTAATTCCCCTTTTTGCATGTTTTCATAATTGCCTGCTTTCAGGAGTTGTTCTTTTCTTCTTGATTTTCTGATCTGTGTATGCTTTTTATAGGCAATGGTGGGAATCTTACAAGTTAATGGACATGGAGAAGAGAGCACACTGATGCAGGACCTAAAGCCTTTTCGGATTCTTATCAGTTTACTGGACAAACCTGAACTAGGTACTCATGTATTCTAACCTTAAATACATTTTTTGTTACATTTTGCTAAAAATGATTAATTATTTCATTTGACTAGCACATAAAGCAATGTTCTGGATAATGTTCTTAAGCAGAGGATATTAACAAAGTAGTAGGAATGTTCAAATGTTCACTTGACAAAAAGAAATGTGCAGTAAATAGATGGTAGCATTGGAGTATATAGTGTCTTCCAATGTAATCACATACTACTTTCTCACCTTCCCCAAAAAACCTAATTGTTCTACTCTTTGCAATAAATCTGAAATTAAAGTAATACAGAGAAGTAGTTTAGGCCCCAAAATTGATCTTCCCAAAGTTGTTTGAATCTTGCTGGAAATGCTATTTAGATTTTTAATTTTCTAAGAAAAACAAGCCATAGCCACCACACTGTTACAGAGAAATAGGGAAAATATCTCAATAACTACTGTTCATCAGATCCCCAGGCCCCTTTCCATTATCCCAACACACACACATTTTGAAATATTAAAAATATAATGTCACATTTTTCTAGTACATGAAGAGCTTATCAGTAAGAATTTATTTGCTTTAAAGGATGTAGTCATTTTAATAAACAAGTAATTAAATTCCTTAATATTTACAAACATTATCCACAGTAAGTGGAAATTAAAAGTGAGGAGATGTGGAGAGATGATACATATGTTTGGTATTTTGCCAACATGATCCACATAGCTGTTCTCACTTCACTCAATCTTAACATGTGCAGTGTCAGTAACATTTAGAATGCCTGGCTCAGAAATCATGAATGATTAAGAAGAAGTCAAAGTCTAACTGTACTTTTTTATCATATAGCTTGGCTTTTCAGTCACTCAATTTCTGAGCCAGACCGTTTAAATCTTATTGACACTGCACACATTAAGATTTAATGAAGTGAGCCGTGAGGCTCGTGTTGGCAAATTGATTTGGCAGATTCAACACAGACTTTGCTCCTTCAGCAGTCTGGGGTGGTGTTCCCACAAATGGGAACAAGATGAGGCCAAAAGAAAGCACAGAAAGCTGTTCTCCTCCTCTGAAGACAGACCACTTTGTGAACTATTGCAACTCATTTCAAAGTCAGAAGCTTTTCTTATACCTCAGGAGTTTGTTGGAATCTAATGTGAGTCTGATGCAAAGACTGTCTTGCACACTTGTAGCCAGAAATGAAGAAGAACCCACTTCATCTGAATCAGAGTAAAGATGCTCAAAATATTTTACTTCTAATTTTTTACCTTACATTCTGAGGTAAATTTTCATCGTGAGGTGTCAAGCTTTAGGTTTATGAGATAAATATAACTCATTAGGATTCACACAGATAATTTCCTGCACATCCTATTGAATAGCATATTATTGTATAAAATATATATAGTTTTAAATTCTACTATGCGTAAAAATGCACAAAATATAAGTGGGATTCTGTTCAGCTTTGTAAGTTATCTGAGTAAAAGTGATTTTGTGGCTTTAGTAAATGAAACTGTAGATGCCAATGATTTGATTAGTGTTCAGATATTGCAATGTCCTTAATTTTACAAGGTTGTCATTGCAGCTATTTCTCAATGTCATTTTAGGACCTGTAATCTTAGAGGATGTATTGATTGAAGTATTTAGAACATTATACACACAATGCAAAGCTGAGTTGGCTATTCAGATGGAACCTTCCTTCAGCAAAGATCACACACAGCTAAGCAGGTAGAGTACAAGAATATAACATACACTTCCTATTTAACAGAAAATAATATACATTTTAAATATAAACGTTAATAAATAGTAGAACTTAAATACTGTTTATTGCTGAATGCATGCTAAATATGCAGCAATATCTAGGAGCCTGCTCCTCTGAAAGAAAAGGCAAAGCTCTCATTGATCTCAATTGAAGCTTTTCCTTGGGACAGAATGGAATGGACATCTGTGGTTTTATTTTTTTAAATTACATTTACTGTGCTAAAAAGGTACCAATATCAATCACTTTATTTTGCAATTGTTTACTCTAAATGTTCATTTACTGGTGTGAATTCAAAACTCTGTGTGAATGCTGTGTGTCATGGAGGGGCAGGAAGAAATTTCTAGGAGCTCTCCCTTTCCCATGTTTAGCACTCATGAGAAAAGCAGTGAGGTGGTGGGAGGCTGGCGGGTGAAGTTATGTGAGGTGTCAGCAGAAAGAAGAAGATGGTATGAGTGAGGAAAGTGATTCACTCTTGCCACCACTGCAGAATCACTTCCCAGATGTGGCTGAAACTAGGGAGCAGCAGGTGGGGCTCCCCTGATGTCACTTGTCTCTAGAAACATGAAGAGAAGCTGCAGCAATGAAGCTACAGAAGTTGGAAGGCTGCACAGGCAGACACCTAGTTAGAGAGCCTCTGATTTGCTCATGCAAACAAAGAGAGGTAAAAAATGAGATCTGGTACAGATCTCTCTGGATTTTGGGGGTGACAGAGAAAGAGAAGCCATGAGGGAGGAGAAAAAGGGAGAGCAAAACTAAGAGAGTAGAGAGACCAGGTGAGTGGAGCGAGGCAGCTGAGACAAAGAGGGAAATAGAATGTTGGAGGAGGACAGGGAAGGGGGAGAAAAATAAAATAAAGAAAAATAAAAGTGAAAATTGGAAACCACATAGAAAAGGGAACACATATCTGAGGCAGAGTGGGATGGGCAAGAAGTATGGCAACCATGCAAGGACATAATGTAAAGAGCTATAGTGCATACCCAGCTGAAGAGCTGCCATTAAAGGACTGGGAGCGAACCAGTATGTTAATATCAGCGTTGCAGTGAGTAAACTCAGAAATATACGCCTTTGCATAACACTTAAATCACAGCATAGTAATATATATTAAATTGTTCTACTACATTTATTTTCTTTTAGCAAACTGAGGGAAAATAAGAAAACTGCAGAACTGATTAAAACTGCCAATCTACTCTTTAATTCCTTTGAGCCTTATTATATGTGGGATTACATTGCTCGTTGGTTTGAAGATTGTTGTAGGTAAGTTATATTTAATTGCTATAAATGTAAAATTGGAGTTGACTTTACATTTTTCGTTTTGTGTATTGACAGGAAGTGGACAAGATGCTTGTCTATACTAGAAACTTGTGTTGGTTTAACTATATCTATATAGTTAAAGCAATACAATCTCCCTAGTGTGGATGCAGTTATATCAGTATAAAGGCAGTTTGTTCTGGTATAGCTACTCCTGCATAGGAAGGGGAATAAGTACAGTAACCTCTCACTTAACGTTGTAGTTATGTTCCTGAAAAATGTGAGTTTAAGCAAAATGATGTTAAATTAATCCAATTTCCCCATAAGAATTAATGTAAAAGTGAAGGGTGAGGTTCCAGGGAAATTTTTTTCACCAGACAAAAAGCTATATATTATATAGTTTTGTATGTATATGTGTGTGTGTATATGTATATGTGTATATATAGATAGATAGATAGATAGTGACAAAGCTCCAAATTTGTACTTTTGGGTCCTGCACTTCCTGGCAGATTTAGGGGCCTCAGAAACTCATCTAGGCCCCAGAGTGACCTCCCTTTCTCAGTATAATTGGCAAGAGTCAATGCCTAGTGAGTTACCTTCATCACAGGCCAGTATGGAAGATGGAAAAGTGGGAAGTCCAGGCCCGCCCTCTACTCCGGACTCCAGCCCAGGGACCCTAATAGTATCAGCTAAGATGGCTGACCTTTTATCCACAAAACACAATACAATTCCCTGGGCTACTTCCCCACAGCAGTCCCCGCTTCTTCAAACTCCGCTTCACCCTTACCTCAGGGCCTCCTTCCTTCTGTATGATATGTTGTCCACCACTCAGTCTCACCAACAACACAGCTCCTGACACCCACAGCCCACCTGACTAACTGGGAGGTTTTTATCTGTTTTCAGCCAGTCCCTGATTGGCTTCAGGTGTCCCAATCAGGCTAGCTATTTCTGCTCCTTTCTAGAAGGTTCTTAATTGGCCCCAGGTGTCTTGATTGGCCTGGAGTAGCCTTTGTTTGGCTATCCAGGGAAGAGGGACCTGCACATCATGAGACTAATATACCTGCCTTCCAGCACTCTCTTATATCCTTCTGGTCTGACTCCGTCAGTATATATATTACACAAATATAATTTACATATTATATACATATATATATATATACACACACACATATATGTACATACATATTACATATCATATATTACATATATACATAATATATACATATTATAATATAACATATATTATATATAACATATATTATATATTATATAATATAATATATAACATATGTAATACATATTATATATTACACCATATATATTACACAGCAATGATGATTGTGAAGCTTGGTTGAGATAGGGTAACCAGATAGCAAGTGTGAAAAATCGGGACAAGGGTAGGGAGTAATAGGTGCCTGTATAAGAAAAAGCCCCAAATATCGGGACTGTCCCTATAAAATCAGGACATCTGGTTTCCTTAGGTTGAGGTGATAAAGTTAGAGAGTGGAAGAGGCTGGATATTTCCAAGAGAATGCCTTACTGCTAAATGATGAACTAGCTTTTGGCTGAGCCCTTAACACTGTGTTAACAGAGCATCACACCCTACAAGGCAGCACGAATGGAGAGAGGGGAGACAGCATGTCAGACAGAGACACACACTGTGTGTGTGGGAGAGAGGGATCCGCATTGCTCCTTTAAGTAAACTGACCCCATTCTTAAGTACATTGTCTTTTTAAGTTGATTATGAAGTTGAGACAGCAGCTGCTGCCGCAAGCTCTCTGTCTCTCACCATCCGTGTCCCCACCCTGCTCTATATGGAGAAAGGGTAAGTGGGGTGCAGGAGCAGGAGGGAAGGTGACACCCTGACTTCCGTGCGCTCTTCCCCCTCCTTGCCCACTGCACAGCAAGGAGGAGGCTCTGGGGTGCAGCTCCAAGGCAGAGGGCAGGAGCAGCACATGGCAGTGGGGGAAGGGACATCTGAACTGCTGGCAATTGATGGCCTTCTGGGTAACTACTGCACAGCAAACTTAGGGGAGCAGGGAGCTGATGGGGGGCTGGTCCACCCTGGTTCCAAGCCCCCACCAGCTAGCTCCAATGGACTATTCTTCCTGCAAGCAGTGGACAAAGCAGGCGGCTGTCAAAGACATTATAAGGGAGCCTTGTACAACTTTAAATGAGCATGTGCCCTAATTGATTAGCAATGTAACAACGAAATGTTAACTGGGACGACTTTAAGTGAGAAGTTACTGCATACTAATATAAGTCACTTTGTATTGATATAACTGTGTCTGCACTAGGACTTTCACTGGTATAGCTATTTCAGTAAAAAAAAATTCCATCCTCTATCTGAAGTAGATAAACTGGTAAAATTTTGAAGTATAGACCAGACCTAATTTCTGAGATTCAGATTATTTTTAGTTCCCTTTCTTGATCTGGGAATAATCAAGGTATTAATAACTTGATTTTAGTAAGAGAAATCTTTGCAGAGCTCTCTTGTCTTCCTGCTACGGCTTCTTCAGCATGGATGGGTAAATTCCTTTAGAAAAAGTGACAAGAAAAGGTTTTGGGTAGATGGGTAGATTGGTTCACTCTTACTGTACATGTAATCAAGGTATCCTCCTGTGAATTTATTATCTGTAGCATATGGTAAACTTGACTGGATTAGGTAGAAATGTTGGCTGGGTTTTTTTTGTATGTTATTGGGTCTCTTAACCTGTGTCCTAAAAGGATTTTGAAAATGTTTCCCTCTGATCAACAATCTGTGTGGCTAGCAAAAGATGTGCATTAGTGCTTACAGTCGTGGACTCTTTACCCTTCTATTGAATACTGTACAGATCTGGGCTTGAGAAAATTCTGTTGTCATATCTGGAGAGATCATTCCTCACAAGTGTATCTGTTTTTAGGCTTTGAGTCATGGTCCTTGTTCAAATTTCAAAAACATTTAGAAAATTAGAAGGTATTTTCACTGGTCCTTCATAGCCTTTCAAGACAGTGCTACCTCCACTAAATCAGAATTATGGCAAAGGAGCCTTGACTCTCAAGGATAAATATATGGATATAAATTACTATTTATAAGTGGGTATTAAATTTATCTATATGCATGGAAAGCTATTTTTCCCACAGTGGGAATTTTAATTAGAAGAAATCTATGGATTTCAGACAAGGACTTTGAGAGTGCTATAGATAAAGGTGCCAGACTGAGGCACAGAATAATAGCAACTTCCTTTAAAGTATGAGTTTCCTGAAAACTGAGATGAAGTTGATTACCATTTGGTAACGTTTACCTTTGGCAGGGAGGCGGATTTCTTCCATTTTGTTGTGTTTTAAGCAGATTCTGAATTTCTGAAAACAAACAGCCATCATGTGGGGGGAAAATGTATGGATTTACCAAAACAATTTCCTGTAGCCCAGCCTTGGTTATGAAATGTGACTGGGTCACGGCACACACAATAGGTGGCTGCCCTTCATAAAATATTGAACTTCCTTTGTATTTCAGATAGATAGGGATTGTATGGTCATCTGTAAACTGATTCAACTGTTTGTCGAAGAAGGAACAACTGGGCCAAATGCTTTTTTTCTGTTAACTACTACCACAAATGGCTACTAGTTTGTTGTTGTGCAGCATCTTTGACACACACACCTATGAATTAATTTGTTACTTAATTATATTCTAAATAAATAAAAACAATAACGTATTTTAATTTCATAGGAGGACACTGCATGCTAGACTTCAGACTGGGCCTGTAGGTGGTAATGAATCATCTGAACTGCCCCTGACCAATTTCTGCCTACTAGTGGATTTTTTGTTGGATATAGTTTCTTTGGTAAGAATTCCTTTCTTTATTAGTTGTAGGTGTATGAGGACACTACTTCTGTACTCTGATTTATAAAGCACTTTTGAAAGCAAACCTTGTCCACAAATTAGCACAAGTGAGTTTAGCAGAAATTGGTAGATTCCTATAGAAGAAGTGGAAAAGGTTTTGGGTGTATTGGGTGGATTTTGTCACATAAACAAATCAGTCTTTATGTTCTTCTGATGCATGAGTCTGCAAAATCTGTTAGTTTGTCATCTGATTCTATTTTGAATTTTATCCCATCTTTTCTTCTCTAAAATTTACATTGTATTAATTACACATGTAACCTGTTGCTTTGCGGTTTTATATAATAAATAGTTAGATGATGCAATTCATTGGGTGCTAATTGTTCTGAATGTCACAGGAAGATATTTGTCTTCTTTTATCTATTGGCTTTGCTTTTGTTGATGAAAACTGCTACAACTGTTTTTCCTGTATGTGTCTTCCTTCCTCAATTCTTTTGCTTTCTCATTTCAAAGCCTACTAGAAGTATGAGGGTGCTGTGTCAGGTATGGCATTCAGCCCGTTTTTCCTTTAGTTATTAATGATTTAATACTTTTCACTCTTAAATATGTATTTTTGAGAAAATTAAAATATAAAGGGAACTGGGGGTAATTTTTTAGTCTTATCAATGTTATTAAATTCTTTGTAATCTATTTGTAGTATAAATGAAGTAGATTTAAAATTCTTAAAATGCTGAGCATATTCAATGATTAAAAATATACTGAAAAACAATTCCCTTTTATCCCTCATAAAGTTAATGCATAGAATATCAGTCTTGGAGAACTTATAGATTTTATTTGCCACTTGCATTCTTAAGAATCTTAGAATAAAATTAATTATATGTGATAGTTGTACAGTAGAACCTCAGAGTTATGAACATCAGAATTACAAACTGACCGGTCAACTACCTAACTCATTTGGAACCAGAAATATGCAATCAAGCAGCAGCAGAGACTACAACAACAATAACAACAACAAAACAAATACAGTACAGTATTGTATTAAACATAAACTACTTAAAAATAAAGGGAAAGTTTTTTAAAAAAGATTTGAAAGGTAAGGAAACTGTTTCTGTGCTTATTTCTTTTAAAGTAAGATGACTAAAAGCAGCATTTTTCTTCTGCATAGTGAAATTTCAAAGTTGTCTTAAGTCGATGATCAGTTGTAAACTTTTGAAACAACCATAATGTTTTGTTCAGAGTTATGAACAGCCTCAGTTCCCAAGGTTTTCATAACTCCAAGATTCTACTGTATAGCTATAGTAAAAGTATTTTAGGGAGGGGTTTATAAGACACTTTCTCAATTTTATCATCTTTTCCTTAGGAGACCTACATTGAAATACAAACAGAACATCTGCCTCAGTTGTTGCTCAGAATGATTTCTGCATTGACAAGCCATCTTCACACTTTGCACTTGTCTGAACTAACTGATTCCCTCAGGCTCTGCTCAAAGATCCTTAGTAAGGTTCAACCTCCGCTGTTGTCTGCAGGTACAGATGGTACTCTGCAGCTTCCAAGTGGACACAACAGCTCTATCAAAGAATGGGAAGATAAAAAGGTAATCTATTAATACCCTTTGCATCCTTTTGTGTTAATTTTATGTAAAGCATGGGATTTTCAAAATACTTAGTGTTAGCCCAACACTGCTAGTATTGAAGTCACTGGGAAATTTGCTAGTGATACCAAGTTAGGCCAATGCTGAGTACTTTCAAAAATCTGACCCACCTTCTTCTCATGAATTTGTTAGTATAATATTGTATGTCTCCTCAAGTCCCTCACCATTTTTCTCTGTCCTGTTTCCACCTTTTTTCTTAAAATTCAGCTTGTGCTTTTTTTAGTTTTACATTAATTTTTAAGTTTCTTAAAACATGCAAAACCAGCAAACTATAGATGGAAAAAAATATAAAATGTCTTTTACAATAAAAATGTATAACAATGAATGTAAACCTCATTGAGCCTTGATTAATAAAAACATTTGAACTGTTCAATTAATTGCAGATGAAGGCCCAGATCATTTAAGGATTTTTACATACTTTTTAATGTAAAGCATATGCAAAGTCACTTCAAATTCAAGACCTAAGTAAGAATTACAGATCCCTTGAGAAATATTTGGATAAAACTCTAAGCCAATATATAATAAACGCTAAAGGCTGGCTCAAGTGTCCACTGAATTCAGTGGAAAAATTTCCATTGATATCAATTGGCATTGGATCAGGCATCACAGTCATAATTTCATTTTACAACTGGAGATAGTTCTAAAGCTCTTAACTAATGCCTTATTATAAATTTGCATAGATCAGATAAATTAGTTCTTATGAATTATTTTAATGTTTTATCAAATATGTATACCGCAAAATCATTTAATTAACACATAGAAGGAACCAAAAAACCAGCAGTTGTTTCTATTTCAAACAAATTTCAGTTTCTAACAGTCAGGGGTGAAAGTAACTTAAGGGACTCACTGGTACGCAGGGCTGGGATACTGAGCAAGGTGTGGAGGAGGACCCTCAACTGGAAGGGGCGGGGCAGAAGGGGCAGAGTGGAAGGGGTGGGGCCTTTAAATCTTTGGGCCCTTTAAATTGCCACCAAAGCCCCATTGTAGCAGTAGTGGTGGCCAGGAGCTCTGGGGCTCTGGAGGCAATTTAAAGGGCTGAGGCTCTGGTTGCTGCTGGGAGCCCTTTTAAATTCCCGGCCTGGGAAAAGCACCCTGCCAGTACGGTTGGCTGTGTACTGGCTCTTGCCAGTATGCCGGACTGGGCCAGACTGGCTTACTTTCACCTCTGTTAACAGTTTACATTTCTAAAAAAATCTTGTAAGTGATCAATTCTTTTGAACCAAGATATACTAAGTCTTCCACAACTACAAACTTATATGAAGGAAATCCCACACTTCCATTTTACATATATTACATATTTTGGATACAGGAGGGAAGATGCTAGGTACTAAGTTTTATGCTGAGAATCTAAGAATTTACGCTCCGTGTTGAGAGAACATCCCAACTTGTTTAAACATTTGATTTTGATAACTATTTAAAAGACTGGAATTAAAACTCTTAATTTCATGGAGAACTTCGAATGACTCATTAATAATTAATGAAATTTTTCAAAAGTATGCAATTGGGAAAATTTGTGGGGTTTTTTTAAATAATTCTTTTAGTTTGGCATTTTTGGCTCCAAAATTCAGCTGTTTTCTCTTCTCTGTTTTTTGAAAGATGCCTTGACAATCTGTAGGATTTTATATTGTATGAAACAAGTTCATCCTGATTAAATAGTAGAAATTAACAAAAATAATAATTATGAATCTTTGTACCAGCAATAGACTTACATAATTGTAGGTCAAAATTAATTACTATCTTTAATGTAATTAATTATTAGTATTCTATAAAATTGTCTCTTGATTATAGAGAAATTTTACCTCTTCCCACTCCTTCAAGTCCTCTCAAGCTTCTATCTTGACAACTCACTTCAGTTCCTTCACCACTTCCATCATTCCACCACCCTTTCATATTGCTTCCAATGTCTGGAACAGTTTCCAGTTAACAGATAACAAGCTGCCAGCTCCTTTATGTAAGAAAATCCTAAAACCTAAACATATTCGAGGAAGTCTGTCAGATAAAATGACTATGCAGTGGTGTTATATGTGTGTTGGTCCCAGGATATTAGAGAGACAGGTGGTGAGTGAGCTGGTATCTTTCAGTCCTTGAATGATCCCTTACAATATGTGCTAAATACTTATGCTAAGCCATCTGTTTGATTTTGTATTTTGTTGTGATGTTCTTAGTACCTTTCCCAGACCTGAAGGAGAGCTCTGTGTAGCTCAAAAGCATGTCTTTTTCACCAAAGTTGGTCCAATAAAAGTTATTACCTCAACCATCTTGTCTAGCTAAAATGACTAAATTTTAGTGCCTTGTATTCAACTCTCTTTAACATTTCAGGATTTTTTTCAAATAACTTATACTTTTACCGTGTTGATCCCTTCTCCCTCAATCCGTATTAAAATATAAATTATTTGTTTAAAATCTTCTTAAAATGCATATATTTCAGTTTATAGACTATGATATTTCCTTTTATAGTTGAATTGTCATGTACATTATACTTCTATGGGAGTTTTAAAAACTTGATTTTGACAGGAAAATTTATGGAAGGGCTCAACAATAAAAGTATATAACTTTAAAACTTTATAATAGAAAATTTAAATTTATAAAACTCTATTTATTTATTTATTATAAAACTTTATAATAGAAAAGAACTAGGGTTGCCAGCCCTCTAGGATTGTCCTGGAGTCTCCAGGAATTAAAGATTAATTTTTAATTAAAGATTATGTCATGTGATGAAACATCCAGGAATGTGTCCAACGAAAATTGGCAACTCTAAACAGAACTCAAAACTGCCATCTTTTTCAAAATAGGAAAGAAGTTAATGATTTTTTATCACTAGTGACATTAATTTTTACTGTTTAATCTGTAGTTATCTATACTTTTATCTCAACTAGGTGCCATCAGTTTCACTTGAAAATACTCATGACGTATTCGAAGATGGTGAAAATCCTCCAAGCAGTCGATCATCAGAAAGTGGATTTACTGAATTTGTACAGTACCAGGCAGATACAGCTGATGACATTGACAGAGCGTTGAGCGAAGACCATGGAGCAGCTGGTATCCCTATTATAGGTAGCACATCCTCAGAGACTGAGACAGCATCAACTGTGGGATCTGAGGAAACCATTGTACAGCCTCCTTCCATAATTACACCGGAGTCAGCAACTCGAAGTGGGAAGATGATCCAAAAAACGGCAATGCAGTGCTGCTTGGAGTATGTCCAACAATTTTTAACTAGATTTATCAACCTGTATATAATTCAGAGTAATTCCTTGTCTCAGCCCTTGGCAACAGAGCTTCAAGTGGACCTCACTAGAGAGCAAGAACAACCTACAAAATGGGACGGAGAATCACAAGGAGATTCTAAGGGGAAAAAAACAAATAAAACACCAAAAGAATACCTTTCTGCCTTTATTGCTGCATGTCAGCTATATCTTGAATGTTCAAGTTTTCCAGTTTACATTGCTGATGGGACCCACACATCAGAATTACATTCTGAGAAATCTGATTTTGGTAAGTAACATTTTCTTACTTTCTCCTTTTTTCCCTAGTATGTTCAGTTGTTAGTTTAAACTGTTCTTTAGAAAATATGAATATTTACATTGTTGCTTGTTGTTCCTTGTAGGGACATAGATTATTTTCTTTTATGACTTGGATTATGTTTTAGAAACTAACATTTTTTTTAATACAGTTATAAGAAAATTGATGTTTTCATGTGATTTTTAATACGTCTGTTTTGAGTAATGAATATGTATTATGTGAAAGAACCTTAGAGTGGAGCCCAGTTTCCAGAGTCCAAGTGTGAAATACGTAATACGTGGATCCATCAGGGTTCTTTGCTACTAGTGCTTTTCTGGTCCTTGGAATGTATTTGCACATTGAATAGATTTATGGAATAGTGACAAGATTACATCAAACATGCATTTAACCTTTTTTAATTTTTTAGACTGTTATCCATATTTATGCCCTTGTGAAACAAATGTATAACCGTAAGTTATACATTTCAGTTCAGTAAAATTTACACTACCCAAGAATTTATTTCTGAATTTATTTTGCTATTGTAATGTAGTGCTGAGAACACTGGTTGTAAGTGCCAGATGACAACATTCAAAAAATTCACAGGTAGAGTTATTGAATGGAAAAATCAGGTGTAAATTTACATTACAGTTAAAGAGAGGCCTTCTCTCTGACATCTGGGATTTTGTTTATTCATCTTTGAATTTTAAGATTATTTAAATGTATCATTTTGTTTTTGACTTGCGATAGCATTGCATGGTGTTAAGTGAGAGGGCATTTTATGGGAAAGAAACAGAGTCCCATAATTAGATATTAGGAAAAGCTTTCTCAATGTAGTTAAGCGCTAGAAGAGGCTTCTAATGGAGTTTGTGGAATCTTCATCTATCAAGGCTGAATCCACACTGTGTCACTCTGAGTGCAGAAAGTGGGGGGCCGCAAGGATTCTAAAAATTAATACTTTCCGCTCCAGGCTTGTATTAAACTCCCAAGGTTACAACTTTTCTCTGACCTTGACTTGGTAAATGCTGCCACCACCCAAATGCAGAAAACAAAACAAAACAAAAAACCACTCAAAAAGCATTGGACCCAGGAAGGAGCACTTGGGAATTCCTCCCTGTGTGGTTCTCTCAAGCCCTTTCATCCCTCTCCCCCTCTCTGGGGACGAGCTAAAAAAGAAAACAAAGGAAATCTAGTCTGACCTCCTGCATATTGCAGGCCACAGAACCTCCTCACTCACCCACTCCTATAATATACTGAGTTACTGAAGTCCTCAAATCAAGATTTAAAGACTTCAAGTTACAGAGAATCCACCATTTACTCTAGCTTAAACCTTCAAGTGACCTGTGTCCCATGCTGCGGAGGAAGGCAAAAAACTCCCAGGTTCTCTGCCAATCTGACCTGGGGAATAATTCCTTCACGACACCAAATATAGCAATCAGTTGGACCCTGAGCATGTCTGCAAGACCCACCAGCCAGACACCTGTGAAAGAATTCACTGAGGTAACTCAGAGCCCTCCCAATTAATGTTTCATCTCTGGCCATTGGAGATATTTGCTGTTAGCAATCACAGATGGTCCACGGGCCATTGTAGGAATCTCATCATCCCATCTACTCTATAAACTTATCAAGCTCAGCCTTGAAGCCAGCTAGGTTTTTTGCTCCCCACTGAAGGCTGTTCCTGAAGGCTGATGGTTAGATATCTTTGTTTAATTTCCAGCCTAACCTTGTTGATAACCATCTTATATCCATTTGTTCTTGAGTTGCTTGGTTTGGTTGCAGTCCTTCCCAACAAATTTGTTGCCTTTCTTGGGATACAGGCTTCAAATAGCTTCTGCAACTTTAACTTAAAGTCTTTCCAATCCTCCTCCACATTCAGATCCTTGAGTTCTTCAGGCCAGTCCATTTCCGTAACTAATTATCTTAATTTTTAAAAGTTTGTCCTTTTGAAATCAAGGATCCTAGTTGGAAACTTATTTGCAGACCTATTTTTTTTATCCTTTGTGACAAAGCTCCAAGTTTGTACTTGTGGGTCCTACACTTCCTGGCAGATTTAGGGGCCTCAGAAACTCATCTATGCCCCAGAGTGACCTCCCTTTCTCAGTACAATTGGCAAGAGTCACCGCCTAGTGAGTTACCTTCATCACAGGCCAGTATGGAAGGTGGAAAAAGGGGGAAGCCCAGGCCCGCCCTCTACTCCGGACTCCAGCCCAGGGACCCTAATAGTATCAGCTAAGATGGCTGACCTTTTATCCACAAAACACAATACAATTCCCTGGGCTACTTCCCCACAGCAGTCCCCGCTTCTTCAAACTCCACTTCACCCTTACCTCAGGGCCTCCTTCCTTCTGTATGATATGTTGTCCACCACTCAGTCTCACCAACAGCACAACCTCCTTCCACAGCTCCTGACACCCACAGCCCACCTGACTAACTGGGAGGTTTTTATCTGTTTTCAGCCAGTCCCTGATTGGCTTCAGGTGTCCTAATTAGGCTAGCTGTTTCTACTCCTTTCTAGAAGGTTCTTGATTGGCCTGGAGTAGCCTTTGTTTGGCTATCCAGGGAAGAGGGACCTGCACATCCTGAGACTAATATACCTGCCTTCCAGCACTCTCTCATATCCTTCTGGTCTGACTCCGTCACACCTTCCATTTCATTTAAACTGAATTAGCTCATAATCATGTCATGATAACAAAGGGAGAATGTGAGTAGGTAAATATATATATATTTAATGTGTGTGCGTGTAAAATCTGGCTTAATGCTCAGTTTCTGAAGGTTTTTACTTCAGTACAAGTCACATTATTAGCTTTACATTGTATTGCAGTACGTTTTTTGTGTAAATTTAGTGGAAATTAACAAAATAAACCATGGAGTTATTTCTGGAACAAAATATTAAGTTGCAATGTTTTATATTTCATTGTTTCTTTCATGATAATTTCCTGAAGATAGTAATTATGTCAGGAGAACAAATAAAAGCAATGTGTACTCTAGCATAGTATAGAAATATAATCCTCTCTAAAAGGTGTGAAATACATTAGCAAGTACTGACATTTATGTACTAAGAAACTTATAAAATGTCCATAGCTCACACAAACCCTTTAGATGGGGCACCTATTTTTGAGCTAAAATTATAATGAATATGTTTTCTCTTCTTCCCTTCTCATTCAGTTTTTATGTCAAAGGTCTTAATACACTTTTCTCTTAAGAACAGAGATACTGAAACTGAGTTAGCGGTGCTAGGATTGACTTGTGGACTTTTACACATTTGTAAAATACTGTGATCTAATGCAGTGTCATGTTGAAAGCAGGACAATTTGTGTTCACTTCACCTGAATAGAAGAAAAAATATAGTACATAATTGATTAGGGGTTTACTACAGGAGTGGGTGAGTGAGATTCTGTGGCCTGAGTTGTGCAGGTCAGACTAGATGACCATGATGGCCCCTTCTGACCTTAAAGTCTATGAGTCTATTATGGATTGTGTTTTTTTATTCTTATAAGAAAATGACCTTGCTGTTCTGTGAATTGTATCTTCTATTGTCTATTTTTGGGATTGTTTGGGGATTGGGATGTTTGTTCGGCATATTGGCTAAATGTAAAGTGCCATGTACATCTTCTGGTGCTATATAAATTAGTATAGTAATATCACATTTACAATTTGTTAGTATGCATTTTGTTTGTTAAATTTTACATAAGTTAAAAAGGAGGTATGGCATAATGGTGCTTGAATTCTTTTTAAATACCAACTTTATTAAAAATAAAGAGAATTATTAACAGTACAAGTCATTTTCCCACATAAATATTACGAGAGGATTACAAATATAGAAGTTAAAAGAATACTGCAGAGTTGATTTACTGTAAGTTGTGAGGTATAGTAGTATGCAGAACAGAAGAAAAATTAATTTCAGTACAATAAGTTCACTTGTAATGGAAAATATTTCCTTTGATTTTCATTTCAGACTGTGAACAAGTACAGCCTCCATTGTGGCTTCAGACTCTTATGAATGCTTGTAGACAAGCAAGTAATTTTAGCATTCAAGGTGTTGCTATTTCTCTGGTAATGGACTTGGTTGGATTGACTCAGTCTGTTGCTGTTGTCACTGGAGAAAACCTAAACAGTGTGGAAACTGCTCAGCCCCTAAGTCCAAATCAAGGAAGAGTTGCTGTAGTTATCAGGCCTCCTCTTACTCAAGGCAACCTGAGATATATGGTTGAAAAGACAGATTTTTTCAAGGTACAGTAATCATCTTACAGCCGGTGCATTTATTTCATGTGCGTTAGTTTCTTTAGACTGTATTTCCAGCAACAAGAAGACACGCTTTCTTTCCAAGTCTGTATCAGTAGCCTTGCCCTCTTGTACGTTCTTAGATTATGGAATAAAACTTCCTTACTGGGTGATATGACAATTGCTGTTTTCTGTTTTACAGTTTAAATTAAAATATTTAGCTACTACTACTAAAGGCATTCTAGACAGTGTAGGTATAAACAACTGATTTGAATTGGTCTTTTGGAAATATAAGTGAAAGAAGTGAGTTACTAGACTTGAGAAGATGATGTGAGAGATAGCCAAGACATAAACTGAGGGAAAATGTTTTGGGTAGATAGGAGTTTAACAAAAATAAGTAGTACTAATACTAGGGCTAGCAATTAACTGCTGTTAACATGTCTGATTAAGCATCAGAACAATTAATGCATTAAATTTTTTAACGCTTTTTAATTGCAAATCCTCTGGGCGGGAGGGCAGTATGCACTGCTCTGGAGAACCTGTCTGGACAGCTGCAGTAATGTAGGCTACCACCAAAGGGTGGGAAGAGAAGGGGCTAGAGCAGGGGTTCTTAAACTTCGTCAGTTCAAGACCCTTTTTTATTGTTCCGTGCGCTACGGCCCCGGGGTATGTCCGCCGAATTGTCGCTGAACGGAACACTTCCGGTTTCGGCGGCATTTCAGCGGACTCGCAGCACTTCTGTATGTGTCCACCGAAATGCCAACGAAGGTAGAAGTGTTCCGCGCAGCGGCTTTTCGGCGGACACACACCTGCATTCAGAGCAGCTTCCAAAATGCCCGCGAATGCAGTGAGGGCTTGCGATCCCCCAGGAATTGCCCTGTGATCCCCCGGGGGGTCGTGACCCCCAGTATGAGAACCCCTGGACTAGAGAAAGACATGGTTCTCATCCCGGCTCCAGTGGAAGAGTAGAGATCTTGACACACATATACAGGCCGGTCGCATTTTACATGCATTTAACTTGTGCGAATTTGACTATATGCGGCTGGCCAAACCAAAAAAAACCAAACAAACAAAAACCCCAAAAAACAAACCAAAACATAGGGGTCAGGGCGGCAGCCCGCATGCCACCGCGGGGGCCAGGGTAAGAGCTGACAGCCTGCGGCAGGGGCTGGGGCAGGCAGCCCACATGCCGCCGCAGGGGCCAGGCTGGAGCCGGCAGCCCGCCCGTGGCTTCAGGGGCTGGTGCTGGAGCCGGCAACCTGCGGCAGGGGCTTGGGCCGGCAGCTCGCCTGCTGCCGCAGGAGCTGGAGCTTGGGCCAGCAGCCCACGGCAGGGCCTGGAGCTGGCAGCCCGGCCACAGGATTGGAGCAGGAGCACCCCCCGCAGCCGCGTATACGTTCACTGTAGTGAACTCAACAGGAGTTTGACTATGCGTGATTTCCGCTTTATGTGGTTATCGCAGAACCTAACCCTTGCATAAGACGCGACACGCCTGTATATACACACACGTACACACACGGGTGACCACACACGGCCAGGGGCTCACCGGAGCCACTCGTCCAAGCCTGCCCTCCTGATGCCTCTTGGGGCTGGGGCTGACCCCCGCCCTGCACTCCATGCTGTCCGCATCTGGGGCCTGGCCTCCCCGAGGTCTGTGCCTCCCCAGGCTGAGGCTCATCTCCCTGCCCCCCTCACTCCCCACCTTCCCTGGCTGAGACTGATCTCCCTCCCCCCAGCTCTGTGCCACCCAGGGGTCATCTCTGAAGCCAGCACTGCCCACCAGCAGCAAATTTCTCCACTTCAGCTTTCAGCTGATCCCCAGGCATCAGCCACCACTGTCTGCTCTGCCTTGTAGCTGGGATGAATGCCCCGTTTTGGCGAAAGAGTAGGGATGAGTGGGACAGAGCTGAAAAAGTGGACTGTCCTGGCCAAAACAGGATGTATCGTCACCTTAGCCAGCTCACATCATCACCCTTATTCCCGGGACCAGCTCCCCTGCATTGTACCCTATTGCTGCGAGCTGGCTGCTCTCTCCGGGGGTACCCCACAGAGAATACGGGCCTGGTATGCTCAGCCTCTCTGCACCAGCCTCTCCTCCCCTGCAGTATGATGAATCCCTGAGGTAAAATCCACCCTCCCTTGCAAGCAAGGGCTCACTTAGTTGAAAGGAACCCACCTAGCTCAGTAAAAGGAGATGAGCCTGGCGAGCCCAGCACAGGAACTCCTCACTTAACGTTGTAGTTATGTTCCTGAAAAATGTGACTGTAAGTGAAACAATGTTAAGTGAATCTAATTTATCCATAAAAATTAATGTAAATGAGGGGGTGAGGTTCCAGGGAAATTTTTTTCACCAGAGCAAAGACTATATAGGCATGTCACGTCTTAGGCGTATTTAACTTACACAATTTCCGCTTTATGTGGTCAGCAAAAAAAAAAAGGGGAAATTTTTTTAAAAAAACTTTCTGTAGGGGGCGCGATTTTGCCCGCCATTGAAGTCAATGGGTTCTGGCTATATGCAGTTTCCGATTTACGCGGTAACCACGGAATGGAACCATCGCGCAAGACATGACATGCCTGTATATATTATACACACAGTATAAGTTTTAAACAAACAGTTTAATACTGGTACACAGTGATGAAGATTGTGAAGCTTGGTTGAGGTGGAGGAGTCAGAGGGTGCGATATTTTCCAGGGAATGCCTGACTGCTAAATGATGAACTAGCAATTGGCTGAGCCCTCAAGGGTTAACTCTCATACTCTACAAGGCAGCAGGAAAGGAGGAAGGGCAGACAGAGACACACACTTTTTGTGTGTGTGTGAGAGAGAGAGAGAGAAAGAGAGAGAGATGCACATGCACATTTCCCCTTTAAGTACACTGTCTTTTTAATTAGATTAGCAAGCTGAGCCACAGCTGCTGCCAGCTCCCTCCCTCCTGAGCCCTGTGTCCTCCTGCTTTTTGGAAGATGGGGAAAGCAGGGTGCAGGAGCAGGGGAGGAGCGGGACATTAGCCGCTCTCTTCCTCTCTTCCCTCCACACACAGCAAGCAGGAGTGTCTGGGAGCAGCTCCAAGGCAGAGGGCAGGACCAGCACATGGCAGGGGGGGGAACTTAGGGGAGCGGGGAGCTGATAGGGAGGCTGCCGGTCCATCCTAGTTCCAGGCCCTCACCAGCTAGCTGCAACGAGCTGCTCTTCCTGCAAGCAGTGGCTGCCAAACGACATTATAAGGGAGCATTGCACAACTTTAAACAAGCATGTTCCCTAATTGATCAGCAACGTAACAATGAAACAACGTTAACTGGGACGACTTTAAGTGAGGAGTTCCTGTACCAGAAACCACTCTTCCAGATGCAGCAGCAAGACATTTTCCTCACCCGCCTCCTACACAAATTATTGCTTGCTGCACCTCATTGTCACCTCCTGTCCTCCCTTGCCTTCCTCCTGCACACGTCATTGCTGATTTCCCCACTTCTGTTCCTTCCCCAGCACTGAATGCTTGTTTATCTGAGTGATTGGCTGAACAAGACGTAGGACTGAGTGGACTTGTAAACTCTAAAATTTTACGTTGTTTTGCTGTTAAGTGCAATTATTCTTTCTTTAAATAATTTTTCATTTGTAAGTTCAACTTTTCATGATAAAGAGATTGCACTACAGTATTTCAATTAGGTGAGTTAAAGTTTCTTTTTTACAGTGCAAAGGTTTGCAATAAAAAATAAAAATAAAGTGACCACTGTACACTTTGTATTTTGGGTTGTATTTGAAAATGTAGAAAACATCCAAAAATATTTAAATAAATGATATTCTATTATTAACAGTGTGATTAATCACAATTAATGTTTTTAATTGGGCAATTAATCACGGTTAATTTTTTTAATTGCTTGACAGCCTTACTAATGACTTGTAGAATGCGAACTGTTGTTAAAATTATTTACAAAAGAAAGATTTTAATTTTACATTATAATTGCATTCTGGAGACAAATTACACTAGTTCCACTCTTGTGATTTAGGAAGTCAACAGAAATCCTCAGCAGAATATTCTGTAGTAGGTAGTTAATTATCATAGTATTGAAATGTTCCTCTTTTATAGACGTAAACTATTAAGTACTGCATCCTCAGAGTGAAATTTTATGGAACTTTATACAGTAGGGTATTGCAGTGTTTTTTGGCTTTTTTGTAGAGATTTAAGCAATGCATAATCACATAATTTCCCCCAATTGTTCATACTTTTCACTGACACTGCATGTGTCCTTTTTATTGAGTAAAGCTAGTAATTCTTCAGAAAAGTACAAGATATTCATTAACTTAAAACATATTTTCATTTACAAAGCATGTAGCTTTAACTCTGTGGGACCAGTTGGATGATGGAACTCCTCAACATCATCAGAAGAGTGTGGAGCTCTTTTACCAGTTACACAATCTGGTTCCATCTTCTAGCATTTGTGAGGATGTTATAAGTCAGCAGCTGACCCACAGAGACAAGGTAAATTTTCCCTCCTATTTATGTGATTATTAAAAGGTGAGTTAAAGGAACCTTCAGGAAATGTAGTAATAGAGTGACATGTGTGAGTAAGATCATAAGACAGTTTGAGCTATTTCATGTATATGTGCACATATATACACGGACTGATATGTAAAGAATTATAACATTGAATAATGTTTACAAACATATATATCAGTTTATAAAATTGAGAACTTTCACAGATCTTCATCTCACCTTTCCTTTCTATCCCTTTTTCTAATTAATTTATGATCCCATCATGGTAGTATCTGAGTGCTTCATAACCATTAATTAATTTATCCTCACAGTGCCTCTGTAAAGTAGAGGAAGTGTTATTGCCCTCATTTTTCAGATGGCAAGCTAAAAGCTTAACCAAAGTCATACAGAAGTCTGTGGTAAAGCTTGGAATTGAACTGAGACCCGAGTATGTGAGTCGCAGGCATAAACCATCCTCCTTCCCACCTCGTTGTCTGCCCCCTCCTCCTTCCCGTTGCAGCTCTCTCTCTCAGGGTACGTCCTCACTACCGCAGGCAGCGGTCGATGTTTTAGCAATCGATTTCTCGCCTCTTGTGAGGACGCGAGAAAGCGATCGCTAGCGCAGGCCCCGTCAGCTCCGGAACTCCGGCTCCCCGCGAGGAGTAAGCTGGAGTCGACGGGGGAGTGTGCCGCTGACTGCCGTCGTCGTGAGGCCGGGAGGTAAGTCGGCTGTAGATACGCCAACTTCAGCTACGTGATTCACATAGCTAAAGTTGCGTATCTGCAGTCGATCCCCCGCCCTAGTTAAGACCAGCCCTCAGTCTAGGCCCACTCTTCCTCCTCCTCTCTTCCCTTGTATTCTGACCAATATTATAGCAAACCCCTTAACTTCTGTTCTTTCTCAAATAAATTTGCCTTGATACTCGATCTGTTTGTTGGCATGTTCTTCTGTCTCCCTTCATTTCTCTTCTCAAAACTTGTTACTCTTTCTCCAACTTAGCTTTTCTCGTTGCCATGCCCTCCATGAAGATATTTGTCCCTTCTGAAAGTGATGGCAGTGGCCTAGGGTTCCTCCTCTCTTCACTTAGTTATTTACAGACTCCCTCACTTATTTTCCTTTGGGGCCCACTCGATTTTGATCTCTTCTATCATCGCCATCCGCCTTCTTTTTTGGTGGTTTTGAGGTCTCTGTCTCTTCTTTCCTCAACACTCTTGCCTTGGGTGTTTTCTAATAAGACATCCGATATATCTGCTTCTTTTAAAATTATTGGCTCGTTATCTACTTTGGGTTCCCTTTCTCTTTAGGCTCCTCTGACTGACTTCCTGGTTCTCATTCTGCATTTCTAACTCATTCAGCATTTCCTTTGATGATCTTTAAGAACTGATGTAAAGATCAGTCAGTGCCATTTGCAGTGCATAACAAGAAGTTTTATTACTCCTACAAAACCCAAGAACTTTTCTGCATATTCTTGATCACTATGTACTGGCACTTTTTTCATTTAACTGTTTATATAAAGAGAGAGCATTCCTGTAACATTTCTCTTCCTAGACTAGAAAGTGAGCAGTTTCAAATAATTGAGCAACTTTACATCCCTTCCATTTTGTGTGGTTCCACCCTAAGTCCTTTTCTTCTCCTGCCACTTGCCCTCAGGAGATTTCTGTGCTGTTAGATTTTCATTGCTAGTAGGTGAACTAACCTCATAATCATTGTCAGTTTTCCCTGGATCCGCATACTTGTTTAGAACTCACCTGTGTCAACTCTTGAGAGCAACTGGTCTCTGGTTGCTTGTAGGAAATAACAGTTGGGGAAATAGAGTTGTCTGCATTCTACAAAATATGATTACACTTGGCAGAATTAGATTTAAAAAAATTCTATGGATAATAGAAATGTTTAAAAATAAATACTCTTTTTTCAATTTTTCTCTATTTAAACTTTCAGAGTTGCGGGAAATTATGGGGGAAGGATCAGACAATAACTATTTAATAAAATAAACCCTGAGATTCAAAACTTTATAACTATTAAAACAGAATATGTCAACGTCATGCCAAAATGTACAAAGTAAATATCCTTAAATCAAATTCTTAAATTCTTGAGCAGTATTTTTCTTCCTTTATCAGTGGAAAAATGTTTTTTCTGTTTGTGCGTTTATGGAGAAATTGACATGCAGTGATAAAAAAATCTAATCGTTTCAAACCTTGATGCTACTCTTTGTCCCTACCTTCCATTCTTTGTCTCTGTCTTTTACGTGGTGGTTGAACTTTATACTGGCTCTCCTATTAGAAGTTCAGGGAGCTCTTCTCTGCCTCTGTCATCGTAGTATTTGACTTGCTGTTGACGCTTTTTTTAATTTTTCTGTTATCTTTCTTGCTATTGGTGACTTCAAAAGTTTATTTGCTGCAGGCAGTAATTAGTGTGTGGCATGACAAAAGATTGTGTACTGGGTGGACAATTTTATTCACCAAGAAGAGGAGGACAATTTTATTCAGATGAATAGTTTATTTGCTGAAAAATGCAGCTTTGGCCGACCCAAATCATCCACTAATTTGACCCTATAGTTTCATTTTTCAGAGCTAGCTTCAGAAATTCGTATGTGTTTGTGTGTGTGTATGCTCTTCTATAACTGTCAGCTCATTGGTTAGGGATCTTGCCTGGGATGCGGAAGACTCAGATATGAATCCCCACCATTCATTGAGTCAAAGAGAGTGAGAATGAAATGACTGTTGCCTGGTGATTAAGGCACTTCTTGGGCGAAAGAAGATATTAATTCAGTTCTTGTCTCTGTCCGATTCAAAGGACAGATTTGAATCCACATCTCCTACCTCACAGGTGACTGAAAAATACATGCATTTCTTGCCTTTGTTTGCAGAGCACTCTTCTTTTTATTCTTTTAGTCTGAGTTTGCCATTATTTTGTGTGATGCTGTATATCTTACATTGTTCCTACATGTTTTCAAATTTGTGACTGTTTATTTTATTCACTGCTGCAGTAGATAGCAGCAGCATTAAGTTCCAGTCTTTGTTGTTGCAATATATGTGTTCTGATTCCATTAATGCCTACAACTATATGATCTCTAATAAATTTGTCTGTAGGTGTACCAGAGTTACATGACAAGGTTAACTGATGTGGCTTGGTTGCATATTGGTTTGTAGTTTTGAATTTCATTTTGATCAGATGTATGGAAAATATACTTATCATATATTATAATTTTTTTAGGCACAAGTATTTTTCCCAAAGCGTCTAAGATTTTATTTACATCTTGCTTTTCTTCATCTGCCAGCTTTAAGTGCTAACATATAGGAAAGCAGTCCTTACCTGTTGCTTTATTCAGAGTAACAATTCCCTTGTCTTGCTTTCTCTGTTTAGTCCTGCAGCCACTTCATAGTTTGTCCATGAGGCCTTGAAGCAGCTCCGTTTTTCATAGACATCCCTATGTATTTGTTCCATAGCAGAGAGTGGATATTTGAGTCATTACTGATGTCACTGAGTACCTCTGATCAGCCACAACAAAAAGTTAAACCAGTAAAAAAACATTTATTCTGACACCATGTTAAGAATTGATATAAAGAGCAGCCAGTGTAAATCATCTACTGTGCACAAGTTTTATTGGTCATACAAAACCCAGGAACTATGCTACAGATTCTTGAGCACCATCTGCTGGCGTCTAATCAATTAACTATTAACAATTTACTTATATTCAGATAAAGCCGTCTTATAACACTCTTTATCTTTCCCTCATGCTGACCTCAGTGTGTCCTTCATGGTTCTGTTTTCAACCCCTTCTCTTTTCCCTCTTAACTGTGCTTAGATGTCTTTAATGCCATGATTTTTAAGTACCTCTTCCATGAGGATAATAATGTCTTTTTCACAAGCTGAGCATCACATCTGTCCACCTAATCTCTCTCTCTTTCTGTCACCTTCTCTATCACCTCTAAGAAATGCATTTGTCTTGGATATTAAATGTTCTTATTTTTTAAAATTGTACATAAGTGGGGTTTTTTTGTATGTTTGTTTTGCAATGACAATCTATTCTTGCCTTTCAGGATTGGTAATAAAGAACCATCTTTAGGTAAAAATGAGAAAATGGAGAATCTGACCTAAAACAATATTTCCATTTCTTCATAGTGTTCATCTGCTGACCAAATATTAATAGGATGTACTTATTTTTTATTGTGTACTTATTTACTGTGACAAAGCTCCAAGTCTGTACTTGTGGGTCCTGTGCTTCCTGGCAGATTTAGGGGCCTCAGAAACTCATCTAGGCCCCAGAGTGGCCTCCCTTTCTCAGTATAATTGGCAAGAGTCACCACCTAGTGAGTTACCTTCATCACAGGCCAGTATGGAAGATGAAAAAGGGGGGAGCCCAGGCCCACCCTCTACTCCGGACTCCAGCCCAGGGACCCTAATAGTATCAGCTAAGATGGCTGACCTTTTATCCACAAAACACAATACAATTCCCTGGGCTACTTCCCCACAGCAGTCTCCGCTTCTTCAAACTCCACTTCACCCTTACCTCAGGGCCTCCTTCCTTCTGTATGATATGTTGTCCACCACTCAGTCTCACCAACAGCATAACTTCCTTCCACAGCTCCTGACACCCACAGCCCACCTGACTAACTGGGAGGTTTTTATCTGTTTTCAGCCAGTCCCTGATTGGCTTCAGGTGTCCTAATTAGGCTAGCTGTTTCTACTCCTTTCTAGAAGGTTCTTAATTGGCCCCAGGTGTCTTGATTGGCCTGGAGTAGCCTTTGTTTGGCTATCCAGGGAAGAGGGACCTGCACATCCTGAGACTAATATACCTGCCTTCCAGCACTCTCTTATATCCTTCTGGTCTGACTCCGTCACATTACGTATATTTTATTGGGATTAGAATATTCTGAAACATTGGGAACCTGAATATTTACTCCTTATTTTCTAAAATCAATTAAAAGACATGTTGGTAACATGAATTCCTTTTCATCTTAATCTTGGGGAATTAGAAAACCAAGTTCAGTAAGGGGGGAAATGAACATCTTTCTAGACAACTACAATTATGGGTCTAAAAATGTGGTAGTGTCTTTTTAAGCATTCAAATAAATAGAATTGACTGTACAGTGAACTGAAATTAGTGATTCTTTTAATGTGTTTGTAATGATATTTTAATATAATCATTTACATTCTTGTCTAGCTTTCCTTTCACTGCTTTCTCAGGGGAATGATAGTCAATTTGATCTAACCTATGTTTTATTTTACAGAAAATAAGGATGGAAGCTCATGCAAAGTTTGCAGTGCTTTGGCATATCACAAGGGACCTTCATATTAACAAGTCTTCTTCCTTTGGCCGTTCCTTTGACAGGTTGGTTATCATTAGGGCGCTACCAAATTCACAATCCATTTTGGTATCTTTCAGAGTTTCAGATGTTTAAATTTATGTTCAAAAATTTTCTCACCGGACCCCCATCACTAGCCTTACCTTTCTCAGCTAGGATTGTGCTCATACACACACAGTTTCTCTGTGTAAATGTGATGAAAGAAAATTAATTTGAATGTTGTACTCTACCTACAACTGTGGGACAGCTCATTGAAGTGTTGGATTTCATCTTGCATTTCTTTTGGACATACCTCAGTTATTCATTGCTAAAGAGAAGATGGTAAGTTCTGTGCACATACAGAAAAGTTGATGAATATGTACCACAGAATGGCATACAAGTGTTAAAGATGATTAGGGGCTACTTGGTGTATTAACTAAGAGGTAAGGGAGCTGTTAATTTTCTCCTGTGGAAAGGGGCTCTCAGGACCTAAGATATGAAAGGGAGAAAATGATGAAAAGCTATATTTCTGTTCTCAGTCCTTTAAGATAGCACTTATAGATAATAATAATTTTATTTTCTTTGCAACCTTATTTATAGATTTTTAAAAGTGTTGCTGTTATTTGTATTGCAGTGTCTCCTAAAGGGCAACCAAGTTAGGGCTTCATGGTGTTAGATGTTGTACAAACACGGTATATAATAATTCCTCTATTATTTTGATCTGTCTTTACTGTTAGCTCTTCCAGTCTGCTTTTCTGTTGTGCTTGAATATGTAAATTTGACTTTTGGATGCAAAATTTGAAAGAGAGCTTCTCATTGATTCCAAACAAAAAGCCACTTATGTGAAACAAGCTGTAGGAAGTATGTCCTGGGATACTCATCTGAACAAAATTAATATGTTAATATTGCTCAGTGCAGAGGTTGAAAAGAATCATTGCAATCACATCACTGCAAATTTAGAGAGCAATATATTTTTTGAAAATCTAGGTAGCGTTTTGTTTACACATCTCAACACTCCTCATGCATATATGAAAGGTTGAGTGAAAGAGAGGAAGTATACTTGCATATGGAGATAGAAGAAGCAAAGAAAGCTCACTGACAGTGAACGAATATTAAAGTGTGATGTAGAGTAGATTAAAATAGATTATTTTGTATTGTAACAACATGTTAGATTTCTTCACGGGTTTCTTCCCCAGGTCTTTGTTTATCATGCTGGACAGCCTTAACAGCTTAGATGGTTCTGCCTGGTCTGTGGGACAAGCATGGTTAAACCAAGTACTGCAAAGACATGACATTGCAAGAGTACTTGAACCTTTGCTTCTACTGTTACTCCATCCAAAAACACAGAGAGTTTCTGTGCAACGAGTTCAGGCTGAGTGTTACTGGAATAAGTCTTCTCCCTACCCTGAAGAAGAAATTGAAAAGCACTTCTTGCAAAAATTTAGCTGTTGTGATGGTAAGTACAATTTAACCCTCTCAAAAATTCCTTATTAAGTAACGTTTTATTAAGTATATAAAATATTTATGTATTTTATCCATATAACATGAAACAGATGGCAGAAGAAACACTATGTGTGATTTGCATACTAAATAGTTTTCAGAACTGCAAGCATTTAGGACCCTAGTAATGATTATATTCTCTTTCCAACATTGTTTTTAGTCTCAGTGAAAACTTCTCTGTGGGTTCAACTCTACAGCATGCCAAATATTTAGAGTACAGTTAAAACACCTTTTCCCTTGTATATGTCACAGTTTCAGGGTGACATATACAAGGGAAAAGGTGTTCTCTACAGCTCCTTGAGGGCATCCACTTGAGGTTTTAGGCTTCTTAGGTGTAACCTCATAAGAACATAAGTAAGGCTGCACTGGGTCAGACCAAAGGTCCATCTAGCCCAGTATCCTGTCTACCAACAGTGGCCAATGCCAGGTGCCCCGAAGTGAGTGAACCTAACAGGTGAGGATCAAGTGATCTCTCTCCTGCCATCCATCATTCCCCTCTGACAAACAGAGGCTAGGGACACCATTCCTTACCCATCCTGGCTAATAGCCATTAATGGACTTAACCTCCATGAATTTATCCATTTCTCTTTTAAACCCTGTTATAATCCTAGCCTTCACAGACTCCTTAGGCAAGGAGTTCCACAGGTTGTCTGTGCGCTGTGTGAACCTCTCTCAGTCAGAGACCTCTGTCTCTCTCTCTAAAGACCAGGGTTTTAGACTTGCTTTGTGTTGTAAAACAGTCACCCCATCCACTTCAGAAGTGGTTGAAGCTATCCTATTGATCATTTAATAGATGGGTGAAGCTCTGCTTTATACAGTTAGTAAATGGACATTTAAGTTGTTTTACGATCTTTCAGGATAAAAGGTGAAAAGTATAATAATTATATTTAAATGTACGTTTTTGCTATTTCTGCTTATATCTCAAGTTCAAAATAAATGTAAAGAAAAACTATTCATAGGCCATAACTATTTTTTGTGATTTCTTTTTTAAGCATTTTCTCACACGCCTGTAAGCCAAGGACAACTCATTACACCTAAAGAAAACAGTGAAAAGCAACTTATCATGGATGAAATGGAGAACTTCAGTCTCACAGTAAACCCTTTGAGTGACAGACTTTCCTTGTTAAGTACTAGCAGCGAGACTATTCCAATGGTGGTGTCTGATTTTGACCTTCCTGACCATCAGATAGAAATACTCCAGAGTTCTGACTCTGGCTGTTCACAGTCATCTGCTGGAGACAACCTGAGCTATGAGGTGGAGGCAGAAACCCTCAGTGCTCAGAATAGTTCTCAGACATTGCGAGAAGACTCACCTGATGAAATTGTGCAACAGGTAGTTATTGACTTGATATGCAAGGTAGTAAGTGGTCTTGGAGAGGAGACTGAATCAGTTAAACATGATCTGCATCCCGATGAAGCATCATCTAAATTCAATACTTTAGATCACTCTGAGGAGGTTTCTAAAAGTGAAGATCAAAATATTCAAAGCAGCCAGAACCGTTTGTTTGGTGATGACGGTTCTCAATTATTATCTGCTTCGACTGAGATTGGACTTGAAAGACTAACCGATTCATCACCTTGTACTGGAGTAAGCCCTCAGGTTCCCTCTGACCTTACTTTCAGGTCAACAGAAGCAAAATTTGGACAAAGAAGTCACAGTAGTATTCAATTCAGCTTCAAAGGAAAACTACCAGAAAAAACGTCAGAAAAAGAAACTATTGTTAAAGAGGCTGGTAAGCAACCAGGAGCAAAGCCCAAAGTGAAAATAGCCAGAAGGAAAGATGAAGACAAGAAAAAAGCACAAACAGAAAAGCTTAAACAAACCAGTATTTTCTTTAGTGATGGTCTTGATTTAGAGAATTGGTACAGCTGTGGAGAGGGAGAAATTTCAGAAATAGAGAGTGATGTGGGGTCTCCAGGAATACGAAAATCTCCTAGTTTTAACATTCATCCCTTATATCAACACGTGTTGCTTTATCTCCAGTTATATGACTCCTCAAGAACATTATATGCTTTTTCTGCAATCAAAGCAATCTTGAAAACAAATCCTTCTGCTTTTGTAAATGCCATCTCTACTACCAGTGTCAACAATGTATACACGCCTCAGCTGTCCTTGCTTCAGAATCTTTTAGCCAGGCATCGAATATCTGTTATGGGCAAAGACTTCTATAGTCACATTCCAGTGGACTCTAACCATAACTTTAGGAGTTCTATGTACATAGAAATTCTTATCTCTCTAAGTTTATACTATATGAGGAGCCACTATCCAACTCATGTAAAGGTAACCCCGCAAGATCTAATAGGAAACCGCAATATGCAGATGATGAGCATTGAAATTTTGACACTTCTCTTTTCTGAATTGGCAAAAGTAATAGAAAGTTCTGCAAAGGGCTTTCCTAGCTTCATTTCAGACATGTTATCTAAATGCAAAGTTCAGAAAGTGATCCTGCACTGTTTGCTATCTTCTATCTTTAGTGCACAGAAGTGGCACAGTGAAAAGGTAGCTGGTAAAAACATAGTTGTTATTGAAGAAGGTTTCTCTGAAGACAGCCTTATCAACTTTTCTGAGGATGAATTTGACAGTGGCAGTACTCTACAGTCACAGCTCTTAAAAGTGCTTCAGCGACTAATTGTCTTAGAGCATAGAGTAATGACCGTGCCTGAGGAGAACGAAACAGGCTTTGAATTTGTCATTACTGACTTGGAGCAGATGAACCCACAGCAGCCAATGACTTCACTTCAGTATTTACACTCCCAACCAATAACCTCTCAAGGCATGTTTCTCTGTGCAGTAATAAGAGCTTTACACCAACACTGTGCCTGTAAAATGCACCCCCAGTGGATTGGCCTAATCACTTCTACTCTGCCTTACATGGGAAAAGTTCTACAAAGAGTGGTAGTTTCTGTGACCCTCCAGCTTTGCAGGAATTTGGATAATTTAATTCAGCAATATAAATATGAAACAGGATTATCCAATAGCAGGCATGTGATATACTTTTTTCTTTTTGCAAATTTGATCGTATATTTAAATGTTTACTTAGCTGTGTGGAGCAAATTCAAAACATACTCAATGTTGCATTTTAGGCCGCTTTGGATGGCATCAATTACTCCACCAGATATGATTCTTACCCTATTAGAAGGCATCACAACAATAATTCACTACTGTCTACTTGATCCATCTATACAGTATCATCAGGTAAATTTAGTCAAGCATATGAGAGGCTCCTTATGTCTTATTTATTAAATTAGAGTGTATGGTCTACATTCAGAATGCTTATAATGTTGCATTTGCTCTGAATTTAAGTTTGAGGGGCCTGTGGGAAAAATATTCAATATATTTAAATCATAATGAACAATTTTTGGGTGGTAATTAGGATTTAGAGAATTCTTATAAGAGAAGGCATTATTCATTGATAACTTATTATATGCCTCCTTAAGTACACAGACCATCAAATTTTCCAGTTGTTGCATGCATTCTTCAAAGACTCAGTTGTCACAAAACGTTATTCTTGGAGTCCATGCTTCTCCACAAGAACAAGGATGGGAATTTCTCCACCTCAGCGTTCTAAGGGGTTAGCTCCAGCAGCCAAACTCAACTGTGGAACTTACAATTGGTGCCACACTTGATTGTTCCTGAATATGATTGGGTTCTGTGTTCATCTACTTAGCTAACTCTGCTTCCTGGATTTCTCCTCTTTAGAAACAAAACTTTTCTGTCCAAATGTCCATTCTAGTGCCTCTTCCTGCTAGCTTCAAGCTTTTTATATTACCAGATTGTCGTTTGTCTCTGACAATATTGTGTGGCTGCTGCTGGTGCATAGACTATATATTGGGCATTTGGTCCTGAACCTAATGGACCACTTTTTCTTGTTGACTGTTTAGCTTTATTTAAATGTATATTTTCTATCACTTTCCCCAACTCTTTTCAGTAGACACCGTCAAAATACTTATTACCTGTCTTTGCAAAACCGTGTGGAGGGCCAGGTAGGGAAGGCTGTGCCTTCCAAAGCAGCCTGGCCCCACTCCCTATCCGCCTCTTCCCACTTCCTGCCCCCGACTGTCCCCCTCAGAATCCCCAATCCATCCAACCCCCTGCTCCTTGTCCTCTGACTGCCCCTCCCGGGACCATACTCTCTATCCAACCCCCCATGTCTCCTGACTGCCCCCCTCAGAATCCTGACCCATTCAACCCCTCTCCCACTCCTTGTCCCCTGACTGCCCCCTCCCAACCCTAATGACTCCCCAGGACCCCAACCCCTATCCAACCCATCTGCTTCCTGTCTCCTGACTGCCCTGACACCACGGACTCCCACGCCTATCTAATACCCTCCCATGTCCTGTCTCCTGACAGCACCCTGGTTCCCTCTGCCCGTTATCTGCCCTGGCCCCCTTACCACGCCACTCAGATCAGTGTGTCTGGCAGCTGCCCAGCCAGAGGCAGACACTCTGCCCCGCTGATCCACAGGAGTGCACCCCCCCTAGAATGCTGCCTGCGCAGCGCGCTGAGGCTTCGGGGGAGCAGGGAAGGCGGGGGAGGAACTAGGGGGAGCCTCCCCAGCTGGGAGCTCAAGAACCGGGTAGGACGGGCCCACGGGCCGGATGTGGCCCGCAGGCTGTAGTTTGCCCACCTCTGCATTAGTTACATCAGCAGATGTCTGTGGTGGTAGGTGAGAAAACTATACTTTAACAACTTTCAACCATACAGCTCCACGCAATATGCCAGCGTCAAATTTGCCTATCATAACACTGAATTTCTTATATGATGCTTGGGAATAAAGCAGTAAACGGAGACCACTGAGTATGGAAGATACACTGGTTAGTTTGGGCCAAACTAAAATCTCTACGTGTGTTGTAATCAGAATAGTAAGACTGTAGGGTAAATCCCTATAAATTCTGAAAACTCACACTTTTTGATAAATATATTTCAAGAGATCAATGCATTGTACAATAGATATTAAAGGTACTACTTTATTATTTAGAATGTTTAAGCATACACTGCTAAAGAAATGTGCTCCGTGTTGCTACTTAAAATATACAAATTGAAATTAATAGACACATCATTCTGGAGGAATTGAAAAGACATTAAAAATATACAGATTTTCATTTTCTAGCTGTTATTCAGAACGAACAGGATAAATCATCTTACAAAAGCCTATATAGACAATGTTCATCCTAAAATTATAGTGTAAAATGTTTAGATGTACATTGTTATTTCTTAGTTTATATTGTTTTGCTCCTGCTAGGATGTAGATATTTAATGCTGGGTTGTTGTTTTTTTATACCGCTTCTAGCTTTTGGTTAATGTAGACCAGAAACACTTGTTTGAAGCCCGCAGTGGAATCCTGTCTATCCTTCATATGATCATGTCATCTGTGACTTTGCTGTGGAGCATACTGCACCAGGCAGATTCTTCAGAGAAAACAACTGCTGCGGCAACTGCATCTATTACCACTATTAATCTTGGATCACCAAAGGTCAGAACATCAGGAGTAACATGGTTTGAGTTGTACATGATTACCTTTGTCAAACCAGAGTAACATGGTTTGAGTTGTACATGATTACCTTTGTCAAACCAAATCTAACTGTATTCCATTAAAAGTAACCTGAACAGTATTTCTTAGAAAAGTCTTTCAACTTTTGCTATATCTGAGTGGTTCCCAGGCTGAGAGAGAATGAGCAGCCAGTTTATAATTAGTTTACAATTTACTTTGGTAAAATGTATACGTTTCTGACAAAAATATGACTCTGTAGTATTGTACTGATGACATAACATCACCCATGAAAAATAGCTGAAGCAGAGGGATCGGGAAGTGTTCACATTATAAACCATTTAAAATACCATTTTATGTCTCTAATGTTATAGAATATTTGTTTAAAATCTTTATACTATATTTCAATAAACATTTGATCTGACACCCTCATGAGGTTCCATGCTCCATCCAGCTCCTGTTAGTGGCATCATTGTATGGAGAGAGGTCATATCAGATCATTGTTTCAAAAGAGTAGGTTGCAGACAGGAGGAATTGAACAATATAGTATTTGAGGAGTTTTTCAAAATATTCCATAACATGCTTGATGTCCTGCTTCATCCCTTTATTGGAGTCAGTTCAAACTCTTCTGCTATTGAAGGAATTTTGTGTTTTTATAAACAAATTCAGGTTATCTGATATGATACATGGATTTCAGTGTGATTTTCACAGTCATCATGTTTCTTTATGTACTACATTGCTGTTCACGTTAATATACACAATACTATTTCTTGATATATGTATAAAAAAAGGACACCGTGCTACAGACTTTTACAACATAACCATTGAAACCAATGGCATTTAATTCTCTGTATTGTCTTTCTATAAACACCTGACCTGCTTCCTGGTCATATTCATGTGGGCAAAAAAGACTCTCTGAAATCAGTCTCGTTACAGAAGGAATGACCCGCACTGCATATTTCACGAAGACAAGATCATCCTTTATACCCCAGAATAATTGATTACCTAAGTTTAACTCTTCCATACATCACAGATTGTTCTCTTTTTGTTTTGCCTGAAGCTTCAACACTCAGGAGCACTTGTCATATGCTGGATATGAGAAGAGCTATTAAGATGTGTCTTGATTAGAACCCAACTAATTTAGGACAATATCTAGAATGACCATTTCCCATGCTTTCACCCCATTCAAGATAAATCCTTTGAGTGCTACAACAATAGCCACTTCAAAGCCAAGCATAGAGTTAATATGGCTGGATAAGGAGTTACTATAAAGAACGTTGTTTGATCTGTTTAATGCTTCAGTACATCTTTGGAAGCAGTCATCTGAAGGAGTGCAGAAGGGGCATGGCTAAGCTCTGGAACTGCATATAGAAGTCTACGCTTGCCTCTAGTATTTGCAAGAAGAGAAGTGCTGCCCAAATATGTCAGAATAGGAGCGGGATCGTTCTCAAAAATTTTCCAGTGTGGTATGTCAATCAGTTTGAAACAAGCATCCAAATATTATACGTTATGTGTGCATATTCGGTTTCTGTGTTTCAGAATCTGAGGCAGCAGATTCTTGAATTGTTGGGCCCAATATCAATGAATCATGGTGTTCACTTTATGGCTGCTGTTGCATTTGTATGGAATGAAAGAAGAGAAAACAAAAACACTTCTAGAACAAAGGTATGCGCATGTCACTAGTTGACATGGCTACTTAAATAAATTGTAAACTGATTTACTGGATTTCCACTATTTGTCTTTAGAACCTACTTTAAAAAAAATCAGGCTAAGATTTTTGAGGTCAAATGAAACATTACACAAATCCTTTTCATACGTGCATTTATGTTTATGCATATGGTCAAATAACCACACATTTATTTTAGAATTTAATAAAATTATTAATTTTTTTATAATAGTTTTTTTTAAAAAAAACCATTATTGTAAGTGACTAATACTTAAAATAGAGACGCATAAGAAAATGACAGTCAATTAATATTTGGTAAACTATTTGTCCAAAAAATTTCACCTAGGTCTCATTCTTACAAGGGTGTGGGTTTTTTGTTTTTTTTTTTCTTAAATATTCTTAGCTTCTCATGCATTGTCCTTTACTTGGGAAGACTAGTCTCATCAACTCCTTCTACACTGGACAACACTATTAACTGTAACAGTAATCTATAGTATATGTTGATCTTTTCCAGGTTATTCCTACAGCCAGTGAAGAACAGCTTCTACTGGTAGAGCTAGTTCGCTCTATCAGTGTTATGAGAACAGAGACCGTTATACAAACAGTAAAAGAAGTTTTAAAGCAGCCTCCAGCCATAGCTAAGGACAAGGTAGGAAAATCACAGAGTTATTGCTAGTTCATATGATGCTATTTTAGACATGATAAATTGTACAAGTACTCAAATTGTCCTGAAGGAACATGCTACCAATGTGCTGTAGGTTGGTAACAGCTGTCCTCTATCAAAACATTTTCTGGTAATATCTTCTTAATCCTACTGAGTGTGGAAAACCATTTTTCTCATTTTACAAATACATTTAGTGAAAGATGCTAGATTGACACCATTTGAAGGCTGAAGACCATATAATCAATTGTGTTTCATGTTTAAAAAATAAGCAAATTCAGGTTAACAAAGTAGCTGTGCCACCTGTACAGTATCATATACCAATTTAAAATTCACTCTTTTGGATACCTACTAGATAGGAGGATGTGACTCTTTGTGTGACTCTTTTTTTTTTCATGGGAGATAAGATATTTTTAAGGATGGAGTGCCCCAGAATCCCCATTCCTTTCTCCTTTGTTATTGCTTTTGAAAGGCCTTGTATCATCTGTCCAGTTGAGGAAGGTCTAGATGTGACCTCTGGAGTCTGTAAGTGACATTCTGTGATTCAGCTAGGGTGGAGGGGATAGATGAGGGCGCTTCAGAGTAACATTAGGTTTTACACGGCTAAGATTTTTGCTGCCTATGTGTGACACTAAGACTCCCCTCTGGGTTCATTGCACTTTAATTTAATCTCAGGCTATCCACTGTTTTGTTTACATTTAGAAACCTCGTAGTTGGTTCAACACCCACTGTTTTTGCTGAGGTAAACAAAAAGACAAATGTCAGATTTCTTCCTGGTGACACTAATTCCTTGTCTTTCTAGAAGCATCTGTCATTGGAAGTCTGCATGTTGCAATTTTTCTATGCTTATATTCAAAGGTAAGACAATGAGGCTGTAGATACTTTATTGTTTTCTTTCTGTATCATAGTAGATAACTATAAAAGAGAATCTGGACATTTTATATTCTTAACAGAAAGCTGCCTCCCTTTGATTTACTACAGCAGACTGAAAGCTTACCTGAGAAGAAAATAGTTTTCTCCATTTGTAATCTATGATCTGTATCCACTTAGGCCTGGTGTACACGGCGGAGGTGTGGGGGGGAGGTAACTAAGATATGCAATTTCAACTATGCGAATAACCTACCTGGACATCCTCACGGCGGAGAGTCAACCGCTGCCACTCCCCAGTCGACTCCGCTTCTGCCTCTTGCAGTGGTGGTGTTCCGGAGTTGACGGGGAGAGTGCTCCGGGATCGATTTATCACATCTACACTAGACACGATAAATCGGCTCCCGATAGATCAATCGCTACCTGCCGATCCAGCAGGTAGTGTAGATGTACCCTTAGACTCAGCATTGCAATGCCTAACTTCTAGGTACACTGACACCTAGTAGAATCCACAGTCCTGAGTTAGGTGCCCAGGCTCCCTAGACAATGCATGGGGAGAATTAGCCACCTAAGAATGGGATGCACAAAAGCCAGTAAACTAAGTGGAGAGCTGCCTAAGCTAGCCATTAGAAAATACTGGACAAAGTATGAATAGAGGACAGAGGTGGAGCCTAAGCCCTGCTTCTCAAAGGGAATTAGGCACGTAAAGGGAGGCACCTCCCTAGGGATTTATAGCCATAAACCCTCTCTAGAGTTTGGCACTTAAGCCAGGTCAGTCCTTTATTGCAGAAAATGGAGGGGGAGAAAGAGGTGGAGATGCCCCCCTAATATTCAATATCTTAGTGTTAGAGCACTCACCCAGGACATGGGGGATCAGGGCTCAAATACCCTCTCTGCCTGTTATGGAGTAAGAACTTGAACCTAGGTCTCCCACCTCTCCAGTGAGTACCCTAATCACTGGGTTATAGGGTATTCTCTCAATCTCTCCCATTGGAGCTGTTCCATTTTGTGTAAATAAATAAATATTCATTGGACTAGAGAGAGTGTAAGGTTACTCTAGAGCACAGTGGTTAGGGGACTCCCCATGGTGGTAGGAGATCTGAGTTTAGGCAGAGTGGGGATTTGATCCTGGGTGAGTGCTTTAACCACTACGTTATTAAGCATAAACACACTACTACCACCACCTCCTGTTTTGAGTGGGTCCTGATACAGTGGCAATGCTCTGATAACACCTATCAGATTGGACTCCTCAGGTGAGATTGGCAGAAAAATGCCTAGTTTGTGGATCTTACTGGGTTTAGGCATGATCTGGGTATCAGGAATGAGCTGGATTTGTATATGCCCACCAGCAGAAATATAGGTGGAATTTAGGCACTTACAAGGTAAGGGGGCAGCTGAGTGGAGGTTTTGAGGATCCGAAGTTTGGAGTTAGGTGCATAACTTTAGGCACCTAAATTCATTTGTGGGTCTAGCTCAGAGGTGGGAAAACTACAGCCCGCGGGCCACATGTGGCCCGCCAGCCATTCGTATCCAGCCCGCGAGCTTTGGCCAGGGGCCCCGCCCTTCCGGCCCAGAGCCCAGTGCGGCAAGCTGTGCGGCCCCGCGTTCTGGGCCCGGGGTGCGGGGCCGAGTGCGGCAAGCCACGCGGCCCCACGCTCCTAGCAGGGGTCCGGGCCGAGCGGGGCAAGCCACGGGGCCCTGCGCTCCCGGCCCCAGGTGCTGGGCGAAGCGTGGGAAGATGCGCGCCCCAGCAGAGCGTTGAGAGCCGCAGGGCCCCGCACCCGGCTGATCAGGTAAGCCAGTTTGGGGGCGGGGGAGGGTTAAGGTGTGGGGAGTCTCCGGAGAGCGGTCAGGGAACAGATACGGGGGCTAGATAGAGGGTGGAGTCCTGAGAGGCAGTTAAAGTGGGGGGTCTCTGGAGCGGGTGATCAAGGGAGAAGGGGGGGTTGGATGTGTTGGGTTCTGAGGGGGATAGTCAGAGGGTGGGAAGTGGGTGGGGGTCGGATAGGGGGCGGGACCTTCCCTACGCGACCCTCTGCACAATTTTGAAGCCCAGTGTGGCCCTCGGGCCAAAAAGTTTGCCCGCCCCTGGTCTAGCTGGTTTGTGTTATATTATAGATGAAAAGGGAATCTTCTGGGTTCCACAATTCCCCCTTTAGCTTTTATTATCTCACCTAACTGGAAAGGCCAACAGCAAAGCTCTCTGCACCTGAGGAAGACTGGACCTAGACCCCTCCAGATCTCATCAGCACCACTTTAGTTATTGGCCAGAGACGGTATCTTTTGAATACAATGTTCTTCCCGCTACCTCCAGAGTCTGGCACGTTACCTCCATAAAACCTCCACTTTCTATTGTGAACCAAGTGGGAGAGACAGGGCCTAAATTTGATCTCCTTCATGATCAGTGCTCTCGGTTGGCACTAAAGTTGGTGCTGTCAGACAGGAGAGGTGGGAGAATAGAAAATTTGGGATATCAGTGACACTTGACATGAATTTATCAATTAAACTCTCACCTTCTTTCAGGATTCCAGTGTCTAGCTTAGTAGACAGCTGGGCAACACTACTGCTTCTTCTGAAGGACTCTATACAACTCAGTCTTCCAGCACCAGGGCAGTTTCTCATACTTGGGTGAGCAGTTATATTTACAATTTCTAACAAAATTGTGATCCCATAAATGTAAAATGATATAAAGGGCGAGTGTTTAAAACCTTGATTTAATTTACTTAGAGTTCTGAATGGAGAAAAATTCCTATTTCCTAGAGATCTTCTTGACAAAGATTTTTCTTGACTGCAGTATCTTACTTGAAAAAATGTTGATCATATACAAATGTTGATTCATGTATTGCTCCAACCTTTTTCTGGAAGAAGCACTTCTGGTATGTGTGTAGTACTATCTCCATCTTCATCCAGTTCTCAGCTTTCCTCAGTGACACTGCCAACTGTGTGATAATTATGAATACTTGTGATGCTAGTTTGTGAGGTCTCCAAACACATTTATTCCATAGGCCACCAAAAAGCCATTAGATGAAAATGCCTTTTTGTCACTTTCACCCATGGTCAAATTTAAATAAGAGACCTAGATATGTCTAACTTTATATCTCATTATTAATCCCCTCAGCTACCAGGATCCTCTAAATAGTAGTTTTAAATGTCTAAATTTACTCAATAAGTTACTCTTATTGAGGAGGAGGGATAGCTTAGTGGTTGGGGGGAGGAATAGCTCAGTGGTTTGAGCATTGGCCTTCTAAACCCAGTGTTGTGAGTTCAGTCCGTGAGGAGGCCATTTAGGGATCTGGGGCAAAAAACTTGTCAGGGAACAGTACTTGGTCCTACTAGTGTAGGCAGGGGACTGGACTCAATGACCTTCCAAGGTCTTTCCAGTTTTGTGAGATAGGTATATCTCCATATATTTTATTTTATGATTATTTATTTTGCATATTTTCCTGTCATGTGAATAGAATTAATTGCCAGCCCAGAAACAGTTAGCTGAACTTCAGAAATAAAATGCTGAATATGGTTGGTTGTGTTAAGCACTGAGCAACAATTTCTGTAGATTGTAGTAATGCTGTAGTAAAGTATTAAACCAAATAGTCACAAATTAGTTTGTCCAAAAGCATCTCTATGAAGATATTTTTGGATAGATTCCAATGTTACATCAACTTGAAAACGATTAATTATACAAATTGTCTGTAACAATCAAAATAAATTTTGGACATTTGGAAATGAGTCTTTTGGAATTTTAGCAAACTAAAGGGAAGTAGCTGAAGTTTCAATTAATCTGTACTGTGCATGCAAATTTGTCATAGAATTTTTGCCTGTTATTGTAAAATAATGCAATATTTTATTTTAAGATTATCATCAGTATTCATTTAATATATTTTCTGTTTAGTGTTCTAAATGAGTTTATTATGAAAAACCCAAGTCTGGAGAATAAGAAAGATCAAAGAGATCTTCAGGTAAAAAAAAATGTTTTTGTATAAATTTACTGTTAAAATATTCTTCAGTAAATGCTTAACTCCTGAGAGTACAGCATATCTGATCTTTCCTGTACATTTTTAAAAAAAATTAAGCAACTGATCTTGTTATAATAGCTGTTATATTTCCTTTTGTAGTTTTTTCTATTGCTTATAGTTGTTACATTTTTCTTAATACTGTATTTAATTTAAAATGTCCTTGCTGTAACTTAAACCCATTTTACTATTTGTTTTGTCCTAATTATTAACATTTCTCCCATCAGTCATCTTTCTGTGGACTGAGTCTTGCCTAGTTTTCTTAATTTTATATCACAGTTCTTATTTTTCCAACATTAATCACTTCTGTTACTGCCCTGGGTGCTTTCTAAGCTTCATTTCTTTTTTTAAAAAAATCTTGGAACCTAACACTGAATGCAGTACTCCACCTGAAGCTAGATAGCACTAAGCAGAGAAGATTAATTACCTTGCTGCTTGTACTTGAGGTACTCCTGTTAATATAACTTGGATTAGTATTTTATGTAGCAGCACTGGACTCGTGTTCAGTTTATGATGCTCTCTTAGAACCCCCAGACACTTTTCTATAGTACTTCCACAAATCACCATTCACCTATTCAATGGGCAAAACATGCAGTCAGATATGCATGTGCTTGCTGAATCTAAAATATACCTTAAGTGAATTCTCTTGTGAGCTTGAACACTTGACTACTTTTTTTGTTTCTCCTGTAATTCCAAACCTGCTTAAACATGATCAGAGTGCCTAAGACGTTAGCTGCAAAGACGTATTGTACTGCAACAGTCATACTGTTTACCATCTGAAGTCACTTTCCTGAAGCGACTTTCAGGATCGTGAGTTAATTCATGTCTGTGATGGAGTAAGTTATTCTTTGATGTTAGGTGAAAAGGCATGCTGATGGGGAGACAGGTCTGTTACACAGGTTTTTAAGCACACTTGTATACCATATACAAAAGCATATGACATACCTTTACTTCACCTGCAATCATTTCAAAAATGTTGCAACTCCCATTGCTTTAATTTTGAATGTAAACTCTGACAGTAAACAGTAGGTAATCCCCAGAGGTCACGTGTTCTTTGACCTATTTGTGATGGGTGATATTTTTGGAAAAAGTAATCCAGGATTATGAAATAATCTTTCAAATTATCCTTTGAGATCTTGATATTTCAGCAGAAACACAAAAGTGCTTCAGATTAAAAGGAGGGAAAAAAGAGTTTAACAGCCAGAAAGAGATTCTGTGAATGTACACAACACACTTAAATTTTCCCAGCCATAGGGATGGCTATTGAATAAACCTTATTTCTGTGGGTTTTTTAAATGAAGATGTGAAAACTATTGCTGCAATCAGATCCATACAGCCTTCCACTTCTTACTCACGGATAAAGCCACTAAGCATATAATTGTTTCATTTTCCTGATTTCAGACCAATTTTCTAATTTATCAGAATTATTTTGCATTTCAGTTCTGTCCTCTGAAGTATTTGTGCTACCTTTCAACTTCATGCCATCTACCAATCTGATTAATCAATTGGCTAAAATCTGTTCACCTCAACCTCCAAGGAGTATTCATCATTGCTGATGTTGAACTGAAGTGAATCCAGAACAGAACGCTATGATATCCCACTCTAATTCCTCTTCCTCTGACACTGACCTAATGAGTATCTGTGTAGACAACATCTCTCAAGACAGCCAGTTTTCCCTTTTACACAAGGCTCTCTACACATTTGCTTCTTGCTTCCCATCAGGATGTAACTCACAAAATAGTGGATGCCATTGGTGCAATTGCTGGTTCTTCCTTGGAACAGACTACTTGGCTAAGACGAAATCTAGAAGTCAGACCTTCCCCCAAGATAATGGTTGATGGAAACAACTTGGAATCGGATATTGAAGGTAGTTTATTTTTCCGTTATTCAAAATAAAATATTGAATTAATTTATTGATTCCCTTCATGTTCCTGAAAAATGACAGATTTTATAATATTAGACGTTTGCTAAATCGGTTTCAGTGCTGTTGTGTGGAGTACTGAACCTGTTGTACATGGTGAAACAAAAAACAGTCAGTTTTCCATGTCTTGGAATATATTTACTTTTAAAATATTTATTTTGTAGCTATTGATATAAGGTACATAGTTTCCAAAATCAATTGTCTCTTGCTGTCACTTTTTCATTTAGATATGTTGTATCCAGCTCTGGAAACCTCAAATATAACTCCTTCAGTTTATAGCGTCCATGCATTAACATTACTTTCTGAGGTAAATATTTCTTCAATTATACTACATGCTGGTTTCTTTTAATACAGAGGGACAGAGAGAGATTATAAAGATGCACATGAGGTTCAGTTCAGAAGAATACTAGTTAAATATCTATGGGTAAATAATTGAAATGTATATACATAATGGGGAAAAGAAATGCATAAAGAGGCCTAGGAGTGATAATGGACAGCAAATGTATACATGAATTTGTCATTTTGTTATGTGCTAAGAACTGGCAATGTTCTTAATGCTGTGCCATTATCATTTGTGTGGTGATGCTGTCCATAGCCTCAATCACTCGCACTGGGCTGAGAACAAAAAATCACCATGTGATCAGAGAGTCATTGAGGTTCAGAACAGTGACTACTGACAGATGTGTAATAGGAAAAATAATCCTCTTATCTGTCAAGGGGTTCCTGTCATCTGCCCTGACCTCAGTACTAGACATATTTATTTATGTGATTTTGTTAATATGCTGTATTAGTTTGTGGTGATTGATATTATATTTTATTTGTATTTTGTGGGAGGAAAAGGAAAATTTGACAAGTTCCTGCCATGTGCCAGGGTATTAATCTTTGGACTCCTGACATGTACACGTGCAGTAACTTGTACCAGGGTTTGCTGGAAGAAACTGAATGAGGAATTTGGGACGTTTGAGGATTTTCGTGGCAGGGTTTATTTTTAATAGGCATAGTATGGATGAACTTATGTGCTGGTAATTGTGGGCTAATGCTTATATTTTGTGGGCTATGGTATAGTGTGTCTTAGCTGAGAGTTCATGTATTTTTATTTTTAAATATATAGTGGATCTTTATACTTTGTTTTTTTAATTTTGTGCAATACCTCAGATTTGATATCTTTTGTATCACATTTGAATAAATTAATATACTTATATGAATTTGAATAAATTAATAATACTTACATTGTTGCCACTGCCCTTATCAGTCATAGCAGAAGTGTCATGGGTTAAATGGGCATGGAGATTTACCCAAGAAATGGTCCTTCATTGGGAGGAGAGTGTAGGAAAGTTTACAACACAATCACCTATGTATGGATTTAATTGTATCTTAAGCACTAAATTCAATTTATAAAAGAGAACATACACATTTTTTAAAAGGGAAAGATTTTTATAATTTATTTTATTTTCAAATTTTGAAAGATTCAATATTCAGTACTTAAGGTTTAGGGAAGGTTTGAAGAACATCATGCAGAAAAGTAATGGTACAAATATAATGCTCTTTTGCGAGTTATAAGAAGTAAGTTTAAAAAAGCCAAGCCAAACACTCCTTCCCAGCAGCCACTTTAAATTCTTCAATTTCTTGCTTCGTATGTCTCGTAGGTTTTGGCTCATCTGTTGGATATGGTTTTCTACAGCGATGAAAAAGAGAGAGTTATTCCTTTGCTTGTAAATATTATGCACTATGTTGTGCCCTACCTCCGCAATCACAGGTATCATTACAGTTTATATAGCTCAGACCTCAGGTCTACAGGAGTTTGTTGGATGTTCTGCAGATAAGAGTGAATGTGACAGACTATTTGACTCCCCACCAAATTCCCTGGAGCCTGGATGAAATATATTGAACTGGAAGCAAGAATTCAGATTTCACAGCCCTTCTTACTGACCAAAGCCTCATGCAATAACTCTCATAGGCAATCAAGTATTATCCCCCGTATTTTATAAGTTAACACAGAGGTGGCAAAAGGTCACTTCAGATAGAGTCTGGAATAGAATCCAAGTTTCTAACATGGCAGAAACAAGTCTTACTGCTCTGCCACATTTGTTTCAGATCTAATGTGCCAGATATATATGCTTTGGATTTCTATCTCTAATCACATTCTCATGTCAGAGCCAGGGATAATAATGCAGGATTCCTGATTGCCAATATTCTGCTGCTTTCTGAATTAGTGGTACAGCTATTTGCTAAAGTATTAGTCAGATCCCTTTTAATGGCTGATCCACAAAGAGGATAACAACCTTTCTTGCGGCACATATGAAAAGTGATTTTAATGTGATGTTTTAAAACCATTGTTTTTGCAAGAGTCTGGCGATATATTCATAACTTTTTTAAAGCAGTGATTTAAAAGATTTCATGTCGAGTTGCTTTTTCTTTCCAGTGCTCACAATGCACCCAGTTATCGAGCCTGTGTTCAGTTATTGAGCAGTCTTAGTGGGTATCAGTATACAAGAAGAGCATGGAAAAAGGAAGCTTTTGATCTTTTCATGGATTCCAGCTTCTTCCAAATGGATGCTTCTTGCGTTAACCAGTAAAATTTTTTCTTTTTTTTATCTGTTATTGTAAATGTTTAGCATATAATGCATTCAGTTCCATATGAAAAATGCTGTGCAATGTAAGCCAGATATTGCCAGCAAACTTCTCTGTTTGTGGGTGCGTACTGATAATGAGGTTATCGTTTGTGCATAGATTCTGAAATTCACATATTCAAACTTTATTTGTATGCACCAACTGAGTGCAAATGACTTTGTATTTGTAAACCTATCATATACATGAATAAGAGAGTTCTAAAATTGCATGTGCAGTCAGTTTCTAAGGGAAATTTGAAATTTGCTGTAGAAAATTTAGTCCTATATGTATTTTTAAATTTGGTTAAAAGAACAGAAACATTCTCGAATAACAATACAAATGTCTTGCTTTTTTAATTATACATAATCATCCTCTTTCCTTTTAGTTGGAGAGCAATTATGGATAATTTGATGACACATGACAAAACTACATTTAGAGATTTGATGAGTGAGTACTAACTCCTGTGTAATAATAATACTTACTGCTTATATGTTATTTTATGTTTCAAAGCATTCCATACATGTTATTTGTGTACAGTTCATTACATCAATTTCTTCAGGACATTTAAAAAATCTAAAATAAGTATTTCTTGGAAAATTTTTGTTCAGGATTTTGAATTCCACTTGAAAATTCCAGTAAAAATATATTTATAAGAAATGTTTGAATTAAGCAATGTTTTAATTTACCTTTCTTTTTAAACTACTGGCATTTTGGAGAAAAGGGCACTGCATTCACCCCTACCATACCAGGGCACAGTTTCTTTGAAATAAATGGAGGTGTCCCTCCTCATGCCAACAGTGAATTTTATCCTTTGTGTGAAAAAGTTTATCAAGCAAATACTTTGTCCAGTCTCAAAATGTCATTAACCATGTTCTTACTTGAGGAAAAAGATGATTATAGAATCCTGCAGAATGACAATTTCTGATTAACAGTTTGTTTAAAGATACAGAGCCAGATTCTCCTTTCAGTTATACTGTTACAAGTAGATTTGCCCCAGTATAACAAAGCAGAATTTGGCCCAAATTATGTTTAACATAAAGACAATGTGTATATTTGCCAGTTTTCTTTCAATATATGTTTCTTAAATATGCTCATTTTGATTAAATAGCATCTTTCTTATATGTACAAATTACACAGACTGTCTTCATACTTCTGGTTGTATTCATGGGATAAAACAAATTTTGCCTTTTACTATTAAAAGTATGTCTCAAGATAGTACCTTTTCTCTCTTAGCACGAGTGGCCGTGGCTCAGAGCAGTTCACTCAATCTGTTTGCTAATCGGGATGTAGAGTTGGAACAGCGAGCTATGCTCCTGAAGAGGTTGGCCTTTGCCATTTTTAGCAGTGAAGTGGATCAGTACCAGAAATATCTTCCAGATATACAAGGTCAGTAGGAATTATTTACCAGAATTTCTTTTTTTTCTTTTTTAAATAAAAGTGATTGTTACTGAAGAAAACTCTCTCATAAAGTAGGTGTGTTGTGGGCTCTGCTATGCATTAGCCACTATCACTGGAATTCATTTTTAACAGTCATAATAGAAATCATAATGTAATCTATGGGTCTGATCCTGTTTCTATTGAAATTGTTGACAAAATTCCAGCTGCTTTCAGTGGGAGCAGGGTTGGATTTCAAATGACAGTCCAGCACATAGGCTTCTTGATTGCCAGTTAACTTCCACTGCATCATGTCTCTCATCTGTCATCTTATCAATTGGTCGGTGTCCCTCCACTTACATGGTTTATAGGCTCACATGCCCACCCTACTGTACATTCAGCTAAGTAGGTGTGTGTATGCTTAGATGAAAATATTGCAGGTTCTACAAATTCCTGTAGCTGTTTATTCTGCTCTTCTGTTAGTTCATCCAGTAATTAACACTGGAGGTTGTTATTGCTTCCTGTTGACTTTTGTAGGAGTTTGGGAGAAGGCTCTTTTTTCCGCTCTGATGTGATGCAAATTATTAGGACAGCTTCCTTCTAGGCATGATGTCTTTGTAGGTTATCATGATACACTGTGGTTCTTCCTCCAATTGGATAGCTCCATAATCTTCCCTGTCCACTTGTTCCATGATTTGCATTTTGAAGCTCCTTTCCAGTCAGCTAGTAACTGGTTATAGGTCTGGCCTGTTCATGACATCTGGTTGTTTTTCTTGTCTGAACTGTGTGTGGACAGTGTGGACCTTAGCTACTTCAGAGGCTACCTCTTTACTCATTAGATACTGCAATGTAGGTGATGAGCTGGAACTCACAGTAATCAGGTTTAAATAAAAAGCAGCTGAGGACAGAATATTCTCAATATAATATACAGAATAGTAATAGTACAATATTTTAGCACAGTAAACATGAATTACTCTAGCTCTGACCACATATCTTTTGCTAGAAATACAGGTCACACCTTTATAATCTGTTCTTCTTCTCTTTGGAATGAATCAAACTATTGTATAGATAAACAATGTAAAGTAGCAGAAAGTTAACATAGGGAACAAATAGAGGTGTTTTGTTTGTTTTGCAGTCATATAAAATATTTGGTTTACACAGTTTATTTTGGACATTGACAAAAGGAATAAAATATAGTTACTTATAGTAATATTAAAATGTATTTAATTCTAACAAGAATAAACTGACCGGAAAACTAAAAAGCTAACCAGAATTATTATAAACTGAAGAATCCTTGTTGGCTTTCTGTTTCAGAAAGGCTGGTAGAAAGTCTCCGTTTGCCTCAAGTGCCCACCCTTCACTCTCAAGTGTTCCTGTTTTTCAGAGTATTGCTTTTAAGAATGTCTCCACAGCACCTTACCTCACTTTGGCCTACCATGATCACTGAATTGGTGAGTTGTAGTTAGCATTCATAATTTGGAAAACTGATGATGCTTAGGTAACTTAATACCTGAACATCTGTTTTAGTTGCCCCACGACAAGAAGTTGTAGTCAAGTTATGTACATTTAAATGTACAATGGTCACCATTTAAACGGAATGCTGTCTTGTTTGCACAGTCTTGATAACAGTCTGTTTGCTCAAATCAAATGAAATGTCTGTATGGCTTATGTGATCATAGAATCATAGAATATCAGGGTTGGAAGGGATCTCAGGAGGTCATCTAGTCCAGTCCCCTGCTCAAAGAAAGACCAACCCCATCTAAATCATCCCAGCTATCAGTTAGGCCATACAGAAAATATATATATTTTTTTAATTTCCAGTTTCTGTTCCTTCCCTGCTCCCACTTGCATCCTGAAGTAACTTTGCACCTCCCTCAATGTTCATTCCTTCTTTGCTTCTACTTACCAGTTCACTTCCTGCCAAGTAAGCTTGCTTCCTCCAACAAGCCTGTTCCCTCACTACTTACACTTGTTTCTTCCTTGTGGATGCCTTACCAGTTATTTAGCCCCTTCTGATGCTGATGACATCAAGGCAGGGGTTGGCAATCTTTCAGAAGTGGTGTGCCGAGTCTTCATTTATTTACTCTAATTTAAGGTTTCGCGTGCCCATAATGTATCTTAACGTTATTAGAAGGTCTCTTTTTATAAGTCTATAATATATAACTGAACTATTGTACATAAAGTAAAGAAGGCTTTTTAAATGTTTAAGAAGGTTCATTTAAAATTAAATTAAAATGCAGAGCCTTCTAGGTCGGTAGCCAGGAACCGGGCAGTGTGAGTGCCACTGAAAATCAGCTCGCGTGCCGCCTTTGGCATGCGTGCCATAGGTTGCCTAGCCCTGAAGTAGAAGGATCTGAAAGACTTGGTAATCAGTGGTGATTCACGGCACTTTATGGCTATATTTTTGTAACCAGACACCTGTACAGCCAGACCTTTGGCTCTGCTCTGTCACCTTTTTGTTACTCCACTAGCACAAATGGGACAGAGTTCTGCCTTTAAACAACCAACTGGGGATTCCTCCTCTGTGGGATGTTTCAGGAGTAGAAGTGGTTGATGGACAGAGCACCCTGTGATCCATTGATTCTTGGTCAGCAGAGTGGCCCCTCAGAGTGCCATAACCAGTTAGCTTAAATTAGAGCAGCACTGAGGTGTTAAATTAAATTCTGAATTTTGCTGCAGGCTAATCTGAATCCTGGTTGCACCCAGGGAGAGGAAAGAGAGCATAATGAAATTATGTATCTTCTTGTTCCATGCAATAAATGCTGGTAAATTAGCTAGAAAAAGGTGTCCTAAAGATTATAAGAATATAATTTTGCAATAAACTTGTTTAAAATAACATTGCAGAATAGCAACAATCTAAATATTAAGTAGCACAATTCTCCCCTGTGCAAGATATGCTCAGAACAGAAGAGATGATGTGGCTGTCAGGGGGCAGGTTACAGCTCCTTGATTCCCAAGATGCCATAGTCTTGACATAAGTTAGACCAGCTGACTATGGTCCCTGAAAGATCACATTTCATTTGAGAATTAGCACAGGGTACTGGGGCTCTAGTCTTGTTTCCCTACACTCCCATCATATCCTTTGCTTCCCTGGCACATCTCCTATTCTGGAAGTGCAGGAGGATGACATAGGAGCTTGTTCTGACTTTACACTAATTGAGAATCCCTTCCACTGGGGGAATTGCCAGCTGGACAGTGGCAGCCAGATTACTTTCCCTCTGCACTATTCAGGCAGCAAAAAGAGATGCAAGAATCATTGAGAATCTGGTCCTGTGTGGCCAAGTACACCAGTGGGTGATTTCATTAGCCAGAGAATGGAAATAAAGCTCCAAGTCTCAGTCTTGTTAATGCTCTTTCCTCAGGACTTGAGTATTATTCTTCAAACACTCACAAAAAACAACTAAAAAACTGGGCAGAAATTCTCCAGAAGCTTTTCCTGCTTTAGCTGTCCTGGAAGGGAAAAAGCTCTTCCCCTTCGCTTTCCTTTGACCCAGCTGCTGTTTTTTTTATATACTCTTCCCTGAGCAGCCATGTGACCAGCCAGGATCTGTTAACCCTTTTCAGGCTGCAGACCTTTACCCTGAGACAGTCCATCAAAAATAAAATGTTTTTAAAATATAGAATTTGACCTTCAGGTACAAGTGTTTTTACTGATGGAACAGGAACTCACTGCTGATGAAGATATTTCAAGGTAAACTTAAATTAATTTCTGCTCGTTTGTTCAATTTTGTGATACCCTGTAGTCTTCTGAAGTGCTATAGTACAGCAGTATTAATATGTAGAAAATTGTTCAAGTTCAAATGAAGAATATTTGACTCTTACTGTAGTACCAGGAACATTATATTTGGACTTCTTTTTATCAAAAAAACAAACAAAAACCTCACCACTAACTACTAGTAACTATATTAAATCATGTAACCCCTTTTTCAAGAATATTTTTCATTTCTACAAATAGTCCCATTGTAGTCAGTGTCTCTAGTCGGATGATTAAGCTTTACATGTTTCTATAACGTGTACTTTGGATTATTTTACATGGGGCTATAAGGGTATTATGAAATATAATGAAAATATGTTTTGAAATATTTAAAAAATATGCAAATCGTATGTTTCTAGTTTTGTTGTCCATTCCCAGCCTCTCCTCCCCACAGTTTGTATAGTCATAGCTTTAGAGCAGTGGCATAGCCAGGACGGGATAATTGAGTGGGCCCCAACTTGGGGTGAGCGGGCAGGAGGGATTGGGGCCGCTTCTCCATCACCCTCTCCAGCCGGCCTTGTGGGGGGCAATGGACATGCTGGCCAGGGACCCTTTGGGGCCCAGGAGTGCACTGAGGGAGCGGGACATGGGGGTTTATCCCGCTCTGCCCACCTGGTGCCCCATGTGGGGAGTGGGGTTGAGGTGCGAGGGCTTGCGGGCAGGCAAGGCCCCCTGTGTCCCAACCCTGCTCCCCAGCTGGAGTGCCAGGTGGGTGGACAGAGTGGAGTGATCCCCTGACCTCGCTCTCTGGCTGGAGCGCCGGATGGACAGAGCGGGGCAAGCCCCCAACCCCGCCCCCTGGCTGCAGCGCCGGGTGGATGGAGCGGGGCAATTCCCTAACCCCGCTCCCTGGCTGCAGCGCCGGATGGATGGAGTGGGGCGATCCCCTAACCCCTCTCCCTGGCTGCAGCACCAGGTGGGCGGGTGGAGCAGGACAAGTGCAGAGGCCAGAGCAGAGCTAGGGTGCGGGTCGGTGGGCCTGGATGCTGAGTGGGTGGGCTATGGCCATGCCCCTGCTTTAGAGGCAGATTTTTCAAAGGCACAAAGGGAAGATACAAGCTCAATTCCTGTTTGCCTTTTCTTAGCTCACTGCTAATAAATTGTAGTCAGTTGCTTGATCACACTTTGGTAATTATGCAATATACTCAAGAGACCAAATAACCAACATCAGTCCATTATTAATATGGCACAGGAAATAGGTTCTGTATGATACCAGTCTCTGAAGAGCAGTCACATCCAATGATGTTAAATTCACCTTAGGCAGAAGGTGTGCCCCCCAAGTTACACATTTTAGCTGATATTATTCATATGATTTTACAAGTGACACATCTTTTTACACATCACTAAAATCCAACCCATCAGTTTGTCCCAGTTCCCTAACTTGTACTGTTTCTTCCTCATCCTTGTTTTGGATACTAGCATTCCAGGTACTAGTCCATGTAGGTCCTCCCCTAGCTTGTACTTAGAGGATGAATGTATCTTGATTTTGACAAGTTTCTTATCTGCTTATGCCAAATGCTTACTTCTGAAAATGCCAAGAGTTATGGGATACGTAGCATATGCAAACAGGATGGTGGTGTAGACCAGTTTAGGCTACATCACTGTCACAATATTTGTGCTTAATGTTTTTGGTGCTTAATGCATACTAATATATATGGTGCAGATAATAGATATTATTATTATGATATATATTTATATGCTAGCCAGCATATATTAAGCAACATTCCTTTTATGCCTTTGGAAATTTCTATCCAAATATAGTTAAATCCACATAACTGGCACATTAACAGACTCCCACTTAATCTGGATGGTTGCCTGCCAGGAACTAGATTCCACGTGGTAAATTAAAGATCCTCATCTTTGTAAAACAAAATCCTAACAGAGAACCATCCCATAATGGTGGAAAGTCATTATGACTATCCTGTACAGCTACTCATTATACTTTAATTTTAGAACTTCGGGCCCATCTGTTGCTGGCCTAGAGACAACATACACAGGAGGCAATGGCTTCTCCACATCATACAACAGCCAGAGGTGGTTAAACCTTTACCTGTCTGCTTGTAAATTTCTGGACTTGGCCCTGGCATTACCATCTGAAAATCTTCCTCAATTTCAGATGTAAGTAAACGGAGATGAAATAGTTTTCATTTTTGTAAGTCTTGCTACTGTCTTGTAAAATTCTCATTTTTAAAACCCTTGTTTCCTTTCTCTTTTCTAATCCCCTTTCATGTTTTTAACCCAGAACAGATTACATTTTCCTTACATACAGACTCAGAATACTGTGGTAGAATATTTCCCCTATATCACAGTAGCAAAGTTATGCTGTAATTAAAGTATAGATGGCTGTTCTATCCTAACTCCTTGTATTTCAGTGACTTAGAAATTTCATTTGGACTGAAATTTGCCATGCTTGATCTTGGCCCAAAGATGATTTTTTTCAAGGAAATTTGAAAAGTATCTGTCCCGTTGTTTTTAATTGTGCATGTAGAAGTGCATGTTAGACATTGACAGTCTATGCATCGGCTGAGAATTGCTAGAGGATGGGAGCTCTGATCTGGCCGCCTTATTCTCTCAACATACCCTGTACTGGAAGGTGGGTTGGAGTCGGCTCTGCCACCTGTATGCCAGTTGAGAAATCCCCTTTGCTGGGGTAATTCTCACCTGGCCAGCTATGACATGATTATATTGCCTTTGCACTACTCAGGCAACACACAAGGGATGGCACTGGGGCTAACAATTTGGTTCTCTTTCCCACATAAATTGTAATGGGTGTACAGAGGACCACATTTATACCTAGTCTACTTATATTTATCTGAATGGAATTACATTATTCATAATTTTATTTGTAGTGTTTAAAATGGCTTCTGGAGGTAGTACTAATTGTAGTACTTATTACAGGACATTGTCTATTTATTGGACTAGAATTCTTAGCAGAAAGTTCAATGTATCTGTTTAGAGTAAGAGGGAGATGTATTGCTTGCAGAACATCTGTCCATCTCTGTCCTTCCCAAAAAGAAGCCACTTGCAATACGCTAACTTTTTTAAAGGGGAACTGAAATGTTTTTCTAAAATAAATGTAAACTAAGTTCCAAAATCATTAACAGAATACACGTGTCTTTAAAATTACAGCTTTTAAAAGTGAACTGTAAGGATTATTTTGTCTGCTCTAAACAAAAACCAGGCAGGTTTTCCTCTTTTCCCTGGCTTGATGACATTCCAGATGTCTAGATCAGAGCTTGGAGGTGCAGAGCTTTAAGTGTCTGAAATATGCACAGCGCTAATAGGAGAGAGACAGATCTCTGAACTCCTATCTTTATGGATAAGCAAAATAAGTAGTGATCAAGTAGTGCATTTTAAAAATGATTTATTTGTAATTTTAAATGTACTTGGGTATATTGCTTTTGTTAATTTTCAAGCATCCAAAAGTATGCTTACATGCTTCTCAGATACTCATTGAGACAGTACGTGTTCAAAAGACCATACAATCTGAACTTGACATGAATCCTGCATGATCTACTTGCAGGAGGTTGCTTTTTGAGGATTAATGGCCTACACCTTCGTTATGGTGTCCATGCTTGTAAATTGCCCTCTCCAAGATTCAGATGGGCTGGTGAATATTGGCCCTACCTGAGATCTGCCTGCAGAAGCTAAATGATGGAGTTACTTATCACCCACTGAAGATCCCAGAGATGGGGCATCCAACCTCAGAGCAGGATGTATGACTGACTGCATATCCCAACTCTTGCCTTTGGGTGATTCAGAGGGACTAATTCCTTACCACTGCATTTGAACAACTCTAACTGCCTTGTGTGTAGGAAGAATATATCAGGTGAAAGAGAAAATGGGCTGTGCACACGGCAAATCAGTCAAGGTCTACCAACATTCGAAAGCCTATGATGACTGTGTCACTAGAATTTTGAATCCACCCTGATTTTCTGGGTAGGCTCAGGGTCCCAACTGAACTGTTCACACTCTCCTACTTTCTACTAGTAACCAAACCATATGGCAGTGGGCTTCAGTAAATGATTTTTAATGGATAATTTTCTTTGTTTATTACTGTGCATTTATAGAAACACAGTCTTATTGCATCAGACATTAGTCTGTCTTGGCCTACCTCTTGTTGTAGCTAGTATTTGATTATTGAGGGAGGGCAAGTTCTTCAACTCCTACTACAGGGCATGATGCACCTAACCAATTCTAGAGTGTTGTATGATCAGAGGCAGAGGCTGTTGGCTCACAACTTGGTTTTACTTTACAATAGAGCTTCCAGACTTGTGGCTGAACCAAGAAAAGTTCAGCACTAATTTGCAAATATACAAAACTACCTCAGGGGTTTGCTGCACGTTTCAAAATCACTGTAGGTTTTCTTTGGACAGAATAGTGACCTGGGTACCATTTTGCTGCTGCTCCTCCTCTACCTTCTCTTCCTTTTGCTATCCTGAAACGGTCCTCCAATTGTCAGTGAAGAAACACAACAGGGAAAAGGAAACATTGTTTTATTTTCAGTGTTGCTGTAGTCTTTCCCTTTTCTGAAAATGGCATCTATGATACAAGCCACCTTTTCTTCCTCTCCGGCAGGAACCTAATTTTTCTTTCTTTATAAAGAAATCTGACAAGGTTTTATAGATCCCCAATTTTTTGATAATATCCTTGGGCTTTAGCTAGCTTAAAAGTCCCATTTGATATGAACAACCTGTGATTATGTTGCTTCTTGACAGGTATCGGTGGGCTTTTATTCCAGAAGTGTCAGATGATTCAGGTTTGGAGGTACGAAGACAGGGCACACATCAAAGGGAGTTTAAACCATATGTGGTACGATTAGCAAAACTGCTGAGGAAAAGAGCAAAGGTATTTACTTTTTTCTTGTTTTGTTTTTACTTTGTAAAACTGCATGTTCAGTAACTAGCAGCATTGTTCACTTTTCTATATAACATTAAAGGGACACTTCCAAGTGTGCTAGTGTACCTATGTTTGAATGAAAGTGTTAAATCAAAGTGAGTCTCAAATAATGAAAAAATATAATTGGGTATTTGAAATATTTGTCCATTAGTTATGACATAGTCAATTACATCTTTTGTCATTAATAAAAGATAATGAATAAAAATTATAATAGTATATTCTCCAAATCCTAAATATATTTTAACATAAAAACCAACCACTTTCTAGTAGCTATAGCTGTTTATAGACAGTTGTATGATAATTTACGTACTAAAATAGAAAAGTGTTTCTGCTCCTGAAAATTACTCACAACTATTTAGAAACCAAACTTTATTAAAAAATAATTTGTCTTAAAACAAGGCAGAGCCATGAAGGGTGGGCTTCTAGCTTTGTAAGGCAGTTTTAACATCTGAATCCAAGAAAAGCCAGTTTTAAGTCTTTGGACAAAGTGTCAGCAGAAGTGGAAGAATTACTGAACTGGAGCTATGAACAGGATAAACATGTAAACAGCTGGTGCTTGTTGTTCCCCTGGTGGCCTGGGAAAGGGAGGCAGAGAACAGTGGCAGCAGCTCTGAGAGGAATGTGGGAAAATGGATTGGGGTACTTTGTGAAAAGGGAGAAGAGCTGAAAAGGAGAGGAGTTCTTTCAGCTTTGCCAGTCTTCCATCATTCCAGTGGGTGAGGGTGGGCAGCCAACATCAGTAGAACAGAAACATTTTGGACACTTGTCTTCCATCCGCCACGATTGCACCATTGCCTTTCCATTGGGATTATTTCCACTAACACTTATAAAGCACAAACAGCAAAAAAAGGGTCGATAACTACCTATGTTGTTCAATCTTTTGCTGGCTGGAAAGCAGAGGGCCAGCTGAGGTGGGGAAAGCTGCCAAATCCTTATGCTTATTGCAGAAAGCTCCTGCTGCTGCCACGGAGTGGGAAAAACACTAAATGGTAGCTTTGAAGACATTTGTCACTACTAGGGTGGAGAGGGAACTGTGAACAAAGGCAAAGACTGCAAGGGGGAAAGGATGGTTTGGCAAGCTTAGACAAACAATAGAAGAGACAGGAGAGGGACATTTCAGTTTTGCAAGGATGTTAACTGAGTTTATAATTGGAAGCCCATCTGAATATTGTTATACCCCTGGTGATAGCATATGCTGGCACACTGTATTTAATCCCTCCAGGAAAATTTACTTCTCACTGAACTGTCTCTTTAGGGGAAAAGATATTACTGTAGTTATTTGCTGTGTGAAAATGTGTGGGGCAATTTCGTGTTGTAGGGATATATATACCATTAAACCAAAGGCTCAAAACCTACAGGAATTTTAAGCAAAATAGTGGTGCAAGTCAAGATTCTTTACTTTGTCTTTGATGAGCTAGGAAAATGACCCCCATAAGCTCCTCTTCCCACAGTGCAATGCTAATCAATTTAGTCTGTGTCATTATATGAATTAATACTGCATATTCCTTGCGTGATGTTTGAAGGTACAGTATTCTTCATCGCTTAGGCATATGTTGTATTCCAAAATAGTCTCTGACTGATTTATAATATTCATTCTCTACTGGTACATACTGATATTGAGATCTATATTTTTTAAACTCATTAGTTTTCACAGGGTGTTTCAAGAACTTACGACATTTCCAGAAACTTCTAGAATCCTCTAGTCAAGGCAGCAGTTACAAATTGTGAATCACAAACTGGGAGTACAAGGGTGAGAGGAATGGGAGTGAGATAATAAATACCAACTTCCAGTCTATTGTTTCTTTCTAATTACAGAGGAAGAATACTGATGAAGATAGCAGTGTTTCTCTCTTGGAGTGTACAATTTATTGGCAGGATGTGTCACTTGAGCTTACTTTAGCTTCAGAACTCCTTGACTGATAATGAGATTCATGCAGTTTGATGTTCCTCAATCACTGTTGGCTGAAGGAGGTGCATTCGGTCAACATTATGACAAGAAACAGAAAAACATACTGGAGTTTCTTTCCATCATTAGCCGCCTCCTCCACACACTAACTCCACAGTCTGATACCCCCAGGTTATGACTGAAGACAATGGGCCATTTGGGGACAGGGAACTTCTGGTAAAACTCAACACCCAAGTTGCCAACTACAAAGCCTTCATGGCTAAGTATTATTTTAATTTATGGAACACAGTCTGAAAGTTCTCCTCTTTCCTTCCACAGGACAAGCAGGAGGACTTTAAAATGATGATTTTGGAGGGAGTGGAGATGGCCAAGCATCAGGTGAGGGTGGCCTTTGATGCTTGAGTTGTGAAGCAAAAACTTACTTGTCACCACCTGATGCTCACAGCAGTGTGTGATATCTGGATTTCAATAAGAAATTCAAAATGAGATAACTCTCTTCAGAGGACAGAGTTAAGGATATTTGGATGAAGACAAAAGAAGAGAGTCCTAAATACCTCTGTATATGTAGATGACTACAGAGGAGAACTGTATTTTTGTTCAACCAGCTTCTCTAAGTAAAAGGAATTTCAAGAAATAGATTTATTTGCAAAAGGAATACAACTATCATAGGATTTAAACAACAAAACTGTTTCTACCACACATCAGAAACCAAGCACATACCCGTGTTCTAGTCTGTCTCAAATTATCTGTCATATACCTATCAGACAAATCAGTGGAATTTGCTTAAATACAAAGGTGAAGAAATGCCACAGAAATGGCATAGATGGATTTATACTTCTCTGATCACATCCAGACAGATGAGTGTAATTTGCATAGATGCACTTTGGTTGATCACTTCCAGCATTACTCCACTAATGTTTGTAATGATTAAATGGTAGTGATTATTTTTGGAACCACTCCATCCATAGGTTTCAGAGTAGCATCCATAAGTGTACACTCCATCTACAAGTGTCCACTTATTTTGAGGCAATACTCTCAAAATCAACATTGTAAATTCCCTTCCTCTCTGAATACAATGGTAATGAAAAGGTATTTTGTTTTGTTTTTAAATCAATAATTTAAGTTTTAAACTTGTTTCTCCAGCTGCACTGACTGAGACATAGTTAAGTTATGACTTGGCCAAAGTAGTAATTTTTTTTTAAAGGCAGGGAGTCAGCAACTCATTCTGTATTAGAATTCTGGATCCTCCTTGCTCTGATTTGTTACAGAGCCTGTTTTTACTCAAGAAATTTTACCAAATAAGTGACAGTTTTAAGTCATATCAGATGAGAGAACTAAACAGTTTCACTGCTGAAGAAAAATACTAAATATTGTCCTGCATTTTGAAGACTGTCTTAATATAATGGAGATGTCACTATACGTATTAGTTTCCAAAAGGTAAAAAATGATGTTTATAGAATAGAATATTTTGAATAAATCTGTGATTACCCAGGGGTTGAAACGTGAGTAAACATTAAGTAATGCCCTTCTCACACCACCTCTTCTGATTTTCACATCCCCTGATGTTAGGGGCTTCTCACATTGCTCTCATGCCATCTGTTCAGGTCCCATGATGATTCCTTTGATAATTCTCCACTCCTTATTCTGAATGTGCTACAGTCACAGTGGGAAGCACAGATCAGAGGCATTTTAAGACATGACTCATTGATGTGGTGCTTTTCCTCTTCTTCCCTCCCTCAGGAATAAGTACCAACTACTGCTACAACACAGCTTTCTGGTAAAAGGAACACTACCAGTATACTAGACTGCAGCCACATCCTCTCAAGTGTTGGCATAGTCATGCTCATTTTGTAGGTTAGGATATAATGATGATGGTAATTTGGATCAAAAGGGAAACTGATGGTTATAGACTACAATATAATGCACAGTAGGTATTACAGTGATTAAGGTTATAGGAAACCTAAAGGAGGGACATATATACTTATATGCACACACCCTTTGAACTTTTGGCTTATGACTGCTGCCTTTAGTGGTGGGGTTCCAGAAATTTCTTGTGTCAAACAGTGCCCAAAGCACATGTATGTAGCCTAAGTGTGTGGACAATGTCTTCTGAGACGCATACATTTCAGGTAAGTAATTTAACTTTCATGCTCTGTAAGAAATGTCTCTTTAGACTCTAAATATCAGACATATGTTGGCAAACATTATTATAGAAATAAATGTCTGCACAGCTGATCTGAAATATCAGGATTGTTGCTCTCCAATAAAAATGTTTAATTTCTATTTTAATGTGTCTGTTCTGGGATTTGTATCTTCAGTAATATTGGCAACAGGCTGAGATAAAAACACTGATGCCAAAGAACAAGTCTGCTTTAGTAGATGACTTAGTGACTCTCCAGGAGATGACTGTTCCAAGCAGAGAGGGCAACTGTTAACAGTTGTTCTGCTGCTAAAAATGTACTGAAATGTTTTAATCTCTTCTATTTTCAGATTGTCCTATGTATTTTGTTCTGTACTATTTCATATTTATCTGCCTTTACAGAAAAACCCAGAGGAGGACAGCTCAGGGAAAACACTAAGTTGGGAACCAGGTCATTTGCTGTTAACTATCTATACTGTCCGCAGCATGGAACAGCTTCTCCCTTTCTTCAATGTACTCAGCCAGGTTTTTAACAGCAAAGTCACAAGCAGATGTGTTGGACACTCAGGGAGCCCTGTCCTTTACCCAAATTCTTTCCCCAACAAGGACGTAAAAATGGAGAACCAAAAAACATTCTCCAGCAAAGCAAGGCAAAAAATTGAAGAGATGGTTGAGAAGGATTTTCTAGAAGGTGTCATAAAAACATGAGCTGTAACTATTAAGATTAAAAGGTAATGTAATTGTTTAAATGAAATGCTGTATCTTTCAGAGTTGTATAGCTTTCTTTTCTTACTCTGTATGTAATGAACATTTCAGGTTATATTTAATTTAAATATTTGTAAATAAGAGACCAGTTCTGGATGTGGCCTGAATCAAGTTTAAATATTGTTGGCTCATATTGATTATGGTGCCTAATATTTACAGTATCTGTGTTGTGGTGTCTTGAGTTCTGTCTTTAAAGAAAAAGAAACTACACAATACAAATTGCTCATTTTTCACTTTGTTTCCAGTTACTTTGTGTTCACAATTTCTCTAACTCATTGGAAGTTGCTGACATTTTGGCTCAGCAATTGTTAAACTGGCACTCAGACTTCTTTGAGGGATGGTCCCTATTATATTTCACTGTGGGTTATGCATGTGTAGTATATGCCTACCCAAAGAGTTCAGGGCTTTAAAATGAAATGTGCTTTGCCTATGCTGAAACAAGTATTATCTAATTAAACAGATTACTAAAATACTTTAGTTTTATCTGTTAAAATCAGACATGTAAAGGATTAAGTTACATGGTATTGCTATATGGCATTGTCCAGTAGTACATGCTACTCAATATTTCCTTGAAGCATATGAGAAATTTGTTATGAAATTTTCACCTGAGCTGTGACTTCTCACAACTATATCCCCCAGCTTCACCTTATATATGTTCTTCTAGACAGTATGGACTAGAACAGATTTTTTTCACGGAGTAAGGGGAGATGAAATTGACAGTGGAGAATGTTGAACAGCAGCTTCTGTCCTGTAGCTGTGGTTTGGAAAGACTAATCTGTACAGTAGTTTTCATCATACTGGAGGTATAAATAGGGGCACATAAAATGAGGGACAACAAATAGAACATGGAATTCAATGTGAATAATGTTTTTAGTTTCCAGAATTAATGAATGAGAAATAATAGCAGGTAGGGAAGAGAGATGTAAACTGGGACTGAAATGTTACAGCTGTATTACAGTTGATTTATTCCAGTTTATCACAGCATGTTAATGTTTTCTGCAATGTGGTTACAGTCATTTACAGAAAGTTATTTATGTAATACAGTGGAGGTACCTGAAAGAGCACTTGACAGGTACCATGTCTGGAAACAGTGGTCTCAAGTTTTAGAGGCTGTCACTGGACTGGTTAACAGCTGAAAACAGCAACATAAGGCCTGCTCATGTCAGTTAAAATGGAAGTGACTACATACTAGCTCAGCAAGCATGGAACCACAGAGCTGTAGGATGATATATCCTTGGACTGTTTTCGCTAGTAGGCAGCCAGAACCCAGATGTACAAGAGTCCTGCTTTCTGTAAGGATTTATTCAAGTCAGCATTGTGCCTGCTCTCAAAAATGGAAAGACACCAAGCAAAAAGGACAATATCTCATTGCAAACTAAAACAAGGGTGTAAGTCTTATTGCACAGTACAGCTTGTGGACATTGTATGTATCGAACATGACAGGAAGCTAGGATATAAAAGTGATTAGACCCACACTTTAGAAATTCTCTTTAAGACACTAAATCCAGTTTCAGCTACTGTAGATGTAATAGCTGAAGTTCTCTGCTTCTTGGAAATACAAAAAGTCTAAATCTCTTGTAGTGATGTGAAAACCTTTTTCCATGAACAGAGAACTCTTCTCTAAGCCACACACTGTCCCTTTCCCTGACAGGAGCTCTATACTATAACCAACCCTTAGTATGATGCTTCTATTCAGCACTGATAGTTGTGGCAGGCAAGGTAATAGTTCTGTCTCCTTGGCAGCAGTCAGTAAGAGGTTTCTCACACCATCTTACAATACAGGCAGTTTGGATTACCAGTGCAGCCAGTGGGTAGACTACCAACACACTGGGCAGTATGAGAGCTGGTTTCTATTCCCTGGTTGATTAGATGGAGCATGTCACTTAACTCCAGTTCTGTTGTTATACTTCAAATAGAAATAAAAAAGGTCCAAAAAGACTTTAAAAACCCCAATTCTCTGAGCAGCAACAATGTCCCATTAAAGGTATAAGAATATTTTTTTAAAAAAACAAAACAAAACACCCCAGGTTTGATTTGTTATTGCTCACTTGTTAGGTTCATGCTAGTGGGGGAAGAGGGGTGAATCAGGTGTAGATCACATGACCATAGCTGTGTATCCTTCAGCATACAGGCTGAGGTAGTTCTCCTATTCCACCAGCTAGATGGTAAACAGCCAGGCTTACTTCATGTGCGAGGGAATCTGCATTCTCCTAGAGATAGTTAAAAAAATAGGAATAGTTATACTATTTTGTAAGCATTGTTCATTTTATCTGAACCTTAACATAGATGACTTCGGGGTAGAATTGTTGTTGTTTGACATGTGCATGTAGTGCTTGTAGAAGGCTGTACATTTGAGGTTCATACATCAGTTAATGTTATCGAGCAGCAATATAATTATAGCAATACAAGCTTTCCAAAGTTCTGCCTGATTTGGAAAAGCCATTTCTGGGAAAAATTCAGTTTCTACATCCACTTAGTCTTTGGCTATTTTATAAGAAACCAAGGAATGGCAATTATAATAGGTTTTTTTGTGATGGGGTCCTTGTTGCCATGGGGGACCAGATCACAATTACTAATTTTATTTTACATATGCTAGCAAGAGCCAGCCTGGGCTGGATTTGAGTCACTATGTGCTTGTCAAGATTGGGCACAGGGAGGAGATTTTCTTTAAACATCACTGAAAGTGTATTTAACATCTAAACGTAGACAGGCTTTAATGTCTTTAAAAGTCATGTTAGCTGGTCATGGTAAAGTCTAGGCTTATCCCTGTAGACTCAAAGCAGGGCTTGGAAATATTTGAAAGAAAAAACAACCCTAACATTGCTTCATCTTCCTATCAGGTTAGAGCTCCTCCCTTAAATTTCAGAATGTGAAGAAAATAAGTGTCACAACTATACAGGCTCTCTCTCCTGCTCCCATCACCCTAATTTCTAAGGGTGCTGTCTCAGAGAACTTCATTGCTTAAACAAAGTACAACTGCTGTAATGGGCAAATTGTTTCAGCTCTCACCTGTGTATCTGCTTCAGCGTATACTCGCACTACATCTTCTGTTCCTGATGGGCGGACAAAAGCTCGTGACAGTCTGTACTTCTTTACAAGTTCATCAATTTTTTTTTGTAGTCCTGGGGGTGTAACAGCACGTCGCTCAGCATCTGTTGTGTCAATGACTCGTCTGTCTGCAACCTACAGTGGTAGGACCAAACATATAAAAAGCTTCTAAAATTAGTTTCCTGTTAGGCCTCTGGATTTGTCATTTAATCTGATTTGTTGCTTCAGTAAGTGAAGTTCTCCCTGGTCTTCTGTCATTTCTCCTAGCTGGATTTGAATTACAGTAAGAATATCAATATGGCTTAGACAGCTTCATCATGCAGAGGGGAAGGCCAGTCAGCAGCTGAATGCAGGGAGCGTCTCAGAGGCAGACAGACATGAGCCACTCAACTCTGGCTAACGTTACAGTATCACTAACCTTAACTTTCAGCTGTCGGTTGGGAAGATCTGTGTAGATGGCATCCCACTGTTGCACTGTCAGACGCTTTAGAGCCAAGATTGCTTCAATCACTAGCATGTCTGAGATGGCATCACCCACAGTCTATGAATATGAAGAAAATAAAGGAATCTTCAATGACAATTACAAAATCCAAGGTATTTTGTTGAATTTGCTAGAACAAATCTAACAAAAAAAATCTAAGGAGTCACTGAAAGTACAGGAAGATTACTGGGTGACTATCATAACCTTGATTACCAGGAGCAGTGGCAGGAGGGGAAGAACTAGAGAACATACAGCATACTTCACTGGAATGTTAATTTTAGTGAAGATGAATTCTAGCTAGCAACATTAACTCCAATAAATGGAAGGTCGGATCCAGTGAGGACAGATGACTTGTTCCCTCCCTACACTTTCTCTGGCATCAAAACTCCAAATTATCCTTTGCAGGTCACCTTTAAGTGGACTTGTGCCTTTAAGGAACCAACCTCAATAAAGTGGGATGCCCTCACCATATGCCTAGTCACTCCTTAGCCTCCAGGCTAAGACCACCAAAAAAATATCAGTGTCCACATGGAGACAAGGGCCCATGCATGCCATCATCTCACTTCAGATGAAAACTTTTGATTGAACCACACCAGAAAGGTAACAAACTAGTAATGGGGTGTGGGTTTGAGGAGTCATTCTCCAGTCTCTCAAGCCATCCAATCCCCTTTCTCTTCTCTAGCTACAGGCGCAGAAGACCAGACAGAAGTGTTTTGCCTTTGTACATGTGGAAATCTTGACATCTTTCAAAGTGAAAGAGTTACTATTCAAACAGGTCTTCCTTTTGTAGTGCAAGTGTGGGAAAGAGGGGTTTTAAAAGGGAATAGCAGGTGCCCATAGCTGTCTGCCTAGTCTATCCCCTTCCATTTGCCTATTTTTTCATGGTGCGCTGCCCTCCTCCACAAGATTTTCTACACACCTCCGATCCTGTCATTCAGCATGCCAACAGTGTTAGCACCCCGCATCAGAAACAAAATATCTGATGTTTACATTTCAGCTCTTACTTGATTAATCAGGTCAATGGTATTTTCGAGCATCTTTGCAGCTTCTCTTTTTTGATTATCCTTTTCTTCTTTTGCCATGTGTCTTATTTTCTCTTCAGAAGCTTTACTAAATAATACCTTGGAAAAAGATTGAATAGGATGTATGCCATCAATAGATATCTCTAAACAGTACATACAACAAATCTGATCTGTTATGCCAACTAAACCCAATTAGTTATCTCTGGGTTTCACTTGCATCAACTCCCATGTTTACAGTACTGAACAGTTGGTGGCAGGGGGAAGACAAGAGAGAAGGAGAAGTGATTAGCAAACAGAGATGGGGGAAGAAAACCTATTTGGATTTGGAAAGATACTACTTATTTTCAAGCTAATTTGGTTCCGAAGTTTTATACATACGGGCTATAAAACTCAAAGAACCCTAAAATGCCCCATGTGAAAGTACTTACTGTGCCATGCCCATTTGCCTCAAAGTAAACTCCAATGTCAAACTCCTGGGCCTTGTGATGCAAATGCTTTACTCCTGTTTTGGTGCAATGAACAGGGACCTACAACCCAGAGATACAAGAAAGGCATAGACAAAGTGGCATGAAGTCAACATGGTGGGAACACAGGATCCAACAGTTACCACTTAACCACAAGATTAAGCATCAGGAAACTAGCTACAAGCCTTGATGGATGAGGAGCGTTTAAGTACATATACTACTTTTTGTAGTCAAAGCGATTAACAGAAGTTATCTAATTCTCATTGCAGACTTGTTGGGTAAGAAGCACTCTCATTTATACATCAGTAATGGGAGGATAAAAGATTAAGGGTAGGTACACAAAGATATATGGTGTTGCAACTGCCGAACCCCCCTTGCCACCTCGTGGAATTCTCAGGTGCCTGAGGCTCCCCAAAGTATGCATGGGGCCAGTTAATAGCTTAAAGGAAGGGCTCCTCAGAAGCAAGCCAGGATTGAATTGAAGTGCCTCAGCCCACTCAGAATTCTCAGCCATGAGCCCTGTCCTGGAGTTAGTTGCCTAGGTAGTCCAGGCCCAAGCAGCCAAAACCCAGGCCTTTTTTAGGAGTGGGGGGTGCTCAATCTAGGAAGGCAATTGAAGGGCAGGTGCCTAGAAAGCCTCACCAAGAAGAAGCTGATCTAATATCAGGGCCATAAATATCACTTCAGCAAAAATGTACTGTTTTAAGGCGTTCAGGCCTAATCAGGTCTCAGTGTATAACGGACTCTGGCTCTGAAGCTCTTTACGGGTTACAAAACTTAGATGATTTTGTTTAGCATTTTCACTCCAACTAAAGTTAGCTAGAACTGGAACTGAAGTTCCTCCCCCATCTCTAAAATCTCATTTTTCACCAAGAATTTAAATAGTTAATGAAGTTTAAAGCAAAATAGGTTTATTCCATTTTTGGTCTGCCTGGTGTCCAACACTGTATACTTTACTGATGCTTTTTTAAAAGGTAGGAAGCAACTGCGGAGGAGATGGAGAGAAAAAGATTGATACCTTCATGGTTTCCTCAAGATAACGTGTAGAGCTCCCATTAGCATATGCTGTTTGTACCACGGCCATCTTTAAAGTCTGTCCTATCTGAGCAGATGGAAAAGTAAAAAGCTTAATGGCACACATCATTCTTCAAGAAAGGCACAGCATAAAAGGAAAGCTAAAACAAGATTTTAGTTCAAGATGAGAACAGAATAATTTAGAGAGATGAAAGATTTTTTAACGCATAGTAACTGCTTTCCCCCCAGACTTCCAGAACTCTGACACATTTGGGAACCTGAAGGAGATAGTGGCCCAGCTCACAGGACACAGAACTTTCTGACATTAAGTCACTACTGTGAACCTGGCAAAGGCCAGTTCGAGTCAAAAGTGGTTATCATTGGATATTGTGTCTGTGGCTCCAGGAGAAATGAGTTGATATCCATCAGGGAAACTGACACCAAGTGGAATATGCCTTGGCAGGGCAGTCTCAGAGGCACCATGGACCAAGTGGGCAAGGAGATTGGAACTGCTCTTTTTACTCCCAATGGACAGTGGGATTTTATGCTCCAGGTCTGTCCATGTAGCACCTTTCACAGTCAATAAGAACATGAGACTGCTTCATAAATGCATTCCAAGGGAAATCAAATGCATAATGGGTTTACAGGAATTTTCCAAGGAAAGGGGAGGGTAAGATTGAGCCCTCAAGCTTAACTCAGGTCAACATGGAGTTAAAAGGGTGAAGAGGTAGGAAGACCCATCAGCTTGTCAGCAGTAAATGAACTTTAAAAGTAGGGCAACTTTTTTCTAGCCAAGGCATCATGGTTAAGGTTACGTTTGAGTCACGAGTATTTTTAGTAAAAAGTCAAGGACAGGTCACAGCCAGGAAACAAAAATTCACAGCTCGTGACCTGTCCACGACTTACTATATATCCGACTAAATCTTGGGGAGACGGGTGGCCCAGGGGATGCCGCAGGTGCACAGGGAGAGGGTGGGAGACACTGCAGGTGCTTGGGAGGGAGTGGTCCAGAGGAAGGGGGGTGCACCGGCCTGGGACCTCCATTGGTGCTGAAGAAGGGGGGGTTGGCAGGGCTGGCAGGCTCCCTACCTGGCTCTGTGCGTCCCTAGAAGTGGCAACATCCCTCAGCTCCTAAGGGGAGGCACGGCTGCACAGCTCTACATGCTGCCTCCACCCCAAGGACTGGCTCCTCCGCTCCCACTAGCTGGAAACCGCGGCCAATGGGAGCTGACAGGGTGGCACCTGCAGGTGGTGGCAATGTGCAGAACCCCCTGGCTGTACCTCCTACTAGGAGCTGAGGATGTTGCTGCTTCTGGGGAGCCCCCCTGAGGTAAGCTTTGCCCAGAGCCCACACCCCTTCCTATGCCCCAACCTCCAGCCACTGCTAGGGGGGTGGCATGAGGGAAGGTGGCCAAGACTGCCGCAGCAGCCACTGGTGTGGCTAGCCACTGCAGAAGTCACTGGAAAAGTCATGGAATCCATAACCTCCGTGACAAACTTGCAGCCTTAATCATGGTCAGTCAGTGCTAAATTTTCTAGTTTCGGCATAAATTTAAAGCCACCCCTCTTGTCCTCCCAAAATTAGGTCACTCCTTTTGCCACAACAACAGATGTATTAAAAAAAAGGGAGGGCATTAAAAAAAATGTAATTTTGCATCGGTATGCAGCTGTAGAAAGAGCACCTGTGTGCGTACAAATGCCCAGAGTAACCCCGACCTTCACTGGGTAAGATTTATGTTTTACAGTTTGGGGCAAAGCAAAACCCTTTTTCTCTGTAAGTGGAGTTACCTTGATAAGAAGCTCTTTAATGAAAGTGCTAATTAAAGTTGCTATTTTATCTCCATCCACAAGATGAAAATGGCCAGCAGTATCATTATAGTAATAAACAATTCTGTCTGCATCTCCATCAAATGAGCAGCATCTTTCATTAGGCTTGATTTCTAGTCCTATACACATGGAAGTACAAACTATTAGATATGGAATGGGAAGCAGATCTTTAAGTCTAAATATATATATGTGAAGTCTCAACAGATTAGTTATGCACACTCTAAAAGTGAAAAACTTTTAGTAGTGCGAGAACAAGAAGTTGATTTTATTAAGTAAATCCCAGCTTGAATTCTTCTAATCAAGGAAGTTTCACGGAATGGAAGTTGCAAAGAAAAGTGCATCTTCAGTTTGAAATGAAAAACTGAAAATTCAGTCTCTATAGCCATTTATTGTTATACCACCTTAAAAAGGTCAGGTTACGAAGTCTATATGAAATATGGTCTGAGCCACTCCTAGTATATTCTGTTAAGTAACAAACAGCAATTATAGCACCAAAAATAGAATCCAGCCATTCTAAATCCCCACATTCCTCAAACACATGCCTAGTCACCAGAGTATATAAGGAGCTGCATCATCTAGTCATCCAAGTCAGAAACCAGAAACTTCTAGTACTCTGTTCGTAATCCACAGATGTGAGCTAATGCCTGCAAATTGAGACAGATGGACTTCACCTCTGTGGGGCCCTCAGCCCAAAAAGTTTGCCCACCCCTGTGCTAGAATCTGAAATAGGCACCACTTCCCAACAGTGGCTGCTATGGTGACCCTAGCAGTGGCTAATATAAAAGTCATACATGGGCAATGGGTGGAGCCTCCTTTGAGAGAGGCTAGCTCCCTGGCTCCATACCTTCTGCCCATGTCTCCTCTCCCCTACAGATGGAGCCCCGAGACCCCCTGCCTCTCCCCTACAGCCAGAGCCTGAAGCCTGAGCCCCAGGCTGGCTGAAGCCCAAGCCCCACACCTCACCTGCCCGAAAGAGGACTGAGCCAGCTGCAGCCACACCTTCTAAGACACCAACCTGCTGCAGGGAAAAGCCTTTCACTCTCGACTGAAGAAGCTTTTGATATGCCCCATACAGGTTCCGGGGCAGCAGAGTAGGCAGTATGTACTACTTAGCTTCCTGGGTTCATCAATAATCTCTCTGAGTCCAGCACCTACTACTTCCTCAGCTGCCCCAGATCCTGAATGCAGCATAACAAAAACAAACTTTCCCACAAAACCCTGCAACCAGGTGTCTGGTGGCAGCCCCAGCACCAGGGGAGGCAGAGCCCTCCTGGACTATTATACCCACAGCCCATGAAGTCAGACCTACAGAGGTGGCCTCCTGCCCATTCCCTCACTGATAGTTCAAAACAAAACAAAAAACAGAAACTGAGTCAGCAAGAGCCATTTTAGAAGAGGACTGAAACAGCAACCTGGAGTTCATCATAAGCTAGCAACTCCAGAGAAGGAGGATGGTTCTACATCAGAAAAACCAGTATAGCCTTTGGAACCCATTCCTCAAGTCTGGTTACTCTCTCAATTTTTAGAAGTTGTAACCCATGGTTTTATTTTATGCACCTTGCATAATTTGGGCTAAGTCATCTCTTTGCAAACCTATCTGACCGATAGTGACAGGATAACATTTATCCCAACCATTCCTTAAAATCCTTCAGAAATACCCTGCCACAGTTGTGGTGCTCTCTTAGTTACATTCATTCACTTTCAGCTGTCAGGACATATGTAAATTCAGAGTAATCTGTTAATCATTTTGATTATTTACAGCATTAAGGAGCTCCACAAAGATCAGTCACCTCTTTCTGGTTAAGTGATGCACATGTTTCTGTGCTAAGTCCTGTTCTTTGAAAGCTATTGCTGAGTAGGCTGCTTAACACAATTTATATTCTAAAAGGGTTAGAAATTTAGATTGCTAATTACATACCCAGAGGAGGTTTTTGATGAACTTTCACAAAGTCTGCACCGCATAAATGATTGAGTTTCTCTTTGGTTCCATCATTATATAAGTGAATTAACAGTTTCTTTGGAAGGTAACATTCCATTTCCTTTAGTTTCAGGGCTCCTATACCATTTGCACAGTCTATCTTCAGACACATCTGGCCATCTCCAGAGCTGGACGCCTTCACACAAGAGAGGGGAAGGAGAGGTGTTAAAGTGAACTACAATATTACGGATAACAAACAATAGCGCTCTCAACTTCCCACATCAGGAGACAAGCAGATCTGAAGTGTTCTGAGCCATTTTTTAACTTGTATACAGAAAATATCCAGTTTGCACATTTACATGAATACAAGCAATGAATTATTTAGTGAGAATGTAACAGCCCTCACTTGTTTTGTCAGCTCCCCAAAAGCTTTGGATAGTTTCTGGTAGTAACCTTCCACTGTTGCCTTCCCATAGCGCTCTTGAGTATTTTGACAAAAGACCATGTAATGCAGCTGTGGTGTTGTTATCAGACCATAATCTAATATGAAACAAGTCACAATATTAAAATATTAGAAATCATTCCTGTTTAGATTGTTGTTCACAATGTTGGTCCCGAAATATTAAAGAGACAAGGTGGGTGAGGTAATCTCTTTTATTGGACTAACTTCTATTGAAGAAAGAGACAAGCTTTTGAACTCTCTTTCCGGTCTGGGAAAGGTAAGCAGGCCTGGTCTACATCAAAAAAATTAGGTCTGTTTAACTACATCTGTCAAAGGTGTGAAAAATCCACATTCCTGAGCAACACAGTTAAATGAACCTAAATCCCTGCGTAAACAGTGCTAGATGGAGAATCTTTCCCCTCAGCACAGGTAGCGTCACATTGAATCGCTACAGTGGCACAGCTGCAGGAGTTCTGCTGCAGAGTTTTAAGGGCAGACAAGCTCTCAGATTGTCACACCTAAATACAAGGTGGAACAGATTGCTTAGTATAAAGTAGTTAGATATTTTAAGAGACCTTATAAGATAAAGTGGACTGTTAGCATTCTTGCAGTCATGGGACAAAAGAACTGGGGAGGGGGCTATTAGCGGATTACAGATTGTTGTGATAAAACCATAATTACAGTGTCTAATAAAGACCATGATTTAGTGTCTAGCAAAGTTATGAATTTCCAGCTTCATCTTTTCAAGGTGAAATACCACATTCAAAAGATGAGCTCTGTGTAGCTCAAAAGCTTCTCTTTCACCATAAGAAGCTGGCCCAATAAAAGATTACCTCGCCCACCTTGACTCCTATTTAGAGAGGTACAATATTTACTACCATATGTTATATGAAATATTTTGCAAAACTCACCTGAAGAAAAAAAAAAAGCTTTCTAGTAAACTTGCATAAAGAAGCAGCCACTTAATGTTAAAGTCATACCAACACTCACAAATTCACTGTAAGCAGCAATGAAAATGACAAAGCTCCGAAGTTGTAGCTCAGGTTATATTTTACATTTCTATAAAAACTTCAACTATAAAGCATAAGGTTAAATGTCAACATACCATGATATTGAGCACCTAGAGCAGATACACCATCTATTACTGATTGTGAAAGTTTCTCACTGCTAGGTCTGAAAAAGAATAAATACAGTCACTACTATTTAAGCAAACACTATGCAGAAACACACACCTAGGCCTCACTCCTTTGGTGAGATCTGCACAGGTGGAGAAATCTACCAACATGGATCTCAACACAGAATCAGATTTCCATGTGACATTAAGAGAATTACATGAACATTAGGCAGTTGATGTAGTAATGGTATTACTAACACTAAAAGGCCCACTCTAATGCCCTGTGAAATAAAAAGAAGCCCTTCCGTTCTCTTCAGTAGGTACTGAAGTAGACCCAATAAGCAGTGTGTGTGTGTGTAGAGTTAAACATGTTACTGTAATAGGAAGATTTAAAATGAAATGTAATACATGTGCATGTTATACAGAGTCTTGCATTCTATGCATAGAAATTCCAACAGATATAGTTGCCTGTGAATTCAACTTTGCTAGTTCAATACAATCAGTATATCTATACAATTTTACAATTACCTGGTGTCTCTACCAATAAAAATTGAGGCATGTTGGTTCAGTTTCACTGCTTCTTTCTGGCAGATCTCAGTCAGTATGCTCTGTATTTCTTGCTCTTCTGCATTAGCTAGGCGTGTAGCATATTCTTCCCAGGCAGAGGTCAACATTTCACCCAGAGGGTCGACCAATTTTACACCATTGTCTTCCTTAGAAGAAAATAAATGTATTAAGTCTAAAAGCAGAGAATCTTTAAAGACAGAAGAATATAGATACATCATTAGTGCTTCATTTAGGCCTAAAGTGTTCCTAATAAAAGCTACCAAACATTCACACACAGCTGAAATCAGTAATATAATCAAAATATTAAGTCACTATTTTTCCTGGCAGTTTTGTTAAAAGGATCAGTTGATATCAGAGTGACAGGCTTAATGATTCCACAGCCTGAAATATCCTAAGAGCAGCAGATAAGTAAAGCAAATACTTCACTTATAACTGTTGCTTCCTGAAAGCAATGTCAACTTTAAAAAAAAAAAAAAAAAAAAAAAAAGTGTTCACACGATCTAGCCTCTAAATGCTTTCAGTCTCTGCCAGCTCAGAGATTTTGGACTCTTCTTTGGCTGATATCTATTTTCCTTTTTTTTACAAGGATACAATCAGAAACATTCTTACTTCAGGATTGTGAGATGCTGTAACCATGACTCCAATAGTAGATTTGGTCTGTCTGGACCTTAGTACTGCCAGCAAACCCATGCGATACATCACATGATCAAGATGTCCTGCCTTGGTACGAAATCCAGCAGTTCCATATTGAAGACTAAGTCCAGCCGGTTTCAGGTGCAATGCTGAATACTTTGCAACTGCCTCAAAATCCATTTCTATAAAAGAAAATGGTATAGATATTAGTAACAGCTAAAATCACAATAATAAACTTCTTATATTACACTTACCTTGTAAATCCATAGATATATTGAATTAACCAGATAAGAAGTCATCTCAGAAGATGAGATAAAAACAAAGCATTTTTCATGTAAATGCTACTTGTTTCTAAGGATATTCATTTGTATAGTAAAAATATTTTAAACAGCAACTTAATCTTGGGGAAAAAACCACTCAAGAGTTTCCGTTAAATCTACGTATACTCATGCAAGATGTTTATGTTTCACTATTATTACAGTTGGGGTTATTAAATATTTGAACTGAAATCGATCCCATGTAGAGTGGGTCCACACAAAGACATTCAAACTCAACAAGCTAATGATGGGTTTGCAGAGGAAACACCAGCATTATAGCCCAGGAAGGAGCCTCCACATCACCTTAAAGGGAGTCTGAGTCAGCCCTACAAGCCAGTACAGAGAGAGGAAGAGACTGGGCAAAGGGGGTGGACTTTCAGTTGAACTAGGGCCAATGGACCAGTGTAAGTGGCAGAAAGAGACAGTGTCTCCTATTCCAGATAACAGCAGGCAGAGGGTATTTGGCCATAACATCAGGGCAAACTCTCAGTCAGTGGTGAGCCAGATTTCCTTCCCCATGTAAAGTCTGTTACTTCCCTTTCTTCTTCTTTTAATATCCAAGCAAACTTATTTGTATTGTGGCAATTCTCAAAGGTTCCAACCATAGAGCAGGGCTCCACTGCATTAGGAGTGGTACAAACACAAAACTAGAAGCATCCCTGATCCAAAGATTTTACCAACCAAGGCTATGCCTACACTTTGCATGCCACTGCAGCCGCCCCCTGTTGTAAGGTGCCAGTGTACTCCCAGCGACAAAATAAAACCACCCTCAACAAGAGGCAGTAGATTTGTTGCCAGGAAAGCACCTCACAGCCACTTAAGGGCTGTCCATACCATTGCTTTTCATCATTAAAACTTTTGACATTCAGGTATGTGGTTTTTTTTCCACACCTGAGTGACAAAAGTTTTGACGACAAAAGCATAGTGTAGACATGGCCTGAGAATAAGGCAAGAAACCACGTGTGGGTTCAACTGATGAACAGAATGCAAAGTAACAATGGAACAGCACTGGTAAACATGACAGGGACAACAGCACAGAAGTTTCCTCCATTGTTGACTTTTCTATATGCATCACAGCAGAGGAGAATTTTAAGATGGGATCAGAAATCAGAGAGGTGGCCTTGCACATGTTTATGGAAGGCAGCAAGAAGCTGCTCATTGGAAAATTTAACTACTGGGTGATGCAGGCTACCACAACTGGCACATAAGAGAGAGGAGACCACTCTCCTCTGTCTGGTATAACTCAGTTCACGGTAGTACAGGGGCTCAGGCTCATCTCCCTCCCCCACACCCTAATGAATCCAGCGCAGGCTAGCGCAAGCCTCCTCCGGCTCAATATAAGGTTACCATGTGCGCAAGTTTTCCAGATATGACTTTTTTTTGGTTCTCCATTCAAGCAAATTTTTAAAATACGAGCAAACATGCTTCATTTCTCCTTGCTCATCCTTTTTTCTTCCCTTAGAGTAGGACAGCCAGAGCATGGCAGATACCAGGCCAGGTGCCCCACTCAGAAGGCAGCGCTGCAGCCAGCAGCAGCCCAGAGGTAAGGGTGGCATGATATGGTATTGCCACAGAAACTGTACTTCCTTCCTCTTCTCCTCCTGGCAGCACAGGCACCGACTCCATGGGTGATCAGCACAGTCTACAGTAGGCCAGGAGGTGCTCAGGGCAGGAAGAGACAGAGTGAGGGCAGGGAACGCTGGAGGGAGGGGCAGGGTCCCGGGGGGAAGGGGCAGAATAGGGAGGGAGTGGGGACGGAGCACTCCCTGGATACAAGGCAGTCAGCACCTGTGTGCCTGGCACCGTCTTGTTTGGAAACTTGAAATATGGTCACCCTCGCTCATTCGTGCGGGAGAGACCTTGTTCCTCCCCCTCCCCCTTGTGGGCGGACACCAAGCAGGAGTTTTAACTCCAGACGGTAAAACTTTCCGGGACAGTTACCAGTGAGCCAGGGGAGCCGGTGTGAGTGACGCTCCGCAGAGCTGGGAGCCGCGAGCCCTCCCGCGAGCACACGCCCAGCACGGACCAGAACCGCTCCCAGGGCGAAGTGCCCAGCGCCGCCACGGGATCCTGACCAGCCCCCGCTGCCCTCCCCGAGGCTCGCCCGGGCCGGAGACCCGCGCCGCGCCGCCCAGCCAACCCCGTCCCCGGGCCCCTAGACTGCAGCGAGAGCAGCAGACCCGCCTACCTGCGGCGCCCCCAGCAGCTGCCGACGTGGCTCTCAGCAGCCAGACGGTCCAACACGCCCCTTCCAGGAGTCATGCGCAGCCACACCCCCTGACGCCGCGCGTAGCCAATCAGAGCCCTGCATGCCGCCAGGCGCCGAGCGTTGCTTACCTGAGCGTTCCATCCGCCCAATGATATCCCCGTCTGGGGACCTTCTCTAATCGCGGGGGGCGGAGCTCCGCCAGGAGGTTAGCCAGGGTGGGGCGGGGCTAAGCGGGAGGATGCTCGTGTCGAGGGGGCGGGGCTGTGGGACGGTCTTCTGGCCACGCGGGGCTGGGCGGTACGTAAGGGTGGGAGGGGCCCAGCGCGGGGCGGGGGTTCAGACTGTGGACGAGTCCCAGACTGCAGCGGGCGCTGCATGGCCTCGCTTGCGGGCGCGGGCGACTTCTCCCAGCGAAGATCCGACTCGGCTGTGTCTGGTATAACTCAGTTCACGGCAGTACAGGGGCTCGGGCTCATCTCCCTCCCCCACACCCTAAGGAATCCAGGGTATTCCTCCTCCGGCGGCCCCGCCCCCTCCCCCGCGTGGGGTTTGGCGGCGCGACCGTTTCGTGCTGGGACCGGCCCCCGGTGGGAAACGGGGTAGAGACGCCCCCGCCCGCGTTACTGGCGAAGCTGCGGCGCGGCGGAGGGCGGCTCACGGGCGCCGCCCGCTGGTAACGGACCGGCCGCGCGCACCCAGCCGCAGAGGGTTGCCCTGCGCTGGGTTCCGCCCTTCCGAGCGGGTCTAGGCGTCAGGCGGGGCCCGTAGCCCGCTCCGTGATACCCCGGCCCGGCCCCAGTTGTGCCGCGGAGCCCCCCGGCTCTGTACAGCTCTACGGCTCGCTGAGCAGCTGGATAATAAAATATCCGCCAGGTCCTCGCTGCTGAGTGCACCGAACACGGCGCCAGGTCTGGTCTGAGGCGATTTCACAACCCCCTCGGGGGCCCGTGGAGCATGTCCGGGGATCTGCGGAGACCTTCTCTTTCCACGAGGAAACCTTTGACACACAGCACCATTGAACTGCATGGACTGCTCCAATGCACGCAGTTAACCCTGTGCAGAAAGATGGACGGCTATCATTTTTTGCAGGGTTAATTTCTTTTAAAAAGGGGGCGGGGTGGTTATTGTTTTTAGTAGGTTAAGTTCTGGGGCTAAGGCCGAGTTGCGTTTTGCACAAAAGCAGGGATTTGGTTTGTGTGGAAAAGGTACCGAATTTTCTTTCCACATTTACGACAGAGTTCATTTTGGGGACAGAATGGATGTTCTCAGTATTTACAAGTAAATTCAATAACTCATTTGAGTTAAATTAATTTTAAAATGGTACAGTAAGCTGGTGTCATCATAGAGGAAATATCTGTGAGGGAAGACCCTCTATAAAAACCCTTCTTTAAAAATCCGTTTAATTGGAGACCAAAACCATTAATATGCCTTAATCATAATAAAATGGTTATTGCATCTTGTCCCTAGAGGATGAAATAACAGTTCAGTTGGGTGTATTAACTGTATTTCCATATTATAACCTATTTGAGGTTAAGTGTAATCTCAAATGCAGAACTTCTTGGGTTTGTAATGCTTGTTTCTGGGATAATTACTACTGTCCCAGTCCCTAAATTAATGCAACTCTACCCTAATGTGGTCTCCTTGAGGGCACTCACTTAAGTCTCAGCTTCCAGCTGTCAGCTTTCTCAAGGCAGAATCCACTGATTCTCCAGACTGAGGCCTCCACTTGTTTCACTCTGATCATCTCAGCGGGTGTGAATTCAGTTCAGCACCTTCTGTTCTGTTCTCTGAGTGGGAATGATGGCGTTAAAGAGGGGAACCTTCATAGAGCAAAGTACTAGTTATTCAGAACAAAAGCATATCAAAGAACAAGAAACAGCTTATGCATGCCTGGCTTATCAGGTGATTCCCCATTTTCCTCATGGAGACCCTGGTGGGTCTCAAATAGTTCAACTCCTTATGCCCGTTCATTTTAGGAAGGTGTCTGAGGATATGTGTGCATTGCAATTAAAGACCCTTGCGCACAGCTGCGGCTGGCCGAGTCAGCTGATTCCAGTTCACAAGACTCAGGCTGCTGGCCTATAAAATTACAGTGTAAATGTTCAGGCTTGTGCTGGAGTCAAAGCTCTGAAATCCTGGATGGGGGGTGGGTCTCAGAGCCTGGTCTCCAGCCCGACTGTCTAAACCAGGTGTGGCCAACCTGTGGCTCCGGAGCCACATGCAGCTCTTCAGAAGTTAATGTGTTTCTCCTTGTGTAGGCACAAGACTCCGGTGCTGAAGCTACAGGCACCAACTTTCCAATGTGTCGGAGAGGGGGACAGGGGGTACTCACTGCTCAATCACAGGCCCTGCCACCACTACACCCCTTCCTGCCACCACTACACCCCTTCCTGCCCCCTCCCCCTGTCCTCGCTCCCCCCTCCTCCCCAGCCTCCTGTATGCCTCAAAACAGCTGATCAGGGGGTTTGGGGACTCAGGGAGCGAGGGGGGTGGGTGCTGCTCTGCACAGCTGCTGGTGGGCAGGAGGCACTGGGAGCGGGGGCAGGGAAAGGGAGGAGGCTGATGAGGGGGCTGCCGAAGTATTACTGTGACTCCTTGGCAATGTACATTGGTAAATTCTGGCTCCTTCTCAGGCTCAGGTTGGCCACCCCTGGTCTACATCACAATTTTTAGCCCTGCAGCTGGATCCCTAGGAACTCAAGTTAATTGACCTGGGTTCTAAGACTTGGTGCCACAGATTTTTTTTTTAGTGCAGTGTAGATGTGCCTTGAATCTGAGTTGTTTTTGTAATTTTCAAATTTTGTGTCTGCTAATGGCTTGGCTACACTTACAGATGTAGAGCACTTTGAGTTAAACCAGCCTTCAGAGAGCGCAGTAGGGAAAGTGCTGCTGTCTATCCACACTGACAGCTGCTAGCGCACTGATGTGGTCACATTTGTGGCATTGGGAGAGGTGCATTATGGGCAGCTATCCGAGAGTTCAAGTGGCTGCAACGTGCTTTTCAAATGCAGGGGGTGGGGTGAAGTGTGACAGGGACAGAGTGTGTTTTGTGTATGTGTGGGGAGAGAGTGGGCTTTTCGGCATGCTGTCCTGTAAGTTCAGCCTCCTCCTCCCCCACCTCTCTCTCACTCACTGAAAACAAACAACATTCCTCAGTAAATGTTTGCTTTGTCTCAGAGCAGATAAGCAAGCTGGGTGTCAGAAATGGAGCATTGAAAGGGCACATCCACATTCCTGCAGCTGAGTTCAAAACAATGAGAAGAGTGGCCACTTAAGGGGATTATGGGATCTTTCCGAAGGTCAGTCAGTGCGCAGTAATGCAACACCTCGTTCACACTGACGCTGGAGCATCTCACCCACAACACACCAGATGTTATTCCTCTCACTGAGGTGGAGTATCAGGAGTGCTCTAGCCAGGGAGTTAGATCACTCTACGGGCCTTGCCAGTGTGGACAGGGAGTGAGATAGAGTGCTCTGGGTGGCTTTATTGAAGCGTAACTTGTAAGTGTAGCGAAGGCCTAAGGCTATGTACCAGGTCAGACCAGTATGTGTGTTTTTCCCCAGTGGATGAAGCTGCAAAAAATTTGTTACCCCCATTGTTTCAATATTGGAGATTTGCATTAATTACTGCCCATTATCTTTAGTTCCTGCAGGAAGCATTTTTTATCATACCCATTTAGCCAGGAATACAATTGCTAACAAGCCCATCAATATACATATAACAATTATAAAGTCAGTATAATAGTTTATCTATATTCTATAGCACCTGTCACTCTCCATGTAAGTGGCTTTGAATATGCTGTGATTCCAAAGCAGCTATCACAACAACATGCCTGTAATGTTTTATCCTTTAACTAGTATGTTCTTTCAACCTTTTAATTTTAATGTAGTTTTTTTCCTCTTGGAAATTAAACAACTTTATGGCTAATTTCATTTTTTCATAATTATTCCTTTTTTATTATAAGACAAAATCCACAAGATAATCTATCAGTCAAAACAATATAATTTCTACAGTTTAAGAAACATTGCTGCTCACAAGATCTCTTCTATTTTCAGGTGTCTGGGTTTACAGCTGTAACATGGCTGTCACAATAAAAGAATGTCTTGAGCTTCAGCTGTTGGAAATGGAAATGCTCTTTTCAATGTTTCCTAATAAAGGAGAAATAAGCTTTCAAGACAAAAATGCTCTAACTTATGTGCAGATGTATTTGAAAAATATAAAAGGAGGACTGCCACCTTGGATTGAATATTCAATTTCTGTTGATATTGGTGAACCAAAGGTGAGAACTTCCATTTACATTTTGTTTTCAACTATGTAGTTTTCTTAGTTTTGCACTTCAGTCATCAAATTAAGGATATTCTATGCAGCGTGTTTACCAAATATTTATAGTCTCCATAAAAAAGTGCACAGAGTTCTTGTTTTATAGTGAATAATAAGTTTTGTCTGAAAGAGAACAGGTTGCAATTATCCTTTGGGTCCTCCGCTAGTTGGCATGAAGTGCAGCAAACATGTACAGTAGACCCTCAGCATTTCAAACACTTGGGGAAATGGAGGTTATTTGTCACTCTGAAATGTCATAATTGCACAAAACATTGTTGTTGTTCTTTCAAAAGTTTACAGCTGAACTTTGAATTAATACAGCTTGAAACTTTATTATGCAGAGGAAAAATACTGCTTTTCCTTTATTTTTTTTAGTAGTTTACGTTTAACATAGTACTGTATTTGCCCCCTCCCCCATTTCTTTTGGTCTACGCTGCTGCCTGTTTGCATACTTCTGGCTCCAAATGAGGGGTGTGGTTGACTGGTCAATTCATAACTCTGGTGTTTGTAACTCTGAGGTTCTAGAGTAGGTCCTTCCAGCTCTAATTTTCAGTCTGCAGCTTGCACCCCCTTTGGGCAGGCAGAAGGTGGTGGATACATGGGGGGCCAGTGACATAATGGACACTTAAGCCCACTACATCATCAGTGGTGAGGGAAACAGGGCAAGGAGATCTTTGTGAAGCTTTTAAAATATTTTTTCTCCCTTTGTATGTTTTTGTACATAAGGAGATGATGACCTTTGGCATACAGTTTCCCTTTACTGATTAACCTTATAATTGTAGGGATAAGCTAGGATAAGAGTGTTCTATTAAATATACTTTGTTATAGCCAGACTTGTATTTTTTAAAACACCGTGGGCCCAGATGAGACTATATAATGCTACAGTTTTTAAGCATAATTAGTGGGAGTTCTACTTAAACACTGATGGTATATTTGGGCTTTGAAAGGTTCTGAGTATTCACAATACCCACATATATAAAAGGGACAGAGAAGTGCTCATCTTTTTCAGCATCAGGTTCAAAAAATTTCATTGTTAATATAAGAGAGGCCGTACTCGGTCAGACCAAAGGTCCATCTAGCCCAGTATCCTGTCTACCGACAGTGGCCAATGCCAGGTGCCCCAGAGTGAGTGAACCTAACAGGTAATGTTCAAGTGATCTCTCTCCTGACATTCATCACCCGACTCTGACAAACAGAGGCTAGGGACACCATTCCTTATCCATCCTGGCTAATGTCCATTAATGGACATAACCTCCATGAATTTATCCAGTTCTCTTTTAAACCCTGTTATAGTCTTAGCCTTCACAATCTCCTCAGGCAGGGAGTTCCACAGGTTGTCTGTGTGCTGTGTGAAGAACTTCCTTTTATTTGTTTTAAACCTGCTGCCCACTAATTTCATTGGGTGGCCCCTAGTTTTTCTATTATGAGAACAAGTAAATAACTTTTCCTTATTCATTTTCTCCACACCACTCATAATTTTATATACCTCTATCATATCCCCTCCTTAGTCTCCTCTTTTCCAAGCTAAAAAGTCCTAGCCTTTTTAATCTCTCCTCATATAGGACCCATTCCAAACCCCTAATCATTTTAGTTGCCCTTCTCTGAACCTTTTCTAATGCCAGTATAGCCTTTATGAGACGAGGAGACCATATTTGTACACAGTATTCAAGATGTGGGCGCACCATGGATTTGTATAAGGGCAATAAGATATTCTCCGTCTTATTCTGTCCGTTTTTTAATGATTCCTACCATCCTGTTTGCTTTTTTGACTGCCGCTGCACACTGCATGGACGTCTTCAGAGAACTATCCAAGATGACTCCAAGATCTTTTTCCTAACTAGTTATAGCTAAATTAGCCACCATCATATTGTATGTATAGTTGGGGTTATTTTTTCCAATGTGCATTACTTTACATTTATCCACATTAAATTTCATTTGCCATTTTGTTGCCCAATCATTTAGTTTTGTGAGATCTTTTTGAAGTTCTTCACAGTCTGCTTGGGTCTTAACTATTTTGAGCAGTTTAGTATCTTCTGCAAACTTTGCCACCTCACCGTTTACCCCTTCCTCCAAATCATTAATGAATAAGTTGAATAGGATTGGTCCGAGGACTGACCTTTTGGGAACACCACTAGTTACCCCTCTTCATTCTGAAAATTTACCATTTATTCCTACCCTTTGTTCCCTGTCTTTTAACCAGTTCTCAATTCATCAAAGGATCTTCCCTCTTATCCCATGGCAACTTACTTTACGTAAGAGCCTTTGGTGAGAGACCTTGTCAAAGGCTTTCTGGAAATCTAAATACACTGGATCCCCCTTGTCCACATGTTTGTTGACCCCTTCAAAAAACTCTAATAGATTAGTAAGAGATTTCCCTTTACAGAAACCATGTTGACTTTTGCTCAACAATTTATGTTCTTCTATGTGCCCGACAATTTTATTCTTTACTATTGTTTCAACTAGTTTGCCTGGTACAGACGTTAGACTTACTGGTCTGTAATTGCCGGGATCACCTCTAGAGCCCTTTTTAAATATTGGCGTTACATTAGCTATCTTCCAGTCATTGGGTACAGAAGCCAATGTAAAGGACAGGTTACAAACCCTAGTTAATAGTTCCGCAATTTCACATTTGAGTTCTTTCAGAACTCTTGGGTGAATGCCATCTGGTCCCGGTGACTTGTTACAGTTAAGTTTATCGATTTAGTTCCAGAACCTCCTTGTCATAAGTATGAAGTAGCCTAGAATTAGTGTTTACCTGTAAGGGGTTAAGCTAAAGGTAATCTGAGAGGTGGACAACTGACCAATGAGAAATTCCTCAGGAGACAAAGGATTTTGAGTTTTTCTCTCTGGGTCTCTCTCTGTTCACCTCGGCTATGGGATGAACACAGCTGTGTCTTTCACTGTAACTATAGTTTCTATCAAGTACTGTGGTCAGTAAGTTTACCTTCTTTTTATCACTTGGAGGGTTCTCAGTGGTGAGGGTTGGCTGGGTGCTTCTTGATATTGTAAGCTTCAGCAGAGATATCAACAGTGGGAGAAAGTTGCCTCAAGGGGAGAGGTTTGGTTTCTGAATCCTTTTGTTGATTATGGTAGATGCTGTTCTATTGATGGTTATAAGAGATTTATTCCTTTCTTCTTTTCTTTTATTAAAATCTTTCTTTTAAGACTCTGCTTGTTTTCCATTGTGTAAGATCCTGGTTTTGGATCGGGCACGTCTCGCAGGAGCAGGTGAGGTTTGTTTTTTTTTTTCTCTCAAGCTTCCCAGGGAAGGAAGAAGTTTGGGGGGTTAGTGGAAAGGGAAAGAAGGGTCCCAAACTACCCTAAATTGAGTTTGGTGGTGGCAGCAGTTAGTTCCAGACACAGAAGAAGTTGTGTTCTGGGGAAAAACATTTTAACCCAAGCTGGTAAAATAAGCTTGCGGGGGGGTATTTCTTTTTTCATGCGGGTCCCCACATCTGTACCCTAGAGTTCAGAGTGGGGAGGCAATCCTGACACTCCTCTAGTGACACTTCACTCTCTGACAATTCCTCAGATTTGTCACCTACAAAAGACAGCTCAGGTTTGGGAATCTCCCTAACATCCTCAGATGTGAAGACCGAAGCAAAGAATTCATTTAGTTTCTCCGCAATGACTTTATTGTCTTTAAGTGCTCCTTTTGTATCTCTATCATCCAGGGGTCCCACTGGTTGTTAAGCAGGCTTCCTGCGTCTGACGTATTTAAAAAACATTTTATTATTATCTTTTCAGTTTCTTGCTAGCTGTTCTTCAAACTTCATTTTGGCTCTTTTTTATTACATTTTTACACTTAATTTGGCAGTGTTTATGCTCCTATCTAGTTACCTCAGTAGAATTTGACTTCCACGTCTTAAAAGATGCCTTTTTATCTCCCATTACTTCTTTTACATGGTTTTTAAGCCATGCTTAAAAATGATAAAAGAAAAAATAACAGGAAAATCCAGTTTGTGAGTCATAAACATTTGACCATATATACATTGGAGATCCGGATTATGTAGTGTTTGCAAAGTTAATGCCATATCATTCTGATTAGAAGAAAGTTTATGAATTATGCTGGAAGTAGGTGATTAACTGCAGGATAGCAGGAATCATCCACAGATTTAAGTTGTGAATGTTTGGGCTATTTAGCCCATACCCTCAGGACAGCTCTTCTGTTTTGGTATTAAGGAAGAAATACTCTGATAACAAATGGGAATAGCAGCTATTTTTTATAATAGGACATCCATATATTAAAAATATCCCAATGTTTTGAATATTGTTTCAAAAAATTGTCCTTCTTTGCTCTGTTAAGTTAAGATAGTTGTTTATACTTAATTGTGTAGTATTCTGCATAATGGAAATATCCCTTGAACTGAGTATTCCAGTAATTGGTTGGCCTACAATTCCCTGATCTCTGTTACTCTGAATAGCAGTCACAACTCCTTCACCACAGGTGGCTCTTTTGTTTATGGAGAACTGAGAGGTTTCAGTCACCTTTCATTTTCTTTTTGCTAGGTCAAACTGAGTGATGGTAGCATCCACTATTGAATGCTTATAGAATTTCAGGGTTGGAAGGGACCTCAGGAGATCATCTAGTCCAACGCCCTGCTTAAAGCAGGACTAATCTACTGTCCCAGACAGATTTCTGCCCTCATCTGTAAATGGCCCCCCTCAAGGATTGAGCTCACAGCCCTAAGTTTAGCAGGCCAATGCTCAAACCACTGAGCTATCCCTCCCCCAGCTTGTTAAGCTGTGTTACATAACCACTCTTCCTTCAGGTGTTTTGTCTCCATATGCAAGTTATAAAACTGAGAAAGTCTTTTCTCATTCTCAGAAGTAGAGTGTGAGTGAATGATAAAGTGAGTGGGTGTAGAGAGAGCATCTGATGGTACAGAAAGTTGTCAGACACCTGGAGCTTGCCATTCCGCTATTATAGAAAGAGAGTAATAGTAGGATTCTTTTCAGAGTAATAGCTCTGTTAGTCTGTATCTGCAAAACTTATGAGGAGTACTTGTGGCACCTCAGAGACTAATCCCTCTGCCATGTACATTGGCCAAATTGGACAATCTCTATGGAAAAGAATAAATGGACACACATCTGACATCAGGAATCATAATATTCAAAAACCAGTAGGAGAACACTTCAATCTTTCTGGTCACTCAGTAACAGTCCTAAAAGTGGCAATTCAACAGAAAAACTTCAATAAGACTCCAACGAGAAACTGCTGCACTGGAATTAATCTGCAAACTGGATACCATTAAATTAGTCTTGAATAAAGACTGGGAGTGGCTGGGTCATTACACACATTGAATCTATTCCCCATGTTTACAGTCTGTTTCCTATGTTAAGTATCCCGCTACTGTTACTCACACCTTCTTGTCAACTGCTTGAAATGGGCCCTCCTGATAATTACTACAAAAGTATTTTTTTCTCCTGCTCATAGTAGCTCACCTTAATTGATTAGCCACTTAAAGGTGGTATGGCAACCTCCACCTTTTCATGTTTTCTGCATATAATATCTATCTTCCTATTGTATGTTCCACTCTGTGCACCTGACGAAGTCGTTTCTCGCTCGTGAAAGCTTAGGCCCAAATAAATTGGTTAGTCTCAAAGGTGCCACAAGTACTCCTTGTTCTTTTTAGTGGGATTCTTGAAAGTCACTTGCCCCTGTGGCTCTTTCTGGAACTGCAGTTTACATTGAAGCAGCTGCCTGCTTTGTCTAGCAATGCTCAGCACAGCCACCTAAGAACATGTGCAGTAGTAGGAACAGCTTCTCTTCCACATGATGGGGATGTGGCAGGTATGGACACAATGAAATGGGACAAAGTAAAGAGAACAGCCAAAAAAGAGTTGAAGGACTATTACAGGGTTTAAAAGAGAACTGGATAAATTCATGGAGGTTAAGTCAAGTCCATTAATGGCTATTAGCCAGTCTGGGTAAGGAATGGTGTCCCTAGCCTCTGTTTGTCAGAGGGTGGAGATGGATGGCAGGAGAGAGATCACTTGATCATTACCTGTTAGGTTCACTCACTCTGGGGAAGCGGCATTGGCCACTGTCAGTAGATGGACCTTTGGTCTGACCCAGTATGGCCATTCTTATGTTTTAAGGAATCTATGATCAAGAAGGAAATATGCTTTTTTTAGGGTTTTGGCAATTTTATTTGATATCTTATTTCCTTGTCAGAGAAGGGTATATCTAAAGAAGAGTGAGTCTACTTTAAACAGTTTTCTGGGGGAGAGGGGAAGCGGGGGAGGAGGAGACCTGTGGGCTGAGTATGGAAACATAGCAGCAGTCTCGCCACCCCTGAGGATGTTAGCTGAGGTATTCCTGTGTGGAGTGCAGGATATGGTTCCTGAAATTCCTGTTACTGTAATATGCATTTCAGTACTTGTAGATCTGATTTCATGTTGTTTTTTTTCTCCCATCTTAATTTTAAGGGAAAAATAGACTTACATGTATCCTTGCCTCACCGTTACCCTCATTCAGCACCACAACTATTTGCAAGATCAAATGCACTAGACAGACAGAATCAACTACAGCTCAATAAACATCTCACTTCTCACATCGGTTCTTTGGATTCGGGTGAACTGTGTGTATGTGCAGCTGTGCAGTGGTTACGAGATAACAGTGCATCTTATTTCCAAAACAGCAATGTCTCTTCTGAAACTGCTCCAAAAGAAAAGGCAGTAAAAGTATTTTTTCATCGAATGTGGATCTATAGCCATCATATCTATAGACAAGAACTGAAAAAGAAAATCTTTGATTGTGCAAAGCAGTTAAATTTGACTGGTTTCTGTCTAACAGGGAAACCTGGTATCATCTGTGTGGAGGGGCTCAAAGAAAACTGTGAGGAGTTCTGGCATGTTATTAGATATCCTAACTGGAAGCACATTTCCTGCAAACATGTTGAGAGCATGGAAGCTGAAGGAAATGGGGATAAGCTTCATCTCTTTCATACTTTTGAAGATTTACAGTTCGAGGCACATGGTGATTATGGACTGAGGAATGACTATCACATGGATCTCGGCCAATTCTTAGAATTCCTTAAACAGCATCAAAGTGAACATATTTTTCACATATTATTTGGTGTTGAAGGCAAACATTCAGACAATTAACAGATCAATTGTATAAATAGTTTTAATTCTGCACAACACTACAAATGATTTTTTTAGGTTAATCCATGAATATACTATAATTAAAAACCGAGTGAAATTAGTATACTGTGCTTATAGCTATTCTAAAAGGGAAACTATGTAAAGTAAAAAAATCATGGTGCAAAGATAGACGCTTTTGTTTTAAATACATTATAAGTAAGACCCTTCGTTTTCAGTTTAAACCAATTTTTACCAAAAGAAAAAAAAAAAAAATCCTCAGTTTTCAAAAGTATTGAGTTTTTTTCTGATTTTGACCTACTTTTGTATCATTCAAACATATAAAAAGTAACATTGTTTTATTAGGAAAATACATTACATTGCATGATATATATGTATTACAATAATACAGTAGGGTGTATGTGTGTATGCATATGCAAAGCTGATTGTTGAAGTAAGGCGATGTATTAGTGTAGAAGATATATACACAATAAACAAACAGGCATTTATGCAAGCTCTGAAGTCTGTGCATCTGAATGTACTGATGAATCTCATGCACACCACATACACATTTTCAGCTGTTAGCAGGTAATGGTTGAACAATTCAACACGCTAAAATTGGAAGAAAATTAAAAATATGTTTTGGAACACAAGGAAATATTCAAAAGTTTAAAAAAACTGAAACAGCAGAAATGGATGAAGTTGAGTGTATGCACTGCAAATGGTGTGGCCCAATTATTAAATGTAAATAGTTGTCAGTTAATAGTTCCAAGTCTACAATAGCAAACTGCTTATTCCAATGAAATATTTTATTTGGTGCTTAGAGATATATTGTTAAACTCAGAAGTGGCAATGTGTTTTTATTGCTGTTTTAGTTCTGTAGCCAACCACATTGAATTCTGTTAATCAAAGCATTCATTTACTGTATACTTTCCCCCCTGTCCTTTCATCCACTGAAATAAACCCTATTACCCCTGCAAAAAATTAAATGTTTTTTTCAATGATTTTCATCTGCTTCTGGTAGTTGTAGTAATAAATTCCTGGGAAAAATTAAATAAAATAAAACAAAACCTGAAAACAAAGGGTCTTAATCATAAGCGTTTGAGATTTACATATTTACTTGTGTAAATGCCTGCTAAATCTATACTGATCCCATGCAATGAGCCTTCATCACCTCTTGGTCCATGAATGAGCCTGCAGGGCAGCGGTTGCGAATTGCACAAGTACATACTATAGTACTCAGAATTATGTAGTCTGTCTGTCTCACCCACATGATACTCGGTAGTTTCTTCAGGTCTAGGCTAGTAGTAACATTTTTGTATGGGCTTGGATGGGGAAGAGGAGGGATGAAGGGGCTGCACACAAAAATTTGATAAAATTACTGCCTATTTATTCCTTTTTGACCGAGCCTTTGCTAAAAAAACCATGTAATTTTATTGCTGTTATCAATTTGTCCATCCTTTCCCTTCCAGCTCCTGTCTTGCTACCCTCGAGTTATTAGCTTTTCACTGTTCCGGCCAAGGATTGTGAGATTTGGATCTGTGCTGTGAGACGGCTTGCATTCTTTTGGGTACTGTAAAAAATACATGCATGGGGCTTGGATTTGCCTTTTTTCTTTAATATATATAAGACTACTTATACTTTAATCAATTCTTTTCTGCATTCTGTAGTCATACCCCTCTGACCTGTCATTCTGTCTGTCTCACAAACCAAGGCAGTACCTGGCTATAGGAGGTCCTTGTCAGAGGATACACAGTGTTGCAGGAAGTAGTGTTAGTGATTCACTAGATGGCAGTCTTTCACCTGAAGTAGTATGTGTGTAATGTAATACACTAAAATAAGATAAATCTCAAATTTGATTTCTTTGTGCATTGGTGGTGGAGTATCCCAGTAAATGTCATGCCATTGGCCTACTGTGTCTTGAACCAGAAGAATGCTGCTGAACAATACAAGTGGCTGTAGGTCAGGAACCACTGAGGCGCTGTCTTTGCGTCTTTGTTTTTCCAAGCAGTTCCATGGAGCTGTAAAAATTAAATTAGTCAAATTGAATCAGACCACTCGGTGATGGTATCAGTTCTGCATGAATTGCATATATGTGAAACACTGTTTTAGGAGCATGTAGCACACCAAAGAATTATTAACCAATGTCTACTTCAACTGGGTCTGAGCTATCTGAAGTAAAATGCACACACCCATGCTTGAAATGAATATTTTGCTATTTTTTAAAATAGCAACTAAATTGAAATAATGTGTAGCAATATTTCAGGTCTTTCAGTAATGGTGATTAAGAAATTTCTTTGCTTAATTAGAAATGTTACTATTTTTTGTATAGTTGCAGCCAATACCAAGAAAGGCATCATAAAATGAAAAAAATACTGACAGGATCTCATAGTATATAATGAATGGAAAAAAATGTTGCAATCTGATATACTAGGGCTACACTAGTAGCACAAAACAGCCTAAACATAAAGCCAGCCTTCAACAATTCTCCTCAATGCAGGGAGAGCTTCAGGCAGTAGAGATATTGTCATGATTCATCCCACTTCTTGCCTGTCAGCATAGTCAGGGTGTAGTCATGAAAGTATAGCTGATCCTTTCTGCTGGACTGGCTCCTTAGGCTGCTAGACTGCCCTCAGCATCAAGGGGTCTAGCCTGGCACTAAATAGCTCAGGATCTGGGGACACAAAAGTGATTTACAGCGAGTTTTGCGATCCTTCCATAGTTACACACCAAGTGCACCTGAGCTATACCTGAGCAACTGAACCAATATAATTCCTTTTGCTGGTACCATGGAGAGCGAGTCTATTTTATCCAAACTACCCTAGAAGACTTACATTTCTGTTGCGGGGCTAATTCTATAACAGCTTACTTTGGGCCATCTAGTGAAATGTCAAAGTACAGGCTGATGCACGTTATATACAAAACCTAAATTATTGATAAGATCGTTGGTAATTACTCCTGATTGAGTGGTATACTTTTTTTTTTATAGGAACACTATAGAAAGGCTTTAAAATAAGTTTCAACCATTGGAAATCAACAAAAAGGTTCATAATAGGGGAAGTGAAATAGGAAAATTGATGGGGATGCTCAGAAAATCTAAATGGAAGAGGGATAGATCCACTTTAGCATTCAAGATAGTTTTAAAAATCATTTTCCAGTAGTTTAAAATTTTTTTTAAAAGATACCATTTATGGTTAGACAGACATATCAATCCACTATAGGGGAAACTTGATTAATAAATGCCATTTCTATACCAATAATGAATCCAGAACAATGCAGGTGATGACTGATGTCCCAACATGATTAAGTGCAGGTGTATAACAATAACCCCTTCTACACAAGGATAAATGTCATTGCCAGGTAAAAATTTTTATAACTGTTTGAGAGTTTATAAATAAAAAGTACAGAATGAGATATGAAAACAGTAGTTTCATCAGAAACTATGTTGGGAGAATTTCTGTAATTCAGAACTGAGTTTTTAATGATTACTGTAGGAACAATGACAAAAATCAAAATGAACAATTTATTGAACATCACAGCCTGGTGCCAAAGGATAATATGTATTCAATTAATGTCAAAGAATAAACAATAAAATGTGCTTGCTCTCTAAAAAAGTTTGGAGAGCTTTCTTTTCCTTATGTAAACTATTTGGATAGTCTGGAAATTGATTATAAAGACTGAAAACTTTCATTCTGGTAGCCTATGTTTTAACATAGCCTACCTGAAATATTCAAAGATTTATAAATTGTATATAAAGAGTGCACACAAGGATTTAATGCAGAGATCCATAGCTGGCCTGTTAAGCAGATGGCTAATGTCAGTATGGCCATCTACAAAATATTTAGTTATAGAGAGTCCTAGTCACATCCCTTTAATATGCTCTTTATGCCCAGAATATACAATACACAAGATTTTCATGAATCAGAGGGGTAGCCATGTTAGTCTGGAATTGCAGAAGTGACAAAGAGTCCTGTGGCACCTTAAAGACTAACTGAAGTATTAGACCATAAGCTTTCGTGGGCTAATACCCACTTCGTCTGATGCATGCCTCAATTTTTCATGAGGCTCAAGTCAGAGAACCACACTACTGAAACGTACCAAATATCAGAGTAGCTGTTATTTCACATGGGGAGGATGAAGTCTTACAAGTTTAAAAGATATAAAAAATGTAAAACCAAAACAAATGCATAATTTAACATAAATGAACAGGTAAATAAATCACATAACTATGTAATGTTTTGGAAGACATGGTTATATATTTAAGATGTGTTAGGGACACTTCCTTTTTAGTGAAATGAATACTGAAGATTAACATAGCTAATATATATTAGTAAAAAACCTACTCTGTCACTAAAGGGAGATATATGTAGGCTTTGAAGGGACATTCATTAGCTTCTCTCATTATAAACTTTCTCTTGACTGTTGCCATTGCACTTGCGTGATTGCAAATGTACAAAGTTTTTTTTAGGGAAAAATATTCAACATTTATGTTTTAAAACAAAAATGTTTTCTCTCTTTTTATTTAAAGGTAATAATACAACCTTTTTATATGCAAATTGTACTGTGCCTTTTCTTAATTAAACAGATTGTGCATTCTTAAGTTATTTAGTCTCTGCCATACTGTTGTGTCAGTTTGGACATAATCCTGATTTCACTGACCTCCTCTATTACAATGTATTGTAATACGCTAGAAACGTGTAGAGATGTGATTATCCATAATAGAAATCTTCTGTAATAGTCCAGCTGGAAATCAACAGAAAAAAGGGAAATACTTGCCACAAGTCCATTGCCCAAACTGATTTTTATTCTTGTGTAGTTATTTTAGCAGCTTAATCAACTAATTTGAAATAAAAGTACAAAGTTTTAAAGAAAAAATTACTTATTGTAAAAGTTTTCAGCATATTACAAAAAACTTAATTTTTAGATTAACAGAAAACTACTAAATATTTGAACTCAACTATTGCTACCTTGTTCATTTTCTATGAAAGATTTCCGGTCTGTATTTTCATGGCTTCCTCGGGCCAGACATAAGAGTCCACCACAAAGTTGTCATAATCAGTGCTATAAACCTGTGAGCGGATGAATGCTTCCTTGTCTTCAGGCTCAGGATAGAAAGATGCTGACTTATTGCTGTAGGCTTGTTCTGCAATCTGGAAACACATAACCATGTTGACAATTACAACCTATTAAGTTTATTGAAGTGCTGTTCCAAAAGTAAAAGTAGAAATGATGATAGCTCAACATTTAACATAAGATACCAGATCCTCTGCTGGTGTAAAACAGATTTATGTACATTTACATCAGTTGTGGATCTGGCCCAATACATCACAAGGAAGGGATTAACAAGGTTGTACAAAATTTTCTGAAAAGCTATGTTGGTGAATCCATTGAAATGAGTATCACCCGCGGCCTTCTCAGACACTTTATTCCTGAGGGAACTGTGTCCCCCCGCAGGCGCGCAGAGTTGATGCCTTCTGCAGATTTCTTGGCTTCCCCGCAGAAAAAATGGGGGAGCAAAGAAATCTGTGGGGAACACACTCCCCTTTCCCAGCAACCTGGGAGCAGCTGGCAGCAGATCACCATGAGAGGGAGGCTGGATGTGCATGAGGCTATGTAGAGAGATTAATGGGAGAGGGCTGGGTGTGTGCCTGTGTGTAAAGAAATGAGAGAGATTCACTCTGTCCCTGTTGCTGCATTCTGGGCTTGGAGGCAAAGGGCTGTGTAGAGCAGGCTCTGTCCCTGAGGCAGAACAGAAATGTAACAACTAAGCAGGCAGGCTGTTACTATTCCCATTATTAGTTAAATTGTTCCCATGCTTAGTCAATTAAGGCTCCTTTACCTTGCCAGAGTGGTGTAAAGTATCATAGCCGTGTTAGTCTGTATCCACAAAAACGAGGAGTCCGGTGGCACCTTAAAAACTAAGGGGTTTATTTAAGCATAAGCTTTCGTGGGTAAAAAAGACCCACTTCTTCAGCTGCATGGATTTCTTCAGCTGCATCTTCCATGCATCTGAAGAAGTGGGATTTTTATACACAAAAGCTTATGCTCAAATAAACCCCTTAGTTTTTAAGGTGCCACTGGACTCCTCATTGGTTTAGAGTGGTGTAAAGGAGCCATATTATAAATGGCAGTAACTGAATCCTCAGCTAGGAAGTTCTATGGGCTTTCTCACTTTTTTGCCTGTGCCAGAGAGGCACTATGGGGTTAGATTACTGCTCAGGATCTATTTTACTTAACCATTTAAAAAAAAATGCAGAACAATGATTAGCAAAACTGTGTGACTTTCATGCGTGAAAGTCTGAGCAATTTGGTGTTCTGTAAAATAGAATGTCGCTTTAAACACCAAAACAAAAGTTAGATAATATAAATGAAAATCCAGGATTATAACTGGAATGCAGGGTATTGGTTACCAAGTATTTGTAAGTTTCATGTGTTTAGGAAATGCTGAACAGTTGTTGTGATTCTTTTCTGGATGGTAGTTTAAATAAATTACCAAAATACATGAAACTGGTGTGATTATATTGTATTATTTTGACAAAATATGCAGAAAATTGGATTTTTTTGGTGAAGAATTCCCCCAGGAGTATCTCTTGCAAGTTTCTCTCTTAGTGGTGCAACTGGATCGCTCCTTTTTATCCAGTAATATCCTAGCTTTTATGGCGGCAGTGGGCAAAATAGTCCCCCCTTCACACAAGCAAGAAGGGAATGAAATCTCTGCTTTTAAGAAGATACAAGCCTTTTCTACATGAAGAAGGTGTTTCTTGGTACTTTGGTCATCTTTTGCCAAGGTTAACTCTTCCTTTCCAAGCCTCAGATGAAATACTTGCTTCATTTTGCTTAAAGGCTCAATAGGCTCTAGATATGACCAGAGCTGTTAAGGTTTGCTATCACTGACAATATCTTTCTTAGTAAAGCTAAATCTCCAAGAAATGGCGAGTTTTGATCCTACACCAGAGTGTGGGCTTTGTTTCAGTGATGACTGGGAAAAGCGCCTGATTAAATGCTGATTAAAAGCTTCTAATTTCTCCATAGCCAGTTGAATCAAATGCTGCTTACTAAGGCTTTTCATTTTTGGTTTCTGATGGTTTTTACCAAAAAATTCCCAGGTTAGACAAAACTTACTTGTATTTTTTTTTTTAACCAATTTTCACCCACTCACATACATGAAATACTGATTGTTAAGAAAATCTAATACACTACATTAAGTAGAAATGTTTTTGTTATTAATCAATTAGTCAAAGTGTAAATGTGAGCCTGTTAAAGTAAGACAACATCGTGGGAGATACTCATGGATGTGCGTGCGTATGTGAGCGTTTGAGTCCTAAAAACCGCCCCTGAAACTTGCTGAAATTCTCGGACCCCCGTTCTCTGCTCCCAGGAGGAGAGATGGTGGCTCGGTAACTGCATGGGCCCAGGTACCAGAGCCACCATCTCTCCTCCTGGAGTGGGTCTGGAAGCAGAAGAGCTAGAGGAGGGAGCCAGATGGCGCCCTTATGTTTTCCACTTCCAGGCAACCCAGATTACCAAGCTGCCATCCCTCCTTCCAGAGGAGGGAACTGGGTCAAAATAGTCTTACCTTTCTCTATTTGGTGCTTCTTTTCTGTCCTCCTATCCCCCAATATTAATTCAGAAAACTGACATTTTTTCACCCGTTCTCCAATGTTTGTTACAAGCCTCATTCAGTTTCTGGGAAATTTTAAATAAAAACAAAACACGAAGTGCCTTGTGCATCACCAAAGCACATGTGGCTACAGAAAAACTGAATTCAGAAGAAATCTGAACCCACTCATTTTCAACAGTAGCTTCTTGAACAGAAAGGGCCTCAGCTGGCTGAGAAAATCTGAGTTTGTGCACATGCTCTTTCTCTCTCTCTCTTCCTCCCACCCCCAACAGGCAGCATTCTTTATTCCCCAAACAAATTAAACCTATTTCTAGGGAAGGGCGAACCGTCATCTTTCTCCTTCTTATTGCTGCCTCTCTATCACAAATGTCTAGGCTTGGGGAGAGGCTATGATCTCAAATAGGAAAGCTGTTACCTTGTGATGTGCTTTCAGGGATTGACCTTGACCCCAACCTGCTCCCTTTGAAGTTCTTTGGGCATCTCCACAAGAGCTCCTCTGGGTCCATGCATAGAATTATCACCATTGAATAAGTCATTACTGCTAAAGTTTAAGTGTCTCCCCTAATAGAAATTCAGTAGTTCAATATATCTTTGGAAATGTTCATCTATCTTGAAAGCAGGAAGATGTGGCCAAGCCCTGGAGCCCTATATACAAGCCTGAACTGCTTCCAGTATTTGCAGGAAAATAGGCACAGCCCAAGGTTTCATAGATTCAAAGGCCAGAAGGGACCACTGGGATCACCTACTTTGGTTTCCTGTATAACACAACCCATAGAACTTCCCCAAAATAATCCCTAGAGCGTAGCTCCAACTAAGAGAGAGATCAGACCAAAAATGAATTAATCAAGTTACAAAATTTCCATTTTTCTCCATTAAATGTTGCTTCTAAATTAAAAAGATTCCATCACAGTGAATAGAGGAGGAGTTTCCAGCACTTTTTGAAAGGATTTGCCAAGCACTTAGACAGTCTGATTTTAACCTGAGAAGTCTGCTTAGAGATGTTTTGACATCTATGGAACACAGCTATTATCAGCCTGAAAAGAAGTGAACTACAACAAAGCTTTTTATATGTACCTGGGATCCTGTTACCAAATGAATCAAAGGGAACCATTCCACAGATACGGAGCTATTGACAACAGTGATCTTCCAAAAAGCTGTTCAGTAAATCGGATTATCGATAACATGGTAACTCACTCAGAACTGAAACTGAGAACCCATGGGAGACAAAAAGTCATAGGGAAGGTAGAGCTGGGGCTAAGTCTGTTTTTTTTTCAGTGCGGCCAAATCTAAGGGTTATCAAATTACCTTGGGCATTTTATAAGCTACTGACATAGAGCAGTCAATTTGGCAAAATCCATCTATGAAAAACATATTTGACTTCACAAAAAAAACTATTTGTTCTGATGGGTCAAGATAAGGAGGAATGGAATAAAATCAAGCAGTGGTAGGCCAAAAGGAGGAGGAGACTGGCATGTGAGAAGGCATTTATTCTCCTGAAAGGCAACTAAAGGATAGACAACTACTGACAGTATAGGATTTCATGGCTCCAAACTTCATGGTGCTATGAACAGTACATGCAACTAACCAGAGTAAGCGGTAGAAACATCATTCTACTGTAGTCACCTGTAATTAAACACTGAATATATCGTAGTTTCAGTTCCTTCACTCCTATGCCTGAGCGGTATGAATTTGAAATTTTAAAAAACACTCTGCTTGCTTCATATCAACATTGATTTAAGATGACTAATGAATTCTGAAAATATTTTACTTCTAATCTAATTGTAACATATGCGAAGAGCGTGGGTAGTGGAGAGAGGCTGCAGAAGGAACTGAAATCACTTTACCTTCACAGCAATTTTCAGTGACACATCTCGGATAGTGACTAATGGAGGATATAGACGACCCTCTTCTAAATGTTTCTCTGAAACCTGTTGAGCTATCACCTAGAAATAAAGCAGAAGGTAGATTTAATTTTAAACCCACAAGCCTACTTTACAGTAAATCAGTTTGGAAGTAACTTTCATAGTAAGTACACTTTCTGATTTTGCCAGATACAAAGTTCTCTGAACAGCACTGCTGATTACAGTTCTTAAATTTAATATTTTGTAGAAAATAAAGTTGCCATTCAATATATACATGAATTTTCATATTTTCTTTTAATGTGTATTGACTTTTAGTTATTCCTGTGCTTTTGTTTTCTTACTTTATTTGTTATCTTCTTCTGTATACACCTTGTTTCACTCAAGCCAAATTCCTTACCAAGGTGGTTTCAGAATTTCACTTGAATCAATCCATCAACCTACCTGTGTTCTTTCCAAAACCACGTCACACAAGAGGAGAAGCAGCTCCAGAGCCTGGATATGTCCAGGGCTCTTCAGTGTTATTCTGACAGGACCAGATCTTTTGGAATGGCTCCATGTCTATTTGTGGTTATAGCTGACTGGTCCAGAGATCAAGCCCTTTCATCCCAGAGACTCTTAAAATGGATAACACAATGTATGTACCTCTCTCACTGTTAGAACTCACTCCACCAGAGATCAAGTGACATCCTCAGCAGACTTCCACAACATACCAATATCTGAGATCTGCAAAGCTGCTTCATGGAGCAAGCTGCTCATGTGTCTTCAAGCATTACACACTGGACTTGGCTGCCAGATCAGATGCAAAATTTTGGAGAGCTGCACTTCAATCCCTGTTGGACTGATGCAGCTGATACTCTTCATACCCACTGTTCTGAAAAGATTACTGCTTGCCAGTCACCTACAGTGGGATCCACATTGACATATTCAAAGAAGAAAGAGTTTCTTCTTCGAGTGCTTGCTCATATGCATTCCAGTTAGGTGTGCACGCACCGCGTGCATGATTGCCGGAAGAATTTTCCCCTAGCAACTGGCCAGGTCGGGTAGAGAGCCTCCTGGAGTGGCGTCATTATGGTGCCGCATATATACCCCTACTGACCTGGCACACGCTCCCCCCCGCCCAGTTCCTTCTTACCGCCCGTGACGGTTGCTGGAACAGCGGAGCTCAGTCTACTGCTCTCCGTCTTCTCCTAGTTTGTCTGTAAATAGTTTCCAAGTTCTTAGTTTTCTTAGTTTAGTTCGTTAGTAGTTTGTTTGGGAGGGCTTTTTCCCTCCCGTTGGAGCTGGGACTCTTTAGCAGACTGTGGCGCAGGGAAAAATATGATGGGAACCCTTCCACCAATTTCTCACAAGAGAACTCCACTACAAAAAATGCTGAAAACCCTTGGCCTAAAGACTCTAACAAGATAAAGATACTCTTGAAAGAATTACAAATAATAATGAAGGCAATAATATACACATCCAAATATGGATAAGATATTTGGTAGAGTTTCCTTTAGTCCAGAGTTATATCAATATCTCCCTGTGGTTGTATCTATATAGCATGATACACATATATATAGATGCACAGACAGGCATTCTGCACCAAAAAAATTATAAATTCTGCACCAAATAAAATAAAAATCTGCGCACATTTTAAAATTCTGCACATTTTGTTGGTCAAATAAATGGGGTCATTCCAGCATGGCACTGGGGAGAACAGACCACTGGCTGCACAGAGATGGGAGATTACTGTACAGCTGCCCACCAGGGCACAGACTCAACCCTTATGCAGTGCAAGGACTGGTCTTGCCCCAGAAACACCCCATCTGTGCCAGGTGCAGGCAGGTATGGAGTCTCTGGGGAGGGGATCCAGGTGCAGCTGGTTGGGGCTTGGTGGGGTGGGGATCCAGGTGCGGATGGCTCATTGGGGTGATGCAGGAGGAGAAAGGCTCAGCATGGGGGGTTCTGAGTGTGGGGGGTGAAGTTCGACAGGAGGGTCTAGGTGTGAGGGGGTCTGGATGCATGGGAGTTGGGTGGATGGGGGAGCAGCTCCCTGTACGGGGATCCCGCCCCCTGCAGCTGAGAAGCGATGGGTGCAGGAAGTGGGAGGGGACTTTGCAGAGCTTCCCGTAGCTGGGGAGAAATCTGGGGATGCATCTGACCTGGCCCTAGGTGCCGTGCAGGGGAAGAGAACATCCCATCCTCCCCAGCTCAGTCGAGACTAGCAGCTGAGCTCAGTGTAGGATAGGAGCCACCAGGTGGGTCTTCCTAAGTCCCATCTCCTGCCCCACAGTGATTTAAATCTCTGCTGGCTGACCTGGGCCCCCAAAACATATGGCTGAGAAGGGTTACATGACTGCTCTTGTAGCTTCCCTTTGCTTCCCTGTCAGAAAGTCATTTTTCTGCAGGGAAGCAAATAAATCTGTGGGGGACAAATTCTGCACATGTGCAGTGGTGCAGAATTCCCCCAGAAGTAACGCACAAAACAAACAGATTATACTGTATACATGCGCAAAAAGCACATGTAGATATAGTACTAAGATAACTTTTTGTTCCTTTTTAAAAATGTTATTAGGGCAAGTTTACAATGAAATGTTAACATCTTACATAATATATTACTTATTCAGGATCAGGTTAATATTCAAAGAGTCTGGCTTGCTGGCTGGGGAACCCTCCTCCCACAAATCTGCTAAAAAGGGTGACCACATTTATAAATATGTATCCTCTTTTTGAGGCTTCTCTTGTGTACAATGTGGGTCCAGACACTCCAGGAGGAGAACAGAAGATTTAAACCCAAAAATAAAAGCAATTAAACTAACTGATATTAAGATCTTTTATGAAAGTTTATACTCACTGAACTTAATAATCATTATGAGATATGTATACGGGTTATAGTTATGAAGGGGTGTGTGTGTGTGTGTGTGTGTATATATATATATATCTATATCTATATAGATAGATAGATATAGATATAGAAAATTAAATTGTAACTGTGGTGCAACTTCAGCTTAACCTCACAACAGGATGGTAGAGAAATTAGGCAGGGAGAGGCTACCTCTCCAACCAATCAAGTCTGGATTTGAGCACCTAGCTATTGTCCAGCCCAGAAAAAAAGCCAATATGGAACCATTCAGGCAGACAGGAACAGATGAAACTAAAGAAAATTCCCATCTTTGGAAACCAAGAAAGGAGGGAGTTTCCCCCACTTTGAGTATCTATAGTGACTGAAAAAAAGTGCAACCCCCTTTAAAATGGAAAGGGTTTGAACTGAAGACCAATCAGAACCTGGATAACAGCCTTGAAACAGGAGGCCATCCGCGAATGCTCTGACAGCTAGAGGGCATGCTGGAGAACTTCTTTAAGGCAATATGTAACTCGTATTAGAAAAGGGATTTTAGCTAATATGAACGTGTAAGGCCGGAAGTGGTGTCTTTATGTTTATTTTCTGTATAACGTGTATATGTTTGTTTTTCCCTTACTATTTCATTTTTGAACTTGTGGGTTATTTTTTATAAACAAGTTTTTAAATAACTGTATTGTTTATTTTTATTCCAAGCAGATCTTGGGTGTGCAAACTGCAGGGAGTATATATGCCAAAGTGAGCTGGTAACTGGCAGGCTGGTTTCATGCCTTCCTGGTGACAACTGGAGGGGAATGATCCAAGTGTCTGGTAATTAAGAACATGGGGAGGACGTATTTTGGGAGAGCCCTGATTGGGGGGGCTTTCGGTGTGACCCTGAAAAGAGTAACTTGGTTGGTGAGATGCTATGTTTGTGAGCAGGCTACTGGTGTCAGAGAATTGAACCATAGCTGTACTGCAAAAAGGCACCTAAAGTCCTCTAAACCTACAGGTCTGGGATGCCAGAACCCTTTACTAGTCTGGGTGAGCTCCAAAACATCACAGTACGTACTTGGCTTGAAAGCTTTTCTATTGCAAGAACAGTTTATACCTCAATTCCATAGGAGGAGAAGTCACATTTTTCCAATAATGTGAAATATGAAGTGTGGCTGGTAACAATAAAAAATTAATTTGTCATTCTGTTTATAATGTAGAGCCTTTACTGGACCATTAAGTAAGCAGGTCAGCAGATCTCTAGAAGGTGCTATTTGGCCATAAGATAAATTGCTAATAATTTCTTCCCGAAACTGTCTAATTCCTGCACACAATCACTACAAGTGCAAATATGTTCCCCTTTCCTCACAATCACTCCAACAGAGCGCCTCCCTAGTACCAAAAATATGACGATTTTTAGCTAGAGTCAAATGCCATCTAAACAGTAATTTATAACAGACACAAATTGAAGATGTATATCCCCTTTCCCACACAGAGACCCACTCATTCAGGTCAAATTCTTTGTCCAGGTCCCTCTCATCTTTTCTTCGGGGTTGTTTATTACCAACATCTTTTTCAATCAAAATTGTATACGTCTTAGAAATTAAACCTTTTGTTCTAGCTTGCTCTTGGATCAACTCCTCAAATGTGATTAAAGGTTTAAATAGAGCCACCTTATATCCAGATTTTAGAGTGGGAAATATTAAAAGATGAAGTGAGAATCATACTGAACATCTGAACCAACTAATACGTACTTCTTTATCAAAACAACTGCTTAAAATATATAAGTGTACTTATAGGAGTAGAAAATGTATATTACCTTACAAATAAAGAGCTACAATGTTAAAAGAAAATATTGTTTTCTGATTTGAAAGATAGCATTTGGATATTTGAGTGTTTATTACATAATCACTGATTTTAAAGGATTTTAAAAATCATTATGAATAGTGTACCCACCTCAGCAGTAGTGAGAAAAATGTCTTCACTTATATACCTCAATCCACATGAAACAACACCAAGGGCAACTCCAGGAAACACATATGCATTGTTACCCTGTCCAGGATAGAAAGTGCGCCCATTTGGAAGAGTCACAGGATCAAAGGGGCTTCCACTTGCAAAAATGCCACGCCCCTAAAACAAAATATAATTTGAAAGTATTATGAGTTTGTTTGAGATGAAACTTGTTCTCATGAAGGTTTTACATAATCATTTAAATATTTAACATATTACAAAATTTCACTTATATCTTAACCTAATCTTCTAGGCACTCTTCATTGGATATTAGATTTATTTGATTTGACAGATGTCCTGGGATGACAGAATGCTGATCATGGTACCTACAGAGTATCCTGTGTGGTTGATCTATGCTATGGAGTAGATACTGGCTTATTAGGAAGCAACAGATTATATACATTTATTCAGAAGCCATGAGTGTGATTTAGAGAAAAGATAAGGGAAAATGTAAGCCAGTGTTAATGATCAATTTCTTTAATATCATGGGAAATATAGATGTGTAAATATCAGGAATTATAGGAAGAAATATAGATATTTGTGAAATTCAATTTGTATCATACTGCCAAATGTAAGCATTAGATTTGAGGTGACTTTAGGTGTCTCACTTTTCTGTTAAACTGGAGTTCACCTTGTGCGGAGGGCCAGCACGAATCATATGAACCAATTAAATCCTCAAACTAGGGCTTAAGGAGGATTTAAGTGGTGTATAGTCCTTGTGCTGATCCTTTGCAAAGGAATGAAATTCACTCTTAGCAAAGGCTGAAAGCACTTGTGATACACCCAATCTCCAATGCCTTTTGTGGATGTCTAAGGAGTTGTCTTGGAGGCAGTTGTGAGCCTTATCTTATTAGTACTTTCCCTATATTGCTGCTGATCTATAGTAAGAAACAAAAATCTAAATTCAGAATAATGAACGACCTATGGTTCTGAGCCTTGCCTTGCTGAGATGAGAGTACTTTAGGCTTTAAATAGTAAGGTCAGGTAGGGGTAGGATGCTTATGCTCAGCCCTACAAGAGGTCCTTTGTCCAGGCCCCTTTAAAATTGCTAAAATGATTAATTTTACTGTTCAATAGTTTTGAGAGACTCTTAGCACAAAATATTAAAGTTTATTTTAGGAAACTGAAAATGTATATTTTAAAACACGCCAATGTTACTATTCAGTTCTTCAAAAATAGATTTTGTTTAGCTTGCAGTATTATCATGGACTGTTTATTATATGTTTTGAGGAGAAATATTCCAGTACATCTTTAGCTCTGGTTACCAGACATAGCTGCCCATTATAACCAGCTGTTCATACTATATGCATTCCTGTTTGACTCTTGCACTGAACTGTCACATGTACTTTTCAGTAGAGGAATGGGACATGCTACATTTTTGTTTGTATGACAAGTTTTACAGTAGTTAAAAAGCTTTCCTATCCTAGAGGAGAAATCCAATACAGAACCCGTGATCCAATACAGAAGGCAGACACATCATTTGCTCACAGGGGCAATTTTTAACATCGCATTTCTATGAAACTGCTGTGGTTATTCCCACTGACTCCAGAACCATAGGACTTTTTAAAAAAATGAACAAAAAACAAACTGTAGTTCTTTGTTCTTAGTTTTATTCACACAACCAGTTCCCTTTTCACCCGTGTCTTTAGTTACAGGAAATCTGAGTAACAGAGGTCAATGATACAGGGGTTCTCAATACACAATGGTTTCTAGTATTTTGCTTCCTGCAATATGACATATCTATCTTACTGAATATTTATAAATACAAAATATATCTTTAAGGAAAAACAGGTCACACTGCATTTAAATGACACATAGAAGATGGAATTAAATCAAACATATATTACTAACAGTCTCATAATTGATAATTACTGATATGTTAAGTATAGTAATGAAGGACAGAGAGTATTAGACAAGCATCTACAGGTTGGCTATAATGCATTGCCAGCCTACTAAATGCTGCTTCATACTAACTTGGTGAAGAGATTCTTGAAGTTGGAATAGAGTGGACAGTCTCTGTTGCTAATGGCAGTACACAGGAACAGTTAGCTAAAAGCACTAACACACTTCAATAAGGCTCCTCTCATTTCTTTGCAGTTTAATTTATAATAAAAATATGGCTGTTTCATAACCCCATGAAATGTATTAACAACAAAAATTGGTGAAATATTTTTCTGCCTAGTATTTCTGAAATGCAAATTAAAATCAAGATATTCAGAGATCATTTTGTTTGTTTGGTGTTTTGTTTTGCTTCAGTGGAATTATCAGATTTGTGGTGTTACATATTTAACTGATCTCCACATACAGAACTATCTAGTTGGCATTTCTAATCTTTAGCTTCTAAATTCACCTAAAACAAATCAATTTTTAAAACATAAATAACAAAGCAATTATTAATAGCTGTTTGTTTTTATTTATCTAATACTACATTTAGTAACTATATACATTAACCTTCCATTACCTCAGTCATCTGGTAGCACTGCTCTGCAGAGCACTCTGCTTTGCTGGTTGGATTACTTAGGGCAAAAATGATAGGCTGCTTGTTAAAGGAAGCCATATCCTTGAGAATCTGATTTGTAAATGCACCACCAATGGCTGCAACTCCTAAATAAAAGAAGATAAATACATGACAGAAAATGTAGGAAAGATATTCATGAATGGTTCAAGATATTCATGAATGTCATTTTGAAAAAGAGTAACAATACAATAACATTTTCGTGTTCTTTTACTATAGCTTCTCTATTAACATTTAGTTGATTTTTTCCCTACATTGGAGAGAGGATGAGGGAAAGACCTTATGCCCCAAAAGATCCAAATGCTTTCCCTTTTTGTCAGATGGTGCAAAATGAGGGTGCAGTTATCTGACTCTTTCAGTCACTGCTTGGACAATGAGAGAGATTGGATGTGTGTGTCAAGAAGAGAATAGATGGTAAATGGGATATATATTGTAATGATATACTGATACGTACTGCATGTCATGTTAGTATAATATATACAGAAACATTTAGCTGGATGCACATCATGGATCTTTTACTCTAATCTTCAATTTAACTTTTTTTAGGCTTATTTTCTCTAAACGCTTTTTGTCTACTATGTGATTTTGGGTTTCAGTCTTGTATGTTGATATAGTGTATCCCTTTTGCATAGCAATTGCTTTGTTGGACTGAAGAAAAATAGGTGTGAAATCACAAATATTTTTTGTGATTAGAGCTGAGTAACATTTCTCAGATAGAATTTTTTTGGTGAAAAATGGAGATCTGGCAACACTGAAACGTGTTGTGAATTCATGTCAGTTTCACCAAATTGTTATGGTAAAAAAAAACAACAACCCTTTAGAAAAAAATCAAATCTTTTCAACATTGTCAAAATGAAGTTATTCCAAATAAAAAAAATCAAACTTTTCATTTCAAAACCTCCACTGATTTTATTAAAAAATAACTGGAAACATTTAAAGTAATCAATATTGAAATGAGACTTTTTGATTCTGGTGAAAATAAATGTTTCATTTGGTCCATTTTTTTTTAATTTGCCAAAATTTTTGAAAACTTTTTGGTTTGGTTTAACCCAAACAATTTTTTTTCAAATTTTCATAATTGTCAGCAAACAAAAAAAGTCAGTTATTTGCACAGCTCCACTAATTGGAATAGTATTTTGAAATGGTTATGTGGCATTTGACTATATCAGTGGAAAAAAAGGAAAATGTTTCAGAAAACCAAGTCCCACTGCTAAATGAAACAGTGAAAATGCTTTAAATAATTCAGTCCTCTTTGTTGACGGCTTACAAGATATAGGTTGAGACAGTAATTCAATAGGTATTCTAAATTCAAAATATTTCTCTAATGCTGTGGTAGTTGGCACAGAGTAAGATATGTTCACACTTTCTAACACATGATGAACAGTTTTAGCGAATAGACTGACTTTTAAAAGGTTACTTATACTGCAAAAATTCAAGAACATTTGCTTTTTCATTCCTGAAACAGGTAGTAGAAAACTCTTAACTCTGTTGTATAGAGAATTGAAACATCCTTTCAGCTGGTAAGTCAATGACAGTTTTGACTAAACAAAGACTGCAGGATTAGAACTCAAATGTGAGACCAGAAATCTATGTAATCAGATGGAGAATGCAGGTGACTGTACAGTCAGACATGTACATATGCTCCACTTTCCTTATTCTAACATCTGAGGATATTTATACTACAGTACAATACACAACTTCTGTTGAGGAAGCACATCTTCTTCCTAATATTACTACTGAAGTTCAAGAAACCATGGATAATTCATCACTAAATTGTAGGCTTTTAGAACAAAAGCACTGTTATATGTTTGCCACATTGTTCTTATCTAATGTTTATTTGCCGTAGCATCCATTATGTGCTACTTTCTAAATAATTAAGAATTACTTGTTCAGAGGAGCTCATACTCTTCCATTTATATGATATTCATAGTGTATACAAACAATAAAACAAAGTCTCACTCCTTAAAGATATATCATTTGAAAAAAATAATTACCTATAAGTACAGTTGGTTTTACAGCTCTAACAATATCTTCTAGATTTTTCATTGCATCATGTTTATGGGCAAACCTTTCTTTCTCAGGTGTTAATGAGGATCGCTCCTAAGTGAACAAAAGCAAAAAATGCATTTATTAAAAATGTGCTGGGACCATGATATTCCCTGTGCAAACTGATACACATCTCAAAGAGAGATATGTTTAGTGTATGGCATTTGTATTAGCAAATAACAAAATGTTAGAAAATTACTTAAATTATACATTGCATCATGCTCTTATAAGGACAACACATCCATTTGTTCAAATGTAAATACATGGAATGTGAACATTTTAAAAACTGACAATTTTAGTCCACAGTAGCATTAGCTACTCACAAATTATCAAAAATCATGCACTATATGTGTTTATAATTTTGAAAAAAGCTGAACAATTATGCACACTTTAAAGAAACAAATAATTCATGTAATATTGCAACTTTGTACATTTTTAAGCATCTGAATTTTGATACTTCGAAAATTTGTTTAATAATCAAAAACCTGACCTAACAGAGTTTAGTTGTCTTTACTGACATTCTACAGACTCAGAATATATTTGTTTATATAACTCATGGTACAGGAGTAGTTAATGCTACTGTGGACTATGCATTTTCCATAAGGGTTATTTAAACAAAAACACTCTCTCTCAGCAGCTTCAAGTCTTTTCTTGTGTAAAAGGTTGGGAGTGATCTAAAATATGGACTCTCTGGCTGAAAAATTTTAGTTTTTTTAATAACTTGGGATAAACATCTCTAACCAGGCACCAATAAAAACATTTTTCTAGTAACATAAATTACTTACATTAGTTGTAAATCAAAGTTTTCATCTGAGGCTTTGTGTGTACATTAGCGATTTCAGCTATCTCTGGCCAGCCACCAGTGTAGCTGCACCAAGTGAAAGCCCTAATGTAGACAGGCAAAAGCACTACACGCTGTGATTTGCACTGGTACAGCGTACTTGGTCTATAACTAGATTGTGAAATCAATGTGAGCTGCTGGGGTCTCAGGACTTCTAAGAATTAGACCACTTGTTGACTTGTCTAAATATGGAGAAAGCACTATCCTTAAGCACTCATTTCTAAAGATTTCACCTGAGCAGTTTAAAATGGAAATGCTTGAAAGAACCTTGACTACATGCTCGACTGGATTCTGTATTACTGAGGTCTTTTCCAATCATGCATTGCTGGTCTCAGTAAAGGAAAATTTCCTTCATCTTTCCAAGTTAGCAACAATTATTGAGATAAAATCATCCTTGGTGTAACTCCTTTGAAGCTTAAGGAGTTTCACCAAAGGATAAATTTGGCTCATGTATTTTAAAACTGGATCTAACAGTGGATTCATGCTACTTTTCAAAAACTGTATTTTTGGGTTTTTTTATTTTTAAGAAAAAGTTGCTTTAATGTTTTACACAAAAAGGCTGTGGTTTGGTGCAAATTACATCGCTGCACTTACTCTGCTCCTCCTTCTCCTCTTTGGCAGTAACCACAAGACTTGGCGTACATAATAGAAGGCTATTTTTCATCTGCAGCAGGAGGAAGTGGTTCCAGGGGAGACCACAAGAAGTTGTGCAAGTCTGTCATGTGGTTAGAACTAACTGAGCTGCTTTGGTTTACAGGATATCAGTTTCTCTTCTCTCACCCTTGATTATAGGGAATTTTCGCAGATTTATCCACTTCAGATTTCTTAAATGACTGAAATACAGTGTTTTAAGTGGAGAGGGTTATGTCCTCATGCGCTTATATGAGTTTTATGTATGTTGTTAGAACTATTACCACAGAAATACTGAGTAACATGCACCTGATTTCCTTTTTGGGTAAAATATAAAATCCACTGTCTCTCAGGTGTGCAGTAAAATTAGCCACTTTTGGCATGTCCATGATGAAGCTAGTGCACAGTCAATGAGACTTTGAAGACTGTTGTTTTTAAATTCTCCAGCAGATGTCACTGGAGTCTACAAATGTGTTTTGAGGACTAAGTGGTAATTAGCTTATGCTAATCTCTGGAAGCTGATTGGCTGAGCTTGAGTCTCATGTGTTGGTATAGGCGATATCAACTAACATACACAAAACCCTTATGTTTGGCTTTTAATTATGATTGGCTGAATTAATTAATATATGCAAATCCCTGAAAGATGATCGGCTGAATAAATTAATAGCTAATAAGCTGGAATTGCATATAAAGACAACAGCCAGCAGGATGTGACTCAGTGCTGCATCCATTAACAATAGAGAGGACTTTCACAATTCAAACTAAGCCCGGGTCTACATTGGACGAGGGAAGGAGGGGGAGAATCAACCTAACCTATGCAACTTCAGCTATGTGAATAGTGAATTCAGGTCGACTTACCTCAGCAACTTCACTCAGTCAACTACTGCTGCTGCTCCCCCATTGACTCCGCCTGCACCTCTTGCTGCAGTGGAGTTCCGGAGTCGACGGGAGAGCACTCGGGGATCGATTTATCAGTTTTAGACAAGACGCGATAAATTGATCCCCAAAAGATTGATCTCTACCCGCCAATCCGGTGGGTAGTGTAGACCTGACCTTAGGGAGGACACTTTTCAGCCACTCAAATCAGGGAATGTGCTACTATGTTGTTATTTAACATTTCTATAATGGTAGAACGTATCAGCCACAATAGGGTCCATTGTGGTGGGCACTGTACAAACATATAGTAAATGACAGTCTTGTCTAAAAGATTTATAATCTAAAAAGAGACATGTCTGCACACCAAAGCCAATGGACCAAAGAGTGGGCTCCCAATGTGGCACCTCTACTGCTGTTAAGATGGGGAGGGAGGAAGAAGTAAAAAAATCAGCTGGCAAAACACAGGACCATCCAATAAGAGGAAAAAAGAAGCCTCTAGCTGGAGAGTTCAGGTGGAGTACAGCCCTTGCCAGTGTTCCTAAATAAACTTTGCTCTTCTGGGCCAGATATCAGTTTCTTTGAGCTTGATAGAACTGCTCTGTCAGAAAGGGGTGATTTTTCAGCACCACTAATACGCCACAAAAGAAATAAATTTGGGCAGACAACATTTGATATTTCACACCATTTTCCTTAGCAATTAAAGAACAAGTAAATTAATGGCTTAATTACAAAAATATGAAGTTATGTGAAGGCTAAGACAATAAAAACAAATAAATTCTTACTTAGCATTATCACATTATCCATAAGTTAGACTCCCTGTGGTTAAAGAATGGAGCATATGGCATACCCTGTCAACTAGAATTCGGATATTTTGAGAATCAAACACTAATATCTAAAAACTGTGAGGTCTGATGGAAGATGCCCAACTCAACTTAGAATTTTGTTGCTTTTTTATTTTTGTCACAGTTTCAGCCTTACTTAACTCATCTTTCAAGCAAACAATGCAACCTGAAAATCAATATGCTGCTTGGTTAGAAGCAAATGCAGGATCTTAGCGACAAGGTAAATGCTTTATTAGGTGTAAGACCAACATGTGAATTACAATGTGTACTGTGTAAATCAGCAGATGAGGAAGACAGATGAAAAGCAGCAAAGTTCTCTGAAGAAGACATGCATATATGAGGGTCTTGACCAGGAGTGGGCAAACTTTTTGGCCCGAGGACCATATCGGGTTTGCAAAATTGTGTGGAGGGCCAGGTCCTGGCCTCCGCCCCCTATCCAACCTCCTCCCACCTCCTGCCCCCTGACTGTCCCTTTCAGAACCCCAACCATCTAACTCCCCCTGCTCCTGGTCCCCTGACCGTCCCGTCCCAAGACCCCACTTCCCAGGACCCCACCCCCTATTTAAGCCTCCCTGCTTGTCCCCTGACTGCCTCCACCTGAGACCCCCCACACCCTAACTGCCCCTCCAGGACCCCACCCCCTATCAGACCTCCCCCTGCTCCCTGTCTCCTGACTGCCCCGACCCCTATTCACACACACACACCCGGAACTCCAATGCTTATCCAACTCCCCCTCCGTTCCCCATCCCCGACACCCTCCCAGAACCACCTGCTCTCTGTCTGCCCCCCGGGACTTCCTGCCCCTTATCCAACCCTCTCGCTTCCTTCCCCCTTACCATGCCACTCAGGCAGCCCGGAGGGAGCCAGATGTGCTGCCCCACGGGAGTGCACAGCCCCATCCCCAGAGCGTTGCCTGCATGGCAGCTGCAATGGAGGGACCAGGGGCAGCCTCCCCGGCCGGGAGCTCAGAGGCCATGCAGAGCTGTCCTGAGGGCCAGATGTGGCACGTGGGCCGTAGTTTGCCCCACCCCGGTCTTGACAATGCCAGAAGACCAACCTGAGCAAATACTAATAATATTTAAATTACAAATATATGTTACTGTTATTACATATGGTTATTAATAGTAAGGCACAGACACAGTACAACACCAAGGCACTTTACTACCTTGGATGGTAAAACAAAATACTGTAAGAAAAATGAAATAGGAGAATTCAGTAGCTAATGTTGAGAGCCTGTCAAAAACAGTTCAGTAAAAAACCAATTTTTAGCCAAGCAAATGCTGACAAACAGCATGACAAGGAAAATATATTCAAATAGTTTTTGGTATCAAGCTTAAAATAAATGTAAATCATCATCAGCACAGAAATGGAAACTTACCCCATGTCGCCAGATTACAGAAACAAGTGGAAGCTCAGATAAACAAAACAAAATTGGCTTATGAAGAGAACCCTTAGAGACTCCATAGACAACAGCTGTAAAAACAGGACTCCAGACTGTAAAACTGACATACTGAGGGCTGGTCCTCACTAGGGTGGAGGATCGACTGTAGATACGCAATTTCAGCTACGTTAATAATGTAGCTGAAATCGGCGTATCTACAGCCGACTTCCCTGCCGTCCTCACGGTGGCGGCAGTCAGCAGCGCGCTCCCCTGTCGACTCCAGCTTGCGCCTTTTGGCGAGCTGGAGTTACGGAGTTGACAGGGGTGCCGCAGGCGATCGATTTATCGCGTCTTAACAAGACGCGATAAATCGATCGCCATAAGATCGATCTCTCCCCGCGCTAGTGAAGACAAGCCCAGAGTGTGATGTTAAAAATAAGAGGTAAATCATACAAATGCTCCCAATTTGGGGCCTGATAGTTGGGCCTATTATAATGGATCTGGCTACCTGGGAGTTCCCACTTTGTAGTATCCCTGAATAGCATAGCTTTATGTAACCAGGAAAAAGGGACCATGGTCAGAGCATTTCCAAACTGCAGCTTCTTCTTAATAGCTGTGCATGTGCAGACCCATGTACACTGCTTACTAAAACTCTCTAGACTAAGGTGCATGATGCGTATGCGTACCCAAGTGTAGAACTGACATAGGGATTGGATCATCACTCAAAGAACGTAAGCTTTCTATACATCAGTTTCCTAATCTCTAAAATAGGATATAATAATAAAGTAAAACTGTACAAGATGCTACCCTTATTAGGCAATCTCTATTTTTTGTAATCTACTTAAAACAGATAATGCTTCATCCATTAATATTTGTATACTTTGAAATTCTTGGATGAAATGCAAAGGAAGTAAGAAATATTGCTTTACTGCTTCACAACATTATTTCAGGGAATGGGACAAAAATTTGCATCAGAGGTAGGTAGACAGGGAGGGTCAGGGGTATTAGAATTTTTCTATACTCATTCACTCCATCTCTCAGCTTATTGGTAGCATGTTGGCCTAGGTGACATCTTTTACCTCTTTAATTTTTATGATTCTACTAATTTTACTATAGTTCTGTGAACAATGCTGCTATAGTGCAATTTAATAAAACTCAGCACTGTTGTCTCTGAAGATTTTACAAGCTAATGACAGAACAGATGCAGTTGATGTGAGAGTAACCAATTATAAAAGAAATATAAGAATTCAAATGGGGAAAAAGCTGTTATATTAGTGAATTGAACTTTTTTTTTTCCCTCCAAGAAAAATCAGCATGAAAGTTTGCAATGCCAGCAACACGAAAGAGGTGAAAAAGTGAAGTTAACTGGGCTCTTATATGTTTCCTTTATTTTAAGTAGCTCACAAGCTATTAAATACATAACCACCATTTAAAACACATAGGTTTCTTTAGTTTGGCATGTGGAATGTTTACATTTCTTCAGTTTGGCATGTGGAAGAAATGAGTAAGAATGACTTATGAAGTCTCTCAGCAACTTCAAATTTCTGACCACTGCTGATAGCATCGCAGACCACAGCATCTTTGACATGAGCTTTATCACTACGCATAAAAACTATTTGAGGCAACATAGCTAAGTTCATGCAAAAGTCTGATATAGTTTCAGCAACCTCAGGAAAATATTATTCTTCATAATGTCAGTCTTTCTTGTTCCCCTTTAAAAAATTTCTCCCTGAATATTATGCTAACATCAAGTGTATTTTATATTTTTTATTACATATATATATATATAAAATATAAAACACACACACAAATATTAACTAGTATTATTTAAAAACATAAAACCATCATATTTACATGGGAAATATAAAAAAGCACAAATTGAACATTTCTCTTCTATTTTTATTTTAAATAGCTACTTATTAAGTCTACTTAATACAAAAAGCACTAGAAATCATTGTCTCCAACAGGAATAACACAGGGATCCTGCACCTGATCTTGTTTCCCTGAAGTGACATGGGAATTTTGCCACTGACCTCAATGTGAGCAGGATGGGACTTTGTGACACTAAGCGCCCCTGTATTCATAACCTACACACTCCTGTAATGATCTTTGTACAAAATATGCCGTGGGGGTTATCATTTGAAAACTAATAACTCACTCATCATTAATAGCCTTCAGTGATGTCAGTAATTAATTAAGAATAATGGGCATGTGCTAGATGATTACCAAAATCTGTTCAAGCCAGGCATGTCAGGGGAGTTGCCTGATTAGACAAACGAATGTACATTAGATTCTCTGACCAGACCTATCATCAGGCAAAGACAATGAAAATCTATTTTTACATATTAGGTAAATAAACCTATTAACTAATAAGTGGGAAAGAAAAAGTATGAAGCTCCCTTTACCACCAGACTCCATGTCACCTTCCCCACAGCTTGAATAAACTTTACTTTGAGGGGTAACTGAGAAGAATCCATATCAAATGCTTACTGATCTACCAAGACTGGGAGTTGAACCTCAAGTGTTAAGCAACTGAATCAACTGATTGTATACAATATTACTACATTATGAAAGTGTATAAAATGAGGTCTTTTCTGAAAACTAATGACACTGGGAATTAATGTCACTGTGAAATGTACGTATTAACACTACATCAGGAATTATAGATGCTCCTGGATTTTAGATTATACAGTCTACATTGTAGACAGGTAGTGTCTGGGTAAAGTAAGTGTGGTGGGAACAGAAACAGTGGAAGCCCCATTTACATAGAAATCGTACAGGGGGATGGGGTGCCCACAAGAGCAGAAAACCAGCATGAGGTCATCCTGCCTCTTGAAACAAGTTAATTGACCTTTGGAAGATGTAAGAAAAGACAGAAGCCATCTTTGGCATTCATCACTAGACAGACACAAGAGGCCAGAATTCCTACAAGCTGAGTAAAATGGGACTTTCAATTCAGGGAGAGATGAGGGGTGAGGATTTGAAGTTTATGGAACTGAATATAGGTGAGAAACCAGCTTAGGCACAGATCATTCACGTAAGAAGATAAGGAAAACCTTATAAGATAAGAAAAGGACTTTTGCGGAAGGTCCTGCTGGTCCTGCCTGAGAGAAAGTCAGCCATGGCTGGGAAGGAGAATGACTGATAACACCTAGAACAAGGCCTGTAACTAGCTAAATTAAGTTTTAGACTTTTAGATGCATGTTTTCACTTTTATTTCCTTGTAAACCTTTATTTCTTTTACTTAGCATCACTTAATCCAGGGATCGGCAACCTTTGGCACGTGGCCTACCAGTATAAACCCTCTGGTGGGAAGGGCCAGTTTGTTTATCTGCTGCATCCACAGGTTCAGCCGATCGTGGCTCCCGCTGGCCACAGTTTGCCGCTCCAGGCCAATAGAGACTGCGGGAAGTGACGGTGAGCACATCCCTCTCCTTGCACCACTTCCCGCAGCCCCCATTGGCCTCGAGCGGCAAACCACAGCCAGTGGGAGCCAGGATTGGCCAAACCTGCAGATGTGGAAGGTAAACAAACCAGCCCGGCCTGCCAGGGGGCTTACCCTGGTGGGTCGTGGGCCAAAGGTTGCCAATCCCTGACTTAACCTATGTCCTACTGTTTACATGTTTGTTTTATTTTACTATTAACCAACTCAGCGCTGTGTTTAAAGGGAAGGGTATATTCACCCCAGTTAAGTTAATAAGTTGTGATCTGTATGTGTGTCTTTAGAGGAACAAATTAACCATATTATTTCTCTGAACTGTCCAGGAGCAGGCTAGACATTGCAGAAGGCACAGTTTTTGGAAAATTCAGGACTGGGAGTGTGTTGGGGGTCATTCTGCTAGTAGTAACCAAGGCTGGTGGAAGCCAGTATAGAGCTTCAGAGCTGTAGAAAGGCTGCTAGTGTCAGAGCGCTGAACTTGGGCTATCTACCACACAAACATTTAGGATGTGACTTGCATGCTGCTAGGCTGCTTGTGAGCGGCCCAGGTTGGGAGCTTCAGCAGAAAAGCACTGTGAAACACCCAGAGTTACAGGAGAGACAGTAACACAACCCTTACTGGTCTGGATTGCATCTCCAATTTGATCAGAATGTGACAGACCTATATCTAGGAATGTTAAGCATGTAGGTATTAGAAGAGATAGTTAATAGCTTCATAATATCCATAAAGCTGTTTCTGTATCTAGCTGATGCAGAATGATGAGAATAATTTTAACACCGCACAATGAAAAATGTTGTATTACCTTAACTATTAATCCTTTTGAGTCAACCATCCATATATTTTTGATGGCCTCGTGTTCAGGTGTCCCTTCTTTTTGCATAGTCATAATAATCAGATTTGCTATCCCAAGGGCAGCCTTAAAAGAAGGGAGGGGAAAAGAAAATTAATATATGAAACTGGAAAAGAAAGAGAATGCAATAATGTATGATACTATTTTTTCTATTTTTCTATCTTCTCTATTACTTTAAAACTGTTAATTCCAATTAAAGTTGTACAATGATATTTTCATAAATTAAAAACACCAGAAAATGTATATTTTATAATGCAAAGTGAAAAAGAAGACCTCCCCGTAAGGTCAAGCTGCTTGTGTCCCTTATCAGAAGGAGTAGCCTTGAGGTGTTGCTGCTTGGATCTCTCTGTAGCCACACGCACCACCAAGATCATGAGGGTAAGAATAAAAACTATCCCTCTCTAGATGGAACAAAGTAACACTTCCTGGCCCTTTTAGGGATAGGAGCACAAGAAGCAGGAGTGTGCCAAACTGTCTTTTGCTGGATCCATGATGGCCTCATTGATGGGGAGGGCCACTCAACCTGGACCAGAAGGCTGAAAAATGTCCAGCAATCTGTGCCTAGGCTCCTGGACTTCCTCATGCTCAATCTCCAGCTCAAACTCTTATGCATGAACTCCTGATATTAGTGATCTGGCAGAAACAGAGAAGATGGAGTTACCACTTCATCTGATGAAGACAATGAACTCACTCCCAGAACTGTCAGAACCAGCTCACCACTTTCCTCAAAATACTCAACAGGTATAGTTGGGGATAGATGATCAATGATAAATAAGGCCAATTCTGGATGTCCAGAGTAGAGCTTTCACAGCCTTCAATAGGATGGATCAACTGGTAGGGGGTGACCCCATGGAATAGAGTGCCACTTGTCTCTTGTCTATCATATCTGACTGCAGGCCAGAATCCTGATCCCCTAGGGCTTCTGTCCGGACCACCTTTACCTGGAGTTTCAGGGCTTTCTGTGGAGCTTCTGACTCACTGGAAAAAAAGGCCGATCTGGACTACCAGCATAATCGATGCTACTGATGGCTGTGTACAGACGCTCATGGATAAGATAGGAAAATGACTGAATCCTTGGGATAGTCTCTTCGTCTGATGTAACTATGTCTCTGAATAGAGATAGTCCTGATAAGAGGAGTGAATGTGGGTAAGGGACAGCAAATATGTCCTCTAGGGAGATAAAGGTCTCAGTTCGCCCTGGTAAAGCAGTCAGAACCAGAGCTTCCCTGGTCACAGGGGAAGTTGTATCCATCTGGAGACGTGTTGCTATAAGTACAACAACAGTTCTAGAGGTGGATGGGAACACCAGAAGCTGTTTATCTTAAGCCTTTACCATTGAAATCGATGCCAGACCAGCAGATTCATATCCTTGTGTGCCACTTTCTCCTGCCAGGAAGGTTTACTCGGGCGTAAGTCCTTAGCACCCATGCATGTAGGTTCTCCTGACTTTGATGGGATCAGGCATCCTTTCTCTTCAGGGCAATCTTAGACCAAGATGGTTTGTCCCTATGTCTTTGAGTGCACCTGTAATGGAGTCGGGCTTCGCTACTTACTGCTCGGTGGCACCTCTTCATGGCTCATCTGGGGAATGAGCTCACCACTGTCTGCACCCCGCGAGGTGGTCACTCAACCCATTGTTCTGATCAGGAGTTGCAGAGCCTCTTCGTTGTGGCTTAGCCATATGGCCAAGTCACCATCATCCTCCCCTTCCTATTATCAGAATCTCCTTCCTCAAAGACTCAGGCCCCCTCCCTATCCATTGAGCTGTCTGTATCACCCCTGAAGTGACTGGTAGGGAAACATAAGCTCTCCCTCTATTCTTGGTTACGATCGTGAGACCCTAAAACCAGCAGTTCAGGTCTTATCCCTCTCAGACTGTACTGTTCCTTCCCTGGTTCCTCCCTACCTTGCTCTTTCTCAGTCTTCTGTTTTGCCCTTGTATCAGGGAGCATGACTGCAGGCTAATCTCATTGCAGTCCCCATCTATGGTGAAATTCCTCTCTTTATAAACCTGGCCCAGCTCCTTCCCCAGCTGGATTTCATCAGCAATTAAGCTTTAGCAATCCTTGCCTTTCCTCCAGGTACAACCTACAGGTTAATTGGCCTAACATATGCCTTCAGGCCTCATGTGAGTGAGACACCCTAACACAGTGTCTCTTACTTCCTTGGGAATCTTTTCTTAGAACTCATAGCCTCTATTTCTGAGTTTGTGCTCGAAGAGAAACTGCCTGCTTGCTTAGATTGATGTACGGGGTCAGTCCCCAGCATGAACCTGATTGGGGTCTCATTGTCTTCTCCAGCAGATGTTTCCTTAGCCTCGATTCCTGACCCTCACAACTTCTGGGCACCAGAAGTAGCGTTGATGTTCGTTGGGCACAGAAAAGGATCAAGGTCAAGAAGCAGTTTTTGAACCCCAGCACCCTGGGCATCATCCCAGCATTCTTGGGGGGAGGGGAAAATATTCCCTGGGGTGGGGAAGAAAAGGGGGGAAATAACTATCTACTAGGCTGCAATATAAAAACTACTACAATCATTATATATAAAAATACAATATATTTACAGCAATAGCACAGTAGAAACTGATTTCAGGACACCAAAGATTCTGACTTAGACCATGTGGCGGTAAGAATGAACTGGAGAGGGACTGGCATGCAGCAACCTTTATGCACAGTGAGAGCTACTGAGCATGTGTGGGCCAATGGATACTGATTGTAAAAAATTCCAGACTCAGGCGCATGGTGCTCATGGGTACCCACATGTGAAATACACATAGGGGCTATCAATCAAGTAACTTATGTTTTAATAGCAGACTATAATTTCCCCAAAGCATCCTATGAAAATATCAACCTTGATCAGATGAACTAAAGGAGTTTCAACAAAGTGTACATCTGAAGTAAGAAAATATTTTTTGGTACATGATTGTTATTATTGAACCTAATAAGTATCCTATTATGGATCAGATACGTGTAACTTGTTCTGAAATAAAAGCAAGGTTTTCATATGAGAAGCTTCCTTGTTGTATAATAAAGATACCTCTCCAGCTCCCTGGAACAGGATAGTGTGATCTGACAGCTTGTTCTTAGTGATACGCAGAGCTGCTAGAAGACCTGCAACAGCCACAGCCGCTGTTCCTGAAATACAAAATGAATTATTTTGACTATTCTTCAAATAATAATGCAAAGCCTTAAGTAAAAATTATCAGTGATTTCAAAGCACTCAAAGCTAAAAGATGCAAATACTTAAGACTATTAGCAATTAAGATATAGATTGGGAATCTTTTGTTTGCTTTACTTTATTTTTTTTTAGTAAATCAGAGAGATAAATGAGACGAAGAATAACTTCATAATAAAGTAAAATAAAAGATTATGATCTTGATTCTAACCTCAGCTATGTTAGCATGTACTCTATCACACCACCAACTGCTGAGAGTCATTTGATCAGATCTCAGGACTTGAGCAAGATCAGACACAGTAATAGGAAATGCCAACTCCCATTGGGAGGATGCACATGAATGAGGCAAGAGCTCTATAGAGACCTTTGCGTCAATGGGTATGTAATATGAAATGAGAGGTTACAGTAACTGGAGTTCTTCAAGGTGTCTTTATGTACATGAATCCCACTGTAGTGTGTGCCCCAGGCAAGTGAGCCCGGGAGCTTAGGTGCAGCATCCCCTGGGGCTGCAATGTCTGCTCTCGCACCCCTTCTGAGGGCAGAAAGGGCAGAGCAGCTCCAAGCACCACCCAGTTCCTTCAGCAACACAGAAAACCCCAGTAAAGGGCTCTGTGTCAGTGGGGAAGTAAGTGGGGAGTCACAGGATCCCTGTGGGCAAAGGCATCTTGAAGCACTCCAGTTACTGTAAGGTAGGCAATGTCTCTTGCTTCTTCCAACAATTGTCTACAAACTGCTAGATTGACTAGCAGTTACCTATCAAAGAGGTGGGTGATAGGACTCTTATTTAAACAACATCTGTAGGACAGCCCTGCTAAATTGGGCATCTGATCTAGAAACTGCCGCAACGGTGTAGTAATTAGTAAAGGTCTGAACAGAACCCAAAGTAGGTGCCCTACAAATCTCAGAAATAGGGACTCCTCTAAAACAAGCTGCAGATGTCACATTAGCCTTACTAGAGTGCACCCTAGCTCTAGAGGGAAGGGGGAGTTTATGTCCAGCATAGAAGATTTTAATGCAATCTGAAACCTATTTCAAAAGGCCCTTAGAGGAAACAGTCTGACCCTGAGATCTGTTACCAAAAGCCCCCAAAAGTCTAGGTGATACATGAAATGACTTTGCTCTAAAGAGGTAAAAGGACAAAGCTCAGAGAACATCAAATGTATGAAATCTGGTCTAAGCAGGATGCTTAGGAGGCTAGAGGAAAAATCCTGGCAAATATATAATTTGATTTATATGAAAATCCAAAACAATTTTCAGTAAGTATGTTGGGTGAGGTTTTAACAGAGTACTGTATAGAATACCGTGTACAAGGGGCCTACCGTCAAGGCCTATATTTCACTCATCCTGGAAGCTGAAGTGATAGCTAAAAAAATGCAGTTTTCGTGGAAAGATGGAAAAACAAAAACACAATGCCACAGATTCAAAGGGAGAGTCCATTAATGCTAGAAACACCACATTCGTTTCCCACATAGGACACAATTCCTATGTGGGAGATGAATGTGGTAGAAATATATAAGTCATTACTTGATACAGTAGGATGGAAAAAAATAGAATGACTCCCAACATGTGTAGATTGTGACTGATAGGTGTAACTGAGTGCTTTAGCAAGAACAGGTAGTCCAAGATAAAAGAATCAAGACTCCCAAAGTTGAATGTCTTTCGATAGACTACAACTAAAAACAAATCCATTTGGTTTTATACGTTAGCCTTTCTGCTCTGAGTCGAAACCTTTGGAACTGCCTTGAAACAACTTCTATGAACAGAATTCAACCAGTAACTTCCATGCTGTCAGATATTGAGTACCAGACCATGATTCTGAAAAACATATGGAAGAATTGGAAGTGGAAAGAGTAGATCTATTGACAGGTCAGAAAACAAAAACGGATTTACCCAAACATTATAATATCAGCTTTATCTTGATGTATTTTCTGGAGGAAGAGGAGGAAAGACACAGCAGAACCTTTCCCCACCAAATCAGAAAAGCATCTGCCAGTGAACCTGGACTCAGTCCTTTTTAGGAGAAAAGTAGGGGCATTTGTGTTTATACTGGCAGCAAATAAGTACTTTGAGGGAATCCCCCAGCTCATGAATATTTAATCCAGAATAGAGTCTTTCAATTCCCTTTCAGGAGTGACCGAACCCTTCCAACTGAGATGATCTGCTGGCTTTTTGTGAGTCCCTGGTAAATGAAGGGGTATCACATTGATTCCCACAAACAAATTCTCTTCCTGACATAGTGGGGAAGACCTTGCCCCACCTTGTGCATTTATATTCTGTATCTTCATTGTATTGTCCAGTAGAGAGTGGCAATTATACTCTGAAGGACGGGTAGGAAAGTCTTGTAGGCTAGACAAACATCTAAGCCCTAATACAGGGGTCAGCAACCTTTCAGAAGTGGTGTGCCGAGTCTTCATTTATTCATCCTAATTTAAGGTTTTGCATGCCAGTAATACATTTTAATGTTTTTGGAAGGTCTCTTTCTATAAATCTATAATATATAACTAAACTATTGTTGTATATAAAGTAAATAAGGTTTTTAAAATATTTAAGAAGCTTCATTTAAAATTAAATTAAAATGCAGAACTCCCCAGAATGATGGCCAGGACCTGGGCAGTGTGAGTGCCACTGAAAATCAGCTCACGTGCCACCTTCAGCACCCGTGCCATAGGTTGCCTACCCCTACCCTAATAATTGTATGTGATAGTGAGACCATAGGCTCTGAATCAGAGGCTGCCTAAATGAGAACCCGAGTCCTGTGTGGATGTATCTGTTACAAGCATCTCTGAGGGGGGATGGTGGGTGAAATAAATACTTTGACAGATTAAATGGGGTCTGTCTACCAACACAGAGATATCAATGCTCTGGGAGGAACTTTCACCAGTACATCTATGCTGTGTCTCACTGAATGATAAACTGATCTTAAACCCCCTGAAAAGGGTGGAGACATGTAAAGTACAAGCTATCATGTGACCCAGCAAGCTAAGGCAAACTCTCACTGAGGTTCTGGCTGTGAATGGAGGTTTAAAGTGATAGGATTAATTATACAAAACCTCTGAGGAAAGAATTGGCTGAGAGAATCCAACATTGCCCCTAGAAACTCTATTGACTGAGTACAGGTAAAGGTGCCCTACAAGACTGAACACTTGGGTTTATATCCTAAATGGCTCACTGCATGTCCAAGCACTACCTCCCACATCTACACTGCTATTTGTATCAGTGTAGTGTCTCCCTGCCTCCCTGCTGCCAGAGCCTTTCCTCACCACAGTGAAAGACTCTGTCAGTAGGAAAAGGCTCTTGCCGGAGACTTTCCCTGCTGTGTGCAGCCACACACTGCAGTGGGTTTGGATGCAGACTGCCTTTCACTGCGGTATGTAGCTACACATACCCTACATGCCATCTTAAGCGTAGGCAAGAGTAGACAAGGTCGACTGCTGCTCCCCAGTCCATGTCTCTGTGCAGTTATGAATGTGCAGAATGAATGTGGAGAATGAGCAGTCACTGAGCAACAGGCAGCTAGACCAAATCCACCTCCCGTGGCCAGCAGAAGCCACATGGCATATGTGCTATTGAGAACAGAGCAGGCCATGGCAAAGTGGGGCTTCTTGTTGACTATAGGATGTATCAAATGGGATGGGAAAGCGGCCAATGGGGATACAAGGGCATTGTATAAATTGAGAAAAGACCCACATGTGACTGGCAACACTGTGCAATAGTTGCTGTTCAATCTCAGTGATTTTTTTTGAAATGTTAAAAATTTGTACTTTTTGAAGTACACTGCCATTTGGTAATTTTTGGGCTATTTTTCACACATGATCAGTGAAAATTCGTGTTTTGAGGTTGGGAACACAGGAGAAGAATCAGTCTGGAAAATAAAGCAGTTATAAGCAAGGTAAGGTGAGTTGTGCCCTGCTACCTTAGGAAGCAGCCTGTTTTTGAGTTCTTGTTCTGAATTCTAAGAAATAAAGTAGTGTTACATGGCAACCTTCTAGCAACACAAGAGTACCGAGTATATTTTTTTTCTAGTTTCTCTGTGTGTATGATGTGAACATAGCAGAATGCTGGAATTCTACTTATCAGAATGCCTGAAACTCTGCTGCTAAGTCACTAGGCAGGGAAATCTATTGAGTTTCAAACTATAATTATGCATTGCTAGTTTACCAATTACAGCTGGTAATCTCTAGTGAATTCTGTTTTCCCTGTAGTTCTCTATTTTAAATGAAAAAAAGTTAGGAGTTTTCAAAATTAAACTATTATAGTAATATTTTAGGTTTTTGCTCTGGGCATTTTTGCATGAGTTGTACACTATGATTATCTATAGATTTCTAATTAAAGTGGCACAAGTAGATGTCACTTTAGTAATGTACTAAGATCTGAGGTATTACATTTCTTATTAATTTTACAAAAGGACAACAGTTTTAAACACACTATTGTAAAAGAACTCCATTTCTGTTTTCTTCAGCCATTTTTCTGTAAAAATAATAATGATCTAGTTCTGTTAGAGTAGCCAGCTCACTATCATTCTTTGTTGTTGGCAGTAATTGTCATTACTCCTCTTCAGCAATTTGCCTTATTTGTTCTTCACGAAGAGGGGAAAAAATGTCAGCGTGAACAGCAGATTTGTTTAACCGGAACTGCTGTGACTAATGGTATGGCCTTATATTTCACCGTGCACATCAGCTGCAGTTTCTGGAAAGACAATCAAAACATAATCTGCACCAGGCAAGTGCCAAAACATAAGATGATCTTGTGAATATTCCAGAATATGAACAGAACTCTACCGCCATTCTATACCATCACAAAGACTATGGAAAAACAAACTCAAAGTTTTGACAACAGAACATGGCATTTTTCAGGGGTAGTAAGCAATTGTGAAAGTTAACATGCCGAAACAGAGTTTTCTAGCAGAGATGACAAATACCCTATTACAGCTGAATTCTAACCAACTCGAACATTACAGGTGTGAAATTTGGAAGCAAATCCTACTTTGCCGAGTTGTTTGTACTCTTCCCAAGTTTCTCTTGCAGTTCCTGTTACTGCTATCAGCAGCTGCCCTGAGTCAGAATCATGTCAGCATAATATTACTACTTCTTATTAGTATGTCTTTTAGGGCAGAGCCTAAGGTTCGCAATCACAGATTGAGACCCTGTTGTTTTAGGCACTGTAGAAATGCTTATTAAAAAGACAGCTCCTGTCCCAAAGAGTTTACAATCTAGTTACAATGAAACTAGAGAGTAAAACAAACAAAGTGGAAGATGAGAGGTTTCTATTATGGATTTTATTTCATTTTGACTTAGACGAAATTAAAATGTGCCCAGGGCTCTGAGTGATCTCCCAACTATACCTCTACCCCAATATAATGTGATCTGATATAACGCAAATTCGGATATAATGTGGTAAAGCAGCACTTGGGGAGGGTGGGGCTGCTTTACCGTGTTATATCCAAATTCATGTTATCACAAGCCAGTTCCTCTGAGATCGCCCGTTACTTACTGTGCCCTCCCCCTCTACCTCAGCTCACCTCCACTCCGCCTCCTCCCCTGAGTGTGACGCTGCTCCGCTTCTCCCCACTCTCTCCGCTTCTCCCCACTCTCTCCTTCCCAGGCTTGCCGTGTCAAATAGCTGATTGGCACAGTAAGCCTGGAAGGGAAGAATGGAGGGGGAAGAAGCGGAGCTGCAGCGCGCTCGTGGGAGGTGGAGGAAGCAGAGCGGTGGTGAGCTGGGGCGGGGAGCAATTCCTCTGTGCCACCCCCCGCCATTACTTGCTACAGCCCTCCTGGCTCCCCCACCCCGCCCCAACTCACCTCCGTTATATCTGAATTCATTTTACCACAAGCCAGTTCCCTCTGCACCGCATCCTCCCCCCGCCCCAGCTCACCTCCGTTCTGCTTCCTCCCCTGAGTGTGCCGCCGCTCCGCTTCTCCCCCCCTCACATCCTTCCCGCACCAATCAGCTATTTGGCAGCTCATACTTCTGCCAAGTAGAAACACATAAATAAATACTAGCATCCCTTTATGTAGTCTGTACCTCATTCACTCTACTTCTCCTGAAAGGCCAGGAGAAACAAAGGAGTTCTGCAGTATGCCCTCAAAGTCAACAAATCTGGACTAATCTGGATTTGGCAATTTTGGATGAGGTTAGATTTTGAATTTTAGAATTTTGGATGAGGTAAAAGTACAGCAAGCACAGTTTATTACAATGAGTGCTAGGCACATCTAACACTCCCCATTCTTTTCCGTGACAGGGTGGAGAAGGCATAGAAGACAGAAAAGAACCCCCTCCCCTCTCTTTCCCCCAGTGAAGACTAAAGGAAGTGTGTGATCTTGGGGCTCTTAGTGGAAGGGACGAAGGAGGGAAGTGAGGGAAGTCCAGTGCTTAAGGGTGGCTTAGAAGGAAGCCTCACATGTGAAATCCACTTCTGGCTCCTTAAGAGGCTCTCTCAGGAAGACCCCCACTAGACTCTGGCTACACACATTTATGAACACAATATTCTAGGGGCAACTTGGTGGCTTTTATCTCTTTCTTCCCTACCAATATCTTCAAGAACTCTCCCAACTTTATTCTAGAGTGAGGTAGGTAGCCCCTGACTCCAATCCAAAGGAAAGAAGAATTTTAAGGAAAGATGCCCCCGTTTCTCCTCCATCCTTCAGCTGCATATGCCTAGTTCATGCTGAGTGGATGAGATGGCTACATGACCTTTTACAGGCTTAGTCCAATTAGAAATCTATTTATAAACCCCAAGTACGGATGTAGAGAATTCTGCCTATTAGGAGAGAGTTTTTAGCAATGGAAAAGGTGGGAAAACATACAGTAAGAACTATGCCAGCTTTACAAGATCTCATTGACCACCTCACATCCCAGATCCTGATATCTACAGAAGCCGAGAGGCGCTTTATTTACTGTGTACAGATATAAGGAGGTCAAACACCAGCACACCAAACTGACAATGATAAGTACAATATTTCAGATGCAGCAACCACTCTGATTATCAAACCTTCTTCTCATAAGTGTTGATGTTAATTTCGCTATTGATGGGCAGCGCACATAGAGAGATAAACTTTGTTCCACTTAGGACAGTAAAATTTTTCTCTGGTGTACAGCTGATTGTGTTCTTGACAGTTATAAAGAAACTCTATCAGACACTGACTGTCATGACAAGGTCTATTATCCATGGAAGGAGCAGCAGTACTCTAAGACCTCAATGAATCACTGTGGTAGATATTGTGTTCTCTACCCATTCCCTAAAATGAACGGAGTAGATACCTTAAAAAAATCCTGATTCTCAGCATTCACCAGTTTTGGGAACGGAGAATATACAACTGGAGCTAGATCTTGGCCAATAACTGAGATTGGGTAAGAAGCAGAAGAGATACTTGGAATTCCTGTATAGGTATCATAGGCACTAGATCATAGCAGCATGACTGTGTATAAGGTCAGAATTCCTAGTAGGCTCCAATAAGAACTGGATTTGTGTTTCTGTGACATCAGTTGTTTTTCATTATGACCATCTTGATCTTCTGTTAGCATTCTTCTGAAATGAGCTCTTGTGCCTGATAGAAGGATGAATACTCTATACAAATCCCTGATCAGAAAAATTGGCCAGGAAGAAATAAATGAATTTCCCTCTTTCTTGAAGCTAATATTATTATTAGCATGATCCTGGAGAGGGATCCTAGGAACATACGTAAAATCAAATCGTTAGAGCTGGGAAAAGAAAAAAACGGCATCCATCTGCAAAACATATGAATTCTCTGATGATGGTAAAATGGGAATGCTTTGCAGACAAGCCTCAATTGGGAATTTATTTAGATGTTTCAGACAGCTCTGTTCATCCCCCCATTCTGTAAGGCTAGAAATAGGATGGAGAGTGGGTTGCAGTGGTCCCTGAAATAAATGAGGGATGATCCCATTCTGGCTGTGGACTTTCCATGAGTTACTGACATTGGGAATGTGACAAAGCTGTTCCTGAAATTCTTTTACAGCTCCATAGGGTACCTCTTCTGGTCAATGTCCAGTGACCTCATTTTATCAAAATGATAAGTAGACCTTTCGATCCCAAGTTGAGAGAGCCTGGCACCAACCAGCAGGTCTCACTCCAAACAAGACTGATTATTGCCTCTGAGCTATTTGCTCATTTGCCAAAGGGAAGCTACTAATCCTGCCCTTATTCTAGCTGTCACTTGCAAAGAGATATTCTCTCCTGTTGTACTTCGTGGACTGCTTTAACTTGCCATATCATCTGTATTTCTTTCTACAGTCTCGGGACAGCAAGCCAATGTTTCTGATAACTACTAATAGCCTCAACTTTCCATACAGTCTCCCACTGTATCAGTAAGATAGCTGGAAATTGATTTGTATGAATATCTGATCCCAAGGATTAAAGCTCTACATACCTGCATAAAAACAGATTTGAATCCCACTTTTTATTTTTCTTTCCAAGAAGAAGCCCTTAGGACATGCAAATTTTAGGTTGAGAGAACTATATGTAATGCAGTGTTCACCCCACACAGGTGGAAAAATGGTTAATGTAGGCCCGAGAGGCCAATTAACCACCTAGATCAGGAGTAGGCAATTTATGGCACAGGTGCCAAAGGCGGCACACAAGCTGATTTTCAGTGGCACTCACACTGCCCAGGTCCTGGCCACCAGTCTAGGGGGCTCTGCATTTTAATTTAATTTTAGATGAAGTATCTTAAACATTTTAAAAACCTTATTTACTTTACCTATAACAATAGTTTAGTTATATATTATAGACATAGAAAGAGACCTTTTAAAAACCTTAAAATGTATTACTGGCACACGAAACCTTACATTAGAGTAAATAAATGAAGACTCAGCACACTGCTTCTGAAAGGTTGCCGACCCCTGACCTAGATGCACCTAGAGGGTGGGCCAGGCACAATTAAAGATGGAGTCCCAGCTGGGGGAGAAGGTGGGTGGTTTCTATAAAGGGAAGAAGCCCAGAATAGAAGTGGGGTGCAGGGAGAGAAAGGAAGAACTAAAATAGAGTACAGTAGTGGTGACAGAGCACAAAAGAGCTTCAGGATGGAGTTTACCCCCTGACTTTAATGGGAGAGGGAAGCAGGGGTGAAGGAGTCTCTTGAAGTGGGCCTGAGAGAAGACAAACTAACAAGCAGAAACGTTCTGGAGATACACTGCAGTAGAGGATCCAGACTAGGAGTAAGACTCCAAGAGATAACCCCTGAAAGCCGGTGTTCTGTTCTGCTTCTTGCCCAGTACAGGAAACCACTCCAAACCTTCTTTGTTCTTTTCATGCCAGAGGTGGGGTGCGATGGGGTGACACCACCTGGACTGGGCTGCCAGGGAAACAGCGTTCTGTCTACAGAGCTCCCTGAGCTCCCTAATGAGACTCTTGAAGGAGCAGGAAATACAGACCCTTCCTTTTGCCTCTGGCCTTTCTTGGCCAAGCTTTCTGTCTGAAGCCTCCCGGGGCACCAGAAACTACAAACGCCTCAGAAAGGGAAGGACAGCTGAGGGGACAATCTCCACACAAAAAAAATCAATTGTAGCCCTGTGACAGTGCCAGAAATAAGAAATTATTGTGCCATATTTTTAGTCTAAAAATCTAAAATAGAGTTTAGATTTCTCCTCAGAAAAGTGGTGCAGCAGGAACGCCTGGCTTAGCTGTCAGTTGTTGTGGAGGGAACCTTCAGGAGGTGGAGCGGTCCTATGCTGCAAGGGACTGAGGTCTGGATTTGCCCTAAGCTGCAAGCAGGCTGAATTACCCACAGGAATGGATCTCTAGACACTAGCACGAAGAAGAATTGAAGTTAAATTGTAAGAGAAGTTACATCACAGAGCCTTAACTTTTAAAAAGTTAATTAAATGAATATCTAGAATTAGATGGAGTGTGGGATGTAAATGAAAAGGGAAAAGGAAAGGAATAAAAATATGTCCCTGGAGGCCTGGTGTACATATCCCCCACCTGAAGTGGCCTGAAAAAGGTGCATATGGGGGTCTATCACCAACACCACTACATATTCCCATCGATCTGCTCAGCAACTAATTCTGTCCCTCAATCCCTCAACTGACTTGTCCCCACCAATCCCCCTCAATTCTGCCCCCAATCTGTTCCCCACATCAGCTCTGCCCCCAGCAGCTCCTGGGGTTCTTCACCATCTCTCCCAAGCTTAGGGGAGTAGCTGCAGTTTGGGGTCCATCTCCCCTTTCCCAGGCTGTGTTGCAGGGAGCAGAGGAGGGAAGAGACAAGAGCTGTCCCACTGCTCACAGAAGGAGATCAGGAAGGAGGGAACAGAGCCATCTTGAACTGCTGGGATCTTTCTGTTCCCTCTGCCTCCCTCCAGTGAGATGTGTGTCAGTTGCTGAGGGGAGGGCACAGAGTTCTGACTCTTTCCTGCAGCAGCCATGATCAACTGTGATTCTCCAAGAGGCAGGCTAATGCGAAAAGAAAGCAATCAGATGGGATTTTGTCCCAGGCAATGGTAAAACTGTGCACTCCACTGCAACCCAATGAACTTTTTAGAAATTTAAATTTCCTGGGTTTGCAACCCATTGCACTTCAAGCACTAATCTTCTAAGCACCCAAATGGAGTAGGAAGAGAATATTTTGTTACCTTGAATATCATCATTGAAAGTGCAGTACTTGTTACGATACTTATTCAGGAGGCGGAATGCATTGGCATTTGCAAAATCCTCAAACTGAATAAGGCAATTCATGCCATACCTAAAAATACAAAGGACATATAAATTTAAAGTAGGAAACAATGCAATATTGTACACATAAAAGTGTTAGTTCTTGAAGTCAGATTTTGGATAAAAGTATAATAAAAACTATACATAAAATCTGGAGCATCTATCATATATTGTATTATTGTACTCATACATGCAGGGAAGATTTTGGACTATTCACACACCTCACTGGGTTCTAAATTAACTAACTGGTCAGGAAATAAGGCCTAAGTTGCAGACCTCTCAACAGAAACCTTTATGCAATGTGTACCAGTAGTCAAGTACTCAGAAGGAATGGGATGGAAAATAACACCGAATATATCTGAATGCTATTATGCAAATCATTAGTATGCCCTCAGAATATTGTGCTCAGTTTTGGTCATCCTGTCTCAAAGAGAAATGAGCAGATATTGAGAGAATTCACACACAGGTGACAAAATGATTAGAAACATAAAAAAAATTAACTACAGAGGAATTGGTCATGGCTCAATAGTTAAAATTAAGTTTAATTTTGTACTTAAAGCAGAGATTTTATCTCTTTGGTATGTATGAAAAAGCAGCAGATCTTATCCAAAGTTGCAGTATCTACTGTTTGAGTTGTGACGGAGTCAGACCAGAAGGGTATAGGAGAGTGCTGGAAGGCAGGTATATCAGCCTCAGGATGTGTAGGTCCCTGTTCCCTGGATAGCCAAACAAAGGCTACTCCAGGCAATCAGGAAGTTTCTAGAAAGGAGTAGAAATAGCTAGCCTGATTGGGACACCTGAAGCCAATCAGGCACTTGCTGAAACCAGATAAAAACCTCCCAGTTAGTCAGGTGGGCTGTGGATGTCAGGAGCTGTGGAAGGAGGTTGTGCTGTTGGTGAGACTGAGTGTAGGACAACATATCATACAGAAGGAAGGAGGCCCTGAGGTAAGGGTGAAGTGGAGTTTGAAGAAGCGGGGACTGCTGTGGGGAAGTAGCCCAGGGAATTGTATTGTGTTTTGTGCCTGAAAGGTCTGCCATCTTAGCTGATACTATTAGAGTCCCTGGGCTGGAGTCCAGAGTAGAGGGCGGGCCCGGGCTCCCCCCTTTCTGTCTCCCCTAATTACTTACTGAGAAAGGGAGGTCACTCTGGGGCCTGGATGAGTTTCTGAGGCCCCTAAATCTGCCAGGAAGCGCAGGACCCACAAATACAGACTCGGAACTTTGTCACAGAGTGTACAGCGAATTTACAGTAAATTAACAAGTAAATAGTTAATTAGTTCATGTTAAAATGAACTAAAAATGCATCATTTCAGGAATTTAACATCTGTTTCAGTCTTTTCTTTCTCATGACTGATCTTAAGAATGGAATGACAGATTCTTCAAGCATACCATATAGTTAAAATTAATTAAAATCTTTGCATAGGTCACATTTGGAGAAATTAGGATGTAATTAAATTAAATTATTAATGATTGTTGTAGCCACTTGATATGATTATATACGCAAGTTCAACAGCTCAGGTAATGCTAAAATAGGGCCAGTGTAACATCAGAGGTAACTCAATTACAATGCCAATTCTTTAGCTGTAATGAATCAATATAAGGGAGACTGGAAAGGTACCAAGATGGTAGATTATTTGGCTGAACTCTCACTCTTCTCCTAAAGGTTCTGTGCTCACATGCCAACTTGAACAGTAGTGCTTGCAAGACTCTTAATAGCATTGATGCCTTGACTCCGTTGCACACCAAAGCAGCACTGCCAGGGAGCACAGTGGGAGCCTTTTAAAAGTGCTAATCAGTTTTTTCGCATAGCATCAATCTCTATAATTTTCCTCTAATCCAATAAATCAATTGCATATTAAGGGCCAGATTCACCAGTGTGTGTTAGTTTTGTGCTTGTCTAGTGTACTGATGAATTTGTCCTCAAAAGTTCTTTTTTAAAAGTGATTTTAATATTGATACAATGTATCTTCAAATCATCAGAAACACTGCACAGTAGCATTCTCTTTGCATTTCTTGTTTAGAGATCATGTGTGATATTTTAAATATTTTTTAAAACCAAGGAAATTTCGAGATAACACACAATAAAAACAAAACAAGAATAAAATAAAACAAACAACCCCCCACATTAAGATAGAATTAAGACTGAGAGTACAATTAATAACTTAAGTGCAAACAAAAACACCAGACGGATAGGGAAACACTATGAGCTACAAACATAGGAATTTCAGACTTAAGGCTAACACTAACTCCACCTCTCACCCCATTATAAAGGTATGGAAATGCACAGCAAAGACACTTAAACAACCTTAAGACTACCTGTTATAACAAGAGGGGAAAGGTATGTAAAAAAAAAATCTATCTTTAAAATCAGTTTAATCTAATTTGTGATCATACACACTATAAAGCCTTAATCATAAACATATGATTATTGAATGGTATCAGTACCATGCCACTATCTACAATGAATACCAAGGCAAAAATCTCAGATACCTTGTTCAAAAACACATACCCCAACAACCTGAGCTAATGGAGAATCTTCTTTAGCTGTTAGCAGTTGTGGCAAATTTGCCTGCACTATTATGATGGGTCCCGCGCTTTCTCTTCTTGTGGGGAGTTCAGGGCACCATTTCTTGCCTCTGAACAGGGTATTAACTGCCCCACTAGTATCCTAGAGTAGGGGAATGGAGAGGGAGAGACCCAGGCCCGCCCTCTGCTCCGGGTCCCAGCCCAGGGGCCCTGAGGATAGCAGTAAACTACTTGAACTAGCTATTCCTTCCCCTGGGTTACTTCCCTCTCTTACCCTTCAGCTTGTGGGGCCTCCTGCCCTCTCTCTGCACAAGCCAGGTGTCCCTCTACCTATGGTCTGGGTCGTCTTAGCTCACCGCAGCACTTCTTCAAACTCTCCTCTGCTTTCCTTCAAACTTCTCTCTTCTCCCACTTCTCCAAACTGCTCACTGCTCCAACTCCTCCAAATTGCTCTCTGCTCCAACTCCTCCAAACTGCTCCAATTCCTTTCCAACTGACTGATTGAAGCAGGGGGGTTTTATCATGTGCCTGGCTTCAGTTACTCTAATTGGCTCCAGGTGCTCCATCCAACTTCTAGCAAATTTGCTTCCCTCTACAGGGAATAAGGCTTCCCTCTAAACACTCTCCTGCTGCCCTCTGGCCATGCTGTATCACACAGTATAGACCCAAGATATACAATCTAGCAGTTCTGATTCCATCCAGAAGAGGGAAGTGGTACACATACACAGTAGCCAATTCATTACAATATTTAACTCTAGTACAAAGGTGTACGTTAGTGCAATTTTCCTTTAAAACTCAGGTGTATTAAGCATAGTACATAGAGAAAAACAATAAGATAAAATCAAAAGCAAAAATTGTTGTGACCATATTTATCTCTTTGGAAAATACACATTTACAGCCATATTACAATTAGCCAGAGCTGAAAGGACTCCACTGACAATAATCCCTGCTGAACATATATCTTCAGATTTTATGGGAAATGCTGTAGCTATTTGGAACATTAATTAGAGGCCAATGCTTAAAAGGGAAATCTGCTGGTCAGTAACTTGGTACAGTAAATTGTGACTGAGCCAAACAACCACTTCACTATCACCAAGAGAGCCTCGTGGTTGGATGAGAACACCTGCTGGATGAAGAACAGCTGGCTGATGCTGAACCAAAAAAGAGAAAGGTAATGCTGGTGAACAGAGGAAAGTACTTTGAAGAACTTGCAGCTATGGTGCCGTGTCCATTAGTTAAAGATACACAACCACAACTGGTCAATTCAGTCAGTAGTCTAAGAGTACTCTTGGATTTCTTGCTGATGCTGATCTCTCATATAACATTGGCAAACAACACTTTTTACCATCTCTGCTTGGCTAGGAAATGCTATCCCATCCTGGCAGATGAAGACCTGGCTTCAGTTATTCATGCCTTCATCATCTCTGAGCTGTAATATACCTTGGCATGAAGGCTTCAGCACTTAGAAAACTCCAACTAGTTCAGAACCGTCCTCCTCAGCAGCTAGGGCTACTGTAAACATACCAAACCTGCCCTCTGCTCTCTACATTGGCTTTCCATAGAATCAAGTTCAAAGCCTCAGTTCTTATCTTTAATGCGCTGCATGGCTTTGGCCCAGGATATCTCAAGACTGTCTAAAGCTTTGGGATGAAGACCATGGTTGACAACTGCGTTCCTCTGGAAAAATGAAACTCTCAACAATAAGAATAAAGTTTGTCTGTATAGGAGACAGAATTTTTTGAGGGGGTGGGTGGGCGGCGGGAACAAACTGTACAATGAATTCCCCAGAAAGGAAGGGCCATCACAAACTTCACCATCTTCTGCTCCAAATGCAAGATGTATTTATTTAACCCTGCCTTTTCTTATATAAGCACACAGTAACAGGTATATTTATATATATTTTTAAAACCACACCCTATCAAAACAAGATATCCCACACTGCACATGGTTCTTTGTCTAGGAACAGAATGAGAACACAAACATGTGATAGATGTGTAGTCACGTTGATTAATGCAGTACTGGAACACACTCAGATATTCCATGATTAGCACAGTATAAAAATGTATAATAGAATAGAGTCCTCTTCAATGGAATAACCTTAGCAAGGCATTCAGTATATCTATAGTACCACAAAAATAAAGTTTTCACTGTAGAGTGGTTTCTGATTGATTGCATGTTAACTTTTTCAATTTTTTTTAGCACTGTCACCCAGGAATCTAACTGGTACAGACTCCATTTATTCTAACAAGTGATATAATCAATGAAGAGACTTTAAATGTAATATACTTTATACCAGGAAGATCAAACTAAGACTTTAGCTATAATAATTTACCACTACTACTGACATCAAAATATTTTGTTATATGCTAACAAACATTCATATCAATATTTTTTCTCTACTCATATGCTTGTTTTAAAATAGTTATGCAACAATGGTTCTGTAGTTAAGGCACCAGGATTGGCTGGGTCCTAAACTTTGCTCTGCCACTATTGCCTTGTGTGACCTTTGCAAGCTACTGCATCCTCAGTTGTAAAACAGAGATTAAATCCATTAATGTTTATGAAGTGCTTGAACAATATGGTGTTGTAAATCATTGAACATCCTACAATCAAATGATAACTAATATTTTATAAAAATTTAGAGCTGGGTCAAAGCTGCATGACTCAGATCCAAAATTTCCCCAAATGTCAGTGTTACTCAGACCCAGGCTTTTGGCTCAAGTTCTTATAAAGTTGTGTGATAGCCATGAAACTTAGATATACATGCAAACTTCCCCAAAGGTGGAGGTGATCAGAGTCAGGGGTTAGGTCTGAATTAAAAGTTTGGAATAAATCAAATATATTGTAAATGTTGGCAAGTCCTTTGGCAAGCCTTTAGTGAATTCTTCAGTGTTTGAAATTCCATGAGAGTCTGGAATAAAAATAAACTAATGAATTGCTCAGAGGTACTCTTTTTATGGTGCTGTTTTGGCTCACTAGCTACCTGATCCTGCCCCTTCAGAAGTCAAATATAAAACTCTGGGAGCCTGAAAATGTAATCTTAGCTGTTTTAGTTATTCAACTGTTTTTTCAGTGTTACAATTCAGTGCTCCCATTGTGACTGTTCTATGGTCTATCAAAGAGCAATATCAAGTTACTTTTCATTTTATACTCATTTAAAAAAGATGAACCTAGATTTGAGACAGATGATCTAATTGAGATTCTTTTTCTTTTCAAAATCTTCAGGTACTGTTTAGAGACTTGGCACTGTGACACTTCTTTTCTGAATACTGAATAGACTGATTGGTCAAGTGTCTGCATAAACTATATCAAAAATAAAAAGTGAATCAACAGAAATCCTGTCCTCTCTCTGGAAATGGTAAATGGCTTTATTCTTCATTACACTTTTTCAGCTTCTAAAGGTTTGCATTTTACATTGACCTCTTAAAATACTGAGAGATACCAAATAAGTGATCCAATATTCTTATAAGCTTATATTCTTATTAGCTGTTAAAGTATAACATCACAGGTACTTAATTAAATGGTTTCTATCTTAAACATGGACAGGAGTCCTGTTATGAAAAGATATTTATAAAATATATTATATAGTAAATCTTTCTATTCTAGCTTAAGTAATTAGGATCTGTGCTTGTTATATATATGCTGTGTTGTTTCCTGAGAAGCACACTCTTTGAACAATTAAAAATGATTGGTAATAGAATAATAGCAATTCTTTCTTTTCTTTGCTAGTCAATAATTTTACTCTGAATGCTTGAAAAGTGTTAGAAAATCTCAGCTTTGAGGTTTTCACTCCATGAATATATGATATAACACTGACTCAAAAAAAGTCAAAGTTTTGTAAGAGTTCTATAAGGGTTGTTTAAAGAAAACAAATATTTGGCTGCACTTCAGGAGTGTGTGGGTTAAAATGAAATGTCAGAATGAAAGGTGCTATACTATAAAAGTGATTCTTAATAATTAATATTAATAGGATCACATTTCCCAAAAAGCTTGAACTGAATTTCTCAATTTGTGCATGAAACATTTTTGTGGGCTGAGGTTCAGATTTATGCCTACAAATGGAAACTGCAAGTGGGAAGCAGGTACTTAAAGGTTTCCATTTACTTTCACAGATCACTCTCTGCACTTACTATACAAATATCAAGGCAGAATTTTGAAATTTGGTCCATAATAATTAGTTTTTGTTTAAATAAGTTCACTATATGACAAGAATAAGCACAGTGCAAATGATCACTGCCAAGATATAACTCCTCCACTTCCAAACAAGGATGGGTAATAGAAACACTATAGTCCATTAGCTGGTGGGGGAGGGAGGAGGGAGGGGTAATAAGGAGCTTTTTAGTAATACTTTTAGATGAAATACTTTGTATTAATGTTTCAATTTTATTTACATTTTTGGGTCTAACAGAATGTTTCTTAATTCTTCTGCAATAAGGCCTCAATTGAACAAACTAATTAAGTATACGGGAATTCCCACTGAAAGCAAAAGCACTGTTCATTCACTTAAAGTGCCTACGCTCCTTGTTGAATTAAGGCCCAAGTGATTTATAGCAACTGATATTCCTTTCTGAAAAGGATTTTTATAATACATTTTCCCAGATCCCAAAAATGTCAGATGGGTTTAGCAGTTCAGAACAACAAATCCTAATTTAATTTGATCATACTTGTGTTGGTCTTGAACTCTTCTCTTTAAATATAAATGATGCAATTGGATAGTGCAATTAGTCTGAAGCCTGGGGCAGCACATCTGCTCTTTCGAGCAGCTACTTATGGTATAATGAACAGATGGAAACTTCTGAACTCCCACCACTGACAGCTTTTACTCTGACTGTTAAAATCCAGCACATAATGATTTGTTGGAAGTGACAAACAGAAGTTTTGTGAAGGAAATTCTTCAAGTATTACACAAATTATGGCATATATTTAATATTTGATGCTCTTAGGAAACATTTCATCTTAAATAACAGAACTTTGTGATGGATTTTTTAACTGCATCAAAATGTCAAAACATCCTATTTATTTGCAACACAAAGCTGGGGCAGGGGGTTGGGGCACAGGAGAGGGTGAGAGGTAAAGGTGGAGCTTACCTCAGGTGGCTTCCAGAAAACGGCAGCATGTCCCTCTGATTCCTACACAGAGGGGTCAGGGCCCTCCAAGCGCTGTCCCCACCTGCAGGCACCACCCACTGGTCTTGGTTCCCAGCCAATGGGAGCTGCAGACCTGGTGCTCGGGGCGGGGGCAGCATGCAAAGCCCCTGTGGCCACCCCCAAGCCGGAGGGACATGCCAGCCACTTCCCAAGAACCAGTCTTAGCTCCACTGTGCAGCCAACTGGACTTTAAACAGCCCGGTCAGCACCACTGCCAGGGTCCCTTTTCGACTAGGTGTTCCAGTCGAAAACCGGACACCTGGCAACCCTATTGAGAAGATCTAGCACATGTCTGTCTATCCTAGCTAGGAACATGCTCCCAGCTGTATTATAGACATACCCACCATGTCAAAATCAAATTAAATGGAAGGTACCCCACACTTTTCAGGATTGGGCCCTAAGTATTGGTAAGTACTGGTAAGTAAACACTGGTAAGTATTTCCACAGCAATTCCCCAGTGACCTTTGCTAAACGTTAAAAGTCACTTCAATTGACTATGAAACTTCAGCCCCGCAGAATAAAGTGACTACTGCATTGCTGTAGAAATACTTATCAGCAACACATTCCCTTCAAAAAGGATTTTCTTCAATGGAATATTGTTAAATCAGACAAAATCTTGAGGCTGCAGGAAGAAGGTGGGGGAAAGTGCCTAACACATTTTTAGGCACTGTATAAATAACACAGTTACAGGAAAAAAATAGCAATACATAAAACAACCTGGCAACAACAATCATGTGATCATTTGTATTTTGACAGATACAGAACTACCCATTATTATTATTACTACAATTTTTACAGTGAGCTGTGCAAAGGATTCTTCTGACAAAAGGAGACACGGGGTAAAATCCTAGCCCCTTGGAAGTCAATGATAAAACTCTCACTGACTTCGATTGGGCCAGGACTTCACCCATGGTCACAAATTGGACATAATACACAAAAAGAGCAGCAGAAAATTATGTGGTTAGCTTTATGCCTTCTGGGCATCTGTTTAATGCCATATTTTTAATTTTTTTTTTTTTTTTTATTAAAACACTAGAACTAGGCAGGAAACTGTTTTCCCATCAGGGGAAAATATCCACGATTTAAAAAAAAAAAAATCCCATCCCAAATTGGCATGAAAAATCAAAACCTCAAAAATGTTTGTGAACTACCAAACTGAAAACATTTTCAATTCAGGTCAGTTGAAACTTTGTGTGTCAATAATTTTTGAGCATTTCATTTTGATTTTGACAATTTTTGTTCTTTAGTTTATTAATATATATAATTAGCTTAAATTTCAAAATAAAAAGAACGCATAGTCCCAAAACCAAGGCAGTGCAGTACCAGATGGTGTCACAAGAGACCAGAACATGGAAGGGTGATAGGTAGATAGTACCTGGGGAAGCACTGGTGGTCTTCCTGCTGATGGTACCATTTCTCAGTCCCACCAAACAGTACTTTTGGCTACAGTTGGCACTGAAGACTGCAGAACCCCGACAACACTGAGTGTGTGGGCATCTTGCAGCAAAGATTAATCCAAAATCAAGAGGCAAAGTAGGCTCCTGGCCACCATGTACGCCTCAGGCATCATCAGTACCAGGAGGATGGGATGCACCAAGGTGTGCACCAAAAAGTAAGTTAATACTTCAGTAGGTCTTGTAATTGAGTCTGTCTTGGCAATCCCAAAGGCGGTGGTAGTGTGAATGGCTCTACACTTTTAGTAGAAGTATGAAGCACTGGGAGCTGGTGCTCTAATCTTGGTATCCACCTTTCTTCCATGAGACTCCACTGGAGACCTAGCCCTTCTCTTGTCGTTTGTGTGGTACTAGAGAAAGAAAATGGTGTCATCTCTCTGGCTCCCTTTGATGAAGGGAAACCACCAAGTCTGGCAGCATATTACTGGAGAGAGTAGAGTATGAACCCCCATATACCGAGACACTGGATTCCAAGATGAGGGTCACAGAACATCTTCCATAAAGATGTGCTGAGGCCTTACCTCCCCTAGAGTTCTCAGTCCTAGTCTGTAACCCCCTATAGATAGGGCACCTGCGCCCAACGTGTCCTTCTCCCAAACATTTCAAACAATGCAAGAGAGGGTCACTGACTGGCATAGACTTCTTGCAGTCAGAACAGCAGCTATAACTCAATGACTTAGATATGTTGTGGTTCTGAGCTTAAAAGGCTCCAAACAAAAGAAAAAAACAATCAAAAACAAGTACACAATTTTTAGGAAAGAATTCTCTTTTAAAAGAAAGGGAAAGGAGTGTGATAGGCACACATTCCGACTAGCCTACCACACTCCTTTCCCTTTCTTGGTAAAAAGGAGGTGAGGAGGGTATGGCTGGTTCTGCCCTTTATACCTTGAGCTGGTAGAGATCTTAAGACTAACAGAAGTATTGAAGCATAAGCTTTCATGGGCTAATACACACTTCATATAAAAGTAACAAATGCATAAGGTAAAAAATGCACTGCATGCACCCGACAAAGTGTGTATTAGCCCATGAAAGCTTATGCTTCAATAGTTTTGTTAATCTTTAAGGTGCCACAGGAATCTCTGTCGCTTTTTCAGATCTTAAGATCGCTGAAGCAGTAACACAGAAACCTGGGTTGTCTTTCTCATTATCTTGTCAGCTATTTTTACCTTATGCTTTGTGTTTGTTACTTTTATAGTAAGATGTCAGAATAACCATTACTAGGAGTGTTAAAGCTAGTTTCCATACTATTGTATGGTTTAGGGGATTAGGCCTATTGTCCATCAAGGATGATTTAAACATTAACATATATTACTGCCAACTGGTTCCTAATGTCAAAGTGATTTGTTGGCATGACTGGCAGTCTGTCTTCTAGCACTGCACTTCTTTGTGAGGCTAGAATGACAGCCTTTGATCAATATGTGTGGTGCTTGGCTGGCTGAGGAACACCTACCAAATACGTACATGGTACTAACAGTCTTCACGCCCAGAGGCTGCCAAGATTTAGGTTCAAGCATTCCTCTTTGTTGAATGTTGAAGGTCCAAGTCTGAGAGACTTGCACTGTTTGCCTCATGATTCCTCGATGCAAAGTCGAAGACTGGAACTGAGAAACAATTGGACCCAAGGCCCTTTTAGCTCAAGAAAAGACAATTATGTAACTGTCTTTCATAACTAGTGTTCTTCGAGATGTATTGTTCATGTCCATTCCATTGCAGGTGACTTCCAAGCAGTGCCACCTATAATGGATGTGTTGTTTTCAACACAGCACTGACAAATCCAGTGTCATATCTGGCCTGCTGTGTAATGGCATAATGTTTTCATGAACATGTGTACTGATGACTACGTAGCAGCTCTGAAGATGTCCTGGATGGGGATGTGCACTAGAAACGCTGCCGAGGGTCCCTGTGCCCTGGTCAAGTGGGCCTCTAGCATGGGTGGTGGCTTGGTCTGTGCCAGGTCATAACAGGTCCAGTTAGAGATTCTCTTTGAGGACACCGGTAGGCCTTTTATCCTGTCAGCTGTCACAATAAAGGGTTGGGTCAACTCGCAGAAGGCCTTTTTGTGCTCCAGGTAGAAGTTCAGGAAGCACTGGACATCCAAGGTTTGAAGCCACCTCTCCTCCACAGTAAAATTTGGCTTTGGCCAGAGAACTGGGAGAAAGATAGCCTGGAAAGTGAGACACCACCTTAGGCCGGAAATGTCAGGTAGGTCGCAGCTGGATCTTATACTTGAAGAAAACTTTGGGGGCTCCAAAGTGAGGGCTTTAATCTCGGAGCCTTGCCTTGCCAAGGTAACGGCTGCAAGAAAAGGTACTTTGCATGACAAGGAGCAAAAGACCAGTTGCTCAAAGGGAGGCCCCATGAGCCTAGAGAGGACAAGGCTGAGGTCCTGAATCCCCAACAGGTGGGAAGAGCTGCTCTAGTCCTTTCAGGAACCAGATGGACATGTCATGTGAGAACACCAATTTTCCCTGGACTTACTGATAGAAAGCTGATATGGCTGCCAAGTGCACATTGATGGAGGAAAGTGTGAGGCCCTGGTGCTTAAGGTGGAGGTCCAATCGAAGATGGACTGCACAAGCAACTGTGTCAGGGAGATACCATGGGACCGTTGGCTTGTGTCCCTGGAACAGTGCCACATACTAGGAGAGTGACTAGGATGGTCCCGGTATGAGTCCTGAGATGAGCTAACTCACTCCACCTGACTCCCACTTGGAGGTGAGGAGCTGCCCTTCTCGGTCCAGCCCTCTCCTTCCTTTTATGAGATGTCAGAGATCGTCCCCTCCTCGTCTTTCTTTGCTTTCTGACTGGTGCCGGGGGTGCGGGTAGAGGGAGAGAGAATCAGCATTGGTCCATGATCTGTACTGATGCAGCAGTTCTGGGAAAACAGTCCACCCTGGATGGCTCCGGTGCTGGTGTCAGCACCAATCGCCTTAGGAGGGCCCAGAGATGTATGTATTGCACCCTTTTTGTCCAAGATTTGAACCCTTCACAGATACAACACTAGTCACTGATGTGGGTCTTGCCCAGGCACTTCAGACAGCTACTAGGAGGCAGGGGTGAAAGTAACTTAACAGACTTACTACTACGCAGGGCAGCCAGAGTCCTGGTTAAGATGTGTGGGTGGGGGTGGCTCTGGGCCCCTGGAAGGAGCAAGGCTGTGGACAGAAAGGGCTGGGGCCAGACTGCACCACCCAGGGCTCCGTTGCCCGTTTAAATCGCCAGGCCCTGGGGCAGCTGCCCCTTCTGTCACCATCAGCGGCCCTGTCAGTATGGTTGGCTTTTCTTACCAGTACCTGTACCATACTGTACCGGCTTACTTTCACCTCTACTATGAGGATCGCTGATGGGCATCATTTTTTTACAGCAATCACAAGGTTTAAAGCCTGGGTACTGGGACGTGCCCCATTCCTAGCTGAGTATCATCCAGGACTAAATTAACTAACTACACTGGTGGAAACCAATCACAACTATTTACAGGGAAAAGTTCATATCAATGGACTGAGAAAGAGGAAGCTTGCCGATGCAAGATGTTCCAGCACTGTTACTGGCAGTACGAAGGAACTGAGGGTGGGGGGTGCTGGCAGCGCCCCTTATACCGCACCATACAGGCACCACTCCAGAGGGCAGAGTTGGTCCCCTACAGATATTGCTGAGGGAAAAATTTCCGGCACCAGTACATGTAGGCACATACGCCTACAATGGAATGGACATGAGCAAGCACTCAAAGAAGAAGCCAGATGTCCTTGTGAGGTCTGAGTGGAATGATTATTATTTAACAGTTGCATATAGTACATGGCAAATAAAGACAGTCTTTGCTCCGTAGTGCTTACAATGTAAAATGATCATGACAAGACAGAGCAGTAGGAGAACTGATCAAAGGTCAACAAAGGCGAGAGAGATAGGAATACATAGAATAAGGTTACAGAGATAGCTGATACAGAACAAATCTCACATAAGTTCTTAGGAATTTCTTGTTTTATATATATAATTATTGGGACTAAAGAGACGGTTTAGAAGATTGTTATTTGAGGGTTAATGGAAAGAAGGAGATATGAGATTTGAGCAGAGATTTAAAGGAAAATGTGCATCATAAAGGATCAGGGAAGATATTCCAGATGTAAGAGGGCACAAAAACTCTTCCAGGATAAGAGTGGGCAAGGAATGGTGTCCCTAGCTTCTGTTTGTCACAGGATGGAGATGGATGGCAGTAAAGAGATCACTTGATCATTACCTATTAGGTTCACTACCTCTGGGGCACCTGGCATTGGCCACTGTTGGCAGACAGAATACTGGGCTGGATGGACCTTTGGTCTGAACCAGTACAGCCATTCGTATGTTCTTAGTATGTGGAGGGAAGAGGAACTCGTGACCACTGATTAGAGGTCTGCACTGGGGAATGCACAGGAATTTAAATTTGAATACTTTTGGAGGGGCACGTAGAACAGACACAAATTAAAGGTTTGCATGAACTCTGCCCCCCTTTCTCGGAGCAGCACCCTTCATGTCCCTGCAGCCCAGTGAAGGAAGCACCAGCAGTGTGGCTGACTGCTCATGTAGCTACGCAGCTGCTTCTCCTTCCCTAGTGCTGGAGTCCCAGAACTGCTGCCTGCTTTGCAGATGATTGATGAGGTGAGTCAGGGGCTGGAGGCAGAGGCAACACATAGGACTCCAATAGCAGGGAAGGAGAAGCAGCAGGATGCAGCTGTGGGAGAGGGGAAGCCAGTTGCCCTGATGCTTTCTCCCTGCCTGGACTGCAGGAACATGCAGAAATATTTGTGGGAGCCTGGTGCCCAGGCTTGCTGTCCCTTGTCCCTCCTCACCTCTCTCAGGAACAGAGCTCTGCAGAGTCCTGAAGAAAGAAAAATTATTTTGAAATTGTGATGCTGGATGCAGAGCCAGTGAACAGAGACTAAAAGAGGGATACCATAGTCAGAGTGCAGGAAACAAAGATGAGTTTGGTGGCATTGTTTAGGCAGAAAAAGAAAACCAGATGGGTCTCAGGAAGATCAAAAATTACACTAGTTCAGACAGGAGATTATGTAATGATGAACAAATGTTTTGAAATCTCTGTCCACCCAAAGATTTGCTAAAATATATCAAAATCTTTTCGGAGTTAGCTATAATAACTAAATTAAAATTATAGAGCAGCAACCTACAGGTTTCCTAGCCTCAGTCTGTTCGTAATGGGCCTGAAATTTGAGGGTTTATATCTATTCTAAAAAAAAAATTTCTCTTGCTGTTGCATTAAAGTACATTGCATATAGATGCATCATGATGATCACAAGTATTATAATATAATGTAAGAACACTGCATAATTATTTGGGAGTATTCTGTGTCTTCAGACGATGGAAGTCTCTCTCCCAGTTGTTACAGCCCAAGAAAATTAGTAGTCCAGAAAGTAAATCCTCCAGACCAATAAGGATACTCAAGAAAATCAGAGTTCAGTTGCACTGAACTTATGTATTTCTTCTATAAAAAAAAAAAAAAGTTCTATACTAATTGTTTTTAACCAACTTAATTCCTTTCAAGACAGTGAGGTGGGGATTGTGTGTTACATTTTTAAAATTAATTTGAGTATAAAAATTTTAAAAGTGTCTCAGTGACATAGGAGCCTAAATCCCATTGGCTTCTGTGGGATAGGCCTTTCTGGAAAAATTGGCCAGACTTTTAAGGAAACTCATGACACATCACTTGAGAAGAAAGTAAATTAAAGTTCTTACAAATGCATTTTTAGCACTAACTTTATAGCATGATTGTTTGTGAATTTTATAGAATACTAAAAGCTTTTATAATGACAGCAAATCAACCATACCTTTAAAAATGCACAGCTGTATATAATATTGTATAAAGTTGCAATTATTGTTGATAATTTTAAAATGAAAATGAAATTATACATTTTAAAATTAAGTTTTAAATTGAAATAAAAGCCGTATATTTTCCCTAATTAAGTTTATGCTTGAGAAAACTGAAGGAATTCTTATAAACTTTGCTATAAAATGAGATACTCAAGTTCAGTAAAATGGTACATTTATAACTAATGTTTTTACCAGAAGTCACAATAAAGAAATAAAATAGCTTCTCTAGCTTTCATTACAGAAACAGGAGCTTTCTATAATCCCTAGGGAGGTAATAAAAGAATGAACAATGTATTTTACAGTGACAAGGAGCAAAACTTTCCGCTGAGCTATTGTGTACATCTTTTTAATGGTTTCAGTTATATCTTGGGTTTATTCTTCTCAAACAATGAGTTTGAACTGGGCTCAAAATTTTTTCTCCAATCTGTTGTATTGATAAAAATTGCTTTGCGGAGAATATATATTTTTTTAAATTAAGGATTAGAAAGAAAAATTAAAACATGAACAGACCAAAACTGTAGTACAATAAGCCTTCTGTCTCCATTCTGAACATTTTTAAACAGGTGGTTAAAGTTTAAGGTGGCTCCCTCCTCTTTTCTCTTGACATATTCCTCAGTGCCTTGAGTGTTACACAGGTAATCTAATGCTCACAGCCTACAGAACTACAGTTCTTCCTACTTAAGGGTAGGCTCACAGGGAAAAAAAAGTGGTGGCATATTCCCAAACTTTGCCCTCAATTAAAGCTCTGGCTCGCCTAATTACTATTTCTTTTCACAGCAAATAATGCTGGTCTTCACTGTATTTTTCTTTCTTTCTTTTATTGTTATTCAATGAGCAGCAGTGAAATAGTTAACAATGCAGACATTTAAATTGTCCTTGTAAGGTATCTGAGTCAACTTCCCAATAACATAAATGGAGCAGCACAGTTTGGTGGATTAAATTTGTTTTTAGCAAGCATGATAAGGATGTACTGTTTAAATAGTTTTCATTAATAGTTTGGCAAATTTCAGGCCATTTGCAGACTAAGATTCAAGCGGGCAGCACTGAAACAGGAAGACATATTGAAATTGATATGTGCCAAATAGAGCTGAAAAGGTCATTTAAAATTGACTTCTTTTTATATCATTCACTTTTGCTTATGCATCCTCTCGATTTATTCTTTCAGTTTTTGAAGAATAAGGATAGGCTTTTTCAGATTAGTTGAACAGAATTTAATGGGTCTCATTTTCAGAAGTGCTGACTTCCCGGAGCGCCCCCTGAATTCAACTGAAGTTGATAGTGCTCAGCCTTTCTGAAAATCAAACTCAGAGACTACATATTTGAAAAAAATGTGCATCCTGTCTCCTGCATCTCTATTTTGGATTTGGTCCAATAATATCTGCATTAGTTCTACTCAGAGTTTGAAAGTTGCTTTAAAAAAAAAATCTATCTGGATCAGTAAATCAGAACTGTTATCGTCCCCTGTCTTCGGTGGATTAAATTTGTTTTTAGCAAACATGATAAGAATGTACTGTTTAAATAGTTTTCATTAATTGTTTGGCAAATTTTTCCACATCACTTGATCTTGGCTTATACACATGTATGAGTCTTCTAGAGGTAAGCACATTAAAAACTGTCCTTCACTAGTCAATATTCAGGCTTTCGAATTTTATGATAAATTAAAGAATTGGTTTGAAATCGGTAAGATGAAGAATTCAGTAGACACAGGAAAAGTACTACATTTAGCAAGGAAATATCAAATGAATAAGCACAAATGGCAGAAACTGGGTAGGCAGAAGTACTGCAAAAAGGATCTGGAGGCTATAGTGGACCACAAATTGAATGAGATTAAACAGTGCAATGCTGTTGCAAAAAAGGCAAGTATCATTCTAGGACGTATAACAGAAGTGTTGCACATAAAACATGGAAAGCAATGTCCTGCTTTACTTGGCACTGGAGAAGCCCCAGCTGGAGTACTGTGGCCAGTTTTGGCCTGCTCCCTTTTGCAGTCTTTCCTTGAAGCAAGGAAATGCTCAGGCAGCTTCTTACTGCTGGCTGGCAGCTCCCTGATGCAGAAGCCTTTCGTGCTGCACTAAAAAGACTAGCCTCTGTAGCTAAAGCTCTCTGCTATGGAGCCTCTCCCCACTGCTTCCCTATTGCCAAAACCTCTCACTGATACAGTTAAGCATTGGACCAGGTTACCATGGAAGCTGTGGAATCTCTATCACTGGAGAGTTTTAGGAACAGGTTAGACCAACACCTGTCAGGGATGGTCTAGGTATAATTAATCCTGCCTCAGCACAGAGGGCTGGACTAAATGACATATACAGGTTTCCTCCTTCCTTACATTTCTATGATTCTATATTGTTGTGTCAAATCAATATTATGAAGCCCATATGTAAAACTAGAATTGATCGATCAGCATGTACAGTAGACTCTCAATTATCCAGGATTGGGTTAACCAAGGTGTGGATTAACCAGGATGTCAAAAAAAAAAATACGGTAACTCGCAGGGCCGGCTCTGGCTTTGTTGCCACCCCAAGCATACACACAAAAAAACCCACACCAGGGCATAGGGCAGCCTGTGAACCAACACCTCCTCCCCCTGGCACAGGGTGGCTGGCGAACCAAACCCCACCTTCCCCATATTTCCTATGGATCGTGATTATCCGGTATTTTATTAACCAGGATTATTTTTTTCCCTATCATCCTGGACAATTGAGAGTCTACTGTATTACGTCTTCAAGTCATTTTGGCATGATGTTGGGTAATATATATGCTAACAACATAACTTAGGACCTTTAATCTTAAAGGCAATTTAAGAATGTTCATTAAAATAACTAGCTGTCCCTTAAGGTCACCTATCAACATGATATCCTGGGCTGGATTCTCTGGTGAGCTAAAGGCCACTTTGCACAATGAAAGCAGTGCAACCTAGGCTATATCTACACTATGAGCTAGGGGTGTGATTCTCCTGCTTGCATACACTCACTCACACTACCTCTTATTGAGCTAGCGTGAATATAAATAGCAGTGTAGCTCCAATAGCAAGGATAATGGCAATGGAGACATAGCTCACCAAGCTAGTACAAATATGTGTATGCAAGCAGGGGAATCACACCCCTATCTCACAGTGTACACATAGACATAATTTTAAACTGGCTGAAAAAAGCCAGTGAAAAATTCCCTCCATATAGAGAAACTCTCTGCTACCAGAAAGCTGGTAGAAGCAGCTCTGCCATCTCTTATGCCAGCCATGACCCTCACTCCTGGCATAGGGGGAAATTTTTTTTGCTCTTCTCTGTACTTGTCCCAATTCTAATATATCTTCTGAGATGGGGTGGCCAGAATTGTATGCAATATTCAAGGTGTGGGCATACCAGGGATTTCTATAGTGACATTATGCTATGGTCTGTCTTATTATCTATTCCTTTCCGAGTGGTTCCTAACATTGTTAGGTTTTTTTTGGCTGCTGCCGCACATTGGGCAGATGTGTTCAGAGAACCATCCACAGTGACTTCTAGATCTCTTTCTTGAGTTGAAACAGCTAATTTGGATCTCATTATTTCATATGTATAGTGGAGATTATGTTTTCCAATGTCCATTGCTTTGCATTTATCAACTCTGAATTTCATTTGCCATTTTGTTGCCCACTCAACCACTTTATAACTCTTCACAGTCAGTTTTGGACTTAACTATTTTGAGTAATTTTGTATTGTCTGCGAAGTTTGTCTCCTTACCGTTCACCTCTTTTTCCAGATCATTTATGAATATGTTGAACAGCACTAGTATCAATACATATCCTTAGGGAATTCCTCTATTTATTTCTCTTCACTTTAAAAACTGTCCATTTGTTTCCTGTTTCCTACCATTTGTTTTCTGTCCTTTAATCAGTTACTATTCCATGAGAGGGCCTTCCCTTTTAACCCACGACGGTCTATTTTTCTTAAAAGCCTTTGGTGCTGGGATCTTGTCAAAGGTTCTCTGAAAGTCTCTCACTACAGTGACTGGATCACCCCTGTCCACCTTTGTTGATACCCTCAAAGAATTCTAATAGATTGGCGAGGCATGATTTCCCTTTACCAAAGCCATGATGACTCTTCCCCAAAATACTGTGTTCATCCATGTATCTGATAAGTCTGTTCTTTACTACAGTTTTGACCAGTTTGCCTGGTACTGAAGTTTTACTGGCCTGTAATTTCCAGGATCCCCTCTGGAGCCTTTTTTAAAAATCAGTGTTACACTATCTATCCACCAGTCATCTGGTATACAGGTTGATTTAAGTGATTGGTTACATCCCAACTGCAAAATAAATCCGGGTCGAGGTTCCTCTGAAATTTTGGCTGTTGGTCTCTACACCACAACAGTCTTTCTAAATGGGGCGGGGGCAAAATCATCAGTGCCTTGGATAGCATTTTTACTTGCTAGTATCACCAGCCTTCTTTCCCCCTCTATGTCCAATTTCCACTTTCAGAGTATGCACCTAGAAAATAATAACTGGGATGTGTTGATGTTCAACCATGCATGTTCTTTCTCACTGGTTGTTTTCTATCCATCATGAGAAGTACTTTGCAATGTATTGCTGGTGGCAGGTGATCTAGAAATCTGTAGAGGCACAATTATTGCAGAACCTCATTATATGTTACTTTTGATTATCAAAAAATGTGCTTAGCACTGCACAAAACACAGAGGAAAACACTCTTGCTACCTCAAGAAGTTACAATATAAATAGATGTCATATAGAATGTAAGAGACTAGCACACTTAGCACCACATTAATAAATAATAAAAATTAATAACTCAAATCTACTTTGCAGTAAAATAAGTATTTGAGCGTATCTATTACATCATTCAGCTGATTAGATTAACAATGAAAGTCCACAGAAGCAGTACACTGTTGGGAATCTCAGGCTTGGTGCAATTTTCTTGCCTATTAAAAAAAATGTAAAATATTTTAGCCATGCTTCAAAAACTGTTATAGTCGCTGAGGATGGTCTATTAGTTTATATTGTGTTACACTTATGAACAGTAGACCTTTGAAAATGCACTTTTCAGCAGCTAATGAAAATAGCGTCCTGCCTTCTGGGTACAATTATCCAGTGTAAGTTTTTTATCAATATGTAGCACTTTCACTGGTGAAATAAATTGTCATTTAAATACCCCACTGAACAATTCAAAAGTTTCCTTTTGTACAGTTCAGTTAAGCAGCAGGGCTGCAGAGATGTCCTGGAGGCAGCAGAGATGTCCTAGAGGCTAAATTTAGGCTGCAAGGACAGAGATTGAAATCCAGGACCTCTATGGTGGCATTCTCAGAAATGCTTCCCATTCCACACGCAGGGCCAGCTAGGCAGGCAGAGCTTCAGAGTCTCAATGCGTGGATGAGATGATGGTGTACAGAGGAGGGGTTTAGATTTATTAGGAACTGGGGAAACTTTTGGGATAGGGGGAGCCTATGCAGGAAGGATGGGCTCCACCTAAACCAAAGTGGAACCAGACTGCTGGCACTTAACATTAAAAAGGTTGCAGAGCAGTTTTTAAACTAAGAGATGGGGGAAAGCCGATTGCTGCAGAGAATCATGTGGATCGGATAGAGACTTCTCTTACAGGAGGGTCTACTGATAGAGATTCTCTAGGTTTTAGTCAGAAGGAGAGGATGGTAAAGAATAAAGGAGAGGCCAGATCAGATAAACCTTCACATAAAGAATGTGACACATCAGAAGAGGGCAGACAAATGAACAGTGACCAGTTTTTAAAGTGCTTGTACACTAATGCTAGAAGTCTAAATAATAAGATGGATGAACTAGAGTGCCTCGTGTTAAAGGAGAATATTGACATAGTAGGCATCACTGAAACATGGTGGAGTGAGGACGATCAATGGGACACAATCATTCTGGGGTATAAAATATATCGGAAGGACAGAAGAGGTCATGGGGGTGGGGGAGTGGCACTATATGTGAAAGAAAATGTAGAATCAAACGAATTAAAAATCTTAAATGAATCCACATGCTCCATAGAATCTCTATGGATAGTAATTCCATATTCTGATAAGTATTTAACAATAGGGATCTATTATCGACCACCTGATCAGGACAGTGATAGTGACGATGAAATGCTAAGGGAGATTAGAGAGGCTGTCAAAATAAATAACTCAATAATAATGGGGGATTTCAATTATCCCCATATTGACTGGGTACATGTCACCTCGGGACGAAATGCAGAGACCAAATTCCTCAATACTTTAAATGACTGCTTCTTAGAGCAGCTGGTACAGGAACCCACAACGGAAGAGGCAACTCTTGATTTAGTCCTGAGTGGAGTGCAAGAGCTGGTCCAAGAGGTAACTATAACAGGACCACTTGGGAATAGTGATCATAATATAACAACATCTAATATTCCCGTGCTTGGAACAAAATCTCAGCAGCCCAACACAGTGGAACTTAATTTCAGGAAGGGGAACTATGCAAAAATGAGGGGGTTAGTTAAACGGAAATTAATAGGTAAAGTGACTAAAGTGAAATCCCTGCAAGCTGCACGGACACTTTTCAAAGACACCATAATAGAGGCCCAACTTAAATGTATACCCCAAATTAAAAAACAAAGTCAAAGACCTAAAAAAGAGCCACCGTGGCCTAAAAACCACTGTAAAAGAAGCAGTGAGAGATAAAAAGGCATCTTATAAAAAGTGGAAGTCAAATCCTACTCAGGTAACTAGAGAGGAGCATAAACACTGCCAAATTAAGTGTAAAAATGTAATAAGAAAAGCCAAAATGGAATTTGAAGAACAGCTAGCCAGAAACTCAAAAGGTAATAATAAAATGTTTTTTAAATACGTCAGAAGCAGGAAGCCGGCTAAACAACCAGTGGGGCCTCTGGATGATAGATACACAAAAGGAGCACTTAAAGATGATAAAGTCATTTCAGAGAAACTAAATGAATCCTTTGCTTTGGTCTTCACGGCTGAGGACGTTAGGGAGATTCCCAAACCTGAGCCGTCTTTTGTAGGTGACAAATCTGAGGAATTGTCACAGATTGAAGTGTCACTAGAGAAGGTCTTGGAACTAATTAATAAACTTAACTGTAACAAGTCACCGGGACCAGATAGCATTCACCCAACAGTTCTGAAAGAACTCAAATGTGAAATTGCGGAACTATTAACTAGGGTTTGTAATCTGTCCTTTAAATCGGCTTCTGTACCCAATGACTGGAAGATAGCTAATGTAACGCCAATATTTAAAAAGGGCTCCAGGGGTGATCCCGGCAACTACAGACCGGTAAGTCTAATGTCCGTATCGGGCAAATTAGTTGAAACAATAGTAAAGAATAAAATTGTCAGGCGCATAGAAGAACATAAATTGTTGGGCAAAAGTCAGCATGGCTTCTGTAAAGGGAAATCATGTCTTACTAATCTATTAGAGTTCTCTGAAGGGGTCAACAAACGTGGATAAGGGGGATCTAGTGGACCTAGTGTACTTAGATTTCCAGAAAGCCTTTGACAAGCTCCCTCACCAAAGGTCCTTATGTAAATTAAGTTGCCATGGGATAAGAAGGAAGATCCTTTCATGGACTGAGAACTGGTTAAAAAGATAGAGAACAAAGAGTAGGAATAAATGGTAAATTTTCAGAATGGAGAGGGGTAACTAGTGGTGTTCCCCAAGGGTCAGTCCTAGGACCAATCCTATTCAACTTATTCATCAGTGATTTGGAGGAAGGGGTAAACAGTGAGGTGGCAAAGTTTGCAAATGATACTAAACTGCTCAAAATAGTTAAGACCCAAGCAGACTGTGAAGAACTTCAAAAAGATCTCACAAAACTAAGTGATTGGGCAACAAAATGGCAAATGAACTTTAATGTGGATAAATATAAAGTAATGCACTTTGGAAAAAATAACCCCAACTATACACACAATATGATGGTGACTAATTTAGCTACAACTATTCAGGAAAAAGATCTTGGGGTCATTGTGGATAGTTCTCTGAAGATGTCCGTGCAGTGTGCAGCGGCAGTCAAAAAAGCAAACAGCATGTTAGGAATAATTAAAAAAGGGATAGAGAATGAGACGAAGAATATCTTATTGCCCTTATACAAATCCATGGTGCACCCACATCCTGAATACTGTGTACAAATGTGGTCTTCTCATCTCAAAAAGGATATACTGGCATTAGAAAAGGTTCAGAGAAGGGCGACTAAAATTATTAGGGGATTGGAACGGGTCCCAAAGGAGGAGAGGAGAGATTAAAGAGGGTAGGACTTTTTAGCTTGGAAAAGAGGAGACTAAGGGGGGATATGACAGAGGTATATAAAATTATGAGTGGTATAGAGAAAGTGAATAAGGAAAAGTTATTTACTTGTTCCCATAATAGAAGAACTAGGGGCCACCCATTGAAATTAGTGGGCAGCAGGTTTAAAACAAATAAAAGGAAGTTCTTCTTCACACAGCGCACAGTCAACCTGTGGAACTCCTTGCCTGAGGAGGCTGTGAAGGCTAGGACTATAACAGGGTTTAAGAGAGAACTGGATAAATTCATGGAGGCTAAGTCCATTAATGGCTATTAGCCAGGCTGGGTAAGGAATGGTGTCCCTAGCCTCTGTTTGTCAGAGGTGGGTGATGGATGACAGGAGAGAGATGACTTGATCTTTATCTGTTAGGGTCACTCCCTCTGGGGCAGCTGGCATTGGCCACTGTTGGTAGACAGGATACTGGGCTAGATGGACCTTTGGTCTGGCCTTTCTTATGTTCTTAAGCACTTACTAAACACAGCCAACTTGCTTCCCGACTCTTAATACTATGGCGTGCAACAATTTCTTTAACTTTAGATGAACTTTAAAGACCAGATCATAGACTCAGATTAGCACCATGAACTTTTCTTACATTTTGAGTGTACTAGCACAAAAAAGTCCTCTTTCAGAATTAATTTTTTCCTACACTATTAAGGAGTCAGAGCAAATTGACCATGTTTTTAACTACCATCATTAATTTTTGTTTAGATTGTTTCAGTTTCTCATCCAAATATTCAAAAGGTGTCACACTAAGACAGACTTTGATCAGGATACACATATAAAATGTTCCCCTCCCAAAGGAGGCCTGGTATGCTGTATAATAACTGTAGTTATCTGCCTGTAAAGTCTTGTCCCTATGGATTGAATGAATGAGGTCTGGAAAGTACTCCTAAATAAGAAAAGCATCTAACAGTGATCTGGTAGAGCAGTTTTACTGCAATGAGATTCTATTCAATATCTTCAGTTTTATTATTTTTAACTCAAACTAGAAATACAGCCAACCTTTTACTTCTGGAATTATTGTCTTCAGTAAAAAATACCCACCTTTTCTGGCATTCACTGCAGACAGCTAGTGCTTCAAATCCTGAATAAACTGAGCTAAACAATTTGTCCAGACCCAAAATCTCCTCTAAAAATTTAAAGTAGAGATGCATCCCAAATGTATTTTTCAGCTCCTCTCACTTTAATTTGTCCATGTTATAAGTCAACCTCTATGATTTTTATAATTCATAAATATTATTTAATGTGCTGGGACTCGACTTTAGAACAAATAAAAAGAGACAGCCAAGAGAGAATCCTTTATAACAGGGGTAGGCAACCTATGGCACGTGTGCCAAAGGCGGCACGTGAGCTGATTTTCAGTGGCACTCACACTGCCCAGGTCCTGGTCAGCAGTCTGGATGGCTCTGCATTTTAATTTAATTTTAAATGAAGCTTCTTAAATATTTTAAAAACCTTATTTTCTTTACATACAACAATAGTTTAGTTACATATTATAGACTTATAGAAAGAGACTGTCTAAAAACTTTAAAATATATTACTGGCACGCAAAAACCTTAAATTAGAGTGAATAAATGAAGATTTGGCACACCACTTCTGAAAGGTTGCCGACTCCTGCTTTATAAGGATCCTGGTAAAGGACCTTGGGAGTTCAGACAGTGCTGTGTGAATATTTGTATAGTGAATGCATAATGAATAAAACTTATATAGCCTATGTAATTATTATAACTATCAAGTCTCACTGTCTTGACTCAGGCATTTCCCTGGTAACTTCAGACATAGCATATACAACGTACAAAAATCTCATACCAAGGGATAAAACGGCTTACTAGTAGCACAGGAGACCCATCACCAAATCCTAGATTTATTTTAAATATGGATTTAGCTGCCTAAAGTTCAAAATTTTTGCCTAAATTTCTAGGTAGAAAGTTTAGATGAATCTGTTCAAAAGTCTTACCTGATGATAGAATATGAATGTGATTAATTAAGCACCAAAGACAACTCAATTCATAACTCCCCAAGGGAGGACAGTGACACTAACTGCTTTCACTTTTAAAAATATAGTGGTCTCATGAAACCTGCAAAATGCCACCACGATATTTCCCAGCTTCCATCTTGGATCCAAGAAAGTCTCTATTGCCTCTTTTGTAGCTTTGAAGCTTTATTTCAAAATGCTTTTGTGTCTGCTTGAATTTTATGATTTCCTGAGAACCAAGAAGTTTGCTCAACTTTTCAAACTACAGCACCGTAAGAAGCATAAGAAGTTAACAATCATTTTGAGCACTTTGGTCAGCTCTTCGCAATATTTTATTTTATGAAGAGGAAAATGTTGGTTTTGCCTGACAAAGGCAAAATTGGGAATGAGGAAGGAAAAAGATACATGCAGTGGCAGAAAAAATAAGGCCTTCATAAAACTGAATTTAGTCTAGCTCTCTTGAATTAGACTCTAAATTTCATGACTTGACCACAGCAAACCTGTGTGGGAGGCCCTCATCCATCAGGGAAAGAAGGACTGTATGACAGGAGTTAAGACCAGATAATAGTTATGCAGAGCTGTGGAGACCTGGCACAGGAAAGGGGCAGTGAAAAATAGGAAAATACACCATATGGAACAATTCTGATTGATGAATATATTAACAGCTCTTTACAGGATACCCTGATGAAAAAATACTGTTGTCTGAACAATACATTAGCACAGCCACAGCAAAGTGTTATTGTAAATCAAATATACGAGCTCTCCCAAAATCATCACTGGACTTTTTAATTGGTAGTTTATGTGAATACAATCACTTGTAAACTGAGCATGAGAAATTTGGGATTGTACCAACAAAATTAATAACAGTGTAGGAGTAATCCATGGGACACTAGGATACTTGGCTGCAGTTCTGAGTCAGTACTCACCACACAATCTCTTTTGGACATTTTACAATGTTTAAATCATAAACAGATGTTTGCAGAGAGAAGCCTTGTCTTCTCTTTCTAATATATGACGTATTAATCGCTGTACTCTAACATAAGGTTACAAAGATAACATCTTGCTGAGGTCCTCTTTTCATTTTTTGCATACCTTTTAAGACAAAAACCTGAGAAATAAAACTTGAGAAAACTCAATGATCCAGTTATTATCACTATTATTATTATTGTTAAATATTTATATTATGGTAGCTGTCAATGATGCCACTTGGCGTTGAGGCACTTTTGTGCTGGATGCTGTACCAATATGGATAGGAGAACATCTCCCTGCCCTTAATGGCTTATAATTAAAAGACATGAACAGAGGAAGGGAAGTCTATGGGTTTACAACATACAACCAAATTAGTCTGGTGGAGCACTGGCACAGCTGTATTGTATTGTATTTTGTATTGTATTGTATTTTGTATTGTATTGTATT